>JAJJMC010031210.1:9168435-9205337 GCA_023531435.1 Papaver californicum | reverse complement strand
CACCTGCAAACATATTTATTTCATGGAAATTACACTGGTGCACCAGTATGTACGCACCTACATATTGTATAAACATAACAAACACGGAAACTCAGATGGATTTGAACCATCAACCTCCGCAAACCTTGTGATAGGCTTGAGTGCTCTACCATTTTGAGCTTATGAGTCCATAAATTTAAGATTGAGTCTACTACAGTCATTGGAGAACAAATGTAAGATTCGAATCAGGTCGAAAATCCAAACTAAATCATTTTAGAAAAGATTAGATGGGTAATCCAATCAAAATCTATCTAAATCATATTCATACCGACTAAACAGTTCAAATATCCTTGAGATATCACAAAGGTGTACAACTATGTACACACCTAAAGAAATCTAACAATCAAACATCCATACTCACACAGAACATACCATATATCCATGAGATATCACTGAGGTGTACAACTATGTACACACCTACAACAATCTAAAAAATCGAACATTCATGCCCACAAAATAATGCATGTATCCATGAGATAGCATATTGGTGTACAACTATGTACACACCTACAACAAATCTAACAAAAGAACATGCATGCCCATGAAATATCGCACAAGTGTACAACTATGTACATTCCTACAGAAATCTAAGAAAAAGAACATACATGCCCACAAATCAGTCCATATATCCTTGAGATATCACAAAGGTGTACAAATCTATACACTTCTACAACAAATCTAAGAAAAACAACATCCATACCCATAGAACATGTCAATATATCCCTGAAACAGCATACCGGTGTATAAATTTGTACACTCTTACAACAAATCTACGAAAATTCAAAATCCATACCCACATAACATGCCAAATATCCATGAGATAGTTTAAAATCAAAATTAAAAAAAATAAAAATCAAAGTTCTGTGAAAATTAAAAACCTAAAACAATAAAATAAAAAACGCACAGAGTGATCAAAAGATCGAATAAAAAATCAAAGATCAAAAAAATATTTTCATCGATCAAAATATCATGCATCCAAAAACGATAAATAACAAAAACAAAGAAGAAATAAAACAATAACCAAAAGTTTAGATACTAACCACTAAACTTCTCCAACAAATCTTCAATGAAGAAATTCTCTCAAGGATGATAATACAGGTTTTGATGTCAAAGAGATTAGTGATTTTAATCTAACGGATGTTAAGTGGTTCAGATCTGGTGAAGATGATATAGTTTTTGATGAAGAAACGATTCCAAATACGAAAACCTAATTCTCCCTTTTTATCTCTCCTCAAAAATCTCACATATGAAATTATTATCTCTCTCTTTTAGCATATATAGAAGAATATTTAGGGTAATACGGAAAAATACGATTTTATGGATAGGGGGGAGTTTGGACTAACTCGTCCAAATTTTGGACTAAACTGTCTATACGGGAAAATTTTGGACTAAATTATTCTGGGCTTGGGGGGCTGGACTAAGCGTCCAAAGCCCATCGAAAAGTGGATTAAACGTTAATTCCTACATTACTGAAGGATTGGACGAGACGAATGATGTTTTGGGGTGTGACAAACTGGGACACTGATTAACATGTCAGAACAGGATGAATAATGTTTTGGATTGTATGATAAATTGGGACACTTATTAACATATCAGAACATGAATAAAAAACATGATATCACGCATTATGACCATGTAATTTTAATCCATTATATTTTACATCTCTTTATGTGCATTTTTATACTAGCAAATCTAACAATTTAGAGGTGTGTTTATTGTGCGCTAAAAATGACACTAGTCAAAGTTTTGTCAGAAAAATAGTTTTTTTTTTATAGAAGAGAAATTATATTAAACTCAAGATAATAATACACCAAGTTAGCAATATCTTGTTTATCAAAAAATTTATGAGATACAGAAGACCTGTCAATTTTTTGTTGCAAGTGAGTTGAGATATTTGAAGTCTTTTAATTCTTGCTTCTTTAGCTAGTCTGTCTGCTATATTGTTATATTTCTTGTTGATGTATCGAACTTGAGCTTGAGGAAAAATTTCCAATTTTTCTTTTACCTCAATAATTATGTTTTGTGCTTGCCAAAGAGTGTCAATTTTGGTATCAATTATGGCGTCGGCTAGTTGCTTGCAATTTGTTGCTTTGGTAATAATAGAAAGGATATTATATGAGAGCCATGAGGTGGCTTTTGTAAAAGCTTTTGCTTCTGCTTGCATTGCCGAATTATCCCAATCTGTTCCTGCTGAAATATGCATAAAAGATTATTGATCCACTGAATATAAGATAAAAGCATATCCCGAAGAAAATTCTTCAATTTTGAAAGATGCAACTGTGAAGATAATCCAATCTGAATTTGTATTTTGCTATGATTGTATCAATGAATTTTGGTTAACTGAGACCTTTTTATTTTCCTCAAGAATAGAAGAATTGGCATTAAGGTGATTTCTGATTTGTTGGATCAGTAATATTGGGTCTGGTTTAATGTCTTCGAGTGAAACTGGACATCTGTATTTCCATATAAACCAAAGTATTGTAGCGATCTTCTTAATCAATTCTGAATATTTTTCTGAGCGAAGCCAATCTGAAACCCATTGCTGAATTAACCCCGTTTGAAAATCCATGATAATAGAAGCTAGAAAAGGCAAACCAGATAGATCTTGCAAAATAACAGTCTCTAAAGATGTGAATTTCTGACTCCTCCGATTGGGTATCACATAAGCAACAAACTGGAGAAATATTTTGAACATAAGAAGCAAGTCTGCTTGAAGTCGGCATAGCTCTTTGGGCCAATTTCCAGATAAACATCTTAATTCTTGGAATAACTGTGATTTTCCAAATCTTCTTCCATGGGAAATTATTGGGTTCATCTGAGGAATTAGAATTTAGGAAATTATAAATGTTTTTACAGAGAAATTTCCATTTGGATGATGTTTCCATCTAATAGTATCTTTTTCTTTGATCAAAGGGTTTATTGCTTGGATTCTTTCCGAAATATCTTTAGGGAAAAGAGCATTTAATCTTGGGATGTCCCATTTTCATTCCTGGGTAATCCGAACATTAACAATTTTGGGCAAAGTATTATCATAATTCGGAGGAATAGGGATATTTTTGATATTTTGAATCCACCGGTCTTTCTAAATGTTAACAGACTCCCAATTTTTGACTTACCAAACAAAATTATTTTTAATTATTGCTAGACATTTTTGAGTGCTTGACCATATCCAAGATAAATTAGATTTTTCGGTTGAATTTGAGGGATCACCATATGGGAAATATTTTTCCTTTAGAAGTCTCACCCAAAGTTGGTTAGGTTCCTTCAAGAGCCGGCTTGCTAGCCTCTCAAAAGAGTTATATTGAATAAGTGTGGATTCTTAATACCGATCCCACCTTGAGATTTAGGTATTCAAATACTTCTTCATGCTTTAAAATAAATTTTTCTTTTTTGTCCCTATCTTTATTCCACCAGAAATCTTTTTGAATATTTTCCAGCAAATCAAGAGTACATTTGGGAGATCAAGGAATTGAATTTAATATGTAGAAAAAGCCTCAAGAATAGATTGAATGAGAACTATGCGCCCTGCTTGGAGGGAAATCTTGGACTTCAATCCTTGAAGCATAGAATAGTATTTTTGGAGCAGAGGTTCAAAAAATTTCTTTCTGTTTTTGTCGAAAAAAAGCGGGGTTCCGAAGTATCTATCATTTTTTGTCATGAGAGGAACTTTTAGAATTCTTATAATAATCTTGCAATGTTTAGGAGAAATCTTTGGACTGAAGTGAATCCGTATTTTTGAAGGTTAACCATTTGTCTCACCAAAATTTGAAAGAATATCCAATGAAGTTTTCGCTTTACCTAAGTCAGCTTTAGTGAAAGGAAGCAGTCGTCGACAAAAAACAGGTGAGATATAATCAGAGCATGTTTATTAATTTTTATCCCTGATTTTTTTTTTATCCTAAGTAGCTTTATGGAGAATTCTAGACAAAACTTCCATGCAAATGAAGAAAAGATAAGGAGAAACTGGGTCACCCTGTCGAATACCTCTTGCAGTAGAGAATTTGGGTCCCGGGGATCCATTTAGAAGAATTGAAAAAGAATGAGTAGGGATACATTGCATTATCAGGTTGACCCAAAATTAATTGAAACCGAAGGACATGAATGTTTTTTTTAATAAAAAGTCATTCCACACGGTCAAAAGCTGTTGAAAGATCAAGCTTTAGAGCAAGGAAACCTTTTTATGCTTTTGAGATTTTCATAGAGTGAAGAAGCTCATGAGTGATTATTATGTTATCCGTAATTTTCATACCCGGGAGGAAAGCTGATTGATTAAGAGAGAATATAATTCAGGATAGGCTTGAGTCTATTTGCTAAGATTTTTGGGATGATTTTGTAAACAATATTGCTCAGGCTAATAGGTCTGAAGGCTACCGGGGTTTGAGGTGTGGATATTTTAGAAATAAGGGTGATGAAAGTAGTATTGATACTCGGATTTAGAATTTTTGAATAGAAAAATTCTTGGATTGTTTTTATGACATCTGGACCTAAAATATCCCAGTTCTCTCTAAAAAAAAATCGGGTTGGAATCCATCTGGGTCTGGGACGCCCCAAGGATTCATATTGAAAATGGTATGCCAAATTTCCCCCTTTTCATGGATTTTAGTGAGAGAAATTTTCTTCATCAGATACACAAGGTTTGATTATGCTGTCTAATTGAATATCGTAGTCGGAAATTTAGGAGGTACCAATTTAAGAGAAATGATTAACCAGAAGCGAAAAAACCTAGTTTTGATCACTTAGCCACAGCTAAAGCGAATTGATAGCATTGAATTTTTTCCTATTGGATGCCGCAACATGAAAATATTCAGTATTCTGATCAAATTCTTTAAAGAATTTATCTCTGGATAATTGGTGGTAGTAATCATTTTTTATTTGATACCAATACCCCAATTCTTTTTGTTAAATTTTATGGGTTTCAAGAATATCCGGATATCTTCCTATCTTGTGAATGTTTTCTAATTTGTTATTGTGAATTTTTATATTTTTATGAATATTTCCGAAGACATGAAAGTTCCAATGGGAAAGACTAGATGATAATTTCTGGAGCTTTAAAGGGAGATTGAAAGTTGAATCTATATCTGGGTGTAAACTCTAAGAGGCGGAAAGAGTGGTTTTAAGTGAAGGGTGAGAGAGCCAGGATCTTAAATATCTAAAAGGTTTATGTAAGCTAGGATTTTCCAGATTTGAAATAAAAAGCAAAGGTGTGTGATCAGAACCGACTATCAGTAAATGACGTACCTTAGATTCTGGGAAATAATGAATCCATTGGGTCAAGAAAAGTGCTCTGTCAATCCTCTCGCAAATATTCTTTTTATTATTAACTAGTTAAAAGGGTCCCCTTTATACCCTGCGTCCTGAAGACCGAGAGAGTCAATAATCTGCAATATTACTGATTTATTGCTGGAGCTAACTAAAGTCCTCCTTGCTTTTCTGTTGGATCCAATATGAGGTTTAGATCACCAATTAAAAGCCATGACTCTGTCACTTGTTGCCCAATTTGAGATACATGTGACCACTGGTTTACTTTATCATCAGCTTCAATAACACCATAAACACAAGTTATCAAAACATTTTTATTATTAACACTCCACTTAAAATGGCACATGTTTAAAAAGGATGAGATTAGTTTTAATTCTATATTGTTGGACCACACAATGGCCAACCCTTTCGCTTTACCCACAGAAGGAATAATAAACCAGTCATAAAATCACAATTTTTAAAATAAGGTTTCCATTTGAGAATAAGGAACTTTAGTTAGCGAAAGAAAAACAATATCCAGATTATGAGATTGACAAAGGAGATTTATATGATCTCTGGAGTTAGAGGTGATTATGAGATTGACAAAGGAGATTTAAATGATCTCTAGTTAGAGGTGAGCCGATACGCTGGACATTCCAAGATAAGAGTTTCATTTTTAAAGTAAGTCCAAGAAACAGGAAAGATTCAAGGAAGCAAAGCAATTAAGAAACCAGGCTCACAAGAAAGATAAAATTAGATGACAGAGTAAAAAGGCCCAAAGACAAGAAGTAAAAACTGTTGAAATGAAGACAAACAGCTGAAAGGAAATAGTCTGAAAGAAAAAAACAGGCTGAAATATTAACCACAGAAAAGCAAGGGGATTGAAATTCAAGCTTCGGAAGAGAAAAATAATCCCTGCTTGCCTGAAATGAAATAGGAATGCAACTAACAAAAAGTAGCTAAGAAAAGCAGCTAACAATAGGGGGGGACAAGTAACAGAGATAATGCTTAGCTGTAATATTGATAATCACACAGATATAAGAATACTAATAAAGATAATGAGAAACCAAATACACCAACTGCAGGAACAGAAAGAGGGTTTCACAAAAATAAACCACTACTGCAGATAGAGGGAAGTAAAAAATGGAAACAAGTTTCCAGCTACAGACACAGAAAATAAGGAGAACAGCAATAGACTAGAAGATTAAACCGAGAAACGAAAACAAACCCAAAAAGATAAGCACATAGGCTCTGACAGCTAGATATTACAACAAGTTCCTTAACCAAATACTACTGCATCAACAAGGGATCTTCATGGTTCAACAAAGTCGCTTTTCTCATAGTCAAATGTTGCTCAACATTAACATTATTGTTTGCTAGGTTGATTGCTTCAAGGAATGCATCTGCCACAGCTTGTTGTATCTCATCTTGCTGTTATTAATTCAACCCAACTCATTTTCTGCATTCTTACTGAATCTTAATTGATTCCTGAAACGGATACTTGTTATTACAGTGATGGAAAACTTCCCATCAGGGAGACTAAAAGGAAAGATAAAATACAAGATATTGCCGTTGCAATCTAGGTATATATCTTCTAAGATTCTCACTAGTTAATTGCTCTGGAGAAAGGTCATGGAAAGTAATAAAAAAACTCTACAGATGAAAATCCATTGAAAAGGTCATCAAAATGCTCCCAAAATTTAGATGAAACATGTCTCCAAAAACTCTCCAAGAACCTAAAGATAAAACCCTATGCATATCATACTCAAGAAGAAGACGGAAAAAGAAATTACAGGGCTAGTTTTACGAACAGAGGGGCCTCTTTGAACCTTCCAAAAAACAGAAGTGAATTTCAAACAACAGGAGCACTTCTGGCAACAGGAGCAACAACTCTACCAAAGACACAGTTCAAGGATTTTTGAAATGATTTAATAGATGGGACACATCACCATGCCAGGCAGCTGCAAACATGATGATTTAAAAACCAACAGCTGAAAAGCCTACAGAGAGAGGGTTTAGGATTTGAAACTGATTTAAGAAAGAAAGGATAAGTTTTGAGAAATTAGAGTTAGGATAGAAGAGCATGAGATGCACAACACATAAGAATAAAAGACTCAAATTTTACAGAGTTTAAATAGGAGAAGATAAAGGTTCGCAAAACAAATTGATGAACAACCGACAGTAAAATCCAAGAATAACTTTGGGTAACTCAATAATCCTAACAATGATTAGCGCAAGATTACTTCTGAATAGACAAGGGTTCTAGTGAGAAAGGAAGATTAAGCTCCAGGGTAAGAAGTTAGTGAGAAATTGGGACAGTGGCGATTAAAAATAGAGAATGAAAACATATATTAGTAAGTAATCAGAACCGATAAGAATCAGAGAATACCAACAACTTCATATTACACCTCAATTATTACCTGACCCCAAGGATTGTAAACCTCTTCTACTCCAGGGACGCGTATTGAGTTGGGATTGATTGATTTAATCCAAAACCAGAGTTTGAAGAACACCAAAATTGTTGCCACCGCCAAAGGAAGTTGAACCATATCCCTATAAACTGCAGTAGATCTAAGAACTTTTGTAGGTTGTAGCCATCAGAGCCTCTTAACGGCAAATTATCAGCTCATGGATGGAAATCCAGATAATCGGAGAGATTTGATAGAGGAATTTAGGGATTTTTGGGGAAAAGGATAAAGAAACCGGTTAGGCTTAGTGGGATTTCTTTTCTTTTTTTTTGGATTTTTGGATTTAATTATGGGTTTGGACCAGTCTCGGTTCGGATTCAAGACCAACCTATCTACAAGACTAAAACTCACGCACTTGTGTCAGAAAACGGTGTTCACCTCTGTAAACTTGGTTTGGAAAAAGAAAAATCGAAAACAGGGGATTTGAGTGTATTTCGAGCGTTACAAAGGAGATGTTTTGAGGATACCGATGGTGGTTTTAGGCCTCCACTGTCGTGGAATTAAATATGGCACCTTCATTAGTGCACTCAACGAGTAACATCCTCCCAAGAGATGCTTTTGTTTTCCTAACAAATATCGGGTAGTAAGGAACATCAGTTGCTGGCGATTGTTTCTATAATGACGTCTACTGGGACCGGTACTCTCCTTGATATAACTCCTGTTGTATAGATGTTATCGCCATTTTTGTTTTTCTTATCCCTTTGGTTTGATTTTTCTGGGGTCGTTCTTACAGAATTAATAATGAGAATGGGAAGCTCGAAACCCTTATCTTTAATGTCTAACTGTTATGGTTTTCTAAATTCAAGATTCAAGAGGATGAGGCGTTAGTTTGAATCAGGTTTCAACCCCTATAGCAATACAACTTTCAACCTAGAAACGTCCAATTGTTTAGCGTAACTAAAAAAGAGACGTTAGATTTTAAATTATAAAGAATTTTGATGGTTCAGGTTTAATGCGCCCAATGATCGGACGTAATAGATGAGCCATTAAATTTTAACTCATAAAATCAAATCTAATGGTTCAGATTTAATGGGCCCAATGGTTGGGCGCAAAAAGTAAAAATTTTATATTGATTCAAGTTCATGTTCAAGCAATCCCTTGACTGCTAGCTTGAATCAAGGGATTTAGCCATATTTTTGTCAAGTTGAATCTCGAATTTTATCTCCATAAGGCCTAACTCTGCATCGAAGACATTGCCCGAAGGAGACAAAGCTAACAATATTTCTTGCTGGAAACATACATGAAGAACCGATCCAGCTGACTTGATCATCTATTTGAGATGAGGCGGACCTGTTTCAAAAAGAAAGAAAAAGAGAGAGAAAACGCCGACCATATCCCCTCTTTTGCTCACGGCAAGGGTCAGAATTGTAAAATCTCCCTTCTGCCTACTTGCAAGAACATAGAAGTATCCGCGCATATTTATGTGCATATTTATGACTTTACATCAAATACGAAATATTCCATTTCTACTTATATTCCACAAGAGAATTAAGTTTTACTTATATTCCGCAAGAGAATTAAGAGTACAATTTGTACATAATAAGTCTAAAGCTTCTAGATGGGTCACCCACTAGTATAGAGCAACTTGAATCTTCTTTAAACAACTACGAACACTCTAAAATGGCCTCGAAACCTCCTCGATACTCATAATATTTATGTTGTATCGAACTGGTCTCAAGTCGTACAAAATTCACAGTTGAATTCCTTAAACTTGTCTCGAGTGTGCATCGATATCCAGTAACATCTATCGGGAATAGCTAATGCTTAAACCCCAAAATATACTTTAGTTTAACGATTCGTTCATAACGAACCCTTCTCAAATTGTTCTTCTGAGCTCAAATATGCTACTTTAGCGCTTTGCTCAGACATAAGCCATGAATTATGCGCCACTTCTCTTGGACGCGCTACAAACTAGAGGCAATGCCTCAAGATACGTATTGGACCTTTGAACTAGGCTAACCCTAGCCTTTTCTCCTATCATCGCCAAGTTAAAACCAGTTATTTGGTTTAGCACCACAGTGGCGCTAGTTCGCCACCTTAGCACTGAAAGCGTTAACTTTCTTGGTGCTAACCTTAGCGCTTGAGAAGCGCCAACTGACCTAACATGGTCTTAGCTAGCACATCTTGTCCTGATAAGGGCTTAGCTAGCGCGTCACTACCTTAGCACCTTAGCCTTAGCGCTAAAAGTGATAACCCTAACCCTAGCGCTAAAAGCGCTAACTCATTTTGGTCAAGTACCATAGCTAGCGCGTCCCCAAGAGCGTCTCCCATGACTAGCAGCGGCACTGCTGGCGCGTCATAGCCGATGTATCTTTGTCTAATGCGCCATGACCGATGTGTATTGGCCACAGCGTCCCAACTGATGCGCCTATAACCTGACATGTCCCAAGGCTGATACGTCCCTAGCTCCTTAGCACTGATGCGTCCCTGCCGCAGCGCTTCCTAGCTTTGGCGCGTCTCATGCGCTAGCACGCCTCTAGCTCCAGAACGTCCCACCTGATGCGCTCCAGAACGTCCCACCTGATGCGCTCCTTAGCTTAACGCCCTAGTGATGTGATTTTAATATAGTGGTAAAAAGGGTTTGATTCTCAGACTTGTGAAGATTCGATTTCTAGACCTAATTTTAATGACTAAAAATAAAGAAGATTAAAACAAACTTGATTTTAAATTGATGGGAAGAACTAGGGTTAGGGATTCCACTATTAACCAATATTTCAAGTGATAAAATCTTACAATTCTTGTATTCAACTTATTCTAAATATTGCCAAAGTTAGGTTTTTAAAAGAATAATTGTAAATCGAAAGTATGAGACATCAAAAGTTTAAAACTAAGCATGACCCATCAAAAGAAAACACAATTATTTGAGAAAAACCATTTTTTTAATTTATTCAAAGCAATTAATAATAAAAGAATTGTAAAAAATAGATAAAATAGAAGTTACCACTTAATTATTGGAGAAATAACTTCCTTCGTCGCCCCAGTGATGATGATTAGCTCATTGTATTGGAAACACCCTCAAAAATATATTTCATAACTCAAAAAGTGCTTATAATGGTGAAATAATAGTAACACATGAGATTTAATACACTTATAAACGTTACAGAGAAGTGTTTTCTACGTTACAGAAGAAAGAAAAAAAAGCAGGAGAAAAGAACGAACTTCAAGTGCTGTTGAAGTAAGACTGCTTCAGTGCCCGCATCAGCGACACTTCTCTGACGCCTTATGTTCTTCCTCTTCTCTTTCACCAGCAGAAAACTATTTTTCCTGGAATTTTTTTCGGTGCTCTGGCTACCTCCTGATCGCTTTCTCATTGATTCTCTTTGGTATTTATAGGGTTAGTAAACCCTAGAGACCCTTTCTAACCGATAAGGACTCAAAGAACAAGTCCAAATCACTCTCAAATCTTGTGATATCCGAAACAGACAAGAACTATGTTTTTCCGTCCAGATTCATTCATGTGGCTAATTTTTCCGGCTGAAACACGTCTTGCGACGTGTATTGATGTTATCCTAGTTGTTTAAATTCACTTGGGTGAATTAGAATTACCCCGAATCACTAAAAACACGTATAAACCAACTCACATGAGTTTTCTCACGTAACAATACTTCTTCCCGCCATTTTCGGTTTCAAATTCAAAAGGGAGGTGCCCCCAATCCAACTTGTGGGTGCCTGTATCAACTTTGCGACCCGATTTTTCCCAAATTATTTATTTCTCAAAAATACCTACAAAGACATAAAAAGTCATAATAAGTACAAAATCGAACACTATCAAAATAGATAATCGAGCGCAATTTAGACAAAAAAATGTGTCTATCACCTAGCTAATGTGTCCTTAACTTAGTGCCACAAGCCTAGCACGTTCCTATCCTAATGCGCCCATGTCCAATACGTCCTTAGCCTAGCGCGTCCACACTTAGCGACTTAGCCACAAGCGCATTGGCGCTAACATTATAGTACTAACTATACTACCTAATTGAAGTGCTAACATCGAACCTCCTTGACACCAGCTTCCTAGCCTATCATAATCGACATTTACTAGAAGCTATGCATGATGGCCTTACTCCTGAGACATTAACACATTAGCCTTTTATACTAAAATAGCTAGCACATTACTATTTGTGCTAAGTAGCTAGTACTAGCTTTGTTAGCTACTTCCCTCATAAATACGCCCTTCTTCTCAATATTGGTCCAATACCAAATCTTATATGATTTTCTAATAGGTTTACCTGCTTAAGAAGTCCTTACAATATTTTACCTCAAATGCCTCTTAGACTTATGCTAAGTCACATCTGAGCTAATACTTAGTCATTAAATGTGTTATGTTACTCCTAAGCAAGTACATGACCACTGAACTTACCAGACTCGACACTAATCGGTCTAATTATTAATTTAGTGAGTTGCGTAACTTGCCTCAATGACTTAGCAAGTCACTTGACTTGACTTAATCAAAACAATGGTGGCTTATGACTCCACTATTTCCACGGGATATCAAATACAACACATGTGGGATTCTCATTGGGGTATAGGTCTGGCGGTTTACGACAATCGTGCGTTGCGGAAACACATGCATGAACAAAAAGGTAACAAGGAGTGGGACGGTTATAGAACAATTGAGAGGATGAGAAGTAGTGGTCTGAAAGGTCTTCCTTACTTTCCGGATACCACCCCACTACAATCTCCACAATCATCACTTCTCCACCTCTCCCTAAGTTCCACGACTTACGAGAAAACAATGTGTCTCCTTCAAACTATAATACATAGTTCTCAACCATTCAAAAATAGGACAAAAAGTCAGGAGAAACAAACATGCTCGCTCAGCCGAGGTGTCAGCTGAAAAGTTAGTTTCTAGAAATAGCTTCAAAACTAGCACAAGCTAGTACTCAACGTTGCTTAACTACCCAAGGCAAATTGCCAGTAGGAAAAGCTTGGACCACGCTCGCAGAATCTGAACGTACTTGAACTCTTGTAATCCTCCAACTCCTTACCCATTCAATCCCATTGATTACCGCTTATATCTCTTTGCTCTAGGTTTCCTCATTGCTCGAATTTCGATGTTCTTCTCAATGGTATTATCCGATTCTTCCTATCATGAGGCCACGCAGTCTTTTCTTTTCATAAAAATAGAGAAGATACCCTCTAACATTACATAATAGTGTTTTTGGACATAATATACTGAGGTATAGACCATGATACATTTGTGTCGAAATAATCAGAATTAAAGAAGTTTAACAGAGTTCATAATTCTTCTCCCTTCCAATTGTAATTAATAATACCAAAATGATTGCAATAAGTGGTCGTATTAGAAGCCCATATAATTTCAGTTCTGTTTTTTAGGTTGATAGCCGAAGTTTTAAAGTTTATAGTTGTGAACAGTGAGTTTTTGGCAAGGGCTAGAATCATAAAATTACTTTCTTGTCAAACAGCATGAATATATTTGTGCATATTTATGCGTATATGCTTAATATGGAATACCGTATCTCTGCTTAAATTCCGCAAAGGAATTAAGAATACAGATCCTCTTTAACCATTCTAAAATGGCCTTGCAGCCTCCTCAATACTCATAATATTCATGTCATATCGAACCAGTCTCAAGTCGCATAAATTCCATGGCTGAATTCCTTGAACTTGCCTCGAATGCGCATTGATGTTCTAACAACATCCATCAAACTCGGGAATAACTAATGCTTAAACCCTAAAATACATTCTAGCTTAATGCTTCATTCGCAATGAATGCTCGTCAAATTGCTCTTTTGAGCTCAAATATGCTACTTTAGCACTGTGCTTGAATATAAGCCACAAATAATGCGTTACTCCTCTTGGATGCACCACAACCAAGAAGCAATGCCATAAAAATGCATTGAACCTCTAAGTTAGGCCAACCCTAGCCTTCTCTCTTATCAGCGTCAAGTCAGCACTAGCTATTTGGCTTAGCACCGCATTGGCACCAGTTAGCCACATTAACGCTAAAAGTGCTAACCCTAACACCTGAGAAGCGCTAACTAACATCGTCTTAGCTAGCACATCTTGACCTAATAAGGTCTTAGTTAGCGCACCATCACCTTAGCACTAATAGTGCTAACCCTAAACCTAGCGCCAAAGGCGCCAACTCCAATAGGCCAAGTGCCTAACTAATGCGTCCCTTGACTCTAGCGCGCCAAAAGGCCTATGCGTCCCTAGCCAAAGCCTAGTGCGTCTCATAGTGGATAGCACATCCCTAGCTCCTGTAGCGTGTCCCTGCAAGACCTATATGTCTCTACCTTTCTCAAGTACGCCTCTTGGCTTCAATGCGTCTCTATCCAAGGCCTATGCGTCCCTAACGTCTCTAGCGCGCCCCATAATGGCCAATATGATTCTAGCCTCTCTAACGCGTCCAAGGCCAATGTGTCACAGACCAAGCCTAGCGCGTCACGAGGCCTATGCGTCTTTGCCGACATAGTGCCACCCATGCTCCAGCACGTCCCTAGCGGATGATGCACACCTAGCCAAGTAAAATGTGTCTCTGGCCTAAGCTAGTGCGTCCCTGAGTAACGGCCATGGCTAATGCTCCCTTGTCTTAGCACTGCCATGCTTAGCAATGTATCCACAAGTGCATTAGCGCTAATACCTTAATGCTAACTATATTATTGAAGTGCTAACTTCAAACCTTCTTGACATTAGCTTCCTAGTCATAGCATAATCGATATTTACTAGAAGTTGTGCATATTGGTATTACTCCTGAGACGTTAGCACATTAGCCTCTTATATTAAAAGAGCTAGCACATTCTTATTTGCGTTAAGTAGCTAGTACTAGCTTTGCTAGCTACTTTCCTCAAAAAAAAAGCCTTTATTCTCAATATGGGTCCAACATTATATCTTATATGAATTCCAATAGGTCTCCTTGCTCAAGAAGTCCTTGGCAACATTTGGCCTCAAATGCCTCTCAAACTTATGTTAAGTCACTTCTGAGATAATACTTATTTATTAAATATGCCATGTTACTTCCAAGAAAGTAAATGACCACTGAACTTCCCAGACTTGACACTAATCAGTCCGATTATCAATCCAGTGAATCGCGCAACTTGCCTCATTTACTTAGCAAGTCATTTGACTTGACTTGACTTAATCAAAACAATAATGGCTAATGATTCCATGGGAGGATTCTCATTGGGGTATTAGTCTGGCGGTATATGACAATCGTACGTTGTGGCAACACATCCACGACCAAGAAGGTAACAAGTAGTAGGACGGTTACAGAGCAGTTTAGAGGATGAGGAGTAGTGGTCAGACAGGTCTTCCTTACTTTCCATACACCACACCACTACAATCTCCACAATCATCACTCATCCACCTCTCCTTAACTTCCACGACTTACGAGAAATCAGTGTGTCTCCTTTGAACTATAAATAGATAATTTTTATATATTCGAAACAAGAATAAGACAACAAGTCAGGATAAACTAAACATACAGAATTAGTGATTCATCTTCTCATTGGGGGGATATCAAATACAACACATGGGGGGATTCTCATTGGGGTATTGGTATGGAGGTCTATGACAATCGTACGTTGTGGCAACACATCCACGAACAAGAAGGTAATAAGTAATGGGATGGTTACAGATCAGTTGAGAGGATGAGGAGTAGTGGTCAGACATGTCTTCCTTACTTTCCGGACACCACCCCACTACAATCTCCACAATCAACACTCCTCCACCTCTCCCTAACTTCCACGACTTACAAGAAACCAGTGTGTCTCCTTTGAACTATAAATAGATAATTTTCATTTATTCGAAACAAAAACAAGACAATAAGTCAGGATAAACCAAACATACAGAATTAACGATTCATCTTAGAGATAATCCTTTCTCCTTCACACACTACTTATCACACTTATATTTCTCAACCTTCTTGTTTCCCTTCCCTAAGAACTACCCAATCTTCTCCACCTTTGTGATCGAAGCAGGACGCGAACGTCCATCTTCTTGGTTTATGCTCGTTCTGTTTGAGCTTGGTCTCTCGAGCTTACTTAAAAGTACGATTTTACCGTACATTTGTTTACACCCTAAAACACAAATATACCAGAAAAACTCAAAAGAGCAAAACCTGATAATGTGTAAACATAAAGACTTAGAACAGTGTTGGACACGCAAATGTTGCCTCGTTAAAACCTTGACAGGGAAAAACCAGCGGGACAAAACCTCGACGAAGGAAAAAGAGTACAACGCGATAAGTCCAGTAAATGCACCCTTGATGATGGCGCTCTCCCTGATAAGTACTTCAATCAAATTTTGACTTGCAAATCTTTGAGTAAATTTTTTCCAATTTCGTTGAACTAGTTTCTTGAATGCAGAAGATTGTTGTGTCTTCATGGAGAAATTTGCTAGTCGATAAAGTTTTCTTTTGAGTTTCACAAGCAGTATTGTCTTCGGTTAATACTATTGTTGATTCTACATTCTTCTTTAACACATTGGGGACTTGCGTCATAGATTTCTAGTTTCTCAAAGATGATTTGCAGAAATAATTGATATAGCTTCTTCAACAAAGTGCCAAGATACGAATTCATTACCATACGTGAAAAAAACCGTATTTGTGATTAAACCTTATGTGGTTCAGAAAGACATTCAAATTCCTAGGATATGGTTATGTTAATTTGATATAACAAAATGACCTAGTTAATGGTGGGAATCCACTAAATAACCAAAATTGATGCAACTCCCCCTTGGATGACCACCATGTTGAATTAAATTGCATCACTAAAACCTTGACATTGAAAACTCAACGGGAAAAAATATATGGACGAAGGAAAAAAAGCACAATATCAACAATTTGGAAGAAAAAAATTATGTGGCAAGATGTTGTCTCGTGAAAACCTTGTCAAGAAAAACACATGGGACAAAACCTGAAACGAAGGGAAAAGAGTACAACTTTTGACGATTTATGGATGCTAACTCAACTATATGAGTATTACAGAAAAATAGGCATCAAAATATATTATATAGTCTATATTATTGACAAGTTATATGCAAGCATAATTCTTAAAATGCAAATTAAAATAACAATAATAATAATAATATTGCTGAAGCGTGGATTTAAGTGTTTTTAAAGACTTCAAGAGACATATAAAGTTGATATAATCAACTAATCCGGTTTTTGGTACTTTACAAAACTTTGAAAATACACTTAATGGATTTTTAAATCTGATATAATCTAGTCAGGTGGTTGCCTGAATATAATTTGAATACTCCAGGGATTACAAATTCGAATATGTTCATCGACCACGAGTCCTTCAAGGAATACCATGCAAAATACATCATACAGGTGAACAAAGTATTACTGAATCAATCCCAGGATTTGGGGAAAAAAAACACGAAACCCTCAAATTGTTTTACAACGATCATTCTCATAAAACACATGAAGACTGCATCAACTTGTAATTTTCATAATTCAGGCTTGCATGTTTGAGGTTTTAAGTCTTGGATCCAAATATTGCGCTATTGAAGAGATTTCAATCCAATATTATTTGTATTTTGTGCCTACCAATCATATTTGTCAATAATTCTATGCGGAGGGATTAACCACCATGAATTATTATTTCAGTGGCTATTGTAAATGAATATTCAACAATATTTAGCTTACAACGATCCCACACAATTCTCTAATATATGCATATTTTGAAAAAGTCAAAATTCACGGGTACCACTGCCCACGAGCGAGGAGATTAATTTTGGGAATGTGAATGTACTATGATAGCATGTACTAAAATGGTACATGCTTGCTAGATGTGATTGGATTTTCCTTTTCAAACGGCAAAAGCTTATCGGAAAAGTTATATGAGATGTTTTCACGTCTATTTAATAGCATCATTTTTCGATTTGATCATGGTGGGAGAGAAATTGATATAACTTTTAAGTTAATTAACACCAAACTCTCGTAGTGTGTAGTCTCCCCCTGAGTATGGCGGAAATATTTTCATCTCATATACGAAGAAAGAAAAATTCGTAAAGTATTATCCAATTAATTCGAGTACATATACTCATAATAATTTTCTGGATTTTAATAACACCATGTTGGACGACAGATACTGACTTCAAGATCCATGGAAGGTTATGTCATTCAACGTGAAAAAATTGTAGTCTACTTGACATACAAATTTAATATCATCAGTAGATTTTATTGGTTACAGCCAAAAGCGTATTAAATATGCAAATAAATCTCCAGTAATTTCGTGACCTCAATGCTCAACGAGATAATTATATCAAAAGAAAATTATATCAAGATCAATATAGCCACTACAAGGACTAATGATATAGTCTAACAAGCCGGGTGCGCACCCGTTGATCTTTTGTATCCCACTGTATTCCAACTACAAGTGGAACTGTCTCAATTTTGGAGATAATTACCAAAATCTAAATGAAGAAAATTATGACGAAAGAAAAATTCTCATCGTGACACCGTTCAATGAAATGTCTCTAGAAACTTCGTTCGGGTCCGATTTGAGTGGTTGACCTCAACTTTTGAAGGGGAAGACTCACCTTTCTTTTGAAAAAAGAAAATCTGGATTTGGAGTCTGTTAGGTTGGAGCTATTGGTCTAGAAAGTTGAGTTACGGATTTTTTCAGATTGCATGTCAGTCAATCCAGAGGCCATAAATGTCAAACCGTTTATCGAAACATTGTGCCTTTTTGACGTGTCATATAAAAGACATAGGCGAACAACTTTTGTCAAGGAAGTTTTGCCAAATTATTTACTAATATGCACAGTTTTTCAGCGTTAATATGATGTTACGTCAGAATTCAGAAATTAATTTTGTTTTGAACATTGTGGACAATGTGAAGTTTAAGTGTGGGGAAGTATTTAACATATAGTTTTTTGTTTAGTTAGTTTTTGTTTTTTTATGTAATTTTTTTTTCAAATTTTTGGATATATATTTGCTCGAATCTCCAACTTTTAGAGATTTTAGAGTCATGCAATACTTTTAGCTAAGTTTACATACAGAATTCTCGCAGAAATAACGGAACTTAGAATGACTAGAGAATACTACACATTAGGTGTTCTTAATATTTGAGATAGATATCGTGATGAATTTAACCTTGCCGGTGGCAAACTAGGTGCAGAAGGAATGCAGTAATAGAGAGATTTCATTAGTGGACACTACCCATAAAAAATAAGAGTGAGGCACCAAACCTTCAACATATATTTTTCATTTAGAGTGTTTCATATGTCATAACTCTGGGTAGAATGATGAGATACTCAACCTCGCATCCCTTCAGCATTTTGTGATCTCTTGAGTGATAATTTTTTTTTATCAGTTATGAGGGTGACATCAAAATTACGAAGTAACCTCATCTTGTAGTCTGAATTGCATGACGCACCACTCTCTCGAAGCAGTGACCACAGAAACATATATTTTTCATTTAGAGTGTTTTATCTGCGCGAAATTCGGGTAGAATGCTGAGCTACTCAAATTCGCACCCCTTCAGTACTTTGTGATCTGTTGAGTGCTAATTCTATCAATCATGAGGGTGACATCAGAATTGCGAACTAACCTCATCTTGTAGTCTGAATTGTAAGACACACCACTCTCTCGAAGCAGTGACCATAGAAACATATCATCATCATCAACAAGCAGAGCAATACCAATTTATGAAGAAGTGAAGACGTTTAAGGTTTACAAGCAACAAAACAAGGGCGGAAATTACATATTTGTGTGAAAAAACAAAGAAAAGCAGAAAGATGTAAGTTTTTGAAGTTTATGCCACGAAGACAATACCAAGGTTGTGAAGAATCAAGTGCTACAATCTTTTTCCTACGAAAATATAAATAATAATAATCAAATATATACATATATATATAATAATCAATGTCGAAGATATAGAAAAGAAATCTATAAAGAAGTTTCAAATCAACAAGTAATTGAAGAAAAAGGAGCATAAGTTGTCAAAGTTCTACGAAGTTCGACAATTTATCATCAAAAGTTCCATTTGATGCTCAAGCATATGGAGAATTTCATCTCTTTATTGGTGACTACGATATGGTTCACCACGTACATATTGTCCCCAATATGGCCCTCAGCTCTTCAGCATTTTGTTTCTATTAATTTATCTCTGGGAAATTAATAACCCATTATTTCACCTCAAATAACCTATTATACATGATGCATTACTCTTATGTTTAACCCATAAGTTTGTATTACAGGGCAGTATATATGGAGAAGGCATAATAACATTAATAACATTATCCAAGTTTAAATTTATTAGTCCAGGTTCATTTAGATGTTATCTGTTTGAATTTTTTTGTCGGCTGAAATTTTAAACCTAAATTTGATCCATGCTTATTTGTTTTACCTTGACCTAAAATGTTAAATTGATATGACAGGAAGAGCTTCATGTTCTTTTTGATTTTATATCATGATGCAATTTCTATTTTAATTAGTTAGATTATATTTTGATCGAATTTTATTTACTGTAGTCCGTAAGTTCTTGTTCCCTGCCTTTTGACGGTCTATGAGATATGGTAATTTGCTTCTTAAACCCTTGATTGTTGGTTTTGAATTAATATGATACTTTGCAGGTACTTGTAGCTTTTCTGTTTTAACAAGCAATGTTGTCTTGCACTCTTCTAGGTTCAGTAGATGATACAAGCTTCATCATAATCAAGTAGGAAAATTGGTGTGTAAGACTGGTAAACTTAAGTTTCAATTGTAAAGAGATTGATATTCTTCGATGTGAAAACTATAAATGGAATGAAGTTACAACCCTATTATATCAATTATTTCACCTCTCATTTCTTTTTCAACAAAATTTATTACACCAAGTGTTTTCACATTATTTTGATTCAACTTCTTTACTTCCCATTTCTTTTTCAACAAAATATGTTATCCTGAATGTTTTTACACAATCTTGATTCAACTTAAATAATATGGAAATGAAATAATAGCTTAAATTCTTGACTGTAAATTAAATTTTTGAAAAGAAAAATCCTTTACTCTATTCATATTTAGATAAACCGACTATAATTTTACGAGATGCATATAATATATAAAAGACCACATTAAAAATGAACAAGCAACATAAAAATGTTATTACCCAGTACGTAACTTCCCAATTAGTTTTAAACTTAATTCCTAATAGTTCCGTTCATGGAAAACCTTCTTTTGTCTCCTAGGAATTATTTCCATAGAAAAGATTTTTATCGGATTATTTTTTTCCCCTACTACCAAACACAACTTAAGAGGAAACGCTAAAAAATTTACTTTTGGACCCCGTTTTGTCTACTGCTACTATTTTTTATTTTACACATTTTTCCTTTGGGCAAAAGTTCTCGACTCTATCCATGTTGCTTCCAAATATTCTGAGATTCCTTTCCTTGTCTTTAATATATGTAGTCTATAAAATGTGATTAATTGCAATGTATGATGCAGCTTTTGGTAAAAATAACCATGATCTTAGTCTTCATCAAAAACATCTCCGGAAAGATGGCACCAAAATACCCTCCTCTCCTTTATCATACGTAAACTCTAAAAATTAACTTCCCATCCATTAGCCCTGGTCTACATTCCCCAACCATATCCTTCCATTCCCTTACTGACAAATCCTACACGTAGTAGGTTCCCCCCAACATGACAGAGTCCTCCTACACTTACAATCTTGTCAGCCGACAATTTAATGTGCTCCTGGCTCATCACGACATTCTTGCCTAGTCCAATTACCAAGTCCAGAACATAACCTAACAGAATTTCACATTATTTTCTAGCATAAATCAACGCTAAATGTTTCCATATAGTATCTCGTCGCCCCGCCAAACAAATGAAAACCCATAGCAATTGTACGACATCTCCACATGCAAGCAAGGATGGTTCGAACTGGGAAGGGACGTGATGATCCCTTGGAAATGCTTCAGGGATAAAAGGAAGGCAAGGAATGAAATCTTTACAATCCAAGACACCCTAAAGAAGATCTCCCAAACGTGGAATAGGAGGTCAAGGGGCATCACCAAATTGTTCCAGCAGGACATCAGCATCAGCCTCGATAAATGTTACACCACTTGTGCAATCTACAACTGTCTTCCAGGCCCTTCTCCTAATGACATCTATAAGATCGCTCCCATTACCTTCCCCGGAGACGGATTTTTTTCTTGTTTCAAAATTCGGTAGAATGGATTTATGAAACTTGTATATGAAGATCGCCTTGGTTATCAATTTCTTAAGGATACTTGCGTAGACTAAGCAATGCAGGTTCATATCTGCACTGCGAAACACAAGATGCTCATCAGGCCAATAATCAAACAGTTTGACCTAATCAATAAATTAAAATACAGATCAATAGTCCGGTCTGGTGGATATTAAATTAGAGGGAGCTCTTATAGGATACAGTATTATAGCCACAACACAGCCAGTGAATTAGTCTGGTAAATATTGAATAGAGGAAGTTCTTATAGGATACAATATTATTGCCAAAACACAGTCAGTTTCTTCTAAACAAAAAAAGTCTAGTTAGAGATAGTCAAACAGTCAGTTCCTCAAGTCACTATGTGAAAGTAATCAACTGCTTTGATCCACCAAGTAAACTTGGAGTCAACAACTCAAACTGGATCAGTGGATCCTGTGATTCAATATCATACATCCATCCAGGAGATGCCCATCATAACTGAATACTTTGTGCATCAGAATTGATCCAAGAATCAATTTACTTGTAAGAGCATTGATATATACACATTAATATCCAGTAGTAGAAATCATTTTTCGAACTTCTTAATTGATAAACACCACTTTAAAATATATGGTCTTAGAACAAACTACTCCATGTGGATCGCTGGTACTGAACCTTGATAGAAAGTGAAGGCGTATAAACATAAGATTTACGAGAAGGTGGTACTTAAACAATTGCTTACATAGTTTTGGTGAAGGATGTGAAGGTAATTGAGTGCATCAGAATTAGTAGTCAATAGGAAATATACATGTGCATAAACTCTTGATGGTTGCAACTAAAATACCACATAAATCAGGTAACAATAATCCTTTCATCAGACACCTAAACAACGAATGGAAAATGCAAATCCAAAAGCTCGCTCGTTTCCTAATCTTACTAAACTACTTTCGGAAGAGGGAGAAAACACTAAGGCGCAAATCACCAAAAAAAACCCCGAAGATATTGTTTTTCAGAGGAAAGAAACTGTGTTGAGAGAACATACCTTATGCATCAAAGAAGTAAGTCTTATGCCCTGATGTAGTTTCCCTGGCACCATACAGGCTACCACGATGACACACTGCTTGTCCAGGATCATAGGGATAACCTAAAATCCCCTGATGATGTAGCAGAAGCCTCCATCAGGAGTGTTCAGCCCATTCAAGATTCGAGAGAAAAAAGAACTTACGAAAGAATGTTCAACCACTTTCTTCAGACAGCAACTTTTCAGCACGTAGTACACAACAAAGAAAAATTGTTGAAAATTATCTATATTCAGGAGAGATGCAACTAAATCTGACATGATTATCAACAACATATACATAGGTAAAACAAGAGAGATACTTATATAATGAGCTTCAATTCTGGAGCAAACAGAAAAACTAATTGTACAAGAAAATCTCGAGGCAAAACTCAAATCTGCTGGGTAATCATTTGATTGATACAAGATTATAAACACTAGATGTTTCAAGCATGTCTAAGTCTTCGAATGTTTTTCCACATATGCCTGCAAACAAAAAGGAAGGAAGAATTACTTGTGAGAATATAGAATTAGTAGGAACTAGGAATAATAATATTCTATCGAATATTTTTAGTGACTACAAAAATATTGGATGAATACTGCTCTCACCTGTACAAGTTTGGTAAGCTTAGGTTTCGAGTAAGACAAATACTGATCAATTTTCTCCTGTGTTTGTGGGATTTGAGCAGCCTGGATAGTACTAGTCACTTTATTGACCACCTTCTTCACTATGGTCTTGTGAGCCTCTTTACTCATTTGCCCTTCTTTCCATGCGGGCTTCAAAATCTCCTTCACAAACTGCACAAGTGCAAATTTGAACATCCGCATCCCCTTGGGATCCTTGCTTTTCTTACCTTCTTCATCCCCCTTATTGTCTCCATCACAATCTCCATCTGCATCTATCTGCACCGTTTCCTCTTTTTTATCCACGACTTTCTCAGGCTGTTTCAACTCGTTACTCGCATTTACTTTTTCCTCCAAACTACTAATCTTTACAAGATCACCTCCACTAGGATCAGCAGAAGTAGATGATGGAACAATGCTTTTCATAGGGGATTGAGAACCTCCACCACCAACATCGGTCTGGTCTATGATGTCATCAATAGGATCATACTGCTTTTCATAGTGAGTAGTTTGATTGAGCTGAATGAGGGGTTGTGATGCAATTTCTTGGGTTGGTTCAATAGAGTGTGAAGACACCAAACCTGAAGTGCTGGGGTTCAGAGCTGCATACAGTTGTGGAAGATGCTGACCATTTCCAAATATCTGAGCCCATGACGCTGAAAGGTTTGTTGTTAGCTGTGCTACCTTCTCAGTAGATACGTTTTGCGTCATAGAAGTCCCAGATGTTACCTGCTGTAACATCAATCTCGGATCAACAAGATCTGATTTTTTTATTGGTTCTACGTGTTGGGGAAGTGTTTGACTGTATGGATTTGAAGATGGCTGCTGAGTTCCACCATTCAAGTTGAAAGGCTGAGTAGTACCTACTGTTTGACTCTGTCCATTCATATTGAAGCTTGAAAGAGGTTGAGCTGAGACTTCCTGAGTTATATCAGGTTTGCCAATTTTAATAGACATCTCATTAGTAATGTGAGATTGTAAATTTTGATTGTGTCCCCTACTGTCATTAATCGGGCGAGAGTATTGCTCTATATCCCTTGTAGAAATCATCGATTCAGATGTAAGAAATTTCCTATTACACTTTGTTTCTTCCATACCCATGCTCCCACCATTGTTATCACTTATCCATTGAGGAGATTTGGGGAGGGTAAAATCTATTGGTTTATCATTCCGTGATGGACCTCCCCATGTTCTACTTGCATTATCCAAGTGGCTCTGCTGACTATTGAAAGACCTCTCCTTAGACCTTGGATCAACAACACCTATCTTATCACCAGCATTGTCATTCCCCCAAACATTTGACTTCTCCTCTGGATCAGCATCTCTGTCACTCCACTTTGAACCTCTGGATGATCTTTTTTCGTTACCAGCACTATGGCTATCAGTAATATCACTCCACTTCGAACCTCCCCAAGATCTATTCTCATCACTCAAACGATGAACAAGTTTCTCAGTAACTGACTGTGCATCCAGACCATCATATGCTGAGTCTGCCGGTTGTTTATCACTCCACTTAGAACCTTCCTGTGACCTATTCTCGTGGTCCAAATCATGCCCCCTTCTATCATCACGTGACCTCCCTTCAGGACTACCTCGAGCTGTACCCTCATGAGAAAATCTGCAACTGTCTCCATTGCGACAATAGCCTGCAGCATAAAATTTGCAGAGCCTTTGTGATTCACGCTTATTTTCATGTCCATAAAATACAGTACTCTCCTTCCTATCAAGGTCCCTTACTCTTATTCCACGGCCTTCTGATGGAGCACTATGATGAGGGTATCTGCAAGATGAACCCTTACGGCCGTTTCCTTCCATAAAATCGATACAGGGCCGACCGGAAGATATGTTGTTGCTCCTCAGTATCTCACTCTTCTCCAAATCGCCATGATAAACATCCTCATACCCACGGGAAATCTTATCCCGTGGACGATCCATTTGTTCTTCTGTGTAAGCATTCCTCATTCCATCCTTCTCATGCTTACTTCCACCCCTTCCTGGGCTTCTTCCCGGATGCCTTCTACCATTATGCTCATAGGTGTCCTGAATTTCTTGATGAAGAAACCGGTGACTATTGCCACGTATACTCCTCTCTTCTGCAAGCTCACCGCATAGACGTGATCCACTTCTTCTCCCACCATTAGACCCCTCTAAGTCGCGCCTATAACCATGGGAGGGGCTTCTGCTCCTGCTCCTGCTTCTACTCCTGCAAATCAGAACAAAAGATTAGGATTTCACGTTAGAAGTCGCTCAGGAAAAAAAGAACACTGGTACTACAGTGTTTATCTTTCAGAGAGAAAAGAAAATTTGAAATAAAAATAAAGAACAACACGGGCAATTGACAAGTCCAAATCATAAACCTGTGCGACCTGCTCCAACCACCCTTAGGAGAACGACTTCGATTCTTTTCTCTCCACCCATCAAGACCAGGAGACATACTCAAACTGTAACTTCGATCACCATCGAGCGCCATGGTTCTTGACATATCATTATAATCTCTTTTGTTAAACTCGTAAATTTCTATGCCTCTGTTTCGTGCTGACGGTTCCAACGACGACGACCATCTAGAATTACCCTCATTTCTTGAAACACTTCTTGCTTCCATACTAGACCACTTCGGGTCATGACTGTTGAGGCCCATAGAAACTTTCCACTCTGATCTAGATTCTTTCTCATGAGCAAACTCGCCTCCTCTTACAGCCCAACCACTGCCTTGCCTAATTTCTGTAGGAAAATGGTCGGGATCTTCTTTCAAATCCCACTTAGAACTCCGCCTCCGAACACTTTCGGTCATCGCATTCCAACAAAAAGTACGAACTCCAATACTTTCTATGTATAATCTGAAAACACTAAAGTTGACAAAAATATTAAAGATCTTATCTGTTCTTGAAGCTTAAATTGGAAATTATATATCTGAAGAACATCTAAAGATACCCCATGACACCAGCAGTATCAGAATTAAATAAGGCATACAGGTATTTTTCTAATAAGACTACTTAAAGAAAGCAAATTCATCCAAATAGGAAAATAGGGGTGGGGGTGGAATAAGAATTTGAACACACCTATCAGGTTGTACCCCCTGATCACAGCAGATTAGACCAGCAAAAGAACAAACTCTTACTCAAACTAGGGTGTCCTAGAACTTCTTAAATTTAGGGTAGATATAAACATGCATTTGAGTAACCCGAATACATTTCGGGGATGATACATTGTTGAAATGCTTCTTGAACAGACTACACACAATGACAACGAAACGAATATTTAAGAGTTGAAAATAATCTAGTGATTTATCGAGGTAAAACGTAAACATACTCGCGAAAGACAACTTATAGTCAAGAATCAAAACATGTTCCGCTTCTCTGGATGACAGACAATTGCACAGCAGAACCAGAAAAGTAATGACACAGTTATCAGAAAGATAGCACGCAAACAAGATTCATGCAAATTTAGAAGTGAGAATAAACCATCCCTTGCAATCATAATAGGCTTGAATCGGTACATGCTGTTATTTAAATACTGCATAAGCCAATGTATAACATCCTTGTCTTGTATGGCTCAAAACTAATGAAACAAATTATGAGGATGTATTCTACCAACAAAAGACCTGATACCATCCCGGACCATGGATCATCGAATTGGATTACATAAATGTGACAAAGATATGTCTATGAGAATGTTTCACAATACAATGACTTGATACACTGAGTTTCTAATCAGTTGTCCACAGTAATTATTTACTAAAAGCAAACACATTTAATAAAACTGTCACTAAACAAACACCTTGTTAATTGACTATATTGAGTTTCAATATGAAAAAGTGCGGGCTAGATATTTCCCTCTTTTACAACTAACCCAAAACCATCAACAGCGACAAAAAAGAAAAATTTAAGGGACCAGCACCAATTTAGTGATAGCTAGAGGTAAAAAGATGATAAATTATACATCAAAAGAGAATACACTCATGTCTAGTTTAACAAACCAAATACAGAGAACAAGAAAAAAAATCAATCATTTTCCAAGAACATTAAATAGCTTATGTACCGACAATTAAATACATGCAGAATACAAATATATCATCGAAAAGAAATTTTTAGAAGTACTGAAAGAAGAAGGAAAAAAACACACTGACCAGACGACTTAGCTTCAAGATATCGTATTCATATTCCAATATCAAATCTGTATTGATAAAACAAGAAACATATCAAATCTAGTTAACATTACAAGTAAAAGTGAATCAGAATAGATTGAAACCTTAAACTAACTAAAGGGTACAGACAGTTTACATGTAAGAAATCCCAAAACCCTAGTCGTGTGTGGGTTGGGAGGGGAGAGAGAGTTAGGGTTTCTGAAGAGAATGCGTATGTTAGACAGAATCGAGGGTTTCATTTCAGATTTACACAATATTAATTCCTTTTATTAGATAGAGACCCTTGGTTATATTTCAGTCAATAAGTACCCCTCATCTTTTGGGTTTATGAAACTCTAACCCATTCCCAGGAATACCAATTACCAAATGTTGGTGTTGTAGGGAGGGTTTTTCTTTTTCTTTTTTTCCGATGGGAGAGGTAAATAGCCAAATACCCTTGACTTTCGTTAACAGGAAACTTGCTTATAATATGAGATCGATTACATTAAAGAAAATTATTAAAAATACAAAATTTACATAAGGGGGATTCATTGAGATGGTTTATTGACATAATCCTATGATTTCAACTCACATTATATAAACATCACACGAAAATAATAAATACTAATTTTTTATTTTAATATTTTTCTCATTAAACACGATAGTCCTTTAAAAACTAAGTACAATCTAAAAACCACCCATTATTTTAAAAATAAATCATTAAAAATTAACCGTTGAAATATAAATCAGCAAATAATAAAGTTATACGTAACAGAATGTACTCAATTTTGTAATGGAATTGCAGTATCAATGAAAAGAACAAACTATCATAAACTTATAATCCAATTAGTTTTCAATTATCTCATTAGTTGTTAAGTTATTAGATTATGTCAATTTAACCATGCCAATAGATCCCACCTTTTTACATAGTTTAACTCACCGAATAATAACAAATACTAAATGTCCATAAATCCACAAGTAATTTGATGTCTTATAATGACTAGAAACCTCTTAGTTGATGATAATTTATACTAACAAAATAAGAATGCGTTGTCTGTCACACAGTGGCAGAGACACATTCCCATTTCGTAAGTAGTGGTTGGGATTTTCCCAATTCTTACAGATTCATCCAAGATCCATAGATTTAATGATGGTATCTTTTCTCTAGCCCCACTCAAACCCAATTAAATCCTTATGGATACTTTTATTCTTACGTCCTAATAAAATAACCGATAACACCGTAAGGTATTTGAAACGTCCAATGGTTGTTTTGGTCCTAGTTAAGGATGAATTTGGTACTGTTTTTATATTTCCAAAAGCACTTTGAAAGCCTAATTTAGATAATTTATTTTCGTGTGGGTATTTGATAAAAAAATTAAAAATGTTTTCCTTTTTTAAAAAAGAACACTTTTATTCTAGGCTAGTTTTTAAAAGCTGAGGAAAAAAGGTTTTTAAAAGCTATTAAAAAATCTATGGACCCACGTTATATTATGAGATGATTTCTTTTAATACCCTTACAATTTTTTTATAAATGATACAAACTACCTTATATTATTTATATATTTTAAATTTTCTAACTAATATCTTACCAATATTATATGTTTATTTAATACTAATTTTACTTATTTTTTGTAAATATATCTTTATGTGATATAAAAAAGCTAGTTAAGATAACTGTGAAAAATAGTATTTGTAATATAATAATAATAATAATAATAATAATAATAATAATAATAATAATAATAATAATAATAATAATATGGGTAGCTAGTATATATGGTCATCCCCGTTCCTCAAAGGTTTGATGGGCTCCAGGAGGTCCCAGGTTCGAGTCCCCGATGGCGCAATACTGCAGAATTTGACATAGAAGGTAGTTAGTTTACCCCCCTTGCGACATAATTACCCCCCTTATCCGATTCGGCTCCCTTGGTTGGTTCCTCATGAGGCTCGCTGGTAGGCTAGCACGGAAACATGTTCAACTAATATAGTTCGTTGTTGGAGCTTAGCTTGTTTGGCTTCCAACTAGTTTCTTGTAACTCTTTATCCAATAATAATAATAATGGGGAAGAGAGAGAGAAGCTCTGCTGGTGTGCGATTTGGGGAAGAACACATTAATGGGGAAGAACACGGCGTCGATACAAGTGAGAAATTTGTGATTCTAAGCCGGGAAATTCTCTGCACATTCAGGTATGATGGCACTTGCCTCATCTTATCTCACTTCTCCTTCCATTAATCCATCAGATTCAGGGGTTCCCACTGTATATACAACGCCATCTTTAGATTCAGGTTTTAGGGTTCCTTTTGTGTTTACTTTTGGTTGTACAAATTACTACTCAGTAGCAGCTCATGGACTTTCGGCTAGTCTTATTTTAGTTAATTGCATCCCCTTAAACCATGTTGATCTCCCCCCATTTGGCATGCCTAAAACTAGGTCTACTTCCACTCTTCATAATGCAATTGATTGTGTTGGGGGTGGTTCACAACATGATGGTTTGTTCCACTGCCCCTTTAGGGACTTCGATGGATGCACCAATGGGGTGGGGGGGAGGGGATTGAGCAGATCAGGGTTCCTTAGACATCTCCATGATAAGCATCTCCCCTCAGAGGAGTCCAAGGCCCTTTGCAGAGATAGGACTGGTTCAGATTCAGGCATATACTGCGCATGGGAACTAGTCTTAGGTAGCCTTCAGATGTGGCTATGCACTCAGTGCATGAACATTTATTCTTGGAAGAGGAGGCCTTGCAGGATGCATGAGGGGATCTTCATACCTAGGCCATACAATGGAGTCACTGCTGACTTCTCCGTGTATGGTCTGGACAAACCCCCTGCAGTCTCAACAGAGCCAATGGTTGTTGTGGAGTTGGATGCACCATCAGGGTTGTCAGTGGACCTGCTTAACCATGTCTTCCAGGTGAACATTACAACTGTTGCTAGCATTCTTACTCAATGCAGGCTCAGTTTTTCCATAACTTTGAAGGCCACTTTAGACAGGGTTATTGCCATCTCCTAGGAGCTTAATGGATGGATACATCTTCTCCTCCTTCATGTATGTACCTTGAGCTTGTATGCCCCTGAGAGCTTAATGGAGGAAAGGTATGACACCAGAAGGAGGTTACAATCTAGCAGCATAGCACAATCCCTTATCAAGTGAAATGACAGTGGCTGCCTAAAACTGGTGCATACCCTTCTTGACCAGCTGAAGCTTCAAAAGAGCAAATCCAACAAAAGAAGGACTGGTGGCTCCAATCTGGCAGCTTGCAAGAAGAAGTTAAGTTATGTCCAGTACACAACAGCCATCAAGGTCATATCCTCCAGTGGTGTGGCCCCTAATACAAATGACACACTCCTTGAGCTTAGGCAGAAACATCCCTGTGCTGCTCCACCTGGCATTCCAGCTGACCCTGTGCAGGTTGATGGCCTCATGGTGGACAAAAGTACAGTGCTGAGTGCCATAAAAGGATTTCCCAAAGGTACATCATGTGGAAGGGATGGCCTCAGGGCCCAACACCTTCTTGATGCACTTTGTGGCCCTGCCTCAGTTGTGGCAGATGAGCTGCTCACCTCCATCATAGCAGTGGTCAACCTTTGGTTGGCAGGGAAGTGTCCAGTTGTGTTAGGGGAGTACATTACCAGTGCTCCCCTTACTCCCCTGCTCAAACCTGGTGGGGGGCTCAGGCACATAGATGTAGGGACCATCTGGAGGAGGCTATGCTCCAAATTGGCAGCCTCATCTGTTTGCAAGGACATGGAAGTGTATCTTGGGGATCTCCAGTTGGGAGTTGGAGTTCCATATGGTGGGGAAGCAATCCTCCATGCTGCAAACAGACTCTTGGAGCTGCAAGGTAAATCACTCACCAAGTGTATGTTCCTTATAGACTTCAGGAATGCATTTAATTTGGTTAACAGGTCATCCATGGTTAAAGAAGTCAGGGTCAGGTACCCCCAGCATCTCAAGATGGGTGGAGTTTTGTTATGCTCAACCTGCCAAGCTATATTTTAATGACTTCACCCTCCAGTCAGAAAATATGGGTCCAGCAAGGTGACCCTTTGGGACCTTTACTCTTTGCTCTAACCCTCCATCCTCTTATCTCCAAAATTGCCTTAAAATGCAACCTAGACATGCAGGCATGGTATATTGATGATGGAACCATAGATGGTGATACCTTGGAGGTGGCCAGGGTCCTCAATATCATTAAGTATGAAGGTAGCAAGAGAGGTTTATTCCTCAACATCTCCAACACAAAGGTGTTTTGGCCACAAACTGATCCCAGAAGCCTGGAGAAAGGGACTTTCCAAGCAGACATAGGCATACCCAAGAATGAGGTGAATTTTATAGGTGGCCCTGTAAGCTTGGACATCAAATTTGGCAGTGATTTTGTACAGTGCAGGGTTGAGAAGGCTCTTCTGCTCATGGAGTCCCTGAAGTCCCTACAAGATCCGCAATGTGAGCTGCTCCTCCTCCGCAAGTGCGCTGGAGTATCCAAGTTATACTTCACTATGAGTACCACTAAACCTCAGGTCCTCCATTCATCTACAACCCATTATGATCAGACACTACACCAGTTCCTTAGACACTACACCAGTTCCTTAGACACTTGGTAACGGGAGATGGGCCTGGGTTTGGTCATTTACAGCAGCGCCTCGCAATCTTACCAATGAAGGATGGTAGGCTTGGAATGTACACCATGGAGGACGCATGCCATTATTGTTACCTGGCTTTGTATGCTCAGACTCTTCAGCTGCAAAACTTTATCCTTAGATCTCTCCAGGCAACAGATACTCACCCCTGTTTCCAGCAGGCGTTATCTAAATTTACCCATTTATGTGGGCTTACTTCCTCTTTCGACATCAAGGTGGCAGCCACAAGCCCAATGTGCACGTTGGCAGCCCATTACTTCGGTGTCGTTAAGAAGAGCATCCCCACCAGGTTCACTATGTCCGATCGAGACAACATTTTATGGCAATACACTAAGATGGACTAGGCCCAAGACTTCCTCAAAGCAGCCCCATATCTGGGCTCAACCAATCAATTATGCCTCGACAGTTCCGGGCTATTTTGTCCTACAGACTTGGTATTCCTTTGTTCACGGAGAACAACGTATGTTCTTGCTGTGGCAGAGGCATAGATGTTTTTGGTGACCATGCTCTTCACTGCACTAGTGAGGTAGGGCTCAAGTTCAAACATGACATAGTCCGAGATGTGGTCGCCGACATATGTTTCAGGTCAGGCGTGTCGGCACGGAAAGAGGTACCATTGGGTTTCTTGTCCGACGATGAGCATTCCCTACGACCAGCGTATATCCTAGTGTACAATTGGGAGAATGGTCGAGATGTCTGTTTCGACGTCACTGGTGTGTCCTCTTTTACAGGTGGTGGGAGAGTTGCCTTTTCACCCGGTCAAGCCATCTCGAATGCTATTACCCGGAAACACACCAAATATCTGGACAAGTGTGCGGCTCACGGATACGGCATGGGCGTGCTGGCTTTTACAACCCTAGGCGAATTAGGAGAGGACACGATAATCTTTGTAAAGAGGTTGCAGAACTGTATAGCCATCTTTGATTATAACCACAAAATTGACAACTCTCTTTTCTTCAAACTAGTGCTAGTTATCCAAAAAGGAGTGGGAGCCCAGCTTGTGGCTAGGCTTCCCTCTGTTTCAGTGTAAATGCCTTGTATATCCAATAAAATTCCGGTTATAATAATAATAATAATCTTAACTTCTGCAAAGACATGGTTATGGTCAGAGTAAATAAAACACTACAACTTATGTCTATTATCCAACATCTCCAGGACCCTCAGTGTGAGCTCTTATTTATGCGCAACTGCAGTGGAGTTTCTCGGCTATATTTCACTATGCGAACCACAAATCCTTTAGCTCTAACTAGTGATGGTTCAGGCTTCGGTCCTCTGTAACAACGTCTTGCATTTTTTTCCCATTCACTATGGTAGATTAGTTTCCTACATTCAAACCCGTCCAGTTTAAGAAACTATTATGCGCACTTTCATTTTGTCTACACCATACATTACATAACAATGTGCTCTTTAGAAATATAATCAAGTATGTGGTATTTCTTCTTTTATGCTCCCTAATCGTTTCAGAAAAGTGGTAAAAATGTGTTCGGTCGCTGAGACTTGTGAAGATTCGTTTTAGACCTAATTTTGATTTAAACTAGAAAATAAGTAAAAGATTTTAATAATATTATGAAGAAATGGAACTCAGGATTCCACCAAAATCACTTCTGATTGATTTTTACAATGATTCTTTAACAATTATAGCTCTTTTATTGGCTCTGTTTTTTTTGCCAAAAGTAGATTTCTAAAACATTAACTGTAAATCACAAGCATGGCGCATCAAAAGGTCTTAAGCCCCAGCATACACCATAAAAAAAAATCATAACTAATTAAGAAAAATCATAAATCAATTAAAAATTAATGCAAAAGTCATTAAGAATCAAAAATAGTTACCATTCATTCATGAAATATGGCTTCCTCCATTGTCCCAATGGTTGGGTTTAACTCCTCATGATGTACACACTCTCAAAACAATTATTCATGGTGATGTGGTTTTTAGATTACCCTATATAATAACCGCAATCGCACGGCGTCTAACTGGTAGACAACGGCAAGTACGGGTCGAACCCACAGAGAGCGGGGAAATACTGAAATTAATATCTCTAATCAACTAACCAGAAACAATATTTTTAGGATTTTTAGGTTTATAGATAAAATAATAAAATAAACTAAACTAATAAAATAATTAAGCAGAGAGAGTCGGTAACCAGGGTTTTCAGTATCCACCACTATTTCTATTTAATTACTGAAATGAAACATAACTCATGAATATTTAGAGTCGCAAATATCACTGGGACGCCCTAAACATGGTGCATCAAAAAGCCCTAGTCTCAAGCATACACCATAAAATTGCGTTAGCGAGAAAATTGTACGAAACTAATTATAGGTCCACAAATAATACCTGGTTATTTTAAGCATACCCCATCAAAGGATTTAACCCAAGCATGAAATATCAAATAAGTAGATAAATATATTTGCAACAAGTAGATTTTCAAAATAACAACTGTATACCAGAAGCATGGAACATCAAAAACCTAGGCCAAGCATGTACCATCAAAAGACGTCACAATTTTTTAATGAAATTCAATAAATCAAAATCATGAAATTAATTATTCAAATCATAATGGTTTGTATCAAATATTTTATTTAATTTATCTAAAACTGTAAGTGGTTTCAACATTAAACCCTAGCTACAAATTAATTAGAACATGAAGATGGATTTCTTAAAACCCATTAAAACAAATAGAAGAGAAGAAAGGATTAAACCCAATAAACAGTAGCGTTTTCCCCGTCTATCTCTCATGTATCAACCTCTGGACGTCTGTACGTATGTCTCCTCCTTCACGCCTCCGAAAACAACACCAGAGAAAGAAAAAAAAAAAACATGTACCACCGTACAGCCTTTCTGTTTTATACCTCACATCCAAGAAAACCTAATCCAAATCTAAAAGCAAAAAAAACATCACACCGTCCTATTATTTTCTTTTCTTTGAGTGCGCTCCACTACTTCTATCCCACGTGCTCCCCTTGTTCTTCTTTTAGTTTGCTTTCTTCACTATAAAAACGAACAACACATCAATGTTCCCCTACACCTTCACCTATCACGTCACAATAGACCAAGCCTCTAATCATCTAGCCCAACCTACTCCATCACCGGACCCCATATTTTCTCACGTAAGGCTTGAAAAGCAACCCAAACTTCACTCTAGCCTCTTGTTCACCTGACCCAGCCTTACCTTCCAAAATTGATCCCAACACCGTACATCCAAGTCACTCTCAACCAACCTATACCTAGATGTCCTCTTTCACGTCTCCCAATTGAGGTTGACCTTACTAACATCATAGCCTTTTCTTCATACCACACTTGACAGGGTTTTGTCCTACCTTCACATTACACACTAGCCAACACCTACACTCCTCACGTGTGTAGACTAGCCTTCTCTTGCTTCTTTCAATTCCGTGTCAGATCACCAAGTACTCAAGAACAGTCAGCTAGTCCTCTTGTTTCTCAACGTTCTCTCTCCTTTTGCTTTAATACGGCCGCACCAATAGAAGCTTTAACTAATTCCCTGTGACATGTTGCTTCACTTAGATAGAGCCCCCACTTACTCGGTCATCCAAACTCCAACCTGAAGCAGCTAACTAAAAATATTGTAATGACACTAACAGTTTAGCTCGTTTAACCGTATTTAGTCGTACCATCGGAATTTATGTGAACCACCTATTAAAACAATAAAACAGTAAATTAATAAAATCATAAATGCTAACAAATATAAATTAAGAGATAAAAATGTATGATTTAAGCGCCTATCACATGGCTCAAAAGTGTGTAAAAAAAGAAAAAATAATAAAACAGATGGTTCGCAACGGTGTAACTGCGTTGCAGACTACTATTTTCACTGTTACAGAAGAGAAGTATTTTCAGTTGAAGATAAACGTTGCAGATGCTAAGATATTCGTCGCATATGGGTTGAAGAAACCGTTAAAGCTAAAGATAAACGTTGCAAAGCTGAAGATAAATGTTGTTGTTGGGTTGAAGAAACCGTTATTGTATCCCTTTTCTTCCCGTTCAGCAGCAGAACTTTCTTTTTTGGGTTAATTAGACTTTGGTACTCATGTTTTGACCAGGTTTAGTGTTTGGTCTAGCATTTGTCCAACGTTATTGTACAGTACCTGGAATGGATGTTGACCCGAATTGACTCAGTTAAGTGTAATTTTAATTAATTTTACCATATAAATATTTATACATTTACTATTATACCCTTAACTTGGATTAAATTACCCTTATTGTCACACACTTTTCAAACGCTTCATATCTTCCATTTTTCATCTTCCTTTTCTTCATTAGCATCACCAAATCCACCACCAGTGTAACTCGACCACCATTCACTACAAGAAAAACGGGCTTAAGCGTCTAAAATCTTAGCAAGAGCTCAAAAATTTAGTCGCTTAAATAGTTTAAGCGTCTAAAATTGCAACTGCCCGAAATTTTGGTGGCAATAAACATGTGTCCACTATTATTTAGCAACGAAAAAATATACTTAATCGCTAGATCCTTTGTTCAAGTAATTTATAGCAACTAAAATAGTGATCATGTAGCTATTTACTTTGAGGCACCGACTCGTAGCAACAACAAAATAAATTGGTTGGTCAA
>JAJJMC010031210.1:9140956-9161113 GCA_023531435.1 Papaver californicum | reverse complement strand
TAAGTTGGTTTATTACTAGAGCGATTGCATGGTCGCTCAAGGCTTTGAGATACATGGCTTTGGGCAACCAACGGAGCGAGTGCCACTTTTAGTCGCTATAACGGTTATAGCGACTTAAAAGGGGCTTTAAGCGACTTAAAACGACATGTCGCTTAAACCCATTTTTCTTGTAGTGATTACCCTCTCTTCCGACCATAAATCACTGTCAACTTTACCCAAGTTGGAACCAGCGACACCATCTCAAGTAACCACCACCATTAGTAATCCTTCTCTGTAATCAGGCCATTAACTTTAGTCCTTCCCTGCAACCTAACATTCATCTAAATCACTTTTCTTTCAATTGCTTCTACCAGCTCACTGCAACAACTGCAACCTTTCCTGTAACATCTCAATTCATGCCTAATTGCAGCTTCCATGCCACTAAATCCATCACCTGCATCACCAATTTCTCTTATGCAATGCCATACATTCACAATCACAAACTGAATCATTCAATTAACAACAGTTCAAGCCTCCACCAATTGCAATGTTTGTCTTCTTTTCTTCCTTTGTTGCAGCTCAAAATCACCATCTAGTTGTCTTGTTTTGTTACAACTCATCATTAATAACTCAAATCTAGCCACTGCCTATCTTGAATCGTAAACCCAAGTACCCATTCCAATTTTCTCATTCATATCAACTGCAACAACAAATCCCCTGTCCTCTCTGCAAATTTATCAAACCCTAATTTCTCCATTTACTTTCACTGCCATTGAACTCATCTCACCTGTACCATCACCTTCTATCTCACATTAAAGCTATAACACCCACAACTTCGAACCCAACATCAATTTCTTCTACCAAGAACCCATTGCAGACTCGAACCAGGAAAACCCCAATTTTTTCTCAAACCCTAAATTCCATTCATCACCAACAACACCCATACCACCTTCTAGTTCCCTGTGTCTTCTTTGCCTCCTTCGAACCCATCTCTTGAGAATCTGATGTTAACCCATCATTACCTTTCCCTATTTCTTCAATATGAGATTGAGATCAACTTCATCATCAATTTCTCGATGATTCTACTCTTTCAATTCCATGAAACCCCCAAATCAGAAACCCATTTAAGCAATCTTCACTTTCTTCTCTATCTCTCTAATTTCTTGTCTTGAAACCCTGGACTGGAACCACCACCACCACCTCCATCTCAATTTCTCTATCTTGAATTCAAACCTTGTGGCTCACAGACTTTATTATCTCTTCTTCACTATCAATCTCTGCCAGCAACAACACACATTTATACTTCTTTCTTCTCACTGCTAACAACAACAACACCAATCTTCTCGGTTGCTCTTGGTCGTAACCTACCAAAACCCATCTAGTTTGTCGGCGTTGTAGTGGTGAAATAATGACCTAAAGAACTAGTGATAAACGAGAGAGAAAATGACTCTCCACTTGACCTAGCTTTTTAGGTTATACCATATAAACAGATTAAGACACCCCTCACTTGGGTGTAGATATCAATTGTATGTGAGATGATATTTTGCACTTTAGGGGTACAATTGTAACTATATATTATATATTCTATAAAATTAATTAAACTCAGGTCAATAAAAGTTAATAGTAGTCAACCATCAGTCCAGGTACCAAACACTAACGTTGGACAAATGTTAGACCAAATACTAAACCTGGTCAAAACCTGAGTACCAAAGTCTAATTAACCCTTATTTTTTTCTCCTGTTTTCTAACCGAGCCTCCCCTCCTGATTTTTATTCCTCCTCTTTGATATTTATAGGTTTAGCAAACCCTAACTAGTTATCCTGGATCGATAATGACTCAAAGATCAATCCAAAATAAACTCTAATTCTCGTTAATCCAAAATAGAGAATATTTCCTTTTTCGGCCATGATATGGATTTTCCAGCCTTTATCTCCAGCGTAAAACACTTTGTTTGACGTGTTTTGATGAGTTTACATTGTTTATTCACTTTGGTAACTCGAAATCACTTAGCCATCCCATCAAACTCAGTTATCAACAATTCAGATACTCTCACACCTGAAGAATTGGTTTCCCGCCAAAAAAAAACCAAAATCAACAGTGGGGTCCCACTATCAGAACTTATGGGTGCATTTATCAATTTTTGAGCTGATTTTTCCACAAATGTTTATTTCCCAAAAATACCTACAAACACATAAAATAACACAATAAGTACCCAATTGAGCACTAACAAAATAGATAATTACGGACAATTCAGACACAAGAATGTGTCTATCAAATACCCCCAAACTTATTATTTGCTAGTCCTCGAGTAAATATAATCTAGAATAAAATAAAAATCCTAACTCACTTTCGCAGGAATCGCGACTATATTTAGCATATGTAATAAGCGTTTAAACCCATAGGTGTCCCTATCGGACGGGTTATAGTCTCGTGAGGGTTTACAAGAGGTATACCCACAAAACCTTATACTCCAAACCCTAGCTACCTGTGAACGATTGAGGGTAAACATTAAACAAGATATTTAGTTGGCATACTAAATTCTTCGGCTATGGGAATCATTACCCTATATGAGTCCATTTGTTGTATACGAGTTTGCACTCAGCATACTAAAATTCATATATAAGAAAACAAACCTCTACTTAGATAGTCGTTCAACCACAATACTCATAATCCATCAAAGTTCAATCACATGAAAAGATTTAGAAGATGGATATGGAGATGATGAAGTTTGTGCATGTTCACTAAGGGGAACAGTGTTTTTCATATCTGTCTGAAGGTCAGTGCCAGGATGAATCCTAATGGATTGAGATACGCTCCCACTGGTCTTACTCCTTATACTAATATCAACTCAACTGGTATATACAAGAGTCCCAGCGATCAATTTATTGAAAATTAAACAATTATCTTTATTTTCTTAAATGTACTGACAACATGAGTGGATCAAATGAATCCAAGTGCATGCTCCTTATCAGCATCTTACATGATAGTTCTCATGGATCCTGCGTTCCATGCTTGCTTAGGCGACGGAGACAGGGAGAACACATACATATTGTTATCAAAGTGTCAATACTTGATTTATTTATTTATTTATAAAAAAAATCATAGTCTAAATAATCTCAAAACACTCTACTCCATCCTGGCGACGATAAGAATTCGATATTGGTGCCCCACCAAATCACTTAGAGAAACACAAAAATTGCAAAAATAAAAACAAAAAGTGATGTGGTCGAGATAGACTCCGAGATATGGTGACGACTATCATGTTATTTCTAACGCCCGAGCTCTGTCCTTTTATGAATAGACCATTTAGCTGGGCACACCAATTCATATAGAAAAAGAGTTAAGTTTCCATCTACCTAGAATGGCTAGTGTCATCCTGAATTGTTCACAAGTTTCTAGACTTTGGAGTTTCATATTTCAACTTAAAATTTTTTCCCTTACCCCCAAGCTTAAATTTAATATTGTCCTAAATATTCTAAAGATGAATGATTAAATACATGAACAAAGAGAAACTATTACCAATCGAAGAAAATGAGTTAAGGAAAGATATTACCGTGTCGCAAGAGCATGGGTTACCTCCCAAGAAGTGCTAAGTTTAAAGTCTTCAGCCATACTAAGAAAGAATTAGTCACCTCATAAAATCATAAAGCAATAGTCGGAACAACTATGGGTCATCTAAATAAAATAATGTTATCCAAAATAAAAAGAAACTGCAGCAGGCCCAGAAAATGAACAAACCGAGCACACCCTTATCTAGTTTTCTGTTTAAGACAACTACATTTAGCAGTGGTTCAGGTTCAAGCTCTATAAAAGGGTAGATAAAATATTTTCGTGGGCTGGATTTCCTCGTAGGCAGGATCAACAGGATCAGGTAGTCTGGAGTAACCCAACTAATAAATTTGAAGCACATAATAATAACCTGAATAATTGTGGATCCTCAAAGTTAATCAGATTGGCCTCACACAATTGACTACAATGAAGGTGGTAGTCATTCTTAAGAAAATGTGTCAATTCTAATTTCCTAAGTAATTAGGCTTAGTCTCAAAACTTAATAACTGACACATTTGAAATTCAAACGTTCCCACATATGGAAGAAAATATTTTGGTGGGAAAACAAAGTCAATCTTGGTATTATTTCCTAGGTAAACCACATCGACCAGAGGATGGGTTTCTAACAACTGAACTTCTTTCTGGACATCAACAGGCTCAAGGAATCTAGTTTGAAGATGATCTTGAAAAATGGTAGAGGTGCATATATAAAGTCCCAAGTTAAGGACCTTTCTAAGATTCAAAGGTGAAGCACATGGAGAATGATAATCACCCACAAACTTAGAGTTTTCAGTGTCTTTAGATAGACTAGTCACAACTTCCTAATTTCTATATCCTCAGATTCCTGAAAATGGTCAATTGCTTATTCTGGGTTATAATCAGGTGGTGCATCCTCACTCATATTTAAAGTCTCTACCTTGTTGAAGTATTTTGCTGCCAGAAAACTCATAGGGTGAGGGGCAGTTTCATCGACATTGAAGGAGGAGGTTGTAAGACCATATACCTGACTATAATTGTGAATCGCAGATTGGAAAGTGCTGTTAGTTTCATATGTTGAAGATGTGTCCATGATTGATTCTTGTATTGACCTTGTATGGATGTAAGAAGCAATAAAACTTATTGACTTTTATCATCCATAAAATAAATACCCAGGCCACCATCTTTGATGGGTAGAGAAGCAATGTGTTGTTGGACGGGACCAAAACCAGCGCCACCACTAGTGATTAGTTGTTGCAGGTACTGGAAGAGATGATGATCAAAGTGAGGTATTGCTTGTTGTACTGCTTGAGGATTGATATTACACATAGTGAAATACAAATGGGAAACACTTATGCAGTTTCAAATCATAATGTCGAACTGGTATTATGAGGACCAATACAATGAATATCCGACTGAATTTCAAAATAGACATTATCCGTACTATCAACATGGTGTGGATAGCAGTCAGACCACCATCAACCTTTTGGAGGTTATTGCTCATACCAGGGTAATCCCAATTACTATTTATATACACACCCGTCATATGAACATGAAATTCCAAATTAGTGGATGCTGCCAAAAGGAATGAGCAAAATTCGAGTTCTTTGTCTTGGAGGGATGCACTAAAGCATGTGCGATCTAGTCCTTATAATGAACCTATCATGCCTCTAAAGGAATCATTGAAGCGGTTGCGATCTAGTACTCATCATGAACCTATTATGCCTCTAGAAGAATCACTCAAGAAGATATCTGAGATGACATATAGGTTTGAATTAAGTGTGAGAGAAACAAATAGTAGTCCAACTATTTCTTTAGAAGAATCACACGAGCAGTTGCGATCTAGTATTCCTTATGATCCATTTATTTCTCTGTAGAATTCCCTCAAGGAGTTGACTGAGAATACAAATAGGTTCGTATTAAGTTGGGGGGGGGGGGGGGAACAATTAGTAGTCCAACTTTTTCTCTAGACAATTCCCTCAAGCAGTTGACTGAGAATACAAATAGATTTGCATTAAGTGTGGATGAAAGTCTTGCAAAGAATAATATTGCTCAAAATGATCTAAATTTCCAATATAGTGCTACCTTTGATAATTGTTCACCTAGTCAATAGGACGAGGATAAAATTGGTAACACTACTTATTTAGACAAGGTTCAAACATCTTCATATTATTATGATGATGAGGATAATATTGATGAAGAACTTTAAATATACAGGCAAAGTGATCAAGAAATTGTCACTCCAATTGTGCTTCATGATGATAATGTTATTTCTGGTTCAAATCCAAATAAATGTAATGATTATTCACTTATTCAAAAGGAAGAGGATTTGACTAGAGATACCATTGTTTTAGACGATATAGAATTTTCTTGTTTTGAAGCCGATAATGGTTTAGAGGAACGGGTTTATCCTGATAATACTGTTTTAGAGTCAAGCGATTTAGAAACAATAGTCTTAGATAACAAAGATAATGCCCATTTTCCAGACTTTCCTATTAAGTCTATTCGTTTTGATGGCGCCAGTGAATTTACATCTAAGGCTTATGATGCTTATTGCCTTTCAGTTGGTATTGATGTCGAGCATCCTGTAGCACATGTGCATACTTAGAATGGATTAACTGAGTCTTTTATAAAGCATCTTCAGTTAATTGCTCGACCCATGCTTATGAGGACTAAATTAGTTGTTTCTTCATTGGGACATATCATTTTGCATGTTGCGGCTTTAGTCCGATTACGACCAACTGCTAGCCATCAGTGTTCCCCTTTACAACTTGTTTTAGGGCAACAACCCGATATATCGCATCTGTGGATCCTTTAGTTTGCGGATACTGACCATGAGTTGAACTGTTTTGGCCACTTTATTCTTAACCATTTAGTTGTTTAAGTCAAGCTTACAGGACCACCTAAAAGCTTAACTCCAACAGATGGTCTACCAATATCAGATGGAAACAACCCCTCCATGTTGCATCTTGGGTCAGGATTAGGCCAGATCAATTAAGTCTTGTTGGTGTTTAAATATAGATCATAACCTTTACCATTAACTTGGATAATGTTAAGAGCCTTAGCAACCTCTATAGTATCTCCAGCTATTGTACCATCATCAAGGTACCAGGCATAGAAATTTAAATTGCAGTAGAAGGAAATCTTTAACACTAAGGGGTGTAAAGTGAGGGAGAAAAGCAAAGGGACAAGAGGGTCACCTTGTAGTACTCATTGCGGAAAAGATAGTAAATATTCATTGTAATATAGCCTTGCTAGTTTAGCTTAACAAAATTCAACCAATCGAGAAATAGCTGGGTACCTGTGTCTAAATTCTTGAATCATGGTTGTTCCATCAATGAGATTAAAAGAATTGGTAAAGTCAACGAGAAGCATTGATAAACCATTATGATAGCCATGGGTTTCTATAAGGTTATTAACAGAATGTAAAATCCCTTCACTGCCACAGGTAACACCAACCCAAACTGGTGAGTACCAAGATAGGAAAACATTTCCTTGTAAACAGATGTGGCAACAATTTTGGAAACCAATCTCCTTTATACAGTTCTCACTGCAATAGGTCGAAGACCTCCTTCTGGCTTAAAAATGGGGTTAAGAGGTGCACTGGAAATGTATTCTCCAAGGGCAGGAAGACATGTATCTGAAAGCAAAAGGTTCACTACACTTGTAATAGATGTAAGGAGTTCTTCAGCAACTGCAACAGCGGTTCCACTCAAGGCATCTAGTAAATGTTGGGCGTGAAGCCCATCTCTTCCACACGCTATACCCTTGGAAAAAATCTTAATGGCATTGAGAACACCATTAGAAGTGACTGAAATAGTTAGAGCATCAATACTTTTATTGGAAATAGATGAAGGTGAAACCTGTGGGTATTTTTGTTGTAACTCTAAGAGGGTGGAATTATTTGAAGGAGCAACCCCATTGGAAGATAAGACCCTAATGGCAGCAGTATAGTGCCCATAACTTATTTTCTTTCGACAAGCAGTTAGATTGGTGTTTTCTTGTTTCTTCTTATATGCCTGCTTGTGAGTTTATCTATGGTTGGAACCATTTATTAATTTCTGGGCAATGGTAGTACAACCATTGGGTTCTTTCTACTTTAGCAAGGCTTGGTTGATATCAACTACTTGGAGTTTCTTTTTAGTGTCAGATATCTCTTCAAGGGTACACTTTGGCCTGTATAGATTGAGAGTGCAGATTGGTAGAAGTAGTAACTGGGTCCAAGAAGTCAGGTCCATGGGATTAAGTAAAACCTTGTCAAGTGTAGCTTTTAGGGTTCCAGAGAAGTTTAATCTACATGCTGGTGGTATGCTAGCTGTGGTAGTAAATTGTTTCTGAAGCATTAGGTTGAGCAGTTTTAAAGTTGACTGCAAGGATGTATCTTCATCTTCTGCAGCGGTTGTGTCCAGAATATCCAAATTACTTTCTTTAGGTTCATTAACACCATGAATAAGGAAGTCTGCATCCCTTCCATTGAATGGTCCAGCAATAATATCTCCGGAGTCTAATCTACAAGGTCTTTTCCACGCGTGTAAATGCATGTATCTGAAGCACAACCACATTTGTAGTTGTTGCAGGACAGTTTCCCAATCATTATACATGTTCACATTGTTACTGATCATTTCCTTAAAGATTGTTTATTCTCTTCAGAAGCAAGATGGCGGTCATTTAAATGCCTAAAGAAAGAACTGCGAGCAAAACCTCTACCGCCAACTCCATTGTGGCAGCCATCGAAACTTCGAAAGGGGCATTATAAAGTAGTATCGACCAGTGACTCCCGAGTGTTATGTGACTCTGCAACAAAAGTGGATTGATCATAATTTGCATAAGATCTTGTTTTAGGCATTATAACCGCTTAACTGTTTTTTTTTAACTTTAAAGAAAGAAAGAAGATTAGGTTTTTTTGGGTAGGTTATAATATGGGGAATCAAGTGAAGATAATGCTAAGGTTGAAATATATATTGATTTGGAATCGGGTTAAGAAGAAGAAGAAAAACCAGTTTTCCGGCTTTCATTCGCCTGAAAATCGCCGGACATTCTCTCTCTTTATTATTATTATTATTATGGAAAAGGCTTTATTTATTGAAGAAAAAGTACAATTATAAGAAACTAGTTGAGAGTCTAGCAACAAGCTGAGCGCCGAATCCCTTTTGAATAAAAATACTTATCTTGTTAAAAAGAGAACTATCAACTTTACTAGTTATATCATGGCTTGATAAACAGTTTTTGCGCCTCTTCAAAAAGACTATAGCATCACCACTAAGCTCACTTAGAGTAGTAAAAGCAAAAATACCAGAACCATAGCCATGAGTTAAACATTTATCTAGATATTTCTTACGTTTGCGTGAGATGGCCCTAGTGATGGCTTGACATGTTGTGAAGGTATGAACACCACTACCCGTGAAAGGTGAAATACCAGTGACATCAAAGCATACGTCTTGTCCATTCTGCCATTTGTAAACAAGAATGTCTGCAGGTCTTAAGGGAGTGTCATTTTCTAACAAAAAGCGTAATGCAACTTCTTTACGAACAGTTATACCAGCTTTAAAACAGATATCAACTAACAATCCCAGACTTAGTCACGTCAAAATTTAAGACGTACCAGCGAGCCTCATGAGGAACCAGCCAAGGGATCCGACGCGGATAGGGGGTTGATTATGTCGCAAGGGGGCAAGTTAACACTACCTTCCATGTCAACTTTCTGCAGTATTACGCCATCGATGATTCAAACCTGGGACCTCCTGAAGCGCATCAAACCTGCGCGGAACGGGGATGACCATCTGAGCTAGCTACCTATTATTATTATTATTTTATTTTATTATAAAAGAGATTTGATTAGATGAAAATAGTGATTTACAGAGAGACGGTAGGAAGCCTAGCCACAAGCTGAGCACCCACCCCCTTTTGAATGGAGATGCCTAATCGGAAGAACAGAGGATTGCCGATTTTATAATTGTAATCGAAACTAGCTACGTAATTATGCAACCTCTTTACAAAAGCGACCGTATCCTCTCCAAGTTCCCCTAGAGTAGTGAAGGCTAGTACGCCGAGGCCATATACGTGAATGACACATTTGTCTAGGTATTTGTTTCGTTTGCAAGTAATGGCGCTCGAGATGTCTTGTCCAGGCGTGTAAGTTGTTCTCCCGCCACCAGTGAAGGGGGACACCCCAGTAACATCGAGACAGACGTCACGACCGTTCTCCTAGTTGTATACAAGGATGTCCGAAGGACATAAGGAATTCTCATCGTCCGATAAAAATCCCAATTTGACTTATTTACGCGCGAACACTCTGGCTCTTTAGCACATGTCCGCAAGCACGTCTCGGACCAAGTCGTGCCTGAAATTTAGGCCCACTTCGTTGGCACAATGTAAGGCATAGTCTCCCAAGACGTCAATGCCTCAATCGACTGATTAAGCCCATCTATGGGGACTGCTTTGAGGAAGTCTTGGGCATGATTGAGTTTGGTGCATTGCCATAGGATGCTGTCGCGTTCAGACATGGTGAATCTACTGGAGATCTTCTTAACAACATCAAAGTAGAGGACTGCCAATGAGTGCATTGGCTTGGGGCAGTAGCTTGGATGTTGAAAGAAGAAGTCAATCCACAAACCTGGATGAAACTGGACATAGTATGTTGGTAGTTGTGATATGTGTCTGATGCCATTTGAGCTCTGAGGATAGTGTTCTGCACCTGTTTGGTCTGAACACAAGAAACAAGATAATTATAATGGTTGGTGTCCTCCATTGTGTAGACACCCAGACCACCATCCTTCATAGGCAAGATTGTCAGGCGCTGCTGGAGAGGACCAAACCCAGCGCCATCTCCTGTGACCAAGTTCCTTAGGAAATGCTGGAGATGCTGATCATAGTGGGCTGCAGGAAGCTGAAGAGCAAGGGCCTGGTAGTCCTCATTATGAAGTAAAGCCTGGAGACACCAGCACAATTGCGCAAGAGGAGTAGCTCACATTGTGGGTCCTGTAAATTCTCCAGGGACTCCATGAGATGGAGTGTCTTCACCACTCTGCCCTGCACAAAGTCACTACAAAACTTTAAGTCCAGACTTACTAGACCCCCAAGTACCTTCACTCCCAGCACATGCCTACTAATGTCAGTTGGGAAGATCTCCTCCATCAGGCTTCTGGGGTCAACATTAGGCCAGAAAAGCTCAGTTTTGGTGATGTTAAGGAGCATCCCCCTCCTGCAACCTTCTGCCTGAATGATGTTCAGGGCTTTGGAAACCTCTATAGTGTCACCAGCAATAGTACCATCGTCTAGGTACCAGGCATGTAAGTCTAATATGTATTCTGAGGTTCTTCTGATGATGAGAGGGTGCAAGGTTAAAGCAAAAGGTAAGGGGCCTAGGGGGTCACCTTGTTGGACTCCTTGTGCAGACATGAGGATGTTGTCATTGTAGTAGAGCATAACAGAAATCCACCCACCTGGAGATGCTTGGGCACTTATCTCTGACTTTTTTGATCATGGAAGATCTATCAACCATATTGAAGGCATTTCTGAAATCAACAAGGAGCATGCTCTTGTTTAGGGAGTTACCTTGTAGCTCTAGAAACCTGTTGGCAGAGTGCAGGATGGTTTCCCCACCACATTGGACCCCCACTCCAAACTGAAAGTCACCAAGGTAAGCAAACATTTCTTTGCCGACATCAGAGGCAGCAAGTTTTGAAAACAACCTCCTCCATATTGTGCCAACTGCTATAGGCCTCATCCCTCCACCAGGTTTGAGCAGGGGTGTCAAGGGGGCACTGGAAATATACTCCCCTAATACTGATGGGCACTTCCTTGCTAACCATAAGTTAACCACCCATGTTATAGAAGTTAATAGTTCATCTTCCACTGCTGAAGCTGGACCACATAGGGCATCAAGGAGATGTTGAGACCTGAGACCATCCCTTCCACAGGAAGTCCCTTTGTGGAAGCCTTTAATAGCATTCAGGACTGCACTTTTGTCTACACTAAGGGATTCAGCTTGAACTGGTTCTGCAGAGATGAAAGGTGGAGGAGCACAAGGGTGTTTCAAACTCAGGTCCAAGAGGGTGGCTGGGGAATTGGGAGCAATTCCATTAGAGGTCAACACCTTAATGGCAACTGTGTATTGGCCATAACTCAGCTTCTTCCTGCAAGCAGAAAGGTTAGAACCGTCAGACTTCTTTTTATTGGTCCTGCCCATTTGAAGTTGCTTTGAATGATCCAGGATGGTGTGCACCATGCTGAGGCAGCCATTGTCATTCCACTGAAGCAGAGCCTGATTTATGCTGCCTGATTACAGCCTTCTTATTGTCCCATATCTCTCCTCCATTGTGCTTTTATGAGCATATAGGCTTAGGGTGCATACAGGCAGAAGGAGAAGATGTATCCACACAGACAGGTCAAGGGGATTAGCAATGACGTTGTCCAAGGTAGCCTTTAAGGTTCTGGAGAAGCTGAGCCTGCATTAGGGGGGATGTTGACAACAGTTCTGCAGTCCTTCTGGAGGACCTGGTTGAGCAAACCCAAAGACAGACCAGTTGGTGCCTCTGTTCCTACTAAATCATTTGGCTATGAGATAACAGCTTTTGGTTTGTTTAATCCATGCACCAGATTATTGTTATTATTATTTTATTAAAACTAATAATCGAAATAATCGAAATAAATAAATAAATATTGATAATAATTAAATATATTATTAATATTAGAAGCAATAAGAAGAACAAACTATCATTAGCTTAGAATCTAATTAGTTTTCAGTTGATCTCATTAGTTTCTAAGTTGTTATATTATACGAGATCAAGTGTAGATCCGCCAATTACCAACTTCGGGACATAATCTTGTACAAACAATCCTATCTGGTTACTTCAGTGGTACTTAAATAAGGAGGAAGACCATAAGATATTGGTGGAGTTGCACTATGGGGACGCAAGAAATCATAGTCTAGGAAGAAACTTGGAGCTAAAACACAATGGTACTTTTGTCTTTACATATATCAAGATGCTAAACATATGGATTGGGTCTGCGAAGAATGCCATAGGTTTGGAAAAAAGAATCATGTACTATCAACATCTCTAAACACGGTCTTGAGTCCATGACCCTTCGCCAAATAAGGAGTAGACATGGTAGAACCACTCCATAAGGGGACTCTGAGAATACTTGATAGTGGCCACAAACTACTTTACCAAATGGGTGGAGGTAGCGATATTGCCGAATATTCGGGATAAGGATATCTTTAAGTTCTTATTTGAAAACATCATATGTCAATTTAACATCCCATGCAAAAAAGAAAATAAACGTGGCACAACACACAACACAATAAAGAAGTTAAGAATAAATATAACATTTTTCAAGAAGGAATAAAAGAATTAAGATAGAATGAGAGAAAGCAATGGATGCCTCTGATTTTTTTACTTTCAAGGCATCTTTGTCCTGTTTCTCTTTCAGGATCCTTTTGACCTGGGTCTTCACCAACCCTTCAACCCATAACTCAAGACCTAACTTCAAGGACTTCTTGTCAGCCTCGAACTTCTAGGTATCTTCTTGGCGATCCCGATAAGCCTCATCTTTCTCCTTGCGAGGCCTGTTTCAGATCTTCGGACAGAATGAGTCTCCTTATCCTTAAGGCTCAATACATAACGCCCTAAATCTTGCGCCTTCATTTGGTCAGCTATGACATCAGAAAAAGAGCGTTAATACCAAGTTCAGGTTTTAGAAATCGAATAGCTAAGAGGAAAAATAACCTTCAAGCCAAGCAACAACAAGTTTCACATTCTCTTCGACGTTAAGTCTGGCAATGTTTGATGCACTAAACTTTTCATACAGGGCCATCTCGGAGTTAACGAGGGGAAGTCTCAATATGTTTTTCCGATAAATCCGTTTAATATTCATATAATCGTTGAACATTTCTCAATTCGTCATTGAGTCAACTCCCAAGTTCTCTGCTCATGATGTAATCGCTTTAGCTCTTTCTCCATCGATAAAATCCTAACATGACGAGCCTCATGAGCTTCCAACATGTAGTTGTTGTAATTATTCTCCTATAACCAAGGGAATAAGGGTCAAAACTTAAGGGCACAATAAATAAAGGGAAACAATAAAAGCGAAGAAGACATCTTATCAAGATCATATAAGTTGGTGAAACTGAGGGTCTTGTGGTGGCAGAGACCCCATCGTGGTGGGAGTAGACTGGGCAAAAAATAAAGAGGAAACCAAGATGCCCCGAGCTCGACAAATGAGACCACTTAATGTAAAAGAGGTATCCTCCGAGCCAGAGGAGCCAATCACCCATTTTGTCCACTACTAAGGGACTCCGAAAGAGTAGTTCTCTGGGGGGCATAAATTTGGTCCCCCGACTCACCTTCAATTAGAAGTTCATCAACTCCACCCTTTTATCCATCAAGATTTTCACCATCGACACCATCTTGGGTACCACCATCAAATCCTTATACATCTTTCAAAATATCAGACAAGTTCACATGTATCTTCAGTAAGGGAAAAAAGTCTTGATACATAGGGAAACACCTGATTTAGGGGCACACAATCCTTAACTTCAACATCATTTTTCTCTTCTTCCTCGCCCTTTAGGGGCACATTTAATTTCGACTTCTGCAAAAGATGACTCTTGATGCTTAGCCAACAAATAGGGGGAGATCATATGCAAGCAACAAAGAAAATAAAAAGTCATATATTTGTTACCATAACATCGCAGGAGCGACGACAAACTTCGAAACCACATCTTTTCTTGGGCTCCTTCACATCTCACTAAACAAAAAAGAAGAAAGTAATCAAAACCACATAAAAAGATCAAAAAATGGGAAATAATTTTTTTATCACCTACCATGTTCAACATCCAGGGCTCGGCCAGCTATCACAGGCGTAACACCCGTAATTTTCGCATGACGCTTACTTAGGGATGCGTCATGGCATGGGATGAAGCTTCATCCTAAGCTTATAAAGCTTAATCAGATATGCATTAGGGTGTGGATGCCTTGACCTCGAATTATTGTGTTAAGGCACTATTATGCCGTGATGCATGATTAAGAATACATCACTGAGCCAATGTACGTATCTGCGAGAGCATAATAGTGCTAAGGCACTATTATGCCGTGATGCATCATTGAGAATGCATCACTAAGCCAATGTGCGTATCTGCGAGAGTATCATAGTGCTAATGCACTATTATGCTGTGATGCATGATTGAGAATGCATCACTGAGCCAATGTTGCTTACCTCGAATGTATCATAGTGCTAATGCACTATTATGCCGTGATGTATGATTCAATGCATCACTGAGCCAATGTTGCTTACCAAGAATGCATTATAGTGCTAATGCACTATTATGCCGTGATGCATGATTAAGAATGCATCATTAAGCCAATGTTGCTTACCGAGAATGCATTATAGTGCTAATGCAATATTATGCCGTGATGCATGATTCAATGCATCACTGAGCCAATGCTGCGTAAGTGAGAGCATCATAGTGCTAATGCACTATTATACTGTAATACATGATTCAATGCATCACTGAGCCAATGCTGCTTACCGAGAATGCAATATAGTGCCAATGCACTATTATATCGTGATTCATGATTGAGAATGCATCACTTAGCCAAAGCTGCATATCCGAGAATGCATTATAGTGCTAATGCACTATTATACCGTGATGCATGATTAAGAATGCATCATTTAACCAAAGCTGCATATCCGGAATGCATTATAGTGCTAATGCACTATTATGCCGTGATGCATGATTGAGAATGCATCACTAACCCAATGTTGCTTACCGAGAATGCATTATAGTGCTAATGCACTATTATGCCGTGATGCATGATTGAGTATGCTTCACTGAGCCAATGTTGCTTAACGAGAATACATTATAGTGCTAATGCACTATTATGCCGTGATGCATGATTGAGTATGCAGTACTGAGCCAATGTTGCTTACCGAGAATGCATTATAGTGCTAATGCACTATTATACCGTGATGCATGATTGAGAATGCATCACTGAACCAATGTTGCGTACGTAAAAGCATCATAGTGCTAATGCACTATTGTGCCGTGATGCATGCCCGGGATTGCATCACTAGAAAGTGCAGTAGATGAACGTCATATATTCCTCTTATATCCACCTGTATAAATGGTTGGTTGGAAATCGATGAAGCTTAGTTGCTAACCAGATGGCGGAATTGCCTAAAGGCGCAAACTAGAAAGCGGAATTGCCTAAAGGCGCCAACTAGAAAGAGGATTTGCCTAGAGGCGCCAACCAGTTAGCGAATTTGCGCCAACTAGTTGGCGTTTTTGCCTAAGTGCAATCGATGGATGTCACTTCCCTTTCTTTTATTTATTTGTAAAAATGCGAATAAAACATATATATAGGGAGGGAGCTTTGCTTGAATGTGCATGAACGGTAATGCACATATATATATACGATGTAGCCTATACGTTGGAGCATACTTGATGTATAAGCATCAATATGCTTATAGCTTAAATGATAAAGCTTGAATGTGCATGAGCGGTAATGCACATATATATATGCGATGTAGCCTATATGTTGGAGCATACTTGATGCATACGCATCAATATGCTTATAGCTTAAACGACAAAGCTTGAATGTGCATGAGCGGTAATGCACATATATATATGCAATGTATCCTATACGTTGGAGCATACTTGATGCATAAGCATCAATATGCTTATAACTTAAATGATAAAGTTTGAATGAGCATGAGCAGTAATGCACATATATGTGCGATGTATCCTATACGTTGGAGCACACTTGATGCATAAACATCAATATGCTTATAGCTTAAACGATAAAGCTTAAATGTGCATGAGCGGTAATGCACATATGTATGCAATGTGGCCTACACGTTGGATCATACTTGACTTAAGCATCAATATGCTTGTAGCTTAGCCCATAAAGCTTGAATTATGCAAAAGCATCATTCAATCGTGTTGCATACTCGAAAACGCATATTTGTATAGTAAATAACGATATTTATGCACAAGCTAGTGCATATCTTGCGAAAGTCTTTCGGCATATACGGTCTAGGCTTTGCTTGGCCTTTGTCCTTGCGATGAAGTGGGAATCGATGTTGGCTTTGCCTTAATAGGCTTAAGTTGCTTGTCCCTTTAAAATTGACACTTTGATGAACTACGGTCATGCTTGATCCCTTCAAGGTACGGGTTGGGTACGTAGGCAGCCGCAATGCAATGCATTGAGGTGCAACATCTTGTCGCTCATATCATCTAATTTAGAGATGATTGCGACGCTTTGGTAACTCATATCATCTGGCTCGGTAAAGCTATGCAAGAGATGATTGTTACCGCACTTGATGAGGTAGTTTCATTCCATTTGATGGATGATCATACTTCATATCAAGCCATTATGGTATGAACGGAACATGCCTGGTTGTTACACCATTGACAATAGTAAGGCCAGTGCAAACTCTAGCACATGGTCAAAACAGAATTGATGAAGCAAAAAATTAGGCTTGAAATGTCCTAGGTGTTATTCCAAGGCATGAGTTAGGCCTGGACAATGCTCATAAGTATATGATGCTTGCCAAAGGAATTCACCATTCACTTGTATAACCTTCAGCCCTTAGAAGAACAAGGGTGAGTTTGAATGATGTGGAAACTATGTTGCGAGTATAATGCTTACAAAGGAAAAAAAATCTACCTGCATTTTCCAGCGAATAGTTAAGCTTTAAGGTCCGGTTCTATCTCTTAGGGAGCTCATGGTGGAGTTCTGGCCTCAGTGCAACGCGCCGTAGGCGGAATTTTCCGGTCCGTAACAACAGGGGTGAATTCTGACCATAAACTATCGGGTCACAAATGGCCAGAGGAGTCTTCAACCAAACTGGATCATTAGTCTGGCGAAGGTTCTTATTGGTCACCTTGTCAAACTCTGGATCCTCGTATTAGCACCTTACGGGAAAGTCCAAACTCTCAGCAGCCCGAACGAGAAGCCATCAAATGACCCATTAGAAGGAGTTAAATATATGTAGTTGTCCAATAAGCTCTGGACAGTACAGTCGGGGGCTTGAGTTGAGTTATAGGTGGAGTGATCGTTGGCATTACACTGACCCTTGCTCCTCATCTCCCACTCTGAAATGAAGCGGTACCAGTTGCTTGTATAATGACCCAGACCACGAGTTGGCAAACACTGAGACAAAATGTCATTCATAAAAGAGCTCGATGGGTGAATAAGGGGAAATCAGAGGCAACATCCAATTAACCCTGGGACACAATTATTTAGTCCGAAGCATGGGGAAGTTCTTAAATTTCTCCACATCCAGAGACCCCTTCTGACCAGCGATAAGGCTACTTCAAAGTCTTGAAGTTGGTGTTGGGCCTTGAGATTGGCGAGGAACTGAGAGTCACCAAGATATTTGTCTTCTACGACATATCGAGACCGAGTATTCTTGTCGGTAACCCTGTAAGTCAAAAAAAGAGCACCATCAGGAAAAACTAAATTATTCATATTACGAGCATAATGATAAGAAGCACAAGCAGGAAACAAATTATCAAGAAGTAAAAAATCTTTGTCAGAGAACAAATAATCCACATACTTCTTGCCGGTGTGAGCAGAGCTTGAAGATGAGATATGATAATAAATGAAAAGAAAGAAAATTAGCAGCAGAAAAAGAAAGTTGAAGAAAAAAAGAGGGAAAGTCAAAGAAAAACAGATGAAAAGTAAAAAAAAAAGGAAATATTGTTTAAACATAGCTTTAATGGCAGAAAACTCGGTGAAGAGAGAATGAAACGAAAGAAAAAACTTTTGAAGAATGATGCAAAACCCGAAGAAAAATCACTTATAAAAAGGGAAATTTTCAAGGAAGAATGTTAACCGGTTGAGATATCCACGCCTCTAAACAGGATCGAGACACGTGTAAAGGATCTAAAACAATGATCGGTCTAGTTCAAAAGAGCAGATAAGGCATTTAATGCAACTCATAAGGACAAAGAAGATGAACAGTGGATCAGAACATGGTGGGACTCGAGTACTTGGATGCTAATATGACTAACTCTGGGTCGGGAAAGACTAGGAGTGTATTTAGGCCAAATTGATAAAAGCTTCAGAGTTCAGGACCCAATCACAATACAACAAGTGAGATATACTCACTTACACTGTAACTTTAGATGTATCATACTTGTGCCTATAAATACTGGGCTTGACAAATGAAAAATTAGTCGAGTTTTCAGAGAGTAAAGGGGTTAGGCATACATTGTGAAAGAGTTTTTGAGCAGAAAGTGTAATGCTTGATTTTAAGGGTTTGTAATATTTTTTACCAATATAACTACATGTCGTAGGATATAAGCCCAAATGTGTCACTATCCAACTACATAAAAACCAACAAAACAAATTTGACACAAAAAACCCATTACAACCCAACTGTCCATATTATCCTCACTTATAATTCCGCCCAACTTCAATAACTGCTCACGCCCAACATCAGTTTTTTCTCACACCCAACTTCATTAACGCCCAAATTTGACGGAACTCATTATTTCCCTCTTAACTTCTATCTTCTACAACTTCCAAAATCAAACCGTTCGACAGTTTCAAAATCTTCACAAAAAATCCTGAAACGAAATCATCGTCATCATCATCCATATCAACAATCATCACATTAAACTACCTGAAACACAAATCATCACATAAATCATTATTATCAGTAGAATTGAGCCGTCATCAACCTAAATTTCTGATTCTAAAACGGTTGTTGATCATCACTAGTAGAATTGAGTCTTCTACTTTTAACTAATCATCATCTACCTGAAGTTGCTATTCAAGATCGTTAAAAATGGTGAAGAAACAAGACAAAAAGATGAAGAAAAAACTCAATAAAACAGTTAAGAAACAAGAATCTACAAAAGGTAAATCGAAGTTTATCGTTTCATCATATTCTGTGATTTTTTTATGGTTGAAAATCAAAATGCATTTGGTTAATAAGGTTTCGTCATATTCTGTATGTTTATGATTTTTAGTTTCGCAATTTTGGTTTCATCGATGTATTTGGTTAGTAAGGTTTCATCTCTTTCGAAATTACCGGTTTCATAGTTAGGTTTCAGTTACATTTTTCTGAAACTAGGTTTCACTGATTTTCATCTAGGTTTCATTTATTTGTAGCAAGGTTTTAGGTTTCATCTGTTTTGACCTAATTAATTTACTTAATGTCTAATACATTTTTCTGAAACCAGGTTTCACTGATTTTCATCTAGGTTTCATCTGTTTGTAGCAAGATTTAGGTTTCATATGTTTTAACCTATTTTTTTTTACTTAATGGGTATTGTGATGGAACCAAAACAGGTTTCATCATATTATGTGTGTGGTTGTGACCAACAGTGTTGGTGTTTTTTTACTTAATGGGTATTGTGATGAAACCAAAACAGGTTTCATCATATTATGTGTGTGGTTGTGGCCAACAGTGTTGGTGTTTTATTTACTTAATGGGTATTGTGATGGAACCAAAACAGGTTTTATCATATTCTGTGTGTGGTTATGACCAACAGTGTTGGTGTTTTTTTACTTAATGGGTATTGTGATGGAACCAAAACAGGTTTCATACTATTCTATGTGTGGTTGTGACCAACAGTGTTGGAGTTTTTTTATTACTTAATGGGTATTGTGATGGAACCAAAACAGGTTTCATACTATT
>JAJJMC010031210.1:9010701-9140946 GCA_023531435.1 Papaver californicum | reverse complement strand
TTACTTAATGGGTATTGTGATGGAACCAAAACAGGTTTCATACTATTTTGTGTATGGTTGTGACCAACAGTGTTGGTGTTTTTTTTACTTAATGGGTATTGTGATGGAACCAAAACAGGTTTCATCCTATTTTGTGTATGGTTATGGCCAACAGTGTTGGTGTTTTTCAGTAAATGCCTGTTTTGATGGAACCAATTTTGGTTTCATCATATTCTGTGTATGGTTGTGACAAGTTCTGTTTATGCTTATAGTTTACTTATTCTGTAACAGGGAAAAAAAAACTTCCAGAACCATATAGGTGCTCGTTGAAACATTTGTGTACAAAGGCACCAAAGATAAAAGCTTTGATACAAAGTAAAGAAAAACACATGAAGGCACATGTTGCTTGTCCATTATGGCGCTTCTTCAAACCGTTCTTCAATGGTACCCTTCAAGAAGAAAAATTGAAAAAAGGACCAGAACAGTTCAGATGATCTTATGGTCGTTTTATAGAAGTGTCAAGGGTGATAAACCAGATTGTTTCAAGTTGATGAGAGCAAGGAATATGATACTACAGACAACACCTGAACAGTTCGCTGTCATTTTTGGTCTACACATGATGAAGAATGTAGATATACCCAGAGAAAGAAGACTGATGGTCAAAGCTCATGGTGGTTGTCTGTTCATGGAAGAGAGTTTGGGTTAGAGTTTGTGAAAAAAAGAGGTTGAAACTAAGAACAATGTTAATCAATTAGTTTGTGGTAAAGTACAATGGTTGTCCGTAAAACATCTTATTCAATGATTTGTAAACAAAGGGTAGATAAGAAAACAGTCTTTTCATCAATCACTACTCTTAAGTTATAAAAAAAATTGTGATATTTTTCTCTTAATCTAGGATGACAATATTATTCCATGATTTGTTTCATCTTATTACAGTATGATTTTTGAGAGATGTTAATCAATATTTTTTGTTTCATCTTATTCCAGATGAAAAAAAATGATGAAACCAAAAAGGGTTTCATAATTTGTTTTTGTTTCATCTTACTCCAGATGAAAAAAAACGATGAAACCAAAAAAGGTTTCATCATTTGTTTTTGTTTCATCTTATTCCAGAATGAAAAAAACGATGAAACCAAAAAGGGTTCCATCGTTTGTTTTGTTTCATCTTATTCCAGATGAAAAAACACGATGAAACCAAAAAGGGTTCCATCAACTTAGAGGTGTTTCATCTTATTCCATATGAAAAAAAACGATGAAACCAAAAAGGGTTCCATCAACTAAGAGATAAAAAAACCTACGCTGCACATCTTTCATGTGACAAAACTATGAAACCTATTTTGGTTCCAACAAATTATAAAAAGCATGTAGCTCTGACACAAATCAGATGAAATTCACCAACACAACTTCAACGAAGAAACCAAATGGATCAAATTGAAAAAACTAGGAAAAATTTAGTTGAAACCAAATTTGGTTTCAACATAAACGTACTGTTTCACCATAAAACTTTGGTTTCACGGTAAAAGTAGGCACAAATCAGATGAAACCAAATTTGATTTCTATAAAACTTACTATTTTCACCAACACAAAAATTGGTTTCAACGTTGTTTAGTTTTATAAAATTTGATGAAACCAAAAAATGTTTCATCATTTATTTTATTCCAGATGAAAAAAAAAAATGAAACCAAAAAAAAGTTTCATCATTTTTCAGACATTCCACCAACACAAAAACTGGTTTCAATGTTGTTTTAGTTTTTGTAAAATTTGATGAAACCAAATTTGGTTTCATCATTTTTCTGACGTTTCACCACAAAAAAAACCTAATTTCCACAATGATGATGTATCATTATTTTTTGATGATGATTTTCGACTATGATGATCTGGAGGTGTTGGTGATGTTTGTAGAGGATAAAATGAGGAGGAAGAGGTGTTGTGGGTGGTTCTGGACATGTAGTGGTGGAGGAGAAACAATAACGAGGAAGAAGCGATGGGGAAGGAGGAGGTGTTGTTGGTGAAGGATATGAAGGTGTTGTTGTGGCGGAGGAGGTACTGTTGTTGCTGGTGATGGTGGCGGAGGAGGTATTATCGCTGCTGGTGATGGTGGTGGGGAGGAGAAGAAGAAGAAGAGAGGTGTTGGTGAAGGATATGAAGGTGTTGTTGTGGCGGAGGAGGTACTGTTGCTGCTGGTGATGGTGGCGGAGGAGGTATTGTTGCTGCTGGTGATGGTGGTGGGGAGGAGAAGAAGAAGAAGAAGAAGAAAAACGCCACAAAATTACCATACCTAGGTTATATAGGGAAGGGCAACTCGGGTATATTGAAAAATACTAAAAACTAAATTTAATCATTATTAAGGGAAATGGAGTTTTAGTTTCATTTTTAATTAAAATGATTTTTACTTATAAGGAATAATATGAGAGAATTTTTTATATAAGAAGTTTGTTCACCTTGATTTTTTATACCAAATTTGATATAACTAAAATATTTTTTTCATGTGAACATGATAAATATACCAAATCACGTTAATTCTTATGTATCCATTTACTTCATATTTAGATTCTTTATTATATCCGCAATTATATGGTATTTTAAATCAGTTCGAGATGCAGTGAGTAAATTAGCTAATAATATCCTAAAGAAGTCATCATAAGCCCCGATAGGTTTCTTTCCACGATAAGTACTTTTTTTCTCCTGTTTTTTTTTCTTCTCAGAAGCCTCCACCTCTTTTTAACTTCCACCTTGGTTCTCCACTTTCTCTCTCGTTCTGTGCCTGAGATTTACGGATTCAAGCAATCCCTCGTTTGCATTCTCCCAATCCTTTCTCTCTTTTTACACCATGAGTCTCTTTGGTTTGGGCAGGTAATTAAATATATTATCTTTCTGAATCAAAATCTTGTGTGAAAAACGATATGATTAAGATCTGTTATTTGATTTGGTGTCTAGGGTGTTCGCTGATTTAAATCTTTATATACCTTATTTGTTTTTCATCTGTAAATTCTGACATCTGATCTGAATACGTAGATGTGACTGATGTCACACTCTAGTTTTGCACGATCGACTTAATTGTTTGGTATTCAATTAATTAGGAGTATTCTATTTAATACTTCACTGGTATAATAGATTTATGCATTATAATTACTCACTTATGATGTTCATTGTAGTTGTTGTACACAGCTTGTATATATAATTTTGGTAGTATTTTGAGTAAAAACACTGTGAATTTGTACATGGTCATGTTTGTTGGTGGTAGACGCTTCTAAGGAGCTGTAGAAACACGGATCGTAATAAGAACCCAAGATACTAAAATTGCCAGTTTCGTCAAATCCGTATTTTTTTCTGCTTATTACTTATGTTTAGCTGCATCTTTTATTAAAATAATACAATCAGATGGAACCACCATTTGATGTTTGAAGTGAGAAATTTTCAAAGGCAGGGTTGCATGATTATTCTGAATATCTTATCTAAGAGTGATGAATTCGTGAGAAAATTTGTATTTTAATTGCAGGATTTGATCTCTGATATGTCTTTTTTGGCTCCATAAATTAGGCTTAAGTTTATTGATATGTAAACAGGAATCAGAGGACATTTCGCCCGAAAAAGAGTGCACCCTCAGGGAGTAAGGTACAATCTGTAATTCATTGACACGTTCCTTTCTTTCTATTGTCCAGCTGATGTGGTTCATATGGGTTCTGATCACATAGATTTTTGATTTCTTAACTGGACTTTTCTTATGTTTTAGGAGTACAGGGTCTGGTAATTTTTTGTTTGTTAAATTATAATTGGAAATGCGTTATCTCAACTAAATTCTCATTCTTATCATGCCACCTATTAGTACTACTGCTGATTGCAGACATATAACTGGGTCTTAGAACAACATTTTTGCTCCCTTCCCCATTTGTATTTTTTATTTTTTGTCTGTGTTCCTCGGAAATCTTGTCACCCTATAAGGAATATAGGATCTTTAGTTTTTTTTTGTTTTTTTGTTTTTTGAAGAACAGGCTTTAGCAGTTTATTATGATTGGTGAATTGGTTAATTGTGTATGTGGGAGAGCCCCTGTCATGGTGAAAAAAGAGGACTTGTTTGACATTATTGTTACAGAAAAATTGTTCGCACATGTATTAACAATAGTATTATATATGAAACTTAATGAAACCTAATCTGATCTCTGCTTTTTGAGCTAACATATAATTATTTTGGTACAAAAATAAGGATATCTATAGGATTGTCTATCTTGATGTTTTGGGTGATATTATAATTTGACAGTGACACAGAAATCATCATTGCAGCATCTTCTAAGCATCGTTATCACCTTATATATAGCATTGTAGAGCTTAACTAATGTTTCTTGGAGCTTATTTTCACTTGAAATTTGATCCTCTATAGGGCGCACAACTAAGAAAGCACATCGATGCCACCTTGGGTAGTGGAAATCTGAGGGAAGCCGTACGACTTCCTCCAGGAGAGGATGCAAATGAATGGCTCGCAGTAAACAGTAATATTCTCCTCGATGGAAACTATTAAATTCATACCTTAGGTGTGATGTTATATTTTGTTTATATCTTGGATTGTTTCGTGTGTCTGTTAAACACCGAGTCAGGTCTTACATACCCTCGAGTCAATGCGCTTGGATGATTCCTCGTGCAACAGTAGCTCCAGAGGCCACCCCTCTGCAAAGCCATCCTTCACGTTGCGTATCTTAATTCTTTGAAGTTGTTCTGTTTGTTCGAAAGCTAACCCCTGCGAGCATTAAATGCTTTAGTTTTAAATTATGCACAAGGAATGTATCATTGTTTTTTTCCTAATGTTTGTTGCAAAGCCTTTTATAATTAAATCTTTGCTGAAGCATGATTGTTGATTCATTTTCAGCTGTGGATTTCTTCAACCAGGTGAATCTGCTTTATGGTACCCTCACTGAGTTCTGTACACCTGAGAATTGTCCTACGATGACTGCAGGCCCCAAGTATGGCTTACTGCACTGATATCGAATTTAAGTTCTATAAGAGGTGCATAGAGTTTAGGATAGAGAAACAAGTGCCTAATGAGCTCTAAAAAGTTTGACAGCGTCTTAAATTTTCTGAATTTCCTTTTGTCAATTGTGTGTTCTTACACTGATTGTGATTGAGAATGTCTTTCAAAGATAATTTTGCGTTCGTGAACTTCGAATCCCTGACCTTATGGAAATGGAATTTTACAGGTACGAGTATAGATGGGCAGATGGTGTACAAATAAAGAAGCCTATTGAAGTATCTGCTCCAAAATATGTTGAGTACTTAATGGACTGGATTGAAGGTCAGCTTGATGATGAATCCATATTTCCTCAAAAGCTTGGTACGTTTAGTTTCAGTTTAAAAGAATTACCACATTTATTTTGGAATCTAACATAATCCTATGGAAGACACAGTGCGACCAAGACTTACTTGGGATATCTTTAGCCTACTGATCATTTTGTTTGGGGTCTCATATTGGCTTGCTCACTCTTGATTTTTCAGGAATACCGTTTCCTCCCAATTTTAGAGACGTTGTAAAGACGATATTCAAGCGTCTGTTCCGTGTGTATGCCCACATATATCATTCACATTTTCAGAAGATTGTGAGTCTTAAAGAGGAGGCTCATCTGAATACTTGCTTCAAGCATTTCATCCTGTTTACATGTGTAAGATCTCTTTACCTACTTCCTAATACGTTCCTTTATTGTAATCGACATGCCAATTTAGAATTTTGATTGGCATCCAATTGAGATTTTGAGCTCTTATAGATTTGTTAAATTTATCTCAGCATCCTTAGCCTCTGAATGATGCATTTCTTTTGGTCAATACAGGAATTTGGATTAATCGACAAGAAGGAGCTAGCTCCACTCCAGGAGCTTATAGAATCCATTATTGTTCCTTACTAATCTGATATTGAAATATGTTCTACTATTTCCTGTGTATGAAAACTTAAGTGTGATTTGGATGAATTGAATGATAAAAGTACTTGCTGTCGTTATTAGCAGTGGTTTCACCTATTTGCCACCCTCCTTAAGTACCACCTTCACTTATCCTATTTACCACCTATATATTTTTTTATATATCCTAAATTATACCTTTTGAGTTTTTGTTTACACCCAACAATAAAACCACCCCAATAACTTAATCAAAAAAAACTCAGTTACAAATCAATTCTCCCAGAAATTCCTCTCTGCCATTATTAGTTACTTTCTCCTCTGGGTACTCTCCAGTAACAGTAAAATACCGTCCCCCAACTGTATCTTTATGCTTGGCCATTATTTTCTGTCTGAAATCCTGGAAGTCCATCTAGTACTTTCAACTTCAGCATGTCTAACCCATTTGTAACCGAAGTTCTAGCTATGTGAAGAGGTGTTCCTGTTCCAGCTGCATAACCCGATAACCTTCGGTTAGCAACAATTGCCCTGTCCAAATCCTCAATGCGAGACCTTATGATTTTTACCTTCTTCAAAACATTCAAGATATCGGAATCGAAATATAAGAAGAAGAAACCCTAGCTTACTTTGGAAGAGCTCTGATCTATAAAGGGGTTTTGCTCAACTGATTGGAACAGAAATTTTAGGGTTTTGTTCAACTAATTGAAACAAACACAATATTTTCTAGTTTTTATTCAATTGATCTTAGGGTTATTTGATGAGACGAGAAACCTATTTTCTTTAGTTATTAGTACTGAGTAATGCTTGCAAAGCCGAGATATTGAGTTGATCCAGTGGGTTATAAAAGCTTAATAGTACCGGAATAGAAGAAACCAGTGATTGTAACAGCAATTGATGATGAAAATTTGAAAATAATGAAACGGAAGAACCAGTAAAAGTGGTGATTGTTGTAGTTAAATTTAATTTGATTGCTATAAGTGGTAAATAGGAAAAAGTTTATTTAAAAAGTAGAATTACCTTAGAAATTTTGAGGAGGGTGACAAATTGGAAAGTGTTGGTGGCAAATAGGTATGAATATATAAATGGAAAAAGCTAATATATAAATGACATCTAGGCAATGTTCTGAAACATCTAAAATATATAAACGACATTAGGCAATGTTTACTTCATATTTTATTAGCTGTATGTTAACCTAACCCAAAACATTAAACACTCTTTATTTACAAACTGTGGAAATAATAATATGAAACAATCAACTGCAGTCAGCAAATCTTAAAAGGTCTATTGGGAAAGCTCCCCTGATTTTTGGATGAGAACAACTGCCAGAGTTATGATCGAGGTGTAAATTGAACTGGGAACCTTCTGCACCACCTTTCCAACACCTGGGACGCCCTCCGTTGCCCTCTTTGTCAACAATGCTATTGTTGGTGCTGCAACCAAACAGATGATCAAACCCTGGCTCACCGCTTCCAGAGCATCTGTTGTCAATTTCTGAACAAACTTCGTAAACTCTTCCCGGTCGAGTTCCCCGTCGAGGTTCATATCATATGTCTACAACATCATCACTGAAAAGAATTAATATAAAGCGCATTGCAGTAGTAGGTGGTGGATAATAAACATTAAAAGCAGAAGTTCTTGTTTAAGCTTGAGGTTTTGGCACAGAGTTCAAATTTTGTCCACCCCACGCTCAATGTCACTAAGGCATTATCCTATTGATTGGGTAATAGGGTGCTGGGTTTGACAGTTTACATCTCCGCCCATAAAACACTTACCTAATGCTATACCTGGAATTTCCAGCATAAGGTGAGGTTCTGTTTGTGCATGTCACACCCATGAAATGAATCTTACTCGGTCACCGGTCATTACGTGGTTTTGAAACCCTAACATTCCATTGATAATCTAGTTTACTAGGAAAAACATTGATCACAGCTAACATGAAATTTCAATTCTGTAGTCTCTGAGTCATAAAGCTAAAGCAATGTCAATCACAAAACCGAAAACTCATCGCCGTTAGTCAGTGCATCTTATGATAGATCTCATAGGATGTTTAGGATTTCATAATCAGCCATCATGATAGTAAAAAAATACCTCCATCATAGTTTTAAGCTGAACTTTAGTTGGGGGATCAAAATGGGGTCCAGGCAAATGCTTGTTAAGATCACTGCAGAAAAACATAACCATTTCATTACCATCCACACATTAAGAAGAAGAAGAAGAAGCCGATAAATCTTGTTAGTATGAGGAGGGAGAAAACAGAAGGTCTCACTTGTAAATAAGTAAGACTGCAATATATAGTTCTTCGAATGTCAATTCTACATTTCCAGACTTATCCATAAAGCGATCAAAAACTTTGTTTGTTATCTTTTGTAGTTGACCATGCTTCCATTTCTTACCTGCACAAATGAATCAAACCTATCACTAGTGAAGCATACCCCCATGCCTTTTTCAATTATGAGAAATTGATAGAAGTATCAATAACATTTCCGTATCAGAATTCCAAAGTTCAATCTACTCTGAGTTACTCTCGTTTCATTCGGATCTTACTATCCAACAACGTAACCAAATAAGTCCGTTACTAGTAATATCTTTTCAGACATTTATTAATGAAAAAGCAAGAGATAGACCTTAGTCCTCGGCCCTGGGTTTCTCTCCTTTCTATTTTTGGCCAAATTCTCATTCCAATTAGAATATTTATTAGTGGTTTCATCAAACATATACACATAGTTATATAGATGAGACACAGAAGTAACAAAGATGGCAATAACAACCTCTTTTGGTAGACCATATTCCTCTAACAAAGGAAACTACTGAACTTGAATTGAATTATTTGAATATATACCCAGGACTAGTCTTTCTTATAGGGTTTCATACTTTCATTTAGGATTAGATACTCAATTATGATAATTTATTAAGTTTTTCAAGAACACCCAAAATCACACATGAATCAATTAACTGATTTAGATTCGTTGAAAGTTCTAAATCAAATCGTAAACAACAGAAAACTAATGATAATCCAACTACATCTACGAAAAGAAAATAAAAAAGAAAGAAAAAAAAAAGATCGGATTTGGATTGAAAAAATACCGTCAAATTTGTCATGAATACCTCCCAAAACTTGACCCATACTTCAGTAAGAGAGATGAAGAAAGGGAGGACTTCGAGCTTACCCTTGAGTAGAGGAGGACTGGAGGAGAGAAGCTTTGATATCCAGCGCTGTGTCAGGTTATCATTACAATTGTAAAAGAAATAAATGACCAGCCAACGAGGTTTCAATTATTGTACCTCGTCCCGAAGGGCTCCGGATCTCTGTCACGAGAATTCCATGTATCCCTATCCCAGCATAAGAGCGGGCATTTGTCTCTCATTTTTTAACCAAATTTCCAAGGATATCCCAGATAACATTCTTTTAAAAAGTTATAAAATTTAACTCCAAATTAAACCATTTTATCAGAACTCATGATGAAATTTAGTTGAAGTAGCCATTTTTTTTAGTCATTCAACGATATGGGTCTATGATATAAGACTATAACTTTAAAGGAGATAACATTCACCAAATCATAGTAATAAATATGGTAAATATCCTCTTTAGATTTCTTATCTAAGTATTATATAAAAATTTGGGAACTTCATTAATAGTGAAACTAGTTATTACAACGCCTGACTCATTCTTTTCTAGAACTTTGATTTATACCTCCAGCCTAAAAGAAAAAAAAATTCTCTCTACTGAAAATTATCTAAGTTTTTGTAAAAGAACTGTTTATACATTTTTAATTTACTATCACACGGTGTGTATTTTTTGATGACCTATCTTACGTGGAAATCTTATTCTTTTCGTTCTCCTCACACGAGTATTTGCTTGTGGATTCCATGCTTCGAATGAATCACCATCGGGTATTTCTCGATCTTCGTGTGTCTTCTTTATCTCATATCACTCGCGTATCCTCCGAAGATTCTTGTGCTGTCTTGTCGTCTCCGTCTACCCGAGTCTGACAAAGTCCAGCTCTGCCCGCCTGTCTTTCGCATTTGATGCTCATATTCCCTAATTCAAACTCGTCCGTTGATGTGGTCAAGATGTTTTCCACGTGTCCTGATCTAGTGGTGGCGGTAGATATCTCGAAATACGGGTGATAACTTTTCATCATTTTCCTCATACTTTTCGGTGTTATCTTCTTATGTTATTGGCGCCCTAGGATTACTCCATGTGGCAACCAGATATTTTACTATTACAATTTTCCCCTTTTCTTTTCATCTTCCAAAAGGGGAAGATGGGAAGAAAACTTATCTTTTTTACTTTTTACTGTTGCCACGTCTCAGAAAATTGTTTCGGTAACCGCCACGCAATAACTTCTCCCATGTTTGGTATCTTTATGACTTTCTCACCTGGTGCAGCCGGTTAGCATTCTCTCCTAGGATTTTTGTTTCCTTTATATAGGGTCCTCCTTGGTTTTCTAGTCATAACTTTTTTATTCCCCAACTCTTCTTCTTCTCTGTCTTTTGCAGCAGTAGCCAGCTTTCTGCTTTGATCATCAAACACTTTTCTCTGTACCTTTTTTCGCTTCCTTAGTCTTCAATGGATCATTAGAAGGATTCATCGTCTTCCCAAAGGTTTGTGACTTTCATCCTTCATTATGTTTCCTTTCTGCTCCTTTTACATGTCTTGTGTTTATGATGCTTTGCTTCCTCTTTTCTATATTTTTTTCCCAGAAAATCATCATCGCGTAAACTGACTGCGATAGAACTGGAGCAGCAACATCTTCAACATATCATAGAGATTCACCGTCTTCAGAGGTTCAAAGTCAGTTATGCTGATCCCAGAATCTCTAAAGGTGTAATGTCTCTAGCTCTCGCTTAACAAAGTTGTCCTCCAAAGATGATCATCGCCTGCGAAGGCCAGCTGAACGCTGGGTTGAGGCTGCCTCTATATGATCCTAAGGAATCATTTCAATATGAAGTTCTTGCTCGTGATAATCCCTCTCGTGTAAATTTTCAGTATTCAGGAAACTAGTGGTGATTGCTTCGTGAAGCAATTCGCAGGAGCCAAGGTCGTTGTACTCTCTGAAGTTTGTCCCCCTACCTATATCGCGAGCAAAGTTCAGCATTTGTATACTCCTGATAATTTTCTCCTCAACTACCGCTTTTCTCAATCTCCTAAGAAGTTTCAAGGATGGGGCCTCAACATCGTGCGCAACAGAGACACATCATTCACTGGTCCTTATATTTTCATGGACGAGGACCCTCCTATAACCTCTAACAAAAACCTTCATAAATCCAACGATAACAAATGGTACAGGTGCCCCCTTGTTATCGAGGGTCCTTACGTCTTTGGATGGGTCTCTCCGAATAACAATGTTGTCGAACGCGACGTTGCTACTATCCATAACTATCTCCCTGTCTATCATGCATGTGAATTGGTTTGGATCGAGACTCGTCAGTGAGCCATCACCGTTCTTTATGACGAAGAGAACGAAGGTGAACAGAAGAAGGACGAGGAAGATGGAGAGGAGAAAGAAGAGGAAAATGTGTATTTGCTTCGCAAGCGTAGGGCCTCCGAGGAACCTCATGCAGATAAGGTAGAAAACATTTTCTTACCTGTGTATATATACATACCTTGCCCCTGTTTTTTATCTTATCAAATGCCATATCTTCGTGCAGGGTGCTGGTAAGAAGCTGAAAGACGTTTTTGGAGGTGTTGCTCAAGATGTTATTGATGGTATTGTTCGAGATGTTGTTGTTAGTGGTTTTCCTTGTATGCCAGAAGTTCGTAGTGGTTTAGTCGCTGGTAAGACTTTTGTTGCAGATGCTGGAGGTATGATTGCTTCTTTCAAGGTGATTGAGATGACTATTGATGGGATGAACGAGGATTTTGACATCCCCGACAGTGATGTTGACGACGATATGGTGATGAAGCAGGCGGGTGAACCGCTTTGTGAAAATACTTTGCAGCCTCCTCTCATTTCTGATGTTGATGGTATTAGTTCTGTTATTCTGTCAAAGGAGACCATATTTTTTGCCTCTTCGGGTGATGAAAGTAGTCCCTTTGTCCCCAAGTGGTGATGTTCGAATAATTGGTTTTGGGAAAGAGCCTGTGGTTGGAATTGTTGTTAGTGGAGCTGGTAGTAGTAGTGGTGATCGTGGTAAAATTGTTGGTTTTGGTACCCTTGGAGTGCCATGCTTTCTCCGAGCTTTGTGGAGATGTCCGCAGTAGAAGTTGTCGATACGGTTCGTCCAGGCGATGATTGCATGTTTGAGCAGATGCAACTCATGGTATAGCCTAAAGTACTCTTTGTGTTTTTCTTTGTTAGTTAGGTGTTGTTCAGGTTCTGATGGTCTCTTTGTCTTCCCTAGAATTGGAATTTTGGGCAGGCCATGAAGATGGCATATGAGGTTGAGCGAGATTGTACTCAAAGTTTAAGTATTTAAGTCGACCAACTTTACTCGGAGCTGCGTGATGCTCGTGGTGAGTTTCTCCTTCGCCTTTGCTTATTATTCGCTTCTATTATTGTATCGTATAATTCTCGAGTTGATGGTTTTTGGTATCTTGTATCGATGCAGTCAGGGCAGGTAGAGATTTGAGGCAAAATTCTGATGTCTTTGGAATTAAGATAGACCATCGTGATGCTACAATCGCTAATATTAAATCTGAGATTAAGTATCTGAACCGAGATGTAAAAGTCTATCGTCGTCGTATTCAAGAGCAAAATAAGGATCTCGTCGATGTTCAGTTTATTGTGGGATCGAGGGATTCTCGAATTCAAGACCTTATGGCTTCGAATGAGAGGCTTTCGGAGCAGAAGGCTGATCAAGCACCCATTTTTCTCAAGTACAAGCGAGATAATAGCAAAGCCCAATCTGATATTAATGATGCACGAAGAGAATTGTATTTTGTGTATAAGGAGATAGAGAGGCTTCGCGATGAGCATAATGATCATATGGATCAATGTGCGAGTACCTATTATGGGTTTTCTCTGGATGAGAGTCACTTTATTGCATTGGACTCCTCTAAGAGGGATACTGAGAAAACCTTGCAAGATGCAGTTTTGGAGGCCCAAGGTAGTTGTCCTACCGTAGGTTCGTGCTCAGTATTATAATCAAACCGTGTAATTATGTTTTGTTGTTCTTTGTATATGCAGGCGCGCAACAGAAGGTTAGCTCGCTGGATTTAAAGCTGGCCGAGAAAGTGGGTGCTACATCCGATGCCGAGGATCGCCTTGCTACTGCTACCTCCGAGATTGGTGGACTTCACAAGAAGTATCGTCTTGCCTGCGCTTAATCTGAGGCTCAACTACTAAAGATGAAATATGAGCTTAGGAGTGAGTATCAGAAGAGCTTGGAGGCGATCTGCATTAAGAGGGTATTGGATAATAGGGTGAAGCAAGAGCATCAAAGGCTTGCTTGAGAGGCTCAGGGAGGTGTGGCCGCTATTCCACCAGTGATCCCGATCAATCCTGTTTCTCCAACTGTTCGTGTTAGAATTGAATCTGCTTTTAATGTTGCTCCTCAACCTTCTGCGACATCGATGGGCTCGAGTACTACTATTCCTCCAGTTGATTCAATTGGATCTAAACCGATGCTGCTGTCACTTTTCCCGCGAACCCTTACGTATCTCAGGCCACTCAGATGAGTGTAGCCATTGAGAATTCTAAGTATAAGGGGAAGGAGACTGAAGGTTGATCTTTTATTTTGGTTGTTGGTTTGCCATTCTCCCTACGATGAGTTGATGTGTTTGTTCTTTTTCTATTCTTGTTATTGATATCCACCTTGAATTTTGTAATGGCACTTTCGGTAGGGTGCCGATTGTGGTAGTGTCCAACCTTGTATTTTTTCTTCTCGTGAATATTAATTACCTTTTTATATATCATGCCTTATTTTGTTTTTCTTTTTGTTGTCATTGGGGATGAGTAGAAGAATACGCTTTTACTGCAAAGTATTAATAGTTTCCCTTATTCTTCTGCGATATCCCGATATTCCTTGTACCCTTTTTGTTGGTTCCTTGTGTAGTCGTGCGATCTCCCATCTTCCTGCGATGTTTCCTTGCATTCTTGTATGTTTTGCTGATATATTTTGTCTTTTCCCTGCAACTTTTCCCCCGTAACATCATATACAATCAATCTAGTGGTGGAGTAGAGCGCAACATGTCATCTTGGGAGGGAAGAACGGGTGAAGATCAAGCCCATGCTCTTTACAATAACTCTAGATTCGATAACTGTCAGAAGTATGACCCATTTTCAGAAACATATAAACCTGGTTGGAGAAACCATCCCAATTTTTCTTGGTCTAAGGATCAAAATTATGGTCATACTAGTAATCCCCAAGTTCCACCAAGGTTTAGTTATCCAAAGAATCCAATAGATCCAACTCACTCTCAAAACCCTTCAGAGAAGAAAATGACTAGCTTAGAGGAATTTCTTACTATGTTAGCACAAAACCAGCTTACATTTCAACAGGCAACCAAGCATATTTTTCAGTCTCATACCCAGACTCTTGCTAACTTTGAACTCCAAGTAGGTCAGATAGCTAAGACACGAAGTGAGAGAGAAAATGGAAAGTTCCCTAGTCAACCAAAACCTAATCCTAGAGGAGTTCATGAAATAAATGATGAGAAATCATCAAACCCTGTGAATTCATAACAACCCTTAGGAGCGGTAAAACGGTAGACAATAAGGTAATCATGCATGGTAGTGAACATGTTGTAGTTCACCCCTCTGAGCCAGTAGATGAAGAGACTGATAAAGTCTCTAAAGAGTCAAGCGTGGTTCATGCTAAGTCTGTTTTTGTGCCCAAAGCCCCATTCCCACAACTGCTCCTTCCAACAAAGAAGGAATCAATTTTCAATGTAATAATGGAAATGTTTAAGCAGGTCAACATCAACATTCCATTATTAGAGGCAATTAGGAAAGTTTCTGCATATGCCAAGTGCATTAAAGATTTTTGTACACAAAAGCGTAAATTTAATGTACATAAGAAAGCCTTTATAACTGGTCAAGTAAGTTCAATCCTTCTGAAGAAAACACCCCCTAAGTATAAAGACCTTGGATGCCCTACCATATATTGTGTGATCGGTGATCACTTGGTTGATAAGGCATTGCTTGACTTAGGAGCTAGTGTTAACTTACTCCCGTATCATGTGTACAACCAGCTAGGTCTTGGTAAGTTGAAACCGACCAAAATGACACTACAATTAGCAGAAAGGTCCGTCAAAGTCCCTCGTGTTGTCATAGAAGATGTTCTGATTGAGGTTGATAGGTTCACTTATCCAGTGGATTTTGTTATTTTAGATACTCAGTTTTTTCAGGACCAAAATTCCCAAATACCGATGATTTTAGGTCGCCCGTTTTTAGCCACATCTAATGTTGTCATCAACTGTAGAACCGGACGTATGAACATATCGTTTGGTAATATGAACACTGAACTAAATATCTTTAATGTTACTAGACAACCTTCTGAGATTCATGATATAGAAGAAATACATATGATTAACAGTTCAACACTCTAGTTCATGATCATTGGCACGACATTGGTGATTCCCTAGATGAATTTGATGATAGCATTCTCTTAAACCAGATATGTGACCTGTCACTAGAAGAAGCTCTCGAGTATTTTTCAGACTCTAAGGACCCTGAAATTCAAGCAATAGTTTTAGGTCTATCCGAGAGTAATGATTACCCTAAGTTTGGGGGGTAGTGATGAGTCTTGTGATCGTCAGGTATCCCTACTTGAAGTCCCTAACTTGGGACTCGAGATTTTTGCATCTAAGGTATTACTTGAGTCTCTTCGGACTCCACATTTCGATCCTCCTGATACTGTCCATGAGGAATTTCTGCTATTAGAGACCCGTCGTTCGGCTGAATCTTTTTATCTAAACCCTCATATGGAGCCTAAATGGACACCCTAGATAAATCTACTTGTCTTGAAAGAAACTTTACCCAAGGTTATGCTCTGTTTGTTCATTTGTATGATCAAGTACAATGGTTTTATGTTTGTGTCAGCTTTATTTGGTTATGAGGACCTGCAGTTGTTTTGGTTATTGGTATATAATTTTGAAAGGAGACTATCCATTTTGAGGTATTTGATGTCTGGTTGAAGACTTTAAATTTAGAACTTATTGGTAGGTAACCCATGCTTTTACTACTCGGTAATATCCTTATTCCTTTCCTTCAAGTGGTAACAGTTTCTCTTTATTCATGCTTTTAATCATTTATTTTTAGAACATTGAGGACAATGTTAAATTTAAGTTTGGGGATAAGGGAGAAACTTAAGTTGAAATATGAAACCCAAAGTATGGAAACTTGTGAACAATTCAGGATAACATTAACCATTCTAAGTAGATGGAAACATAACTCTTATCTATAGGAATTGGCTTGCCCAGCTAAATAGCCTATTTATAAAAGGATGCCTAACTCAGGTGTTATAGATAACATGATAGTTATCACCATATCTTGGAGTCAATCCTGACCATATCACTTTCTGTTTTTCTTTTTACAATTTTTTGTGTTTCTCTAAGTGATTTGGTAGGGACCTAGTATTTCCTTGTTATCGCCGTCAGGATGAAGTAGAGTGTTTGAGATCAAGCCCTATTTTTGTATTTTATTTATTCATACCCAAAAAAAAATCAAAAAAATCAAAAAATAAAATAAAATAATGTTCAATAAATAAATCGACCGATGGGGCCCTTGTATATACTAGCTGAGTCGATATTAGTATTAGGATCAAGACCATTGAGAGCGTATCTCAATCCATTAGGATTCATCCTGGTACTGACCTTCGTACAGATATTCTGGGAAACATCGTTCACCTTAGTCAACATGCGCAAGCTTCATTATCTCCGTATCCATATTCTAAATCTATTCATGTGATTGAACTTTGATAGATTCTGAGTATCGTGGGTTGAATGACTAGCTAAGTAGAGTTTTGAATTCTTAGATGAATTTTAGTATGCTGAGTGCAAACTCGTGTACAACAATTGGATTCATATATGATAATGATTCCCATAGCCGAAAAATTTAGTAGCCAACTAAATAGCATGTTTAGTGTCTACCCTCAATCGTTCATAAGTAGCTAGGGTTTTGGAGTAAAGATTTTGTGGGTATACCTCTTGTGCGTAAAACCTCACGAGACAAAACTCGTCTTCTAGGGTCACCTAGGAGTTTAACAGCTAGCTCCACGTGCTAAGTGTAGTCGTGATTCATACGAAAGTGAGTTGGATTTTTATTTTTTAGATTAGATTTGCTCGAGGACTAGTAAATAATAATTTTGGGATTTGATAGACACATTTTGTATCTTATTTGTCCTTAATTCTCTATTTTCTTAGCACTTATTTGGTACTTATTGTGTTATTTTATGTGTTTGTAGGTGTGTTTGGGAAATAAACATTTGTGGAAAAATTGACTCAAAAAGTGATAAAGGCACACAACTGTTGGATTAGGGCACCCTCTTCTTTATTTCAAAATCCAAAATTGGCGGGAAAGCTACTTTACGCGTAAAGTTATCTGGGACTTTTGGTTGAGATTTTCTTGAAGGTAAATACGAATTTGGATTGGTATTATCCTGTTAGCATAAAACATGATTGGTAGTGTATTTGTTGACGTTAAAAAGGGAAGTTTTTTCTTTATCTCGGTTAAAAAGGGAAAGAGATATACTCGGGTGATGGGGTCTGTTTTTTTTGGAAGTTACATGGTGAATGAAGGAGGATATATCTTCTACGAGATCCAATTTTATCTTAGGAAAGAGTTTGAAGCAATCAAAATACGCATAGGGGAAGAAAAAGGAGGATTAATTCCCACGACTTTTGGAAAAAGAAAGAGAAGAGAATTGAAATATTTCTCGAGATATCTTGAGTCTGTGGTGTATATATAGGGTTCAGAAGAGTCACAGGAGGGATACATAGTGATTAGGGGAGCTCAGAACGAAGAAAAAAACAACAGAGAAGAAGAAGAACATACAACAGTTCAAGTTTGCCGTTAATACTGTGAACTATTCTACAACAACAAAAGTCAGTCGTTTCTATGACAGTCTTATAACTATGTAATAGTGAAGACTGCAACGCTTATAAACATTGCAGTTTCGCTGAGTTATATATTTTTTTGGGTTTTTTTAAGCACTTTTGAGCTATGTTTCTATCTTTTGAGAGTGTTTTGAGCATGATGAGCTAAACCTAATCACTGGAATAATGGAGGAAGCCATATTTCACAATTGAATGATAACTATTTTAGATTCTTCATGACTTTTTGCATTGATTTTAATTGATTTATGATTTTTCTTAATTAGTTGTGATTTTGTTTGATGGTGTTGATAGGCACATTTTTTTGTCTAAATTGCGCCCTATTATCTGTTTCGATAGTATTCGATTTTGCACTTATTACGTCTTTTTATGTCTTTGTAGATATTTTTGAGAAATAAACATTTGCGGAAAAATTGGCTCAAAAAGTGATAAAGGCACCCACCAAAATTATTAAGGCACCCGGGAATTGGATTGGAGCACCCCTTCTTGGTTTGAAAATTTGAATTTGGCGGGGAAATGAGTGTTACGTAACCAAGTCTGCTGTGAAGATTCAACAGAGTTTTGATCGGCTAAAGAAGCTTATATGAGTTACCAGAAACACTCCAACACCTCACACACGCCATAACAACGGATTTGGAGCGGAAATATCGCCGGAAAAATTGGCACAGAATCGGAAAATCAAGTCCGGGTACTGTTTGGTCTCTTCACGGATCATGAGATGATTTGGGATATGTACTAAGAGTTTTAATAAGTTTAGAATACTCCGTAGGGTTTGTACATCCTATATATACCAAGAGAAGGGATTAAAAACGGGGGGAGAAGCCGAGATTAATCTCCGAAACAAAACAGAGAAGTCCGGCCAACTGCTGCTGCTGTTCATCGGAGAAGAAGAAGAAGCAACACACCAGAAAAGTTGCTGATACTGTTGCAGTTCTTCTTCAATTCATGTTGCCTTTTTGCTTCTGTAACACAGCTGAACCCTGTTCTGTAACGCATATACGCGTCTCTGTTCAGCTGTGTTACATCTATTTCACCTTTGTAAACACTTTTTGGAGCAAATGAAAGATTATTTTGAGCATATTTTCTCTACCATGAGCTAATCACCATCACTGGGATGACGGAGGAAGCTTTTTCTCTAATAATTAATTGGTATGTATTTAATTAATTTATTTATGCAATTTATTTATGATTAATTGCCTTGATTGAAAATTGATTTAAAAGATTTTTATTAAGCAATTGTGATTCCGTTAGATGGTGCATGCCTCGGATTAGTTCCCTAGATGCTCCATGCTTGTGTTATACAGTTGTCGTTTTGAAAATCTATTTTTGCAATGCTTTAGAATCAAAATAAAATGTTTTAATTGCATGATTAAAATTACTATCACTTGATTTATTGGTTAAAAGTGGAATCCTGAATCCTAGTTCTTCCCCATATTTTAAAGAGTCATCTTTATTTTAATCTATTTTATTTTCTTTAATTAAATTAGGTCTGAATTAAATCTTCACAAGTCTGAGAATCGAACCTCCTTTTACCACTATATTTTATCACATCAATTTTTGGCGCCGCCGACGCGGACTTGTTTTTAGGTTTAGGGTTTTAGATTTATTTTTAGGTTTTTATTTTTAGTTTTATTATTTTACTTTGTTCTATTTTACGTTTCTTTTGGTATTTCTCTTTTTGCTACAGGTTGGATTTTGGATCGAAAAGAAAGTACGCCAAAGATTTGGAATTAAAGCTAAAGACTTGGAGTTAAAAGATAAAGCTTAAAGAACGAAAAAGAAGACGAAGATTTTTATTAATTAGATTTTATTTTATTTGTTTTTTTAGAAAATTGTATTAGGAATTTTTATTATTTCTGTAATTTTTCTTTTATTTTGGACACTTTTTGGACATTATTTTTGGGACTTTGAACACTTTATTTATTTTTAAACCCTACGGAAGGGTATTATTAAATATAAACTGCTACAGGGAAGGACGACAATTACGATATTGTCTCGGCCCCTTGGGTTCGCACACTGACACAGGAGTCGGTGGCCCGAGTCGACTACAACTGATTCATCCCCCGTCTGGTATGGGAGGTAAGACTCGATCAACCCACGAATCCCCTGCAAGTGGGTTTACTGTATTCCTTCGTATGCATATATGTTGAGGAACTGAAAACGGACTTACTTTTCTAGTAAAGGGAAAGAACTGGCCATACAAGATAAGGACTCGGATTTCATCACCGTTTCCTTCTTGCCCGCTTTAGGAACACATTACCAAACGCGAACCTAAAACCTTAAAATTTTGACTAGAAATAGACCTATAGGGTATCGAGCTTATTGGAAAATCGTTCAAAAGGACTGTACTGGTTACTTTATTAGCCTAACTCGAAGTTCAGGAAGATTATTTTAAGTTGATTAGAGCCGCCTTGTAACCCAGGGAAAAGTGCCAAAGGGACAGGGTTATCAAAGCTCCTTAGAGCTTATCCTGTTTCTCTTCGACTTAATCTAATTCGGATCGTTCTAAGAGGTTTGCTAAAATTGTAACCAGTTGCCTTTTGAAAGAATAGAAGCTGGTCTAGAAACAATTTAAGTGGAACCATCATGGTTTTTGTTTGCTAGATTCAATAGGTTTGATTTGGTTGAGTCGGCCTTGCTTGTGTATGTTTAGAATCCCTTCCGGTAGGATTTATTTTTAAAGTTTATTTTTGTATATATTAGGAAGTTTTTGTTAGAAAATGTCGAACTGGTATTATGAGGACCAATACAATGAATATCCGACTGAATTTCAAACTAGACATTATCCATACTATCATCATGGTATGGATAGTAGTCGCGACCACCACCAACCTTTTAGAGGTTACTGCCCATACCAAGGTGATCCCAATTACTATTCGTACATACACCCGTCTTATGAACATGAAAGTGAGCAAAATTCTAGTTCTTTGTCTTGGAGGGATTCCCTAAACCAAATGCAATCTAGTACTCCCCATGATGATTTGAGTTCTTTGTCTTGGAGGAATGCCCTAGAGCAATTGCGACCTAGTTCTCATCATGAACCTAGTATGCTTCTAGAAGAATCACACGAGCAGTTGCAATCTAGTACTCCCCATGATGATTTGAGTTCGTTATCTTGGAGGGATGCCCTAAAGCAGATGCAATCTAGTAATCCCCATGAACCTAGTATGCCTCTAGAAGAATCACATGAGCAGTTGCAAACCAGTACCCCTTATGATCCATTTGATTTTCTAAAAGAATCCCTCAGGGAGTTGACTGAGAGTACAAAAAGGTTTGTATTAAGTGTGAATGAAATGTCTGCAAATAATAATATTGCTCAAAATGATCTTAAATGCCAATATAATGCTACCCTTGATAATTATTCACCTAGTCAAGAGGACGAGGATAGAATTGGTAACACTACTTATTTAGACGAGGTTCAAACATCTTCATGTTATTATGATGATAAGGATAGTGTTGATGAAGAACTTGAAATATATAGGCAGAGTGATCAGGAAGAGGATTTGACCAGAGATACCACTGTTTTAGACGATGTAGAACTCTCTTGTTTTGAAACCGATAATGGTTTAGAGGAACGGGTTTATCTTGAGAATACTATTTTTGAGTCCAACGATTTAGAAGCAATAGTTGTAGATAACCAAGATAGAACCGTAGAGATTTTAAATATGAGTGAGGATGCACCACTTGATTATAACTTAGAAGAAGCAATTGACAATTTTCGAGAATCTGATAATCTAGAAATTAAGGAAATTGTGACTAGTCTATCTAGATACACCCAAAATTCTAAGTTTGGGGGTGATTATCATTCTCCCTGTGCTTTACCTTTGACTCTTTTAGAAGTCCCTCACTTGGGACTTGATGTTTGTGCCTCTACCATATTAATAGATTATCTTCAAGAACTGTTTCCTGAACCTAATCATGTCCATAAAGAAGTTCAGTTCTTAGAAACCCATCCTCTGGTCGATGTGGTATACCTAGGCGATAATACCCAGATTGACTTTGTTTTCCCACCAAAATATTTTCTTCCATATGTGGGAACGTTAGAATTTCAAATGTGTCACGTATTAAGTTTTAAGACTAAACCTAATTACTTTAGGGAATCGACACATTTGCTTAAGAATGACCACCTTCATAGTAGTCAACTGTGTGGGTCAAATCTGATTGACTTTGAGGATCCACAATTATTCAGGTTATTATTATGTGCTTCTAAGTTCTTAGTTGAGTTTTTCCAGACTTTACAACCTGATCCTGTTGATCATGCCTATGAGGAAATCCAACCCATGAAAATGTTTTATCTAGACCCTTTTATAGACCCTGAACCTGAACCACAGCTAGAAGTAGTTGTCTTAAACAGAAAACTAGATAAGGGTGTGCTCGGTTTGTTCATTTTCTTGGCATGTTGTAGTTTTCTCTTTGTGATAGCATTATTTGATTCAGATGACCCACAGTTGTTCCGACTATTGCTATATGATTTCATGAGGTGACTAATTCTTTCCTAGTCTGGCTGAAGACTTTAAACTTAGCACTTCTTGGGAGGTAACCCATGATCTTACAACACGGTAATATCTTTCCCTAAGTCCTTTTCGTGATTTGGTAACAGTTTCTCCTGGTTCGTATTTTTAATCATTCATCTTTAGAAACATTGAGGACACTGTTTAATTTAAGTTTGGGGGTAAGGGAGAAACTTTTTAGTAAAATAATAAAGCTCTAGAATTTAGAAACCTGTGAACACTTCAGGGTGACACCAACCATTCTAGGTAGATAGAAACTTAGCTCTTTTTCTATAGGAATTGGTGTTCCCAGTTAAATGGTCTATTCATAAAAGGACAGAGTTCAGGTGTTAGAAATAACATGATAGTTGTCACCACATCTCGGAGTCTATCTCGACCATATCAGTTTCTGTTTTTATTTTTGCAATTTTGTGTTTCTCTAAGTGATTTCCCAGTATCAAATTGTTATCGCCGCTAGGATGAAATAAAGTGTTTGAGATCAAGCCCGATTCTTGCTTTATTCGAAAAAAAAAATATTGACACTTTGATAGCAATATGTGTGTGTTCTCCCTGTCTCCGTCGCCTAAGCAAGCGTGGAACGCAGGATCCATGGGAACTATCACGTAAGATGCTGATAAGAACCATGCGCTTGGATTCAATTTGATCCAATCATGTTGTCAATATATTTATCGTTTTATTTTCAATAAATCGATCGCTGGGACCCTTGTATATACCAGTTGAGTCGATATTAGTATTAGGTTTAAGACCATGTATCTCAATCTATTAGGATTCATCCTGGCACTGACCTTCAGACAGATATGGGAAACACCGTTCACCTTAGTCAACACGTGCAACCTTCACATTTTCCATGTCCATCTTCTAAATCTTTTCATGTGATGAACTTTGATAGATTCTGAGTCTTGTGGTTGAACGATTATCTGAGTAGAGATCTGTTGTCTTATATATGAATTTTAGTATGCTTTAGTAAACACTCGTGTACAGCAATTGGACTCATATAGGGTAATGATTCCCATAGCCGAAGAATTGAGTAAGCCAACTAAATAGCTTGTTTAGTGTCTATCCTTAATCGTTCACGAGTATCTAAAATCTTGAGTAAAGGTTTTGTGGGTATACCTCTTGTAAACCCTCACGAGACAAAACTCGTCCATTAGGGACACCTAGGGGTTTAACGGCTTATTACATATGCTAAATGTAGTCGCGATTCCTGCGAAAGTGAGTTAGGATTTTATTAGTTTGCTCGAGGACTAACAAAATAGTAAGTTTGGGGGTATTTGATAGGCACATTTTTGTGTCTAAAGTGTGCCCGATTATCTGTTTCGATAGTATTCGATTTTGCACTTATTACGTCTTTTTATGTCTTTGTATGTATTTTTGAGAAATAAACATTTGCGGAAAAATTGGCTCGAAAAGTGATAAAGGCACCCACCAAAATTATTAAGGCACCCGCGAATTGGATTGGGGCACCCCTTCTTGGTTTGAAAATTTGAATTTGGCGGGGAAATGAGTGTTACGTAACCAAGTCTGCTGTGAAGATTCAACAGAGTTTTGATCGGCTAAAGAATCTTATATGAGTTACCAGAAACACTCCAACACCTCACACACGCCATAACAACGGATTTGGAGCGGAAATATCGCCGGAAAAATTGGCACAGAATCGGAAAATCAAGTCCGGGTACTGTTTGGTATCTTCACGGATCATGAGATGATTTGGGATATGTATTAAGAGTTTTAATAGGTTTAGAAGACTCTGTAGGGTTTGTACATCCTATATATACCAAGAGAAGGGATTAAAAACGGGGGGAGAAGCCGAGATTAATCTCCGAAACAAAACAGAGAAGTCCGGCCAACTACTGCTGCTGTTAATCGGAGAAGAAGAAGAAGCAACACACCAGAAAAGTTGTTGATACTGTTGCAGTTCTTCTTCAATTCATGTTGCATTTTTGCTTCTGTAACACAGCTGAACCCTGTTCTGTAACCCATATACGCGTCTCTTTTCAGCTGTGTTACATCTATTTCACCTTTGTAAACACTTTTTGGAGCAGTGAAAGATTATTTTGAGCATATTTTCTCTACCATGATCTAATCACCATCACTGGGATGACGGAGGAAGCTTTTTCTCTGATAATTAAGTGGTATGTATTTAATTAATTTATTTATGCAATTTATTTATGATTAATTGCCTTGATTGAAAATTGATTTAAAAGATTTTTATTAAGCAATTGTGATTCCATTAGATGGTGCATGCCTCGGATTAGTTCCTAGATGCTCCATGCTTGTGTTATACAGTTGTTGTTTTGAAAATCTATTTTTGCAATGCTTTAGAATCAAAATAAAATGTTTTAATTGCATGATTAAAATTACTATCACTTGATTTATTGGTTAAAAGTGGAATCCTGAATCCTAGTTTTCCCCATATTTTTAAAGAGTCATCTTTATTTTAATCTATTTTATTTTCTTTAATTAAATTAGGTCAGAATTAAATCTTCACAAGTCTGAGAATCGAACCTCCTTTTACCACTATATTTTATCACATCAGGTGTATGCTGGGACTTAAGAGCTTTTGATACGCCATGCTTACAATTTACAGTTAATATTTTAGAAATCTACTTTTGGCAAAGAAACAAAGTCAATAAAAGAGTTATAATTGTTAAGAATCATAGTAGAAATCACCCAGAAGTGATGTTGGTGGAATCCTGAGTCCCAGTTTTTCCCAATATTGTTAGAATCTTTTATTTAGAATCTTTTGTTTATTTTCTAGTAAAATCAGAATTAGGTCTAAACAGAATCTTCACAAGTCTCAGTGAACGAACAACTTTTACCACTTTTCTAAAACGATCAATGATCATGAAAGGTCCTCTCCGTTCCGGCGCGAGTTTTTTTCCTGCTTTGTCTTGCTGGTGCAGAAGGATTTCTCTAAGTACTAAGTCACCAGCCTGGTATTCTCGCTCTTGTTCTCGTACTCGCTTCTCGTATTCTCTCCCGAGTCTTCGATAGTTCTCCATGTGTTGGAGCACGACTACTCGGTTTTCTTCCAAGTCATCCAACTTGGCTAGTATGAGATCTGAGGTAAGATTCTTTTCCCATGCTTCAGTTTTGGTTGTTGGAATCATCACCTTCGTAGGTTTGATTGCCTCGGTCCCATACGTTAGGAAAAATGGAGACATTCATGTTGCTAACCTCTGAGTGGTCCGATATGCCCAAAGGACATTATGCAATTTTTCGCACCAGGTCCCGAAATGCTCATCCAACTTCTTTTTGAGATTATCAACGATTATCTTGTTCGTTGTTTCAGCTTGGTCGTTGATAGTAGGGTAGATTGGAGTTGACTTAACTTTTCGTATCTTGTAAGTGTTGAAGAGTAAATATATGTTTTTTCCTTAGAATTGCTTACCATTGTCAGACACAATCATCGCTGGGATCCCGAATCTGTAAATTATGTTTCCAAAGATAAAGGTAAATACATCTTTATCCCTGCGCTGTATTACCTTCGCTTCTACCAACTTTGTGAAATAATTAGTCGCGACTATCAGAAATCTTCTTTGCTTAGTTCCTGGACCAATGGTCCTACTATGTCGATCCCCCATTTTACAAATGACCATGGGCTTAGAACTGAGTTCAAGCTCATGGATGGTGCATGGATACCCTTCACATACCTTTGGAAGTCTTCACATCGCCTGGACATTTCCTTGGCGTCTTCGTTCATGTATGGCCAATAGTATCCATGTATCCTATTTTTGTGCGCCAAGTACCTATGCAAACTGTGGTTGCCTCCTGATGTGATTTTATATAGTGGTAAAAAGAGGTTCGATTCTCGAACTTGTGAAGGTGATGATTTTAGAAAATATTAGACTTAACCTAAACTAATAAAAATCAGGAAAATACACTAGAGATGATTTTAAGAAAATATGGAGAAAACTAGGAATCAGGATTCAGTTATTTCTAACAATTCATGTGATTAATCATGTAATTCTTTTTAACAATTTAATTCAAGTTTGCCAAAAATATGTTTCCTAAAAGAATAATTGTAAATCCTAAGCATGAGACATCAAGAGTAATTAACTAAGCATGACCCATCAAAAGAGAACACAACTATTTAATAAAAACATTTTTTTCTAATTTAAATCCATGCAAATAATAATAAAAGAATTATAAATAATTATTAGAAAATAATTAAATCACATAAAATTGAGAAAAATACCTTATCCATCATCCCAGTAAATAAACTTAGCCCATTGTGAAGAAAACTTGCTCAAAAGTTGATTTCATTGCTCAAAATATTGATTACAAGGTTAAAGAATAGTGCAACAGCTGAACAGATACGTATATAAGTGTCACAGAACAGTGTTCAGCTGTTACAAAGAGCTTTAAGCAACAGAACGTTCAAAACTTAACGCAACAGGAGCAGAGCTGCAACAGTGGAACAGCAACACTTATAAATGTTACTGAGTCGTCTTCTTCGGTGATGGTGGATGAAGAACACGCCGGCCGGAGCACCAGCAGGTCACCGGCGGCACCGGAACTTCACCGGATTTTCTCTGAATTGCTCTCTAGGCTTCTGTTCTTGATTTTCTTGGCTTCACTTCGTATTTATAGACTTCACAAACCCTAGAGAGAGTTCTAAACCTAATAGAACTCTCTCAAATCACTCCAATTCTTCAATCCCAATCCAAACAGGAACCGAGTCCTGATTCCGGCCAAAATTGGGTTTCCCGAGCTGATTTTCTGGGATTTCTTGATGTCTTTCGATTTCTTCCAACTCTAATTGCAATGGGTCATCTTCAATTGCCGAAAACAACCCAAAAATCGCAACAAATCCTTTTCCCGTTGAAACAGGAACTCCCGATGAGTTGGATCGGCCGATCCTGGGTTAACTCGCTGGCTCGCTGGGTTGACTCGCTGGCTCGCTGGGATGACCCGATCCAGCTCAGCCCGATCCAAGGGTGCCCCAATCCAAAGTGTGGGTGCCTTGATCCATTTTCCCGGGTGCTTTGAACACTTTTTGAGCCAATTTTTCCACAAATCTTTATTCTTCTAATGTACCTACAACAGCATAAAAACACGTAATAGACACACAATCGAATACTAACTCACTAGAAATTAAGGTGCAATTTAGACACTAAAATGTGTCTATCACCTCCTCTCCGTAATACAACTCTTTGATGATCATATGTTCTTCCTCTCTGGACAAACCCTAAGCAATGGCCCTAAAAAGGATTTCTTGTAAAGGATTCCTCCTCGATTCTTCGTAGTTCACTAATCTGCTTCGAATTTTTCGTGTTTCTTTGGAGTCCACGGGAAATAATCCTCTTTATAGATATTCACAAAGGGGTATCCACCAGTCTTCTTCAGGATTGCTCGCCTGATCATCTATCATCACATCGAGGGTATCCTGTGTTGGTATAGATGGTAACATGATTCTTCCAATTCGCACCTTTATGATCTCTGGATCACTCATCATTAAGGAAATGTATGCCAAATCATCTACATGTTTATTAGCTTTTCTACCGGTGTGATAACATTTGATGTTCCCGATCTTTGATATGTGCGCCTGGACCAGCTTGAGATAAGCTCGAAACGAGGGTCTAATAGTTTTCTTCAGTTTTTATGATGACAAGCTGAGAATCAGTGGTGAAGCGGACTTCAGTGATGACCATCTCTTCTATTAACCTTAGATCATGGATGACAACTTCGTATTTTGTTTCATTGTTCGTGGCGGTAAACTCCAATCTCAAAGCTTACACGATTCTCTTTCCTTTAGGTGAAGTAAACACCATCCTGAGACCAACTCCTTCTTTGTTAGTGGATCTATCAAAAAATACCTCCCATCGTCTTGGATTGCATATTTCGAGTAAATTATGTTGATCTTTATCGTCTTCGCCCATGCATGTATTTCCTCGATCTTTTCTTCTTCGGAGAGGGGAAAATCTGTGAGAAAATCGGCTAGGGCCTGGGATTTGGTGGCTGTGATTATTTCGTATTGGATCATGAACTGATTGATCTATGCACTCCATTTAGTTGTTCTTCCAGTTTTATCATCACTTTCGAGAACTGCTTCAATGGGTGACTTGGTTAAGACTTTGATAACATGCTCTTGGAAATGGATCATTAGTTTTTGGGTAGCAAACAATAATACTAAGATTACTTGTTCAATCTTGGTGTAGTTCCGTTCGGCAGAGGTTAGAGTTTTACTGATGAAGTAAACTGGTTCATCGACTTTGGACTCTCCATGAATAAAAACAACAGTAATAGAATACGATGTCGCATATAAATATAGGTGGAGGGTTTCATTGGGATCAGGTCTTTGTAGTCTTAGGAGCGTTGCCAAATACGCCTTTATATTCTGAAATGCATCCTCACACTCCTCTCTCCACTTGAAAGCATCGCCTTTCCTTAGAGTATTAAAGAATGGCTTGCACTTGTCCGAGGACCTAGAGATGAACCTTCTGATTGCTTCTAGACTTCCATTTAGTCTTTGCACATCTTTGACTATGACTAGTGATGGCATTTTTTGGAATTCTTTGACTTTGTCTGGGTCTTTTTCGATGTCTTCTTCAGTTATGACGTAGCTTAGGAATTTTCCCAATGTGACGCCAAATATGCATTTTGCTGGATTGATCTTCATTTTGTACTTTCGAATCTGAATGATATCTAAGATCGGAGATATGATCCTCGACTTCTTGTTTTTTACCAGCATATCGTCAACATAAACCTCAATGGTTTTATGTACCCAATGATCGAACATTTTTTCTACGAGTCTCTAGTATGTTGCCCCTGCATTCTTTAAACCAAATGGCATTTTTATATAGCAATACAAACCTCGCCGAATGAAGAAAAATGTATGCTCTTGGTCTTCCTCGGCTAGCGAGATTTGATTATATCCCGAATGTCCATCCATGAGAGAGAGTTTCTCATACCCAGTTGTTGCGTCCACGAGTTGATCGATGCTGGGTAGTGGGAAGCTGTCTTTCGGGAATCCTTTGTTCAAATTGGTGAAGTCTATGCATATGCGTACTCCTCTTGTGTTTTTAGGTACAATCACCATATTCGATATCAATCGGGGATACTTTGCTCCTCGGATTATTTATGATGCCATCATCTTCTTGAGCTCTTTCTCTACAGCTTCCTGATATACGAGTGCTACCTTTAGTATCTTTTGCCTATGTGGTTTGGCTTTAGGGTCGATTTTTAGGTGGTGGCAGCATATTTTGAGATCAATCCCTGGCATATCTTCAATCCTCCATGCAAACACATCGATGAATTATTTCAACGCCTCGATCAATTCAGACTTTTCATCGCTTGACATCAAGGATCCTACCTTTAATATTCTGGGTTCATCGGGGGTGCCAATGTTGATTTCCTTCGCTGGCTTTACTATTGTGAAAGCTGATGTTTATGCCCCCAATGGGGTCACATGCGGTAATTGCTATGTGAGATGTGAGCTTCCTTCTTGGTTGTTGCATGGTTCATTCTTCTTGTTGACTTGATCCTCCAAAGACTTGGAAAGTTCTGCATCGATTCTGCTTGTTCTAGTTTATTTCTCATTTTTCTTCGTACTAATCGCTTTTCTTCTTCTGCCCCTTCGTACATTTGGGTATCCGTCTAGTTGTAGTATCTTGCTTCTTCTGTATCTTTGAGGACTTCAACTATTCCCATGGACGTTGGAAATCGTATTCGCTGGTGGTATGTTGAAGCGACCCCTTTGATGCTGGCTACCCATGACCTTCCGATGATGGCGTGATACGATGATTTGACATATACAACACACAAGGTGGTAATGGTTTTCACCATTCCCAAGTCGATCTTCAGAGTTATCTCTCAATTTGGTTTTCACGTTGCTCCATTGAACTCATAAATCGTGTAGGTTGATGGTATTAAGTCTATGTTTGCGAGCCTCATCTGTTTAAACGTATCGTAGAAGAGGATTTCGACCGAACTTCCTCCATCTACCAAGATCTTCGGCATGTCGATTCTTTCAACCTTCATTATGACCACTACTGGGTTTTTGTGGCTCTTCCCATTTAGGAGGACATCTCGGGCTGAGAAGTAGACTGGTTGCATCATCCATGGCTTCATTGGTCTATCTGTAACAACACTAAAAATTTCTGCACCTTGGCGATTTCGCTTGTGAATCCTTGTCATGATCGTGCTTTTAAAATTTGGATTTGTCAATTCGGAGTGCGTGATGGTGTTGCATCTGAGATATGTGACTCCTCCTCCAATAGTGACACGGTGGACTTGATTATCTTGACTAGGTTTGTTGACGAATTGCTGCAGACTCCCTCCGTCTATTAAGTGCAGAATTTCATTCTTCAAGTTGCGATAATTGTTCGTAGCATGTCCTGCATTTCTAGGGAACTCGCACCACCGATGATCTTGACCAAGAATATAGTTTATTTTTCCTCTGTTGAAGGGGTAAACCACATCGTTCATTTTCTCCAGTTCGACCAAATTTTCGCCGGGTAATGCATTGAGAGTGGTGTATGTTTTGTCTTCGAATCGGGGTCGTTTCCACGTCTTACTTCGTCCTCGTCCTCTTCCTTGGAATTTTTGATGGGGCTGATATCCATCATTCCTTGGTGTATAGGTCCCTTGTGCCTAGGGCATGCTCATCTGACTTTCCAGATTTGCTGGTACTGCCGGGGTTGGTTCCACAATGTTAGCTCGAACATTTATTGCATTTAGTGGTGGCTTCGCTACTGATACTTGCACTTCCTCCAGCGTGATGTAATGCTCTTGGATTTCTCACAGAGATCCTAGTTTGGTTGGGACGTTGTTGAATAGTTTGACGAAGAGTGGATCATCCTTCTTAAGGCTTCCTAGGAAGCCTAGAATTTGATTTTTCTCTGACACTTTCCCCACTTTGGCGTATAGTTTTCTCCATCAGTTCACCAGACTTCGTAGACTTTCATTATCACCTTTTTTAAGTGCATAGCTTCGATCAACTCCTGGTCTCAGCGAACTGTTATGCATGTAGGCCACCAAGAATGTTTCGGACAACTACTCGAAGCTTCAAATGGATATTTTGGGAAACACGTCGACCATACTAGTGCTTCTTCCTTTAGGATAGAGGGAAAAAATTTGCACATAACCACGTTGTGCTCCCTCCATGGCAGTAATGATCTTTTGTATACTCGAATATGCTGAACTGCATTGGTGGTTCCGTCGAAAATGAATTTAAATGCTAGTATCAAACACTTTGGTGGAAATGGAGTTTGCATCAACTTCTTCGTGAATAGGGTTTTCTCTGCTTCTCTCATAACTTCGGAGAGACGCTTCCCCTGCTTCAGTCCTCGCATTTTATTGTATATCACTTCCATTTTGTCCATCATCTTTTGTTCTTCTTCTTTCTTCTCAAAGGTCTTTTTGTAACATTTTTTGTGCTTATACCTTCTTCCTCGGGCATGCTTTGCTCTAGATATCGTGACATCTCATCTTCGCTGATGTAGACTCATTCCATTATGTTTTTACTTCGGATATCTCGATTTTCCTGCTCTAGGCTTCAATTCTTTGCCTCTAATTCACACATTTTTTCTTATTGTTGTTTTTGGATTTTTGCGGCTTCCTCTACTGTCGTGGTTTCTTCAACGTTGTTAGTTTTATCATTCACGCTTGCTGGTGGAGTTTATGGTATGCCGTCGTCTTTGCCTCCATTCTCGCTTTCTTTCATCGTTTCACTGTCCTTTGGTTTCTCCAGAGCATTATTGCCTTCCCTATCTGACTCTGTCTCCGAACTCGTATGCACATCGTCGAGTATTTCTCTAGCGACGGATCCTCCTGGTTCATTGCTTCTATGCTTTCGCTTGTAAGTTTTCGTTTTTACTGTTTCTTCTTCCGTACTCATCTTTTAACTAAATCACATAAAAGGAGGAGACAATTTTACTATACCGTGCCCGAGCTAATCTCTTGTTTATACACATTTTCCAAAAACGACAAAAAAAAGAAAGGCTGCACCAGCCCCTCCTCGTCTGATATGTCATACTTAGGACTAATTTTTTGTTTCTATTAACTGAGTTCTTCACCTTCTCTGAGAATTTAGTTACAGAGAAAACTATCAGTCTTTTATTAAATAATAATCGTAACCTCACTTTTGTTATAAAATGTTTTCAGAACATATTTTTCTTAAAAATAAAAAAACTTTTAACCGACATATGAGCCGCCATACTCAGTGGTCCCTTCTGCCAAGTTGAGGAGGGTTTTTGTTCACCTTTTCTCTTCTAGGGTTCTTCTTCCTAAAAGTAAATGAGGTTTTACCACAGGTTGCAATTAGATCTGCGCTCTTCTTCGAAGGTTCAAGAAACTCATAGGTCTCTGAAAACTCAGATATTTCTAACGATGAAGAAAACATTCTAAATAGTTTTTCTCTTACACTCAGTACTCTGCTTCAAATCCTTATAAGTCTTTATCGAGCGTCTTCAAGTATATTGATGATATACTGCTACTCTTTTGATCTTATGTTAAGGATGAGTTGACTTCTGAGTTTACTATTAGGGTTTTAAAAGATGAACATAGGGTCTAGTTATTTTGAAAATAACAGTAGAAAGAACAAGAGATAATAACTATTAACCGCAAGGTACTCCTCGGATTTATAACTCATCCATGTTTCTAGCGCCAAATTGTAGTAGCCATTTTTATAGCTATACAACGATATGGATCTATGATATTGGACTATAACTTTAAAGGGGATAACATTCACTGAATCATAGTAATAAACATGGTAAATATCCTCCTTAGATTTCTTACCTAAGTATTATATGAAAACATGAGAAATTTAGTAATGGTGAAACTAGTTATTACAACTCCTGACTCACTCTTTTCCAAAACTTTGGTGTACACCCTCAGCCTAGAAGAAAAAAAACTTCTCTGTAATGAAAATTATCTAAATATTTATTGACAAATTTTTTTATACATTTTTAATTTACTATCACATGGTGTTACTTTTTGATGACCTATCTCACGTCGAAATCTTATCCTTTTCGTTCTCCTGGCACGAGTATTTGCTCGTGCTCGTGGACTCTATGCTCCGGATGAATCACGATCGGGTATTTCTCGATCTTTGTGTGTCTTGTTTCTCTTCTATCACTCGCATATCCTCCGAAGCTCCTTGTGCTGTCTTGTCGTCTCCCTCTACCCGGGTTTGACAAAGTCCAGTTCTGCCCGCCTGTCTTTCGCATTTAATGCTCCTGTTTCCTAATTTAAACTCGTCCGTTGATGTGGCAAGATGCTTTCCACGTGTCCTGATCTAGTGCTGGCGGTAGATGTCTCGAAACACAGGTGGTAACTTTTTAGCTTTTTCCTCATACTTTTGGGTGTTATCTTTTTATGTTATTGGCGCCTTAGGATTACTCCACGTGGCAACCAGATATTTTACTATCACATCAGTGAAAAGCCACCAGATTGTAATTGGAATCCTTTTTTATAAGAAGTCATGTCAAACACAATAACTAGTGTTTGATCCTTAACACTCCTAATTTTTACATACTTAGTACCAAAATATCCCAATAAAATTTTGGAAACGATTAAATATCCTATGTAGAGATAAATATAATACATGATTATAAGAATCAAAACCCAAAAACATGTTAAAGACATCATGCTGCAATTGAATCTTTCCCAAACCTTTTTACTTCATTAAGTTTGACTGCATTGTAAAGCATAGAATTTCAAATGAAGAACCATTATCGAATCTTTTATTTATTTTTTATTTTTTTATCGATTTCTTGATATTAATTCATTAGATTTGATCTTTTGTTTTGGGGAGAAATTATGTCCCTCTATAATTCTTTCTATCACCAACATGTTTAATTTGTGGATTTGAAGGGCATGCTTCTGTTAGTGCGTGATTTTCACATTTCAAAATAAAATCATGAGTACAACGATTTTGGATTGAAAAAATAGAGAAGAAGTATGTAAAAGTAAGGAAATCATGGTATATTTTTATAGATTGTTCTTCAATGAAATGAATATTTAATTATGTTAAAAATATCCAATAATGAAGGGTAGTCACCTCCTCTTATTGGTTGGGACAAGGGTACAGGAAATTCTCGTGACAGAGGATCTGGAGCTGTCCCGAAAATATGCTATGATATTATGACGGGGAAATCAGGCTTAGGACCGATCCGTGAATTATTTATATTGGCAAGCCCAACTTAGAAGAAATTTAAATTTAAAGTATGGTAGAATGACGTCCATGCCTTAAAATATATATTAGTATGTTACAAACCTAAAATTTATTTACTAAGATGTTTATATATCTAAATTTAGGATATCTAGATTCTTGGATAACAAGTCTTTTATGAGCTTCTTCAATGGAATGTGTTGAGGAAAAAAAAAGTCTTCTTAGTGCACTTTGTCTTGGGATTCATATTTGGTAACTAAGGGTAGTTTACTTGGTCTCAACTATATGAAGTTGCGGTAGTCAGTTTTTATAACAACTTAATCCAGAGAGTTTTCAAAACTGGACTAGGTTCCGGGGTTTTTCAGGCAAACAGTTTTCCTCGTTTAAGAAAAATCTTGTGTGTTTGTGTTAATTACTTTACTTCCACATGTTACCTTTATAATTAAAGTAAAAACACGTGTACATTAATCACATCTTGGTAAAGATCCCATAATTAGTTCGATCCAAAATTTGATTATTACCAAAATCGCCACATATGTGAGCCTAGTTTGGACACATATGAAAAAAATCATGATGTTCCTTGGATAGGCCCATTATCTATACAAACCATTAAGTCAGAGGAAAATGTTGAAATTCCTCCATCTACTGTAGAAATTGATCATCATATTTCTGATTCCAAGGGAACTTAGAATCGACTTAAAAAGGAAGATCATAAAGAATGTAACTTTCAGTCCATTGACAAGAAACTGGTGCTACTTCAGTACACTGTTGTCAATGGACTGAAAGTTACATTCTTTATGATAGAAGTATTTTGTCTCAAGGACTCAAAATGTTATCCTACAAAATCTAAAGTATTCAAAGTCTAGGCAAATCTATCAACTTAAAAATTCATGACGAGAGTTGATAATATCTAAAATCTTTTCCACACACATGCCGGAATTTTCATGATTCACATGAAGGTTTATCAGCACATGTGGAAAACATCCAAAAGAAAGGAAAAACGAATAATTCTTCCACTAAGAAAATCATTTAGAAATCAATTTCAAAAAAAAAAAAAATTATTGCGTTTTCTAATGAAAGAACTGAGACTGTCATAAGGAAATCCTTAGAATGGGAAAGTCTCATGAAAATCTCATAGACTCAATAAAAAGAGATATAAAGATTCCTGATTTCTCGTACATCAGTTTATCTCTTCTTGATATTCCTCTCCACAATATTCACAATGGAAAGACGAAGGAAAATCATATCAGAAAGAACTCCTTAAAAGAAAACATGAATGATACTCGTTGTAGGCGTGGCAAAGCTCGCACCAACGTTACTTAGTTGAGTTGGAAAGTGCACCCTCACTTCGTGCTCGATATGAAATGGTTGAGGAATCCCAGTAAAACGAGATCACATGTTACTGTAATCTGTGAAAGTCGTAATAAAATCATCAATGACATAAATATCAAAACTTGTCTATCATGGTCATATTTTAGGTGACCAGAAAAAGTAATCAGGATAAATCCTTCTGTTTTACAAAAGAATTACTTGGATAGACTTTGAAAGATTATTTGTGAATTCATCTTTAATATATAGTTGCCAAACCTAGTGGATGAAGGCTACTAGCAACGCCAACATTTAGGTGGTTGGTATATATTTCTACCAACAAATTGTTACTGTGGCTAAAACTAGTGGCTAGAATTATATAACTTCTAATGAGCTATTTAGTTGTTAAATCATGGTGGTTGAATGCTAATAGGTACATGTATGATATTTTAGTTGGTTAAGAGTTGTTGGTAAAGTTTTCCACCAACTATAGTTGTTGAAATCTGGTAACAAGAGGTTTATGGCAACAAGGTTGTTTTTAGTAGGAAGAAACAACTGCTAACGGGTTCCGGCTACTATAATTGGTAAGATAATGGTCGCTAAAGATAAGTTTTCTTGTAGTGCGAGATTTGTTTTTTCTCTTTGATTTTTACATAAGCAACTTTTTGCTCACGTTTTATAATTGCCTTGCACACCATCAATTTTATTAAAGAAATATTCAGTGTTCTATAGTGGCTCATTGCATACCATCATACCTTTTTGAACTATATAACATCCATTATTAGTTGTCTATTGCCTACAATACACGTTTGGATTATATTTTCAAACATAAGACATTTGAAAGAATTCTCAATCAGTCAAATCAATGTAATATTATATTAATTTATTTTATTTTGTTATACACCGAGTTTAATAGAATTTATTGATAGGTGCATAATCTACATATTTTGAGTGTCAAATCCATGCTTATATTAGTTATTATTTTTTATTACGTCCGTTTTCTATCTTATGTCTCATATTAGGTGAGTCAACCAAAAGAAGTGGAAAGTGTTATAAAAGTGGAGTCTACTAGTGGAGAAGGACCAAAGACCAAGTAGAAATCGACCAAATCCACGATTTCTTATCATCATCTTGAAGATAATTGAAATACGAAGCCAACACAAAAATATTGAGGTCATCCTGATTTCGTATGAAGAAGTTATGAGCAAAACGGTGAAACCAACTTGAGTTTGGTTTCTGTTGGGTCTCTTTTAGGCCTGCGAGGAAAGGGAAACAAAAGAATTGCGTTTTGGGCTTTTTTTGGATGTGAAAAATAGGGTTTTTGTTGATTTTTACGGAGGTTAAGTCTCTTAATTGGATAATGATCAAAAAGGAGATTGAGGAGTTTGAAGATGTTAGGTTTCCTAGTTGGATAGACATCAAGAAAAGGTTACCAAAGCCTATATAAAGGGGAGCCTAGATACAATTTTCTATAAAACTTCTATACAAAAAAACAAGCAAATTTTTGATTTTATCGTTCATGGTTTACTACATATAACAATAATATGATTGTGTTCATGTAATATGATTGGCTTTTTGGTATGTTTAAAATTATGAATTAAATATCCTTAATAACTTATCTATAATTAATTAGGAATATTAGGTAATCTTATCAAGAATCCTAATAATTTGTAGTAATTTGTGACAACTAGCGGTACGAATCGTGAAGGAAGTCATAAGTAAATCTTGGCCTAGGTTGAATATGCCACGATTGTGCGATGTACTTCCTATGAATAACTCGTCTCACATATATTAATGCTTTCCTCAAGTTGAATCTCTTAGCGATTAACACTAGTTTATTTGGTGGAAAATAATTCAAATATTAACGATTGTAGTACATGTTGACATACGGAGGCGTAATAAAGTATTACACTGATTGTGAATACTTTAGGGTTATTGGTATGAAGAGAAAGTGGATGTTGATTCCAATCGATTGATGAACATGTTTGGTGATGGAAGATGAAACTTCCAACCAATATTTTTTATTTTTATTCACAACCTTTATTCACTTTGCGTTTATTTTAGTTTAGTTTATAAACTCAACAACCCCATGGTTACCTAAAAAGTCGAAAGTAAATAACAATTCCTTTCTCTCTGTGGAAATGAATCCCTACTTGCTAAACTGCTCGTTATTGTAGAAAGTATAAGAAATATTTTGGTCGGCTGACAACCCACCATTTATTTGTGATTTATGTTTGACAGGAGATGATGATCATCGAAAGTGGTGGGAACAACAACCACATCTCGTTAATGGTCACTTAATAAATATCTTACAGTTTGTTAATCTTTAGTATTTTATTTTAAGTTTTTGTCATCAAATATATAACTATTTATATATGGGTGATCAATATTGCCGAATAGTATGATTTTCTTTCTTCTCTTAATCTTCTTTTTGAGAAAGATAAAATAAGTCCGATTTATTTTTATTTTCTTTAAATTTTTCGAAGAGATAGAAAAGCTAAATCCATCGAACGATGATTTACAGTTTCTATTCCTTTAATGAAACTGTAATCATCAACAATCGGTATCGTCTCGCCTTAATTACCTTTACGCTAAGAAATCACATGCACGAAACATAAACCTACAGCCACTTAAGTTTGGTATCTTTTTCCATTGGATTAAGGTCATGTGATTTTTATAAATAACTTCTATTTATTTACAAGAAACCATTCGTCAACCACAAAGGGGATTTTCTCTATACGATGAAGAAAATGACAAATTTAGTTGTTGTCAATATGAATTTGATAAATCTTAGAAACCATTTGATGTGATTTTCTCCACCGTTTCTATAATATGATAGAAAATAGATTAACATATTTTCTAAATTATTTTTGATATAGTGTAGTTTTTTCATCAATTCTAAAAAATGGCGATGATCGGTTAAATTAAGCCTTTACCATCAAATATGATTTTCTGCAATAATTAATCATGGATTTATATTCCTTAAAAGAAACCATTCATTAACCAAAAAATAGATTTTTAAAGGAACAACGACAATGATTTCTTAATTATCTTAAAATAATCATATAAGCCAATTAAAAATGAATTTTCTCGATGAGACTTCGTTATTATGCTATTCACACTTGGAAACATCAATGAAACAAATAATTGGTACATTCATGAAGGATATATAACAAAAAAAATCCCGGTACTAATCTCCAAAGTTTGAAACGGTTTCACTTGTAGCTGGAATAAGGTTGGACACTCAAGGTCAGTGGGTGCGCATCCGGCTTGTTAACCTATATCACTAGTCCTTGAAATGACCAGATTGATTTTGAAATTAATTTCTTTTGAAAAAGAAAGTGTTCAAAATTTCATTTTAAATTATTATCTCATTGTCCCTAGGGGTAATAAAATTATTGGAGATCTATTTGCATATTTTATATGCTTTTGCCTTTAACTAATGAAATTTTGGTTATCCAAAAGTAATTCATGGTTGATGGTAAATATGTTTATCCACAAGACTATATTATTAATTTTTTTATGTTGAAAGACATAAGATTTGATGGCTTTTGAAGTCAGTTGTTTGTGGATATATCTGGATTAATCAGATAATACTTTACGAAACTTGAAGTTTTCATTTATGAGATAAAAATATTTCATCCTTGATCAAGAGTATACCATATGCTATCAGAAGTAGGTGAACTAACTTAAAAGTTATATCAATATCTTTCCCATGATGATCAAGTCGATAAAGGCTGTCATTAAATAATATGTGTGAGAATATCTCATTTATCTTTTCCATAAGCCTATGCCGTTTGAAAAGGAAAATCCAATCAAATTTAGCAAGCATGTGGCGTTTTAGTACATGCTACAAATAGTGCTCCGATATGGTCTATCATAATATGATTCACATTCTCAAAGTTAATATTACCTCATTCTAAGAGGAGGAGATTGTAACGCTCGTGGGCTCTGGTACGGTAATTCTGTGAATTTTTCAAGGTATGCCTATACTTGAGAATCGTATGGGGTCATGGTAAGCAAGTATGATTGTCGAATATTCATTTACAGTATCTACTGAAATAAAAATTGGTGATGGTTAACCTCTCTGCAGAGGAATATCGACATATGTGATTGGTGTGCATAAAATCCAAATTAATTTGGATCGAAATCTCTTGAATAGCGTAATATTTGGATCCAAGACTTAACACCTTGTGCAAGCCTAAATTCTGAAAATTATAGGTTGGTGTAGTCATAATGCGTTATATGAGAAATATGATCAATGTAAGAACGATTTGAGGGTTTCGTTTCAAACCATATGATTGGTTCAATAATACTTTGTTCTCCCCGTATGATGTATTTGGTGTGGTAGTCCATGAAGGACTCGTATTGCATTCACATAATAAATATGGTCGAAGAACATATTAGAATTTCTAATCCTTCGAGGATTCAAATTATATTCAGGAAGCCACCTGAATCGATTATGTTAGGTTTATAATCCTTTCAATGTTTTCATATTTTGGTACAAGACTAAAAAATCCGAATTAACTAATTGATCATTTCAGCTTTATAGGTCTCTTGAGGAATCCTTAAAAACACTAAAATCCATGCTTTAGCATATAAATGTTATTTTATCTTAAATCTGCAGTTTAAGAATTACGCTAGCATAAACTTGTCTATGAGATAGTCTAGAATTATTATTTTGATGCTGGTTTTATGTAAAACTCGTAAAGTTGGGTTAGCATCTATATATACGTCAAAGTTGTACTCTTTTTTCTTTGTTTCAGGTTTGTCCAGTGTGGTCCTCCTGACAAGGTTTTAACGAGGCAATATCTCAACGACGCTTAGAAGACTTTATCAACTAACATATTTCTTCATGAAAGAATTGTGATCTCCAATATTCAAGAAATTCGTTTATTCAGAAAGTCTCGACTAAAGATTTGCAAGCCAACATTTGCTTGAAGTATTTATCAGGGGGAGCGTCATCATCAAAGGTGCAGTTACTGGACTTGTCACGTTTTACTCTTTTTTCCCGTCAAGGTTTTGCCCATTGGGTTTTCCTTGTAAACGTTTTAACGAGGTAAAATATGTGTGTCCAACACTGTTTCAATTCTTTTTATGCTTTTACAATTTTATGGTTTTCTCTTTTGAGTTTTCATTGTATGTTCATAATCACTTGGACACAATGATCATCAAGGGGAGTGTAAAATGTCATAAACCCATGTTTTTTTTAATTAGATACCCTAATGTCTAACTCTAGGGTTTATGTATACTTGGACACCAAGTTTCTATATATAGAAAATAGAGACTTAAAAGTTACCTATATAATTCCACACATAATAAAATAATGTCCTCATCCGTCTATGTTTTATGTCATCTACTATTATCTTCTTCTAGTTTCATAACACTTTTTTATACGACATGCTAAATCAATGGTTGTAATCAGTAGTGGAACTAGGAGTCCTCGAGGGGTGGACTTGGATGGATTTCTACCTGGGTTTAAATCTAAAAATTAGGCTCTAAATTTGGTAAAAAAACATAAAATCAACTTGCAAAAAAATTGTTTTGTGGGCTTTTGAGGGGTGCTCGAGCCTGGGTAAGCTAGGCTTTAGTTCCACCCTGGTGGTAATTTTACTTAATATCAATGAAGTCCGGTCTCTACAAATAAAAAATCACCCAGGAAATATTTGTATACCTTTTTTTTTTTTCCAATATCAACTAGTTATTTGTCCGTGCGATGCACGGTTTAATAAATTGTATACTGATTAATGTTTTTAAAGTGAAAATAATTGTAAAAAGCAAAAAAATTATTTATTTAAAAATACATTAAATTTTAAATTATAACTGAAATTTAAACAAAAACTGACATGACGATATATTAACTCTAATAAGGTTGAAATATTGCAATCGAAACCTATAAGGTGCATAATACTGGAAAGTCTTCTACGAATAATCAGAGGTAAATCCAGCTCGTGAACTTAGCCGATACAAAGGTATATGATAGCACCCAATTTTTCCGATTCGGCAGTTCGATTATGATTTATCATTCATGGATACAGTAAATAAAATTCGTGGTATGTGAACGATATTTCCACTTCCCAGCTTGCGGTTCATCCAATATCTGATCTGCAATGAGATAATGCTCTTACCAAAAGGGTGGTTCCTTTGGGTATCTTTCCATCGATATTCAGTATTTTTATTAGTATTACTCTCATGCCTACCCTTACTCTTAGACTACTGGATGTAAACCGTAAAGATTTGCTGTTAATTACTAATCAACCATCAGAAAGTATATGTATGATGGTGCCGCCTCAACAATGCAGTCTACATCTCGGTAAAAATGAGTTAATGCTGTTGGCATAATAAATTGAGTTCTTATCCAAGCACTCTTGGGATTACTTTTATTTGTCTAAGTTCATTGTGTTGTTGTCAAAGAGTCACATAGAGATTTGTAAAGTCCATCCTATCTTTATGATTTGTCAAAATGTCTCTTTGTATTTTGTGATCTCCTATCTATAAAAGGGAGTATCATGTAGTTCATTTTCATCAAGCAAAAAAAAGAAAACAAAACAAAGCAATACAGGAGAAGAGCAAAGCTCTCAAAGCTCAAGTTATCAAAATATCTTTTTCTTTCCAAATAGATCCTAGGCCTTCAAATTGGTATCAGAGCCTCGTTTAAAATGTCCAACAATCCAGTTTCTCTTATGCCTCGTTTCAATGGAGAAAAATTCGATTATTGGAGCAACTTAATGAAGCTATGTCTTGAATCTCAAGATCTTTGGAGTATCGTTCAAGATGGTGTTGAAACACCAAGAGATGAAGAAGATGATGTTGAAACACCAAGAGATGAAACTCAATTGACCGATGCACAAAAGAAGACTTTGAAAAAAGAGAGACAAAAAGATAGCAAAGCTCTCTTCCAAATCTATCAAGCAATCGAAGTTCCGATCTATGAAAGACTAACCAAGGCAAGTAGTTCGAAGGAAGCGTGGAAGATTCTTCAAACTACTTACTCCGGAAAAGATCAAGTGAAGAAGGTTCGTTTGCAATCCTTACGAGCCGAGTTCGAAAAATTGGAGATGACGGAAAGCGAGAAGATTGTCGAATATTTTACAAGAATCACTTCTCTTGTAAATCAAATGGCAATAAATGGCGAAATCATGGAAGCTCAAAGAGTTGTCGAGAAAATCATGCGAAGTCTACCCGAGAAGTTCGATCATGTTGTTGTGGCTATTGAAGAGTTACAAGACTATTCTTCGATGACATTGGAGAATTTACAAGGAAGATTGGAAGCACACGAAGCAAGAATACTCAAAAGGAGTCCTAAAATTTCTTCTTCCGATCAAGCATTAAAATCCTCAACTTCGGGAGGCCGTGGTCGTGGACGAGGTATAGGTCATGGACAAACGAGAGGCGGAAAAACTTGGTCTAACAATCATGGTCAAGCCAATTCAAATGAGGAGGCGAAGGAAGAGGAGAAATCCATCCAAAATAATTTTCAAAGAGGGCGTGGTCGAGGTCATACTACTTACAAAGGTAAAAAACCTTACATTGAGTGTCACTATTGTCACAAACCGGGACACAAAGCCAATGACAGTTGGGAGAAGTACCCTGAAAAGAAACAAGAAGTCGGCTATGTGCATAAAGCCGAAAATTCAGAAACTTTACTAATTGCTTCCAATGGAGATTTTGGAAACACTTGGTACTTGGATAGTGGTGCTAGCAAACACATGACGGGAAACAAAAATTTATTTTCAAATCTTGTTGAAGCTAACTATGGGCAGGTTACAATTGGAGATGCGAAGTCTTACAAAATCGAAGGTGTTGGAGAAATTTCTTTCAAGACAAAAGCCGGAAAAGCCGAGAAAATGTCCGATGTGTTCTACGTGCCGGGATTGAAAAGCAACTTGCTAAGTGTTGGTCACTTGTTGAAGAAAGGATTTGATATCCGTTTCGTGGACAACACTTGCATTATGAAGAAAAATAATCAACCCGTTGCAAATATCGGTTTGAGTTCTAATAATTTATTTCCACTCAAACTTGATATTTTGAATGTTTCTTGTTTCTTAACTGCAAAAGAGGATGTTTCAAAGTTGTGGCATGACAGATTTGGGCACCTCAATTTTCAAAGCCTAAAGGAGTTGGCAAACAAAGCAATTGTCCAAGGACTGCCGAATATCAATGCAATTGGCGAAGTTTGTGAAGAATGTCAATTGGGAAAGCAACACCGAGAGTCGTTTCCTTCCAAATCGAATTGGAAGACAAAGTCACCTCTGGAGCTCGTTCATACCGACCTTTGCGGACCTTTCCGAGTTCCATCTCTCGGAGGTAATCGATATTTCTTATTGTTTATCGATGATTTCACAAGAAAAGTTTGGGTGTATTTTGTGAAAGAAAAATCCGAAGCTTTCTCTTGCTTCAAAGATTTCAAGTCTCGTGTCGAGAAATTTTCTGATTCTCAAATCAAGAATTTGAGAAGTGATCGAGGTGGAGAATACTTATCTTCTTTATTTGAAGATTTTTGTCGAGTCCATGGGATTAGACACGAATTGACGGCGCGGTATACACCTCAACAAAATGGAATTGCCGAACGGAAAAATCGGACGATCATGGACATGGTTCGGTGCATGCTAAAGAAGAAAAATATGCCATCTGATTTTTGGGCCGAAGCAGTCTCTTGTGCCGTTTATTTGATCAACCGGTCACTGACAAAGAGCTTGGAGGGTATTACACCAAATGAGGCGTGGTATGGTAAGAATCCAAATGTGGTACATCTTAAAACATTTGGTTGTCTTTCATACTCACATATTCTGGATGCTGCAAGAACCAAGCTTGATGATAAATCTGAAAAATGTGTTTTCATTGGCTATAGTGAGAGGACAAAAGCTTACAAGCTTTACAATCCTCGAACAAAGAAAATTGTGATAAGCAGAGATGTTGTTTTTGATGAAAAATCCTCTTATGATTTTTCGAAAATGTCAGATTCACTAACATGGCAGGTTCTACTTGATGATGAAGAAGATGAATCAAAATCAGAGGAGGCCAATGATGGTGAAAATGACGAATCCCCAGAAAATTCACCATCACCACCACCAACAAAGACAAGGAGCTTGACAGAACTTTATGATGTGACGGAAGAGATAGACGGGCCAAATCAAATCTTCTTTGCATTCTTTGCAGGAGAAGACCAAATTTCTTATGAGGAAGCCTCAAAAGAAGAAAAATGGAATCAAGCTATGAAAGAGGAGATCAATGCCATTGAGAAGAATGGTACGTGGGAGCTTACACTTTTGCCTTCACACAAATCTTCTATTGGTGTGAAATGGGTGTACAAAACAAAGACCAACCTTGATGGTTCCGTAAACAAATACAAGGCGAGGCTTGTTGCTAAAGGATACAAGCAAAAAGAAGGTGAAGACTTCAATGAAGTATTTGCTCCGGTTTCAAGACTTGAAACAATCCGCCTAATCATTTCTCTTGCTGCTCAAAGAGGATGGAAATTGTACCAAATGGACGTCAAGTCGGCTTTCTTGAATGGTTTTCTTCAAGAAGAAATTTATCTTGAACAACCACCCGGATTCGTGAAGAAAGGCGAGGAAGAAAAGGTGTACAAACTCAAGAAAGCTCTCTACGGCTTGAAGCAATCACCCCGTGCATGGTATGATCGAATCAATAAATATTTTCTGAATTATGGTTTCGAGCGTTGTCCTTTTGAGCACACTCTTTATATCAAAAGAAATTCGAATGGAGGTTTTATGGTGGTGAGTCTTTATGTTGATGATCTTATCTTCACGGGTGATGATCTTAAGATGTTAGAACATTTCAAAGCTTCTATGAAGAAGGAGTTTGAAATGACTGATTTGGGAGAGTTGCACCATTTCCTTGGCATAAATGTGCAACAAACGAAAGGAGGAATTTTTATTTCTCAAGAAAAATATGCAGCCGAGATTCTTAAAAAATTCAGAATGGAGAACTCAAATCCTGTTACAACCCCTTGCATTACAGGATTAAAGTTGAGCAAAGAAGGAGAAGGAAAGTTGGTGAATAAAACTATGTTTCGAAGCTTGATTGGAAACTTGATGTATCTCACCGCCACTCGTCCGGACATCATGTTTGCTGTTAGTTTGATCAGCAGGTTTTTGGAAAAGCCATATTCAAATCATTTGGAGGTGGAAAAAAGAATCCTTCGATATATAAAAGGAACCATTGACTATGGTGTCTTTTATGAGAAAAATATTCATGTCAAGCTTGTTGGTTTTACAGATAGTGATCATGGAGGAAGTGTTGATGATTCAAGAAGTACTTCCGGATATGTTTTTAATCTCGAAAGTGGAGCAATTTGTTGGAGTTCAAAGAAGCAACCAATCGTATCTCTTTCTACTGCTGAAGCAGAGTATATTGCAGGTTCCTTCGCCGGATGTCAAACGATTTGGTTGAGAGGAATTCTTGAAAGTATGAATTTCAAGCAAAGTGGTCCTACAACACTCTTTTGTGATAATAACTCGGCTATTTCAATCTCAAAAGATCCAGTTCTTCATGGGCGACCAAAGCACATTCGTCTTCGTTTCCATTTCTTAAGGGAGCTTGTTCATGAAAAAGAACTCAATCTTGAGTATTGCAAAAGTGAAGAGCAACTTGCGGATATCTTCACAAAGCCACTTGGAGCTCCCATATTTTCAAAGAATGTTGAAGCATTGGGAGTCAAGAGCAAACTCAATTTAGGGGAGGCAATGTTGGCATAATAAATTGAGTTCTTATCCAAGCACTCTTGGGATTACTTTTATTTGTCTAAGTTCATTGTGTTGTTGTCAAAGAGTCACATAGAGATTTGTAAAGTCCATCCTATCTTTATGATTTGTCAAAATGTCTCTTTGTATTTTGTGATCTCCTATCTATAAAAGGGAGTATCATGTAGTTCATTTTCATCAAGCAAAAAAAAAGAAAACAAAACAAAGCAATACAGGAGAAGAGAAGAGCTCTCAAAGCTCAAGTTATCAAAATATCTTTTTCTTTCCAAATAGATCCTAGGCCTTCAAATGCGTCTCTGCAATGCAGAGTGCCATGTCCTATATACAGAAGGCTAATCATATACAAAAGCAATTGCAGTAAAATTTATGACCGGAGCAAAAATGGATATATATTAAGCTAAAAAGAATAAGCTATCTACGACAACCAAGTTTCAAAAGTTTTTAAGGGTATATATTTCATTTCCCACAAAGAACTACGAAACACCTTACCTTACCACCTGAGCCCTTGACGTGCGCATGCACACACCACCGGTACAAACACTGAAATGATACACTATTACTTCTACACTGTTATGCAAATGAGTTGTTACATAGAGAAAACAGACCGTTCTTCATTCTGCAAAACAAAACAAAACAAAACAAAACAAAACATACATAACTTACTCTATGAACGACCCTTTTTCCTTCCTAGGCCTTATGACCGAAACCATAACTTGGTTCCAATGTGTTTAGAAGTACTCACTTCAGACCCTTTTTCACTTCTATCACCTAACTAATTAGATCTCTGCCAAGGCACGAGTGCTTTTTACTAGATACTACAACAGAGGTATGAGTGATTTACCTGATACTACAACAGAATCTGCATGTGTTCTTCCATTATTTCTGGCTCTTTCAGGATTTAAAGTGACTCCGACATCTGACTTTGAGATATCTCAGTGACCATGATTACGAATAGACCTGCAAATTTAACAATACAACTTAAGGGCTTACTAAGGCAACATGCATAATTATCTCAGTGATTATGAACCAAATTAACAAATTGGAATACCATAAATCCAGTACTAAACCATTTCATCATCGGAATTTATCAACAATAAATGAGTGGAATGTTTTCATGGCCAGTTTGGATTGCAGGTCTCAACAAAAACTCCAGACCTGTAAAGCACATCCCGTATTTTTTTTTATCAACTAATTTACCGATTGAAAAAACAAAAGAACTTAATAGCGTCTTCCTGGATTGGCACTTACTAACTCGACTCATCATAACTTTTGTTCACCACGTTTACCATTTGGTTCAGAGAGACAAACCCTCACCTGCAAAGTAAAACACAATGAGATAAATTAAAAAAATCTAGAAGTGCATCATCAATAATCCAAATATCAAAACATATAAAGCAGTAAGATGCTTCAATACTTTCATTTAAGTAAAAATACAATAAACATATAATGAAGACCATATATCTGCTCACATTAGAGGACAACCCTGCAAGTTGCAGGTAGAGGTAATGTTGTTCACAATTTAAGTTTTGTGTACATTACCATTTTTATTATAACACCTTATTAAATGGTTAAAGATCTCTCAATTGTATTATAAGTTGTTAAATAATAACAATGAAATCGAATGAAGTTTATATTGGCAAAAACAGGTGGGTCATATGTTTACAGTTTAAAGTACCACATTTCAAATTTGGATCTGTGATGGATTGCACGTGCTCATATTGGTTGTCCATAAGACTTTTTAACTTCACCACCTTGCTGTCACCCGAAATGTGGTCTAGTCTCATAGAATCATACTGGAGATTTATCTTATTAAGCTATAGGACACCATTTTATGGTCATCTAAACATGCACTAGTAAGACGTTGGTGCCTTCTTCAATACCCTATTGAACTACCCTAAAAGATCCACTTATAACCCTTCTTCACTATCACCCCTAATGCGGTTTCCCTTCTCACAATGATTGTCTACCTAAGTTGGCTAATCACTGAAACCAAATTAGGTTTATGATGATAAATTGATAGACTTAAATCAACAAATTAAGATCAAAAGTTAAGAAATTTGCACAGAAATTGAACATTCAGATTAAAAGAAAACCAAAATTTAAACAAAAAATAAAGACATCAGTACACATCAAGAGCAGCAAGAAATATTAATACATCACAGGAATGAATGCTACAAAACTGCTCACTTCCAGTTTCAACAAACGTGTGTACATGAGTGATCTAGGTTGCAGTTACCGAATGGTATTTGGCAAATTCACATGTTTCACAACTCATGGTACAACCCTAGTGGTAATACATAACAGTGAAAAGAGATGATAGTTAGTCATGGCTTAAGGCAATTATGAGACTTTATATAACTATGTCAACTTTATTACACAGCAAAACATTCTCAGGTTTTGTTCACCTAGCCATAGCTTAAGGCAAATCATGCATACTACGTCAACTTTATTACACAGCAAAACATACTCAGGTTTTGTTCACCTGGCCGCCTGCAAAAGCAAACAGTAACAAATTTCCGTGACTTCAATGGTTTCCCCAGATTAAGATGAAATTTACTTTTTGAGGAAAATCTATATCTTATTGGAATGGATAAAAGATATACTCAAGTTGAACCCTTACTATCAACTAAGTTGGAAAAACTTATTTTTTCTTGCCAAGCCTAGCCAAAAGATATATAGCAAGGGTACGCCTCATGTTTGGATCATCTAACGCTAGAATAGACAATCCTAAACTGCAGCTTCTATGATTCTGCTCCATCACACCCTTCAGCTAAGTCATGAATATCAAGGAGGAAACATCATGCAAGAACAATAAAAAACAGTTCTACAGAAATTTGAGACATATAAGAATAACGATATAGAGGATTTTGAAACATGAATGCATTGATACAACTTTCTACCTTAGTATGGACCGTACTTATTTTATAATCAAAATGCAGGTATACCGCAAGAAAAGAGATGTCAGTATATAAATTCATCCCATCAAGTATTTGTATAACACGGTTAAATACCGACATGAGGGTCCAACTACATTGCATTGCCAGAATCCATGTTGTATATTTGAAACAGGTTGACCTCCTTGCTTCTCTCATGGTACAATCCTCTTCCCGCTGAGCCCCCCTTTCTCCTCGGTCCACAGAGAAAAAATGTAGGACTAGTGCCAACAGTTCATCACGGAAGAAAGGATTCACCGAGCCGGGATCACTAACCAATACTAATAGAATAGAAAATCACTGTCTTTTCTGTATACCTCCCCGGTTCCGTTGCTAGACGGTTGGACCTAACGTGAATCGAACACGTAACCTTCTAACGTAGAGTCAGATGCGCTACCATTGCGCCACAGATCCATGGTTTAAAGAAAGTAAAAAAATTTACAGTATGAAAAGAAGATGCTTCCAAGGTCCAGTTTCAGGACCAAGAGCCGAAACTATAACATTGATAACACTTGTGGGACCTCAACCCATCCAGTTTTGTCAGACATGTGAGTTACCATAAGCAATAGAGTCACCTGCCCATAAGAATTAGAATCACCAGAACACAATTTTATTCTGCTTCAATTATCTTTTATGGAAAATTTCAATATCAACACCTATATTAAATAATTACCTTCAAAGACTATGATATATATTACATAATACATGTAAAGAGCATACAATGACTGTTCTGTCGAAGTAGGTGCTGAAGAGAAAACCACCTACAACAACAACAAAAATGCAAAGTGATTACAAATGTTTTTTCAACATTTTTCCATTCTCTACCCAAAATGATATTACTCTTCAAATTGGAAATCATTAGTTGGTGCTCCAGTTCTCATGTTTGCAAAACCAAAGCCAAAACCAAAAGAGAAGTCTTAGTGCTTGCGGTCTCATCTTACACCTACAAATAATCTTAACTTCTACCGAGTTCTTTAAACCCAGGGGAAACAATAGAAACTTGATCCCGATAAATTATACTGTAAGATTGTGTTACCTTTCTGAAATAGTTTTCATTAGATCAACGAAGGATCCACCGTGTATAAACAGGATATTCTTTGCATCTACCTACAGATCACAATACAACTAAAGATACAAATGCAACTTAACTCCATGTTTACATCAAATGCATGAATTAAGCATAAAAAAAAAACGTGATTTACCCTTTACCTGAACGTTATCTCCACAATGATGCTTGCGAGCTTCCTTCTCTGCCACATTTACTATCTGTGGAAGAAGGCTCTAGTTTTAAATAATCAAAGAAAAGAAGGTTGCAAATATGTAAAATATCATTTTGAAAAATGATACATGCCTCTCACATGACCACACCTCATGAAAGTTTGAAAAGTAGTCGAATTAGCCGAGAAAAATCTAAAACGGGAGACAAAATTATTTGACAGCACACCAAGTTTGCAGATAACAGACCGCAAAAAGGATATTCAACCCTCAGACAATGTGTAATTTATGATTTATTAAAGGAAAGTGTTGAAAAGTGTATATGTATATTGAAGAAAGTGTTGAAATACCTTCTTAGTTATCTTGTCATCATCGTCAATATATCTCTCCACCTCTCTCTGTTCTCCATACATAGTGAGCTTACCATGATGCTGCAATGTTTTTATAGAAAGAAAGAAGAAAACAATTTGACCTCTTTCTTAAAGGACATTCTTGGAAAGTCAACTCGTTCAACCATTAATAAGCTTATATTAATAAAGTTAAAAAAAAAAAAGAACAGGTCCATATTTGAGAGTCGCAGAAAAAAAAGAGGCCATATAAAAACAAATCAGTAAACGCCATAACAAACATCATTAGAACTGTATCACAGATTGAAGCAGCCATTATGGCCTAAATCATCAATGGTGTCCTAAACTGAGGCATTCGTTGTATAGGGGTATGATAAAACTATGTCTTGTTTGTAAATGCACATATGCAATGCCTCCAATTAGTTTCTACCAAGCATTCACTACACCAAAAATGGCGTTTAGCAACGGCCGCTGTTATAAAACCGGCTCGCAATTGCAGCCAGCTATTGCGAAACGTGGAGTAACAAATTTTCGCGACAGAAATGTAGCTGTTGCGAAATTTTACTATTTGTTGCAAAATCTTGACTAGGTCAACGAAGACCGACTTCAATTTTCTGGTAACAAAATAGCAACAGAATTCAGCTGTTGCTAAATTTTTGCAAAAAAAAAAAAGAAGTCAAAAATTTTCTTTATCCTGCAACTACCCATAAACCCTGTAATTCAATCAATCAAATTATGCACCACTTATATTGATATTGATATGTTCAATCATACATGTTTAAACATCAAAGACATTTTACAAAAGAAAGGCAAGGAAACAACTACTTTATCATTTGTGACTTTATTACTCCAGATTTCAATGAAGACTCTAACTTAGTTTAGTTTCAGAAGTAAGAGAAGACATAACGAAGTAAATAGTGCATCTGTATTGAACATGTACATACAGTGAAGATGTAGTTAAGTTGATGTTATTCCAGCTCTCCTTGCATTCTTCATGTTACATAGTGAGCTGGTTGATCGGTTGTAGAATAGCTAACTAATGTAGCTATCCTGCACAGTTTACATGTAGTTGAAGTTCAAGCTGCGCAATTGAAATTTGTTGTTCAGTTGATGTTGACAGCAAGATAATGAGACAATAATCAGATTTGCAAAGCTATGACAAGCAACTGATATAAGGTAGATATAAGGATAAAGATCAAACAAAAGCAATGAAAACTTATCTTGTTGATCTGAGGTTATGAATGGTGATTCGATCAGTAAAGGCTATCAGTTGGACACCATTTCATCGCAATCACACCAGTGCAGAAATAAAAAAGAAATCAGATTAATAACGCCACATAAGAATCAATTACTTGAAAACGATAAAGGTGGGAAAGTTAACATCAAAACAATTTTGTTACTAATATTATGTATATGCTGACGAAACAGAAAAGTTAACCAAAGCTACTCACTTGTAGATAAAAATCACCACCATCTCCCTTTCCTTCAAGATCCACAGTGTGTAGTAAAATCCTTTTGAGTAGTATGAAATAGACATCCATTCAAATCCTTAATCCTGCATCCAAAAACAAGATAAGATATAAGTCACTTTCATTACTGGACAACAAGAAATAAGCAAAAAAAGGCAGGCTGGCCAAAACAGCAAAACAAAACAAAAACAAAACAAAAAAAAACAAAACATCCACCACCACCAGCCACCAAGGCCACCACCACTAAAAGGCATCATGGTATATGTACTAAAAGGCATTTCAGGAAAATTTACGAAAGAAACAAACGCAACTGACTTTGTTCATGCAGGTAAGTAATTAGAAACTGATCTTTCATACAGCTAGAGATCCCAAGAGATGAGCCCTAGAAACACTAAAACAATTGACACAACTTGAGATGTTTTTTTATCACTCAATGATACAACAGTAGCTGGGTGCATTAAAGATAACCAATTAATTAACAAAATCACATGTTCGACGGGAAGTAGAAGAAAGATCATGTAACCAAGAGGCAACAATATATGTTTTTAACGGAATAACAGGTTACAAGTGGCGATATGAAGTAACTACATTTAACATAACCATTACCTGATTTGCTCGACACCCTAAACCCATTAAGAAATTGTCAGGTTTAATTTCACGAAGAAAACCCCTTGAGTGCACGTATTCAACTCTGTTAATCTACAATCACAAAGAAATTGGAATTAGAATGGTGTCTCAATACTCATGATTACTGTAAGAATAGAGTATATGCGCTCTATTGACTATCTTCAGTAGATAAAATTATGGACACTCACTATTGTTCAGCAAGCATAAGAACTGTTTTCAACGTAACCTTCTGGTTGCAGTAGTTGAATAGGTCTTCCAAGCTTAGCCCGAGAAGGTCAATAACCATGCAGTTAATTAAATCCATCTGATACCAGATCTGGTACCTCCCTCCAAAAATGATAAATTTGTGTCCTGCATATAAACAAACAAACACATACCAAGAACATCAGAACTATCTACAAAATGAAACCTAAGGAAAGCAAAACTAAAACAAATACAACAGTAAAGCCTGATATAAATATTTGGTACCGGCAGTGCAAAATTGATTTGTTAATTCCAACAAACCACCGAGCACTATTACTACTAAAATCATTGCAGACGAAAAAAATCGTGTTCAACAACTTCACAAAGTTTTTTGAGGTGAACCAACCGAATCCTAATTCTGCAAAATCATCAAACCAACAAATAAAACCACTGAACCTATATGAAATCTTTACTGTACAAGTAACAATTGAAACTCATACAACATTAGCAAATAAATTTCAACAAAATAATAATTTTTTAGTGACCCCTTTGCTAAATCCCTAATTCACCATCACCACCACCATTAAATTCTTCAAAACCAATGAACATATCTGTATCAAGTAAAAAATAAATCCCAATTTGTAAACTAGACGAAACAATAAAAAAAAAACCTTACCAAATATCACTGAAATTTGTATATCTTTTGATTTTGATACCGACCTGCACAAGATTCAAACTCACGAAAACAATTTATGGGTAATCCATATTATAAGATGGTGAGCATGACTCTGAACTCAGATTAGAAATCGGGTTAAAGATTTTGAGTGGAAAAACTCAAAAGGAGAAGAAAACAAAAATCTGAATCTAGGGTTTACACCATAGAAATGAAATAAAAAAGGAGGAAACAGTCCATGTGCTGGTAATGACGATACCTTTCTTATTCGACGACGACTATAAGGGTTTGGTTTTGATGTTGATGGTAACAATGGTAGTGGTAAAAAGGGGGAAGAATGAAGGTATGCGTAAAAGAAGGAAGGAGAGTGAAGTGAAAGAGGACGATAAGGGAGTTAGGGTTAGAATGATTTCACTTCATGTGGCACACGCACACCTGAGAATGGGTGAAAACATAAATCGTGTGTTATAACCATTTCAAAATTTTGGGCGGAAATAGTGTTTATCCGCACACGCGATTTTTGCACTCCTAAAACAAAACTGTTGCGACTAGCAACAGAGATTGGGCTGTTGCGAAATTTGAACAGGGATGGACAGTTGCGAAAATTTAGCAACAGAAATAATTAATTGCGAATTTGCAACAGGAAATCTGAGTTGCTAATCCTTGAATTTGGTGTAGTGATTTAATACATAAATCTTGTTTATCACAAGGCGAAAACTAATAGTATTTGATATCATGGTTTATCTAATAAGTATATATAACTTGAATCTTTGTTCAGTGCTCATCTGCTACACACTATGCAATTCTGAAACTATGCAATTCAGAACCTTCCTTACATTCAATCATGTATTGAATTTCCTAGTAATTGATTCAATTTACAACAGCTCCAGTTACAACATCAAAAGGAATGGTATTAACAAAAATCTCTACTAACAATAATTTTGGTGCATGCTCTATCTATCTCTCACACTATTTCACCCCACTGAATAAGCTCCTGTGAAATCAAAATAGCTGGGAAGGAGGATTGCTTGGTACTGTTAGTTGTACTCACAGGTCTACTAATCTATTTAAACTTCATAATGAATCAGAGTAGAGAGTTATATATACCTATTGTGGATGAAGTCGATCTTCGAAATAACCTCGTCACCTATTATATCAAAACAGAGTGATTTCGATTAATCAAAATATAATACTAAAAGAGAAAAACTTGAGAAAGAAATAGACAAATGGAGAATAGGGCTAGGGTTTTGTAGCAAAGCTAAAAATCGTACCTACAACAAAAAGAGGTTAGGGTTTACAGATGGAGGATAAGGTTTTGTTGAATCGAATAACCGTATAGATGATTAGAAAGGATTCAAGTTGTAATCTTGGGTTAAGGAATCTATATACCATGTTCAAACGTGAAAAAAAGTTGACCGAACATTGAAGCTCCGGCAGAGAAAGTTACCTCGAAATTAAATTACTTTACAATGATATACTTAAAATTGTACCTGCAAAATGTAGGATATTCAAATAAGAATCACAAGCGAAAGACAGAGAAGGAGAACAGATGGAGGAGAAGAGAACAGACGGTAGGGGAAAAAAAGTGAGATTAGGATTTAGGGTTTTGATTAAAGCTTTTATTTATCGCTCACGGGTATTCATCACCTACTCATATTTCCGTGCAAAATAAAAGCTCGAAACCCAAAATTCTTATCGATCTGCATTATCTATTGTGGGACCGATAGCTCTAAAAAGAGATCTCTACTTTAAATCAACCTTAAATTATATAGTTAAACTAAACATCTCATGATCTTGTTTTTCTTATTAATTTAATTTCTTTTGTAGACGACGTAAAACTATTTTCAGCAGCCGATCCTCACCACTAGCTATTTTTTAGGCACACCGATGACATCACTCATTAAAGTTGACTTACACATCTCTGATTTTTGTCGTCCATAGAGAGGCTAGAGTCACTCTTCAACATGTCTACGAATTAATGGGGGCATGGTAACGCTAAGAAAGCAGTAGTTCCGGATGTATATTTTCAATTAAACTCGTAAATAAATAAATAAAGTAGTAGTAATAAATATTTTTTACTGGTGTGAAAGAAAACTTAATCATTTTCTTTACGTCAGTAAGTCAGATCCGGCCGTCTGAAATCTCGTCAAAAAAATTAAAAATCGAAAGAAACCAAATCTTTCTCTGTATTTTTTTCTCTCTCTTCTCTCTCTTTCTTTCTCTCTTTCGAAACAAACTTCTTGGCAAAGACGTCTTTACTTCCCGCCAATCTAAGACGAGCTATTTCACCTCCGGTGATTTCTTCGATCTGAGATAACCGTGAAATCAACTCCATGGTACTCAAAACCAGATTACACAGGACACAGATCATTAAATTTTAAGTCGTTGTTTTTAACGAAGAAGGAAGAATCACAATTTATACCAATCCGTGGAGATTCAAAGTAAATTGGTCCAGATTTGGTTTCGATTTCATTTATGATCTTTGAATTAATTTATTGAATTTGTTGACTTTTAGTTTCAGGTTTAGATGATCTGAAAAATTAGGAATTCCATCGAAGTCTTTGGACTTTAGTGAATTTTATGGATTTATGATTTGGAATCTGATTTGGTTATTGGGAGTTTTTGATGGTTATGGTGAATAGTGTATCAAAGATCATTTGAAGGTCTGGGTCTCCTGAAATAAGTGAGAGAAGAAACAAATGACGAAAGTTGTGTACGAAGGATGGATGGTTAGATGTGGGAGAAGAAAGTTAGGTCGTTCTTTTATTCACATGAGATATTTCGTTCTTGAATCTACGTTACTCGCATATTATAAGAAAAAGCCTGCTGATAATGTGGTAATCTCTGATTTCCTTTTAGTTTGAGAAACAATTACTGTTAAATGATTTATAACAATTGGTTTTGTTTAAGGCGATTAAACTGTTTTCATTTTTGGATAAATTCAACATAGGAATGTTCTAGTTAAAATTTGGTTTTAGCTTGAGGATGTGATTTGAAATTTATGACACGAGAATTTGTTGTAGCTGATGAGTGATGATATATATTTAGGTTATCAATTAAGGTACTATTTTCTTAAACTTTGGTTCAACTTCAAGTTTAATTATTTGAGTCTGTTTTCTTCACTTATTACAGGTTCCTGTCAAGACTCTTCTTATTGACGGTAATTGTAGAGTAGAAGACCGAGGATTGAAGACACAGCATGGACATGTGAGCCTCTCTATCTCAGTTTGAATTGAAACTCATGATGAACTCATATTGAACTTGCAAGGTTAGGAACAAAAAGTTACAACCAACTAATAGCATAAAATGTTGTTAAATTGTTTGTTTAACCTGTAAGTACCATAAGTGGATTTCCACTGTAAATTAAGAAGTTAAACGGGGCAGAATCTGGAATGCCATAAATAGTATCTGCAAGGTTAGAAACAGTGAGCAAGTAACAGTGAGAATCAAACATAAATTTCCGGTGTATAGAGTTCAATGAGGTTGATTTCTTGTCTTTATCTTTGTTAAATTAAAGCCAAGTGGTGAAGTTGAATTGCTTTTGGTCTGTTTCTCCACTTTAACCTCGACTTAATTACATTAGTGGAGGCGTTGTGCATGTTTCCAATTATTCTAATTTACCATGGCGTAGAGTGAAATTAGATGCCTCTTTCCTTTAAAACTTTGTTTGATGTTTTCCAGACAAAAGAAGCAGGAAACATTGATTAGTATGCTTCTATCGGCATGTATACCTTCAAAACTTATACAGAAGGAATTAGACACTTAGGAACTCAATTGTCTGTGAGATCTCTATCTTTGAGCTATCCGTATTTGTTAGTTGTCTTCAAAGACCTGCTACTTCAGCCTATCTGAGGGCCAGAAGGACTCCACTGTATTTTAGTTCTCTGCCAATTCTTTACTTTGCTGATAAACATTATATAGTTACTAGGCTCATATATTAACGTCTACAAGAGCTGCATAGGCGTACACATGCCCGTTGCATCTGCAATCATGTATCAAGCTCATTTTGGTGTTCAAAATTCAGAGTATTTTAGCAGTAGTCGCCAACTCTTCTCTGCTAAGTATCTGTAAGTGAAACTGGTAAATTCAGTGTCAAAATGGGAAGTTTGCCTTAGAGGTGTTGCTTATTCTTTGTTCCTAGTTTTGGATCAAATGTTATGATAATTCTTCAAACACATGGTAGGTGATAATTCTTCTGAAAATCTGGATCTAAGGCGAAGTGTCATTCTATGCTCTGAACAAATTTTGATCCCATTGTTTTTGTTTATTGCAAATAAAGTATAGTTTTAACTGAGCCTCGTGTACGGTGTAGCAACCACAGGGGTCCTAGACCATAACACTAATCGACCTCTTGTTTAGCTCATTGGGCTAGATTGTGTGCCACCATAGTACAAGACCTTGGACTGGAGATGATAAAACTGTTTGCAATTGAAAAGCCAAGAACATCTTTTAGCAAAACACCTGTGTTCCACGTCCCATGGAAATCACTAGCTCGCAACTTGTTTATAACTACTATAGTATCATGCCCCAGAATTATGCCAACTTCTTTGATCCTGCCCAGATGGAAAGATTTCTCCTTCTTCTGCGCATTCAATTGCATGGATCTGGGTTTCTCGCTTGTTCTTATTGTGCCCAGGGATTGTTGGATATTATAAGTTACTTCTCCACTTTGAATTGAATTTTTAATCATTAGTGTATTTATTTTGTTGGAAGAATAATCTGTAATTATCTGCATTTGAGTTTGCTTTTCACTCTTTCAATATGCGGTCATTTGTTTTCTTTTCTCATTGCAAATCTTGCTGTGATATTCGTTATTAGTGGCTGCCAACTTTAACCTTATTTTTTGTCTCGCAGATGGTATATGTGCTGTCGGTCTATAACAAGAAAGAGAAATACCATCGTATCACGGTTTGTAATCTTTGTTTTACTTTATATAAGCCATCATGATTGATCTATTCTTACTTGTCGTCTATGGTCAGAGAAGCCTAGTTGGATAGTTTCCAAGTAGCAGAAAGCCTATTGTGCAGCAGCTAGTTCAGTTAATTGGCATTAGCCTAATTTTATTGATTTCTTAAGTTCAGGAATACCTTATTCAGTTGGTGGGTTAAATATTGAGCCCAGTTGTGGCACATCATGGCATCTATCTTGATACATCTAACCATCCATGTTTGACCTCTATGTGGTGACACTTATTTGAGAGAAGTAACTTAACCACCCAAGCACACTCAAGTGTCACATATACAGTGTCACAGTGTCACATTTTACAAGGAGCAATATGTCATCCTATACCTTGTGACCTTCACCTGGTTTATACAATTTGTTCCGAAGAATCTCTTGTAACTTGAATCTGCGATTTGGGTTCTCCACATTCGGCACAGCTCAGAAGTCCAAGGTTTTCGTTTCCTAGACTTCGTCGCGTTTATAAAATGGTTCTCCGCACACTTATTTTGTTCTTATGTTGCTCTTTTTGCATATAATATTTTTGCATGTTATCATTGCATGGCTTAAGTAAATTGGAGCATGAAATAAGCGTAACTTGTTTGTACCATACTTTTACTTCAATAAATTGCTGTCCATGAAAGTGCGAGTGGGTTACGTTTGTTTCTGATAAATACTACTTATTGTAGGCATTAATTTTCCATTCTTTTGGTTTGACCATCCTGTAGAACACATTATTTTGTGTATCTTCCCTGGAGAGATCTTCATTGTGGTTTCTTTTTTGTTTTAGATGGCGGCATTCAACATCCAAGAGGCACTAGTCTGGAAAGAAAAGATAGAACTAGTCATCGATCAGGTTGCCTACTCTCCTTGATATGTATTTATATTTGAATAATTGAGCACTGACATGGTGGGTGATGTTTGAACTGTCACCCTACTTAAATTGTTTATCTTAAAGTGAACTCTGTTTCGATAAAGAAAAGTAGAGGATCTTTTGCAGAATTGTAAAATCACACTACCATTTCTATTAAGATATCTCTATCATTTTCTTTTGTACTGTTAAAGTAATCCATTTAGAATTCCAAGCTGTAAGTGTCTTTTGCAAAGGACTGTATAACCACAGGAAGAAATGATGGAACCCCTGTCTATTATTTTTTTATTTTTTTTATAAATACTCTATCTGTTATTTGTGTTATTCCATGCTCTACAGTTTCAAATCTTTCTGTCTTTGCTTCATTTTTACTTTTTAAATTTGATAAAAGCGTATACGGAGATGACATAGTTCCCTATTGCAGCATCAGGAGTCACCACTTCCAAATGGTAACAGGGCTTATGTGTCATTTGAAAATAAATATGGAACAGATAATGGAAGGACTGCTTCATCATCAGACCGTGAGAGCCAGTAAGTAGCAACTTTATCATCTCCATCCATAAATTTTTATTCAACACGAAAAAGGTTTGTTTCCTTGAAGAATCTTTTAGTGTCTTAGTCACATTCTAGATTGGGATACCGGATACCGGACACCTAAGTTGGTATCTTTTATATGCATTGCAAAGACGTATGGCATATCTTTGCCTTTTTGCTTTGGGTCCAGATATATCATTAGTTTAGGGAAATTTGCTGTAACTTAACATGGTAAGTCGGAATTTGCCCTGAAAATGATCCTTCTGTTTTTCACATACAGGTATATTCCAACATTTTCTTTCTTTCTTATTCTCTCTGACTATTCATTATTATCATTGCCAGCATGTTTGCATCAAATCACATAACCTGTTCTCATTTCCAGTTTCCAAAACTCTATGAATGGATCACCTGATTTTGCTTGCTGCTCATTTGCTTATGTCATGCCCAGTTCCTGCAAATCTCTCTTGTAATAATACTTTGTTCAGGGGAAGTGCACAAGGTGACGAAGAGGAGGAGAACAGTCATAGTTTACTACGGAGAACAACTATAGGAAATGGTGGGTTCAGATTTATCTACTATTATTTGGTTTGCAGAGTTAGTTTAAGGTGTTACTTCAAAAGTTTAATTGTTCCTTACCTAATGGCAGGCCCCCCTGAGTCAGTGCTTGATTGGACCCGGGAGATCGACTCAGATTTATCGAATCAGAATAATAGTGATCAAGTCTTCTCTAGAAAGCATTGGCGTCTTGTGAACTGCCAGAATGGCAAGTTTTAAATTCAGGGTGTCCTTGGTTATTGTCATTTCATTTTTTTTATGATTTAACCGTACCAAAATTTTCTGTGTTTAAGTTGAATCGGTAAAATAGATAATCTAAGTTGGTCCTGAAACATTGCAGGGCTTCGCATTTTTGAAGAGCTTCTCGAAGTTGATTACCTTGTACGTACTTATGTACTCATTATTATTTTTGGTCTGTCTAAACTTTTAAAGAAAATGTATTGTATTGAACATATTAACTCAAATGTGCAAATGTGAATTGCATTATATGCAGCCAAGGAGCTATAGTCGAGCAATGAAGGCTGTTGGCGTAGTGGAGGCTACATGCGAAGAAATATTTGAGCTTGTAATGAGCATGGATGCAACACGGTTTGAGTAAGTAACTGGGTGTTCTGCGTAAATATATTGCGTCAACAATCATATTCAGTCATAACTTTTGCTGATCACTGTTTGAAGTGCTACATATTTCAGAAAGTTAAATATGATTTTTTAAAATAATTATTCATATTATATAGGCCTGAAGGCAGAAGGTTAAAAGAGAAGTACTGATTTAGTATGAATTTTACCACAAAAGCTCTTAATGGCTCATATTAGTTAACGTCACATCATCTTGATTAAGGATTGTTAACCAACTGCAATGTTGTAGTTGGAGACTTAACTACCAATTACTTCATCTTAATGTCATGTCCGGATACCCTGTTTGTAGGTGGGATTGCAGCTTCCAGTATGGCAGCTTAGTTGAGGAGGTGGATGGACATACCGCAATACTTTACCATAGACTGCAGCTGGATTGGTTCCCTTTGTAATACTTCGGTCATATGGTTTTGAAAATTAAGCATTATCATTCATTCCGCCCTTCAAATTCTTATGCAGGGATATTTTTTTCTCTAATACTTCTTACCACAGGGTTGTGTGGCCTCGTGATCTATGCTACGTGCGTTATTGGCGTCGAAATGATGATGGAAGTTATGGTCAGCATTTTTCTTGACCACTTCTGCCTTCAAAAAAGAAACAAAACCTCATATTGTTTAATTGAATTTTCGAAATACCAATTTCACATGGTTGTTACATGTGCAGTTGTATTGTTTCGATCTAGGGAGCATGAGAACTGTGGTCCACAGCCAGGATTTGTTCGCGCCCATGTTGAGAGTATATTTTCTCTTTTGTTAACTGGCTATTAAATTTATGTTAGGAACTATTAGAATTTTCTTTGCATGTTAATTTACTCGGCCGTAGTTATGGTGTAATGGGTCCCACTGTTGACAGGTGGAGGATTCAATATTTCCCCTCTTAAATCTAGAAATGGGAGGCCTCGAACACAGGTTCAGCATCTAATGCAAATCGATCTGAAAGGGTGGGGTGTTGGTTATTTCCCATCATTTCAGCAACATTGTTTACTTCAGATGTTGAATAGCGTTGCTGGTAAGTTCATACATCTGATTCCCATATCATAACAAGGAGCCTCACAATACACTTAGGTACACCATGCTCTGACATGGTTATGATTTGTATGAATTTATTTATCACGACACCATCCTCAATAAACTTGGCACGTGGGGCTGTGATTCTCTTTCCACAGTTGTCTATGTTTAGGTAGCAACCCTAACTCGTCATAAACCCATGGGTAGAACTCAACTCTAAAACCGGTCTACAAGTTGAGGGAACCCATAGACTTATAAACTACCCAATTCTACACCATCTAAGCGATATGGGACTAAGGACCTAACATTCCACCATGCTACCAAACCCAGCGTCCTCGTTGGCCCACTTTATCGACACTGACTCAATGGTCTCATCCACCTATCAGTATTCGGTGGCGAGACATTATGCCCATACATAATGCCACCCAACTTAATCTAGCCTATAGGTCGCCCCTTCCGGGAAGTGGGCATGGGTCGTGGTGGTTGGCTCTGATACCAAATGTTAGGGTACCAACCGTAAGTGGTCCTACATGGGTAAAACTCAACTCTAAAACCGGTCTACAAGTCGAGGGAACCCATAGACTTATAAACCACCCAATTCTCACCATCTAAGCGATGTGTGACTAAGGACCTAACAGTCTATAAAAGAGTTCCTTTGAACTTTTGAGTACCGTGGTCCACTCACTGTCGAAATGCGTAGCTTCTGGCTTCGTGTTACATGTGCTATTTGCATCATCTAAATAATTAGCTTTCAAAATAGTGAGCCATATCTCTCATTTCTTTTAGCTGAGACTCTTTAGGCAAAGAAGATAAATGATGTTTTTTTTTATCTTTGAACGAATCAGTGTGGGTACTTTAATTTGTTTTGGTTTTAGTCTTGGAGGTAATCTCCTGCTGCTCTTTACTCCTCATAGTTGCAGTGTGGTTTCTTGTCATCTTTAAATTGGATGAACTCTTAACTTATTTTTTCATGAATAGCAATATAAGAAAAGGCTACATGGATATTCCTATCAACTTTGTTGATCTTAGGGGTTTAATGGGTTTCAAACCCCTGCTGCTCTGTAGTTGTTATAGTTGCAGTGTGATTTCTTGTCATCTTTAGATTGGATGAACTGTTATTTTCTACAAAAAGCAATAGGAGAAAAGAAGGCTACTCGGATATTCCTATCAACTTTGTTGATCTAGGGGTTTAATGGGTTTCACACCCGGCCTATTCTCAATCGGTGCTTATCTCAGGTTCTGGTTTAACTGGTTTGTTGCATGTCTACTTTGACAGGCTTGCGTGAGTGGTTTGCTCAAACAGATGAAAAGCTCTCTGTTCCAAGGATACCAGTCATGGTCAATATGACCTCAGATACCATTTCAAAGAAAAATCAGAAAAAACAAGGGCATACTGCCCAGCCTTCATCACTGGATCAAATAAATTCCGTAGGCAGAAACTCTGTTATGTTGGATGAGTACTCAGATGATGATGAAGAGTTTCAATTGGCAGAGGTTGAACAAGAGGTTTGCACTTCCACTCTTCATAACTCACAATATGTTATAAGGGGCTTCCTTATGTTTCTAGTTGTTATTGTTTCAACAGGTTTTCTAGTTGTTATTGTCTGGAACATTTTCCTTCTCTCATTATGTGTTTAATAATTCAGGCAGGTTCGGATGCACTTGAGAATGAAAACAAGCGTATAGGTAGGAAGATATCCGTTTATTTACATTGGGATTTTGATTCTTATATCTGAAATCAAGTTTATTCACGTTGCATTACAATATTCATGACTTGAAGCTGTGGAAGAAGAACCGGTTGATCAAATTGATTTGTCTTGCTTCTCTGGCAATCTTCGACGGAATGACAATGATAATGCACGTGACTGTTGGAGGATATCAGACGGGAACAACTTCAGAGTCCGTAGCAAAAACTTTTGTTTTGACAAATCCAAGGTGATTGTGATAGTTTCTCTTTTCCTAATGCATACAGATTCTGATAGTTAATTTAATGACGCCTGAGCTGGCAGTGTTTTTAAAGTAATTGCCCTATCTATGTCAGATTCCTGCAGGGAAGCATATGATGGATCTCGTGGCAGTTGATTGGTTTAAGGACACGAAACGGATGGATCATGTGGCAAGGCGTCAAGGCTGTGCAGTACAAGTAAGTATCATGAATTTTCTGTTTGCTACTTCGTAGTTTGCATTTAGGAAATACCATGAGACAGGACATTATTGCATAGTGCACTTGATGTGCGGGCCCAATGATCAGACCTAGCCATTTACCTGGTTTACCTGAGTTATGAGTAGCTAATCAAGACACTCCTGTCACATGATAAATGTCTTGAAACCTATCAGAATCTTCATAGTCTGTCAAATAAAAATTAATAGCGAAATACCTGTGATAAGTGCTTTTTAATCATTGAACAATGTGGTTGCAACAACCACTTGGGGTGGATTTTGATTGGGTATGAGATTAATTACATGGATTATGAATTGGTGTTTGATTCAAGGTTAACAGAAGAAAGTGCATTAAATACACCATTTGGCTATATTTTGCACTGTTTGGTCAGGACGAATTTCTCCATCCCGCATTTGAGTATCTTGAGTGGAAGATGGTTCTCTGAATTATCTGCTCTATTTATCTCTTTTATCGAAGTCTAATGACAATGATCGATGGTCTACAAACATCATTCCTGATTAATGTTTGTTTTGCAACAAAAAGATTATATTTTTGTTATGGCGAGCTTGTACTTTTCCGCAACAAATTTTTGATGCGCTACTTGTATAGGTAGCTTCAGAAAAAGGGCTATTCTCACTGGCCGTCAATTTACAAGTAAGTTAATTTGTGTTTTATCTTTCAATTTATGACATCATATGATGCATCTGAGTCAGTAAGAAATGGTGGATTGTTCCTTTTTAGGTTCCTGGATCAGCACACTACAGTATGGTGTTTTACTTCATAACAAAGGAATTAGTACCAGGATCCCTCTTGCAACGTTTTATTGATGGAGATGATGAGTTCCGCAACAGTCGGATGAAGCTCATTCCGTCGGTCCCCAAGGTCTTCTCCATCTCTTTAATTCATCACCACTCTTCAAGTGCTTATCAATAAGTCTAAAGAAACAATTTTGCTTCTACTTGTGAATTTATTATTCTAAATTTGAAGTATTTTCTCTTGCAGGGTAGTTGGATTGTGCGGCAGAGTGTTGGAAGTACTCCTTGTTTATTGGGGAAAGCAGTTGATTGCAACTATATCCGTGGTCCAAAGTACTTAGAAGTATGAACCGAGCATCCCACTGGGGGCGACTTACATTTTATGATGTAGATAGAGATGTCTGGCTTGTGGGTTTGACAATGTGCAAAATCTAACAGTAACTTCTATTTTTGGTGCAGATAGATGTAGATATTGGTTCTTCAACTGTTGCTAATGGTGTATTGGGTCTTGTTTGTGGAGTAATTACAACATTAGTTGTCGACATGGCTTTTCTTGTACAGGTATGTTCTTTTATACACTGATGATGGACCAAACAAATGTCATAACATCGTTTAGCTCTAGGTCATTTAGGAACGCAAACGAATATATGGTTAAAAGGCGCAAGGCACCAACCTACAGGAATCTAATAAGACATTTCTTGATGTTATGGTCTTAAATATTAATATAAGACTAAGAGTCTAAGACGATACTTGATAGCTGATAGGTGTTTAATCTTGAACAGTAAATATCCTATTGATATATATGGTGGGTATTATTAAGTTGTGGGTGCATTTTTCAACAGGGAAACACTACTGATGAGTTGCCTGAACGGCTAATTGGTGCAGTTCGTGTATCGCATGTTGAGCTAAAATCGGCAATTGTACCGAAATTGGAACCTTATTCTCCACCAACGGAATCGAACAATTGAACCAATGTGTATCAGAAAATGATCCTAATCGTTTTTTGTTTTTGTTTTTTTTCGATTTTGAGTTTTGTTTTCAATTTATTTTTATTATTATTTGCCATTTCAGTCTGCTGTTGGTGTTTATATTTTTATCCCCTTATCATCAGTGGAGCAAAATCGCAATTCTAGAGATTTCGTTTTTAGATGTAGAAAGTTTGTTTTTGTTTTCGATAGGGATTCCCATAGTGATTTTTTTTAAAATATAAATGTGATTTTATTTATCACCTTAATTGTGATGAAATGTCTTGGTGTTGGAATGCTCTTAGGGAATGAAAACTGTGGGGGTAAAGAACTTGAACTTGAGCATATCAACAATGACCAGAATGAATATTTTTTTTGTTAAAATACTATTATTTACCAGTATAGTATCAGCCAGGGAAGTGAAACTTCTGTTTGAACAAAACTAAAAAATTTAAGTACAAACTTACAGTCTTCTGAATACTATTATGTACCAGTATAACTGGTGATTACTAGTATTCAGACTCTCCACTGCTACTTAAGCATCATTAATAAGATACATTTTTTGCTTGCCTTTCTCTTTGGCCCACGAGACAGTCTCTAACATAGCTAAATTTCTGCTTCTTCGGTGTTTCTAGCTACGCCTAGTGATTTTTGCACCCAAGATAGATCCGTGCAGTGTCATTCATGATTAGACTTAATAACGTAATCTTCTAATCTTTTGGCAGATTACAAACGATGGAATTAAGATTTTTGATAATTTAGTGACACTATCACGAGAAACATCAGTATACATAATAAAATAGTCTTCTGACATTACAAACGATGAAATTAAGATCTTTGCTCATGGTTGATATTGCAAGAGTAAATACATTGTCCGATTTCGAATAGAGATCGATATCATTCCTAAGATTGAGGGCTAGTCAAGATGTAATCTGCGGATTTAGACCTTTCTATTAAAAGATATAATATCATCTCTCTCTCCATATACTCCAATCGGTAGAAAAGACAAGACCGACTTTATCTTTAAGATTGATAGACTTTAACCAATTAAAGATCCAATTATGAAGAGTAAGGTTCATATTGCTATCTTGAGAAATGAAAGTATTGTATGGAGTATGGGACCACACAACTTTAGGAAAGGAGCAATGGAGGATTATATGCTCATGAGTTTCAGAGATGACAAAACCACACATACTGCAGTTGATATCTTAACTATCAGTGAATCTATTTAAGTTAAACTTTGCTGGTGATACTTTTTCATAACACTTCCAGATAAAGAGCAGTACTCTATAAATTATAAGCAGCTTCCATAAAGCTTTATAGGTTGGGTTAACAAATTGAGAATTGAGCATGTGATCTTTTCGACCTGAAATGAGTTTGTGTGCAGATTTAACACTAAACTGGACATTTTTGGTATATGGCCATGTTAGCCTATCCTGGCCAGTTAGGAAAATTTTTGTGCACATAATGAGATTGGCTTTTTGAGAAGCAAAAAAGCATTGACCATTTCAGACTTCAAAGAATAGTCTTTGTACATGAAATCAGAGACAATGAAGTTAGGATTGGGGTAGGCTACACAAAGGGGTTGACTAGAATTTGGTATCCAGTTGTCTCTAAGAGCGTCCACAGTCATCAGACCATTCCCAAAGATCAAAGAGTAAAATTTTTACTTTTTGGTCCGCCCCAAACGTAGCGGGTTAACGAGTAAAATTGATCGGGCGTTTGTGTAAGATAGCGCCTGTAGTTGGGCGGTTGTCTAAGATAACGTCTCAACACACGGGCGTACGCCTAGGAATACGTTTGAATGGGGCGGACCAGAAGATCAACGCTCAATGGCAGGCGTAACCAAAAAGAACTGATGATAGACGCACCCCTACACGCACGCCCCAGAGACGAACGTTGTCATGGCCGAACGCCTGATGGGGCGGAATCATATCCAAACACGCGTATTTTGTCTAACACGTGCATCTGGTACGTGGGAACGCTGAGACGGGCGGACGCTTAACATAACGCCTGGTTTATCAGGCGCTTCCCTAGTCGAACGCCCGTCTCACCAGGCGGACGGCTGGGTGAGCGTCTGTCTGTGGCGGACCTATATGTTCGTCTCAGCCATATTTCTCCTACAATTTCTCCTGAACACTCTTTGTTATCTGAGAAACCCCGCCCGTCCACCAAAGCAACACCACAACAACACCAATTAGTGAAAAGAAATCTCCAAAATCAATCTTAACCCCTCATCAATATTGCAAAGGCTGAGTTGATTTGATACAAACTATTTCAAATCAAGATTATTTCAAAGGAAGGTAATAACCTTAATCTTTACTATAATTTTTAATGAATTTTAAAGGTTAACATTGTATTGTTTTGTTTACTAATTTTGTATATATTAGTCATATGAACATAGCTAGATAAATTAGGTTTTAGAAATTATAATTTTAGAATTGGGTATAATTCTAGGGTTTACATGTAAATTGAGTATAAAAAAATTATGAGAATTTGTTGAATTGAAGTTAAAATTGATTAAGTATTTTGTTAATTTTAGTTGGGTTGTGGATAATTATAAGATTAATTGAATAATTATTGTTTATGAAATATGGGAACTTAATTATGTTGATTTTTATTTAGCCGTAAACTTTACGCAGATTCTGAAGATGAACAGAAATAGGAATAGAGCTACAAGATCGGGCCGAATTGGGAACTTGAATCCAGCATCAACTGAATATGAAAGTGGTGTAGTTGTTGATCCAACAATCTTTATTGATTTGGTGAATGAGGAAGTTCAATCACCAGTGATTGATAACGAAATGTCTGTTATAAGGGATCGAGCAAATGTTGGTCAGGACATTGACCCGTTCGATTGACGCTGGGGAGTTGATGAGTGTTGAAAAACAACAAGGAGTTCTACAAGTGCTTAAGGAGATAGCAAATCTTTCTTCTAAAGAGAATGTTGGTCGCCCCACCTGAATGAATTATCTACATAGATGTTTTTATCTTTTAAGCGTTGTTGGTTATGGTGTTGAACCTTATTAGTATTTTTATTACGAATATGAATCTCTTAATTTAGCTTGAATGAGTTTCTTGTAGTTTGTTTATATTTTTTATTTAGGAGAAGAGTAGATAGGCTAAAAAATGAGTGTTTGGTAAAAAAAAAAAATCATCTAAATTAATAATTACTCAAAATTGCCATCCAGTATGGTGTCACGTTCCACTTCCGCCTCTTTTGCAGAGAAAAGTGCCACATCTTTACTTATTCCCTGAAATCATTTCTGAATGGAGGTCCAAGTGCGTTGTGGCATCAAAGGTATGACTTTTTTCATCCCATTTAATATGCGAGACCATAATCTTTCAATACTACAATCTTGAGATATTGACAAATGAATTTTACACATCGTTACATCTTCAAATGTAGTAAAATTTGGACCTCGTGGTTTTGGTGCCATAATTCTAACCGATTTGGAAGAAAAGTATATGAAAAAGAACTAAGTTTTTCTCGAATACAAATTAGATAACAATGGGTTTAGTAAAATGAAAATGGATTAGTAGTCCATCCATATATAGGTATGTCAAAACATAGTCGTTAGAACGGTAGCATATCTCAACGGCTACCTGGATAGGCGCTCGTCCAGAGTAACGCCCCAAAACAGGGCGTACACGTAGCCGCACGCTTACAAGAGCTCTATGGCAGGCGCATCTCTAGAAGCACGCAACAACTTAGGCGGAGGTTTAGGATGACGCACATACTTAGGCGGATCTCTAGCTTCACGCTTCATTGGGACGTTGATTTGGTTAACGCCATTCACTGGGCGTGCTCCTACTGTAACGCTCCGTTGGACGCAACGTTGGGTGAATGCTTCACCAGGTAGTTTTGGTTAACGCCCGTATAGTGAAACATAACTCTAGTTGCACGCCTGCCACCAGACGGAGACCTATCTACATGCCTAGAACGAGACGGATAACTAGCTGCACGCTCGACTATACTTCGTTTGGTCCAGAACTCAGACCATTTTTGGTCGTGAACAGTGCAGAAATTGGACCAAAGAGTATTTATGATCGCACCGTTGTGCTTGGTTTTTGATAGACCAAAGACCAAATATGGGTTTGGTCCGTCATTTGGTCCAACGACTGTGGACGCTCTAAAAACTTAGATATTACTACCATTCCTAACCTCCCAATGGGAGTTGCACATGATAAAATCCGAACCAGAACATATACCTTTCCACACCTACGAGCATCTTTTCTCTTGTTGTAATGGAATAGATGATCATTTTTAGAATACTTGAATTTGAAAATGTTGACCCACGGATCCCGAGAATATTGAATGGTGAATTTCAGAGTAAATATTGGTTAACAAATTGGGTGAATTACCTGTTTACTTTTTAACTTTACAAATATATGACTGTTTTTTTGCACTTTGTAAATATAGGTTTGTCTCGACCGTTTTTTTTTTCTTTAAAAAATGATTAACGGAATGTTATCCTCCACGTGGCCAGACATAAAAGTCTTTCAAATTGGTGAGTTTCATTGTTAACTCAATCCTCCAAAATCGGCCATTAATTTCGCCAATACAAAATCAACCAAAAACTAATTAAAACTTATATGCCTCCATTGACAACCCGTATTTACTGAGATATTCAATATTCGTAATATTCAAAACTCGATTCTCAATATCACCTTATACCAACAACAGATAACCCGTATTTACTGAGATTTTCGACACAAATTCAATCCAACAGGCAAACCTCAGTATATGAGCATCGGTTCACTTTTCCAACTTCAAAGCCTGTAACCCTGTCCAATTCAAACTTTACACAAACATCTCGCATACACTCTTCTCCTTGGCTTCAGTAATCTCTGCAAACTCTATGAACTCATAGTGAGCTGCTATTGGGATTTGGAAAAGCACCAGGGTAACCTAGTTACTTAGGCATTTTATCAAACACATTACATGCACGACATATTGGTATGAAAAGATGTGTTCTCTCCTGATTTTTAAGTCATTCTAATTTCCTTCCCTGCATTCCATTCATAATTTCAAATCAAACCCATCTAAACTCATTCAAAACACCACACATCACTAATTTTACTATGCTTGAATGGACACCTGAATTTCACTATTAAGATGTGTATCTTGCTGACAAGACTTAATGGGATGAATTACGTAGCCTTACTTTCTTTTGTGAATTTTGTATTTTGTTGTTGTGTTCATGGTGAATGCTTTCTTTTTGCAAATGATTTGATAGGAAGCTAGAATACTTTACTTTATGACTGTCAGGCCTTAATTGGCTCCCATCTACGGATGGCTACCCGGAAGACCGTTAGCTGTAACGGTAGCTAGTATCTGATTTCTCGGACAATGGCACTGGCCATATAATTTAGTAGAGTAACTTATCTTAATTGCAACTCTTATATTATTGTTGTCATTTTAATTGTGTAAGACATGTTTTTCTCTAAGTTATTCTCATTGCTGCTTTTGTCTATTTCCTTTTACGTTTCATGCCGGATTATGTATTCAACTATTTTTCAGTAAGTATTTCCCGCCAACAGCTAAGGCATTGAAGTGTACTGAATTTGCCACTTTGAAGCAAGGAAACATGGATGTTACTCAATTATATAAGAAATTTTGTGAAATGGAACGTTATCGAGCACATATCATTCCAAACGACGAACTAAAGGCCCACAAATTAGAAGAAGCTTTGAAGCCAGCAATTCATGCCCAAGTTGTTCTATTTCAACATCCAACTTATTCAAAGGTTTTGGGAGCTGCACTAGAAATTGAAGCTAATTGGATTAGATCACAGAAAGAAAGGGAGGATAGTGAGATGAAAAGGAAGAACAAGAACAACTCATATCCAAACCGGAAACGACTTCGTATATATGTTCCTCCTAATGGACAGACCACATAACAAAAAACCCGGAAACACAGTTGTTTACTATGTAAAGGATATCATCTTATCAAGGATTGTCCCGTTCCAGCACCAGATGCACCATCGAAACCACAAATCGCAAGTCAACTTCAGCATCCTAATGCACATAAACTGAATTTTTATACCAAACAGCCTTATCATCCTCGCAACAACGTACCATCCTTCCATCCAAGGCAACAAAATGTTCAACCCTTCCATCCAAGGTAACAAAATGTCCAAGGAAAGCTCAACAACATTACTGAAGTTAAAGGGGAACTTGAAAATGTCGTAATTAAGGGTAATTTCCCAATTTTTAGTTATCGTGATAAAATTTTATTTGACATCGGTGCTACTTATTCGTTTGTATCTCTTCATTTAGCTGCATATATAGGTTTGTAACTTGAACCTTTGGGATTTACTTTGATTATATCGTCACCACTTGGGGGCATAGTTACTCTTAATAAAGTTTGCAAGGAATGTGAGATGACGTTGGGGGACCACAGGGTCAGTATTAACCTTATACCAATGAGAATGCAAGAGTATGATGTTATTGTGGGTACGGACTAGTTATCGCAGAATCGGGCTATTTTATGTTAGGAAATTCAAAACTATCGAGAAAGTTAAAAGAGACAAAGTACGACATATATGCCACCTCATAAAGAAACCTTTACACTTACACCTCGAATCCAACTAAAATTCCCCACTCTATTACAGAATACTAAGAAGCCGCCAACTTATGGAAGCTAATAACCTTGGACCAGAGCGACTAACGAGAGAAAATAACTCATTTTGGAATCCCACTCAAGCCAGCTAATAAAATAACCTACCGAACTAATGAGATAGGGATAGTCTTTGATAAATTGGACGACCCTTTCTAGGGAGGAACAGTGGTAGCTGGGGACCGACCCAAACATAAAAGTAAGTAAAACAATTCAACTGTATTGTTATCCATTAGCAATCCGAAGCAACGATTTAGAGGTAGTCTTTCTCGAATCAAAAGTTAGGAAATACGACAAATTAGCGGTTTAGTCTTCTCCCTAGCAAAGGGCAATGACATGGAAAATATTTAGGTCTTCTTGCTAGTAGTGGAATTCATACCATATTTTCTTTTTGGTTCGTTAGCTGTCAAGAACAAAGTTTATCACTCATTTTCTCATAGTAGAGTACGGGTCTCCGGCTAAGAGTTTGATGGACGGTTGGTATAACATCATCTCATCTAGCCTTTACCGGTAACTTCATGATACGTGGATGACCCGTAATCTATCCAGATCCTTCTTCTTTCACTTTGAGGCATGACCTTAATCTCTCATTCGCTTATGATAAGAAGTTGGTCGCGTTCCCAAGGAAGGGTGTCTTCTTATATTTTCTTTTTGAGGAATGGCACCAGGCATATTGTTCATATTGAGCATATCATTCCTGGAGAAACGGCGTAGAATAATCCCTGAAAAGCTTCTAGAACATGATCCTCCTTTAACTCCCGGGGGTGAGTTTGAATTGAAAGGTGGGTGGCGTGTTTTGACTCATGGTGACATTCTCTCAATCCAGGATTCGCAGGAGTCTCTTTTCAAAGTCATTCTGTTCTTATGTAGGTGGTGACATAGCGTCGTCTTCCGGCTGCGGCTCGTGGAAGTTAGAGAAGACCCATAAATAATAGTGGTCATGTCCTTTCTATAAGTTTTTGAGGCTTGAATTGGAAAGAAAAAGGAAACACTTTTTATCATAAGTAAAAGATCTTTTTATTTTTGGTACTAGATGCACCATAAACGAATGGATGTTTTCTTTCTATTCCTAAGGGTCGATCAAAAGAGAACTGGCAGGCAAGCCAATTCAACAAGACTTGGATCTCTGGAAGGCTAGATTTTATATAGTTTTTACAAGTTCACTAGTCACTGGAATGAAGTCGTAACAAACAACGATTTAACTGAGTCATTCTTTCTTAGAATAATCAGAAATTAGAGTTTTATCTACTTTGATTATTAGCTTATTAAAAAAAACTGATCTATATGAGGACCATCAGGTTGAAAGCGCTGGAGTTATGCTAAAAATAGTAGCTCTTCATCAAGAGGCTAGATTAGGAAAGTAAGTCTATTATTACAAAACTACACGACAAAGTGCTTACTACTATTTTCAGGTCATAGTCAGACTCTTTTTAGATTAGAGAGAAATCAGCTTCTTGCTCGCTTTTTCATACTTCATTCCATTAACTTCTATTAATTCGGGGGATGCTATCCAGTGTTAGTAGAAAAGGAAGCGTCAGCTTGACTCAAATCTTTTTCTTTCCTCCGAGCTAGGAGTCTAACTTGATCTTTTTCGATGTCAAAATAGTTATCTACAATATACTGGGTACCAGTGTAACCTAAATCAGATAGATCAGAGTTATCTATGACTTGTTGTATTCTAGGAAATTCAATAGTGGTGGGGCTGGTGAAAGAGGATCTCTAATGAGTTATGAGGATTAAAATCCTCTAAATATTGTGAAGATAACACAAAGTAGGGAGGAAAAATTTCATATATTATTAGTGTGTTGAATAGATAAAAAACTAAGTGTTACTTATAAGGGTTAATTGATTTTTGATACTTAGGTTTTGCCCAAAGTTAGCATTTGGTCTAATATTTGTCCAACTTAGTGGTCGGTAGATCTGGACTTCATGTTGACCCGTATTGACTCCCACACGATGTTTTGTATAGATTTTTGACAATTAAATTTTTATCTGGACCCTATATATAATAATTAATCCTCTAGTTGATTCATTAAAAGTGAGTATAGCCATACTCCGTACTCACAACTCACTAACTGGTAGGATAAAATCTTATATTGTTTTAATTTTACGATCTCTGCTTATATTATGATTTTTCTCATGATAAATCTATGCTTATAAAACATGAGGGTTTTCTATTGACCCAGCGGCCATGATACACTCTTCTCTTACAACTACCGACTGTGATCCCTATCCTTCCGGTGTAGTTTTCTAGGTTTGATCCAACGTTCATCCACCTTCATATGACACGTGGGCGTATTTATTGTTGTATTGCCTTTAATTACCATTTATTCCTTCTTCTATTACTCTCCCAATCTCTCGATCAGTAAGCTTGGTAACAAACCTTAATCACAACCTTTCCGTTTACCTCTAATCGTCTACTGAAACGACTTGGATTCGTCTGAGCAAGCTTCCATATATTCTCTTGCATTCCTCAAGATGCTTAAACATGGTATCATGTTCTACTTCTTCTTCTTTTGTTTGACTTTTTGTTAAAAAAAATTATTTTTTTCTGAAAATTAGGGTTTATTTGAAGATTTTTTTTGTGTGATGATGAAATTAGGGTTTGGTTTTGAAATTAAAATTTGATTTTGTTATAGAAAGATTTGGGGTCCTATGAAAGTTATGGGATTGATGGTTGGGAGTTTGTAAATGAATATATTGTTCGTGTTGTTGCTTTTTTTTCCCTCCCACTCAAAAAACTCTCATCTCCTTTTTATCGAGAATGGGAGGTATAGTCTCTGTGTATCATCTATGTGATTCCATTGTTTCTGTTTTCAATGATCTGCATTTTAGTTTATTCATATCATGGTACAATTTGCCTTTATAAATTGTTTCGTTGTGGTTTATTTATTATTAGAGTAATCTCTAATTTGTTCTCTACATGATCATAAGTTTATCGATTGAATTGAACATGTATTATTTGTTTATCGATAAATAGCCTGAATTCTTTGACGCTTATGAGTTATAGTGTGTTTCACGGTTACCATCAGATTCTCAAATTATACATACCCCCACTGTAAAAACCTTTAACAAGCAAGGTTTTGTGCTCAATTATCTCACTGAAATTGGTGGTTTAAATGGACCGGTCTCAATTAGAGTGCTAGTATTTATTTTATTTTTATGCAACGTTTCATTCGTGATTATATTAGGGTATAAAAAATGATAGCAGAAGTACCAACAATTTCAGGAAGTGGAGGTGGAGGCGGAGGAAGTCATGAAAGTGGAGGAAAACAAAATCTACCCATAGCTACTGTAAGTTAGTTCTCATCTAACCTCCCTGAATTTCGACAAAAATCATATTATACAAGGTACGATTCTCTAAAAAAAATAGATCAATTAGTTGACTCATATAACCCCACTGAAATTGTCGTTTCTATGGTTTTAAGCGAACTAGGAGAAAACCTATTAGAACAAGTTGTTGTATTGTTCTTAGTAATACGAAAAACCATGATATTGATGTTCTTGCACTTAAGTTATTTTTAAAGAAGTTAAAATCAAGCAGGGATGTGATTTTGTAAAATGTGACTTTAGAAGTGTTTAGAAAAAGTAGGATACATGATGGAAAAGAGAAGCTTTTGACGGAATGATTCAAAGAGATGTTAAACTAGACAAGATTACTTTTTCGACTTTAATTAGTTGTGCTAGATTGTGTGGTCTTCAGGATAAGGTAACGCAGTAGGAAACGACTAGGAAAACAACGTTTAGTTGTTTTCTAAGAACACCGATAATTGGAAAAGAAACTTCTCTCTTTTTGGTTTTTTTTATTAATAATGAAAGAAAGGAATGACTTAATAGGCAGTGCTAAGGTGCCTATTTATAGAAAAACTTAAAAAATAAAATGCCGCTAGAACTAGGAAATCTAAACCTAAAATAGAATCTTTAAACAACAATGAAACCTAAAATTATTAGAAAAAAAACTAGGAAATATTATCATCACTTGTGTCCTACGTCAGTCCCTCCCACTTGAAAATAATTCGTCCTCGAGTTATCAAGAGGAAAACGCTCCTTGCGCAAGAAAACCATCACTTGATCACCTTCATTACTTCCTTAAGAGCTGAAACTGTTTTTCATGAATGAAATAGAGTTTTGAGTGAGTTGTTTTTCTCGAGATCCATTTTCTGCATCCTCTTTTGTACAATCAGATTTTTCATGGTCATCATCAGAGTCTAAGCTAACTTCATCAGTATCAGTGTCTCCACTAGCTGACTTGTTATCACTTTCCCCCACTTTTTGTGTTTCAGAGTGGTCGGGTAATTCTTTTTGTGATCTTAAACGAACATTAGCTACTTTATCGCGCATAGGAGGTAGCTCATTAGGAGGGTCATCAGAAATAATATCATTAAAACCCACTAGTAGCTGATGTATGATTTCTGGATTCTCTGGCTTCGGCTCCTCACACAATAAGACTGATTTCAAAACCATAACATGCATTTCACCCACTTCTTTATACTCGGCCTCAAAATCATCCCCAGAGTCTGCAATTTTCAAGAAAGAAGTACCCTCCACTTTGGAAGTTTTGGGACTGTCCCACACCTTAGGACTCAAGACAATCTTGTGACCCTTCCACGTAAAGGAATAAACATTCTCTTTACCTCGATATGTGTTGTCTACATCAAATTGCCACGGCCTACCCAATAACACATGACTAGCATCCATATCTACTATATCAAATAACAATTCTTCGCAGTAAAACTTTCAGATGGACAAAGTAACATAACATGCCTCGCTCACTTCTTCTAACAGACCCTTCTTAATCCAACCAATCTTATTAGGAGTCTCCCGCTTCTGTGTTGGTAACTTCAGATATTGTACCAACTTCTGAGATATGAGGTTTTCACTACTACCATTGTCGACTATTAACTTGCATAATGTCTTCTTGATTGAGCAAAAAGATCGAAAGATCTTATGTTGCTGCGTGGGAAAATCATGTTTGGGTGCCAACAATACCTCTCTCTCCACTACACAGTTAGCATGTTCTCCTTCCTATTCTGCCCAATCTTCGTCTTCGAATCCCTCTTCACCTTGTTCTTCTGTTTCATCTAGACCGCCTTCTATCCCATTAACTATGTGTACTGTCCTACCCCTTCCATATGGACACCTGTTAGACGTATGTCCTGGTTTACGATATTTTTAGCAAATCAAAGGTGTAAGTTGTGCGTAAAGATTGGTACTCCTCTTAGCTTCCTTCTGAATAACAGTGGATAGCTTAGTTCCTGGTGTACTACTTACATCACGTGTCGGCGCAGAACGTTGAGTAGTTTGAGTAGATTGAGTCGAAGATGCATTCTGACTATACGATGAGGATGACCCAACACGATTAGACTGCCTTAAAGGTTGAATTGTCCGCTCTGTCATCTCTGCCTTCAAAGCCATATTATGTGCCTCATCAACACTCCACAATACTTGCAACCCGATTCTCTCCCTCAACGAAGGTCTCAAACCGTTCAGATAACACGCAACACGTTGAGTTTCAGTTTCCATTAGATTGTTTCGAGCAGAAAGTCTATTGAATTCTGAAGTATAATCAAAGACGGGTCGATTACCTTGGTAACAATTTTGATATAATTGGAACAAATATTGTTCATAATCTAGAGGAAGGAATCTGCCCATCATCAACTTCTTCATCTTTCTCCAACTCCTGACAGCATCTTTACCTTGTCTCCTTCTATTAGTTTGTAACTGATCTCACCATACCGCTACGGAAGACTTTAGTTTATATGCAACCAGCTTCACCATCCTGTCTTCACCTATCTCCATCATCTCAAAGAACCTTTTGACTTCAGACAACCAATCGAGAAACTCTTCAATTTGAAGGTTCCCATTAAAAGCAGGAAGATCCACTTTAAACCGATACTCATCCTCGGGTTTTCTTTGATGATTTCCTTGGTTACCTCTGTACTCATCGTCCGAATCAGATTCATCTGCGTTAGCATGCGCTTGGAGATTATCCGGTACTCGACCTCTTCCTCTGCCACCGCCTCTACCTCTACCTCTTGCTGGGTTATCCCTAGGATGTTCTTCTCTGATTAGTCGGTTTTCTAGATTCAGAACTTCGTTCGGATTCCGTAAGGTGGCCAAGTTAGTTGCGATTTGATTCAACGTCTGTTGAATCTCATCGAACCTCAATGTATGAGTGTTGATTGCATTCCAGATTGCCTCAACACATGCAACACCCGCACCGTCATTAGGGATTGGGTTTACGTTGTCTCCCCGCCGTTTACCATTATATCAAACCCTAGAAATCGAGGTTAGGCTCTGATACCAACTAACGCAGCAGGAGACAACTAAGAAAACAACTAAACGTTGTTTTCTAAGAACACCGATAGTTGGAGAAGAAACTTCTCTCTTTTTGTTTTTTTTTTTATTAATAATGAAAGAAAAGAATGACTTAATAGGCAGTGCTAAGGTGCTATTTATAGAAAAACTTAAAAAATAAAATACTACTAGAACTAGGAAATCTAAACCTAAAATAGAATCGTTAAACAACAAAGAAACCTAAAACTATTAGAAACAAAACTAGGAAATATTATCATTACTCGTGTCCTACGTCATAAGGCTATAGAGTGGTTTTAGAAGATGCCACATTTTGGATGTGAACCAGGTGTTGTTATTAAGTCAGCAATGGTTGACGTTACCGTATAACCTTTTTGGATTAGTCTGATGTCATAGAAAACAACTGCATGTTTTTATGTGTTTGATTGACTGGGGAAATTCTCATGATGCTTCGTACGGAGGCAACTGACCATTTTCCTTTTCAATGATTGACTTATAAAACTATTTTGCTTTGCAACTACGCTTAAAAGTTAATTATGGATTTCAATATTTGTGTAAAATTCAAATTTGTACAGGGTGACACAAAGGATTCGGTATAGGGTGAAGATGGGTCTATGAAAATAGTTGGTGCAGGAGTTCAACACAGACATATTTATCAGGTATGATATAATCATTTAGACGTTATATCTATGTAATTGACATCTTAAACTTCTTGGAATTCTACATAAGTACAATGACTTTGTTTATACAATCCATACATCTATTACACTATTTGGAAATAAGTTAGTGATAATGTCTCGCCATGAATTTCAATCGCAATTTAAATGATGTGGTGTTTTCATGTTAACTCTCAATCATACAGTATACCACGTCATTCTTAGAAAAACCAATGAAAAATTTAAGAAGGCAGTGGTGTTTGTGGCTAGCTCGAAATTCAATGGTTCCCTAGCATGTAGTACAAAATGCACAACTTACTGTTCATTTAATACTCAACCTTCACAGGGATCTGCAGTAGGCAGAAAACATTAGCCACCTGTTCTACCTACTACGACTTCTTTTTACACTATATGTAAGGTCTTCTAGATGACAAAAAATTATCCCAACAAGATGGACTTTACCTCCTAAAAATTTAATAAAGGTGAGCTCATATGGTGCATCTAAGGGCTTCCCTGAATCTGCAGGGACAGGATTGTGTATAGAAACCCTCTATAAAGGGTACTTCAACCTGTAGCTTATCCATTGGGCACGACTAATGCCCCAACAACTAACACTTGATTGTTATTACTTGATATTAGAGGTTTTATACCATGAGTTGGACTCATATGCGTTTTTAATCGAATTCCTCAACTCTTATATTTTATGAACATGTTACACGATTTACCTTGATACGTATAGGCATGATCTCCGAAGTAAAAAAATATGTTCGTCAGCACTCCGAAATCATTTGTCCACCATGTTTACGGAGACGCGAACCAGGTGGATGACTCTCTTGCCCGCTTTTGACATTCAACAATCTAGCACACCACCGAAGAATATCGTATCCAGCTCATGTTTTTGCTTTCTGCCGCATGTTGCTTTATGGTGAAGTTCCCGCTAATTTTTAATTTTTATTCCAATGAGGCCATTTTTTTTTAGAAACATAGTTAGGATTTTAATCAAGGTTTTTGTTTTTTTATCTCTACTCTTTAACTGTTAATTAGGTAATTTTTTTTGGAAGGTTTTAATTCGTGAATGAAGGTTTTTTAGTAATTGAATTTTGTTGTTCTAATTTGATAAATTTTGTTTTGTTGCAGGTTGCAGTTATTTAAAAGTTTATGTTTTCTTTGGGCAAAAAATAATAATTTATTTTTATATTTATATTCCTCTTTCAGTCACTATTCTCTAGAATCTCACCCTTGCTGTTACAATTCCCATCCTTCTCTAAAAGAAGTAAAGAGAGGAAATGGTCAGCCTTCCATGATGCGCGACTTCACTCTCCAGGACCTAAAGTATTTACAAATCTACATGTGCAAATTGTACTTGATATTGGATTTGGTAGTTTTTGAGCTCGATTGCTATCACTAAAGCTAATGACTGTTTGTATTGCGGCATTTTTTTTTGGGAGTCAAGTCCAACTGGCTCTTAAACTGATGATATATTTGTGAATCTGTGTAATATTATCTCCAAGTTGCAATTGTTAGATACTTTTTAAATCACCACTCAGTTCATGTCCAGCGCGATAATAAATGTGGTGCAGTGTTGTGTGCTTGGGTTTGTTTCGTAGTCACCGAGAAGAGACAGTAATCTTATTCCCTATATTAAATCTTTATTTCCTTAGTATTGTCATTGGGTTGTAAGGTTATAAAAGAGATCCAGCTATAAACTAACGAAGTATGCTAGAGAGTCGAGATGTTAACTCTGTGTGAAGTGACAAAATAGCAGAACTCATAGGATATAAAAGAAATCCCGCTATAAGTTAACGAAGTATGACAGAGAGTTAACGAAGTATGCTAGAGACTTGAGATGTTAACTTGGTGTGGTGTGACACATTTCCTGAATAGCCTAATATGATATCTGGATATAAACCAATAATTGAGTTATAAAACCAATAATCCTGACTCTCTTTTTTGACAATGGGATAGAATGATAGAATAAACTTTGCCAACAAGAGAACTTATGTCCAGGAATGGCACCAGTGGCATCCTAGAACACTTACTCATAGGAACTTCACTTATTATTCACTTGGAGCCTGCTGGCCATAATCTCCGTGATTACATTACTTGACCATAATCTCTTCCATTTCTTCCCTTCCATGTCGAACCTACCTTAGACATGTTAACTTTTATTTCGAGATCTCTAAATTTTTTAGAACTTCACAGTTATTTGACGATTGTTTTTACAATTCGTTTCATGACAATCAAGTACATATATGGTTTTCTTATAGACAGAATCTGTGTACATATACATGTGTGTACTAAATAGTAACCTGTGTTTTGCACCGGGTATCATATTTATGCAGTGACAACGCATAGATCATTTTTTTTTTTGAGAATTAGAACTTCATTAAAAACCAAAGCGAAGTATGAGGAGATGATTATTCCATGTAAAGGTTCCCTATCATAGCAGTGGTGCCTAAAATAGGGGTATCATCCAACAGTTCAGTTGCTCAGAAACTGAAATTACATTTGGAACGAGCTAAATAACATGTTCACCTGTTTTCCTTCTTCGGGTTTCTATTTATTCTTTGGTTTCGAATCATAGGTCATTACTGGAGATGATATTATTAGCATTACCAAGGTCGAATTTGATTAGTAATAGTGAGCACGGTTAGAAAATATTTTTAATAATGAGGATCCTTTAAATATGTATCATTTACAATGACAATTATAAACCGACTTTCCACAATGAAAAAACCTAGCAAACGACCCTGTGAAATAGTCCGTGACGATCAGGCACGACGGATACCCTAGTTCATATATATATATATATATATATATATATATATATATAATTATTTGTTAAATTATTTGGGTGAAATCTCTTTATTGTTACAAGATGTTTGGTAACTCCATTGAAAACTTTAGCGAAATTTGTGAGTTGTGATTAATTATAAGCTAATTAGCATGCCCTAAGTTTGATGTAGCCTGCCAATACTATGGAAATTGCAGTGTCCATCCGTTTTTTTCAGTGTGATTTGATAGGATTGGTTTTGAGTTTTTAGGTTTTGAATTTTTTTGGAATAATCAATTCGTTGAGAATAAATTTAAATAAAGGAATTTTTCTTTCCCATGATCGTTAGATCTGGATTTTTGTTTGCGATAAACACAAAGTCTTTGCATTATTGAACTTTCCAGTAAGATTTCAATATGCTCTCAATTGATAAAATATGAGATCAGAGTTTCCTAATCACTAATATGATTCATTACATGGGTTTTATTATAAAAATGGTTTCCATCAAAAGATTTTTGATTTTGTGCTCAGATTTGATTGATTTTCGATGATTAAGAATTCAACAACAACCTGAAATTCAAAATTAATGATTAAAGTGTTTCTTAATTTATTCTGAATTTTTCCACTGTGTATGATGATCACTTGGTTTTAATTAAAGTTTGCTTGCTAATTATGAAGATGAAGCTACTGATTTTTGAGGAAGAAGGTGGCGGTGGCGGTGCTGTTATTCACCTGAAAGAGAAAAGGTGGCAGTGTTTGATTAGATACTTAGAGGTTTTGGACGGGAAATATCTAAATCGGGCCGTAAAACTGTTATACTCCCCCTTCATAGGAAAAAAGTTACTATCACTTTTTTTATTTTAGTCTATTTTTAGGATAAAATAAAAAAGTGATAGTAAATATTTTCTTGTGACGGAGGTAATATAATTTCTCGGGGTTCAATTAGAGAACATATTATTATATGGGGGATGCAGATAAAATTTAATTGTGAGATATTTAAACACGTCTCATCACACAACGGAGTCAATGCGGGTCAATGTGTAGTCCAGGTACCAACAGCTAAGCTGGACAAATGTTAGACCAAACGTTAATTTTTGACAAAACTTAAGTATCAAACATCAGCTAACCCTATATATAAAGTTAGACACGAGGACATCCTAACCAAATAAACGATGGAAGATAAGTATTACTCTAAATATTACTTAGGTAAAACACGTTTATAATACTCCTCTTATAATAATTATATCTAATTCACTATAATATATTGGGAAAACTCAAGAGAGTAAAACCTGAAATGTCTAAAACTCAGAGCATGCATTTGCTTCCTCGTTAAAACGTTGACAAAAAAATCCAGTTGGACAAAACTTTGACGAAGGAAAAAGAGTACAACCCGATAAGTTTGGTAAACTACCTTTTAGAATAATATACTAATAGATATTTCAGTATAATCCCGACTTACAAATATTTAAGTAGTTGCATCCCAATTTTACGAACCAGTTTCATAAATGTAAAAGTTGGTAATGATTTTATGAAGAGGTTTGCCTAGTTGTCACTTGAACATACTTGTTGAACGTCAATCGCACCATTTTTCTGTAAATCCTGCGTGTAAAAAAAGTTCGGAAAGATATGCTTCCTTCAATCATCTTTTATGAAGCCTTCCTTTAGTTGTGCAATACAAGTAGTCTTGTATTCCTATAATACTGCTGGCGAGTCTTTAGTTGAACAAGTCCCACGTGATTCTTGAACGTGATGTATTACAGACCTTAAGCAAATGTACTTACGACTTGCTTTATAAATTGGAAACAACTCAGAATGATTTGTAGAAGTTATTATTTACTAAATGCCAAAATTTCGATGTATCTCCATAAGCGAACAACTACACAGTTTATGATCGTCTTTTATGTTGGTCACAGAGATAACCTGCATCTCCATATCCAGTTAGCTTCGATTCAGATATGAATAAGAAAGAAACCTAAATTTGTAGCACCACAAAGTTATCCATAATAAGTGTTTGACTTCACTTTAACATCTTTCCGTTAGAGAAAACTATATATGTGACACACCCATGAATGGAGATAGAAGGAATAAGAATTATTGAAACAAGAATTTACATGATTCAACCTTTAATAACACTTATATCCAAGGGGTCAAACATACTATTCCTTATGGCCTTGTGTAATCATACCTACTTAATGGTGTATCTTTTGAGTTCTAGATAGTAAAAAGTTGGTTCGGCTTCAAATTGTGTTTTACAGAAAACTAGGGTTTAACCCATACCGTAATGTCACGGGCATGCATCATCTTTTTGTAATGTATCAAGTGATTAGTTGATTTGTTGAAACTGTTACTAAGTATCATCTATTCAGATGATGTATAAATTTGTTATTTTTATGAAATTGTTTGTGATGTGATTGTTGTAATAATCTTTATTTCTTAAAAACAAATTATAATGCGGTTTTAGACCTCAGTTACCGCCATTAAAATTTTGTATTTCATTCTCTTAGAAAGTATTGTTAATCCGTTCACAATGCTATGTGCATGGTGCACCACTCGATTCAAATTTCCAGTAGTAATGGCGGGACTGTATGTTCACTTCTTACTAAACTATTTGGTATCATGTCAACATCATCCCACTAATAACCAAATGATCAAAAGAATTACCAATTCTATTATCGACACAACAACAAAATAAACTATCGATAAATAATAATAACTGTAAATATCTAATTATTCTTCAAATGCATAGTGAATTCATCTTCTCCACATCTTATCCACATATTCCCATGGAGTTGTCACCTGCTTTTTTCATGTATTTCTCTATTTTACAGTAAATAAGTGCCTTTACCCGGTTACATATCCCACCTCGATTGGTTAGATATTGTTTCTGAATTTATGAACCCCATCATTACCTTTATGGAAAACTTTTAAACGAATGAATAATTGATGATTTCCATTTTCACGTATAATTCATTCATTCTTATTAGCATGCAAATTAAACGATAATCTTGAATTTCAAATACATGAAAGACAGAAAATAAATCTGAAAATAAATACATGTTTTGTCTTTATTGAAAACCAAATCTCAGTTCTACAAACTTTCAAATACAACAACAACAGCAACAATAACAACAAAAAGCAATCATACAATTTCTAGAATGGGAAAAAATAGGTCGAAAGGTGCAGAGGCTATGAGGTATAAATTTTGTGGTTTCCCAACTGAAAACTTTGGAGCAGTATTAGAATTCGAACCATTCCTAGGAGGAGTACTGGCATTTACTAAATTAGGAGTTCCTTCATTTACGAAATGTGGTTGAACATTTATTGGCGGTGGTGACGCTGCTGGAATTTGAGGAATTTCATCAGTACTTGAAGGGAAAGAAGAAGATAAATAAGTGATATGCTAGGATCCTGAGCAGTAGTCAACCTTATAATGAAATCGTATCGGCTTTTGAGAAATTATACTAACAGTTAGACGCCTTCCATCCTAACACCATTTTCTCCCGATCGAAAACAATATGGTGAGCAGTCAAAAAATTATCTGCACTAAGAGAGAAAACAATGTGGCATTACCAAAGCATGGTTATGAGTGCATTGCTCATCTAAAGTGCAAGCAACTTCCCCTAGAAAATCAGTAAACAGATGCATTTGGCTCTCCCCCAAGTCGATGTTTTTTGGGAGAAATGGTCCAGAATCCCTTCATTCGCTATTAAAACCATGTTAAAAAATAGACACTTACTGCCAATGAAATTCCCATTTGTATTCTTCAAAACACCCTAGCAATATGCGGTAACGGTTTATGCATTAAGAGACAACTGATTAAGTATTTGGTATAAATAAAAATAGGAAAGGTATGAAGAGCTCGTCATAGATCTCAGCAACCACAGAGTTTTGATTATAAGATACCATTCTGTATTCGGATACAACGTTAACCTGAAGTCTTACCCCATTAGTGATTATCGGAACCATTCGATTATAAACATTGAATTGGCTTCCACCTTTCATGATTAAAGTTACCTTTGGTATATCCAAGCTAACATCATAACAATATTGATAAAGATCATCAGGATTAGAAGAATACCGTTTTTGTAGAGTCTGTGAGTCGAACTGCAAAAATGAATAACACACCCTACTTATGTTAAACCCGACGAACTCAAATTATGTTATGGAGTTCAGAGCAGAATAAAAATCGTTATCTGGACTACTTACACTATCACATAGAGTCGTGTATGCTGGTTCATTCAACTGTGTATATTCGGCACCAGAGTAAACAATTGCACCAAAATCCAGCAGATCACTCAGAGTTCCCCCCACTCTCAATTGAGATACAGTAATGTTATACCTTGGGCTGTAGAATTAAAAATAAATAACATAAAAAACTCCAATCATTTGAGGTGGACGATAAGTCCAATTTCTATCATTGAATGCGAAATCAATGGGCCCTTAACAACTTATGCATGTGTAACTTTCATGGAACAATTTCAGTCATAAATTTATCTCTTGCAATGACAAATATGAGCATTTTCGCAGAGAGTTAAAGGGCAAAGATATTTATTGATTACTTAAACTGTGCATCCTAAAAATCGAGAATACAAATATCGTTTAAAAAGGCAATAAGAAATTCAATTATAACTTACATAGAAAGAAGATCCTTTCATGGGGTTTGCACCTACGAAATATGTTTCCATTGATGGTTTTCAACCAACTGAAATAAAACAAAACCCTCAAAAATAAAGGATCAATTTAGTCAAATACAAATTCAGTGCTTAACAATTCTAAAGAAGAATCAAAAAATGCAAAGAAATATTGAGAAATAAATGGTTGTAACAGAACCCTAATTTTGTGCTATGGCAATTGAAGGAAGTGGATGGGGAGGTAAACCATTCCTTGACTTTTGGTATGGCCTAGGCGTGTGAAAAATTGTGTTTCTTTGGATCAACCACAACCATAGATCTATCTTTTACAAAAAAAAATCTGGACCGCCACTTATTTAGGCTAACTTACCTAATGAGGAAGAGAATGATTAAGGTACTTACCCATTGCAATACAAAAGAAAAATATCGGATTTTAGGAATAAATTCAGTCTCCTAACGTGTAAAAAAAACTAATTTGGAAGGACATGGGAGTTATAATACAGTCATTATACTATTAACATGTTACCTTCTTTTATTTTGCGGAACCCAGGAACAGGCGGCGTTGATTTAGCCAAATTTGTCACAACCTCGTCATGTACTTTTAGTGTTTATATTCCAGTTAAATCCACTCTAACCTAAGCAATGGCAATCAGGGAAAACATTAGATTAAGACATAGCACCTTACCATTGAATAAAGTAATTGCATTAACAGAAATAATTTCACATAATATTCTGGTGAGCACTTCTAAGCCACAAATTTGACCAGTTGGGGATTTACTCACTTGGACATTGTTGTGTCTTAACAGAAATAAGGTAGTTAGGAGACATAGTGGAAACTCACTTAGATCTTATCATCATATCGTAACTCAATGACTACCTTTGCTTTTTTAAAGTGTACAACAATGTCTTCATTAGAAGAAATTGACGAATCAATAACTGAAAAGAGAAAAAAAAAAAAAAAAAAAAAAGAGGTAACTGGTAAGGTTGATACATCATACATGAAACAAAACTTCTACGCATCAATGCATCATACTGTTTTCAAGCAAATGTGAAAGAAGTTATAAGCTCCAGTGTTGTAAATTAGACCTAAGTTCACCTGAATCAACTGCATATGTGATCTGGGATGATGGTCTGTGACTTTCCCCGCTTGAGAATAATAACCTTATGAAATGAAAAATGAAAAAAGTATTTAAATTACATTTCATTTGAATCACAAACTGCTATCTATAACTTATAAGATAACCAAAACCACAACATATTACATCCACATAACCAATCAAGAAGCAGAATAAGCATTATATAATTAATATTCACATTCAAGAAACGAAACCAGATGACCAGCATAATATATGAGAAGTGTTGCCATAATTTAGCTAGTCGGTCTTAGGAACATATTATTAAATTGTGGAAGAATAAAAGTAAATCCCTCGAATGGTATCATACAATCAGCCTACATGGTTGTGGATACAATGATCCAAAGTCAGACCAAAACAAAATGATCTCCTGTTATCAGCTCCAGCCAGAAAATATCCTAAGTCATATATTGATGACAACCATAATGTCACATCTCCCTACATTATTATTACCTTTACGGATTTACCCCTACCATCGAATCCTTCATCTGTGTCCTACGTTCCTCGCTATCTTTACTTGCATAGCTAGAGTTGGTAAGAATTTATTAGTGGAACACTCTTCACCCCTTTTAGTATAGACTACCAGTCCCAACTATCATAATAGTTAATAAAATACACTTGAACGCCAAAATAAAAATTCTTCCTTGTAGGAGCAATTAACAATACATTATAAAATACAAAAGACAATAGCTAAAATGTATGACATACCTCGGAAAATTGTGATTACTTGTGTAAAAATTGTGATTCCTTGTGTAGTGTACACTGAAGCTTTTAGTGGTTCCACTTATATGCACAGGATTGTTAAAGGTCCCTGTAAAAACCTATTGTTATTATTAAAATAGCACAAAGGATTCAATTATCCATGAAGTGGCTAATATACTTTTGCAAAAATAATTGTTGCATTCTATGAAATTTTATCCACATACAAAATCCTAATCCACAAGTTATATTACTCCTAACTGCTAGGAATTTTACTTACTCTAATTCTTGGAAATGAAAGGGTTTTTGAAGGAACTGTAGATATCGATATACATGCCATTGATTTTAAGGATATTTGACTAAAAACCAGACAATCAATCTACTGCACAAATCTAAAGTTTCATACTCAAAATCACACTGAAAAAACAGAAATAGAAAGAAAAAAGAATAAAGAGAAATCAAATTCTTACCTGATTGAGAAGTTTAATTCATGCACCTATTAACAAATCCTCGGAGTAAACCTACTGATCAACAATTGAATAGAAATCTCTTTGTTGCCACACTAAATATTGATAATAAACTAAGTAACCGACTAATAGCAGCTTCAAATGCAAAATTTCTTTTTGTAAGCAACTCTTATGATGAAACATTATTTTTTCACCCCTTTCATTAATATCAAAGATTCGAATCAAGTAAAAGTCAGAGAGAAGTTATACTTGAAGGCTAGAGATCTTCAAGGTTGAATGTTCTTCTACCAATTGCTAGAATAAAAAAAAGACGAATTATAGCTTAAAACTCTGTCAACAAAATCAAACCCTAACTTAAATAATGAAAAATAGGGAAAAATTAAATAAATTGCAAACCCTAACTTTTACCTGATAAAGTTTGTACAAAATCAAACCCTAACAGTTAGCACGAAAAAGAAACGATAAAGAACAAAATAAAATGGGTTTCTTTCATACATGAGAACAACATAAAATGGGTTTGTTTTGAAGGTGAGGGTTTCAAAGAAATGTTTTTAGACGAACTTAAGAAGAAAACAATGTGGATGCATGTAGGTTTATGAGCTTCAATGAAATTGAAACTGTTGTGACCATTTTGTGCATTTTTTTTCTTCCAGGACTTGATTGAGGGAATCCTGACCACTATTACACATTCCATGGACAGATCCTAGCCCTCCTTTATCCCTCCTCAAAACACATCACAACCACTCTTTATACATCCCCAAACAAAATCCTAACCACTTTTTATATCTACGTTGTATTTTATATTCTTGATGGTTACTTAGAGCAAAACCAGTAGGAGTTCTTAAATAAGAACATTTGATGGTCCACGCAGATGGGCAAACTCAGTTTCTCAAAGTAGGAAAAGAGTTTCTCAGATATGATTGAACCGATCGGCCAAACCTTGGTCGATTTTCCCAAGTTGAGTCGAGCCTCGGTTAAACTTGAGACAGTCGATCAAGGTTTGGTCGACAAGGGATACATTTTTAACCCTTGACCAACGACTATATCTCCCTTCTAACTATGTAAATATCATCACATCTAATAATTAATACACAAGAAAAATACCACGTGGATATTTCGAGAGGAAGCCACCACCAAATGATGCATGATTATTTTATAGACGAATGTGTGCACTCTAATGAAGATTTCCAACGTCGCTTCGTCAAGCCGCTCCACATGGTCGTTAGGATTGTTGGAGAGATTTATCGGGTAACCCTAAATTCAATTATCAATTTGATGCACAAAACATACGGGGACATCGTCATGAACAAAAGGTCATTGCATCCTTACGAGTTTTATCATATAGGTGTCCAGGGGATTCCTGTGATGAGTACATTTGTATGGCCAAATAAGTTGTATATGAATATATCAATATGTTTTGCGAAATTGTGGTCAACCATTATGGTCCACGTCTTTCATGATAACAAACGCAAGATGATGTCGACCGACTACTCAAGGAAAATACGAAGACGGAATTTCCCGGAATGCTAGATACCCTTGAAGGCATGCATTTGGTGGAAGGGATGTCCTTATTCTTGGCAAGTTCAGTATAAGGGCCATTACACAAAACCAACAGTTATTCTGGGAACTGCGGCTTCTTATGATTTTTAGATATGACGTGCATTTTTCGGAATTCCAGGTTTAAATAAAGACATCAATATTTTGCATAGACCGCCTTTAATTGAAGAATTAAAGTACGGAACCGCTCCGGATGCAAATTTCACCGTCAACAATAACTATAACATGGGGTATTTTCTGGCGGCCCAAATTTATCCAGATTGGTCAACTTTAGTATAAGCTTACACTGAGAAACCCGAGGAGAACCGTGATAAAAGTTACTTTAACAAGAAAAAAATGGGGTATCGGAAGGATGTTAAATGAACATTTGGAATTTTATAAGAGAAAGTTCCACATAATTTGTGGACCATATCGTTCATTTAAACCATTTTTAAATGAATATGGTCATGCTCACCTGTATTATTTTGCATAATATGGTAATTGAGAAAACCCGATGTGATACCAGTTGGATGTTATCCAGATACATATTTGAGGCGTGATGTTCGACCCCGGCGTGGAGTTCCCGCAAGAGAATATAGAATGGCAAAAGACATACTTCAAAACAGAGGTTTATATTTAAGACTAAGGGAATATCTCACTATGCACAATTGGGATGAATTCGAAGCCAGGAACCTCACATGGTTTAGTTTTTATTACTTTTTAGTTTTTATCATTTTAATCATAGTTCTTTTAATGTAATTTGATTTTTATAATGAAAATTCATTCGTCGATGAATTTTAAGTATTAGTTTTGAATTAAACAAACATTGAAATTCAAATTAAGGATTACTTTGAAATAAATACTAAGAATTGCATTAAAAGTACATTGAAATCCAATAACTAAACTAACTGTTACGTCAAAAATAAAACTAACTTAAACTATTACATCAAATCGAACTAATTAACTAAATATTACATCCAAACTAACACTAATAACTAAAGTGGCATAATGTCATCATCGTCACAATCGACGTTCTCCTGATGAGAATCAATGTCAGTTGTTGTTGGGTAATGTAGTCGTGCCTTCTTTGTCTGAAGTTCATCAAATTCGGCTTGCCATACTTGTAATTGTGCTTTATTCATTCATTCATAGAATTCCTCTCATATATGCATTAAGGAAATTCTTTTCAACCGCCTTACGATCTTTTCTCATTTCCGCAGTCATTTTTTTACGCTCAATTATTTTAATAGTATCGGTTTTTTAATGTTTATCAAAAAAGTCATGCTTGTTAAATTTTGAAGTTGATGATTGTGCGACATCTTTAGATGCCTTTTTGATCTTTTTTATTTTTTTCTACCTGGTCCATCACATCTTTCTGCATTTCCATTATCATCAAGATTAAAATAATCATGGTAGGATCCGCTAATGATGGGCTAAGAGTTTTAGTTTGTTTCTACCGAAGAATATGGAGACCCAAGTGGTTGAGCAACATTTGTAGTCCTGTATGGTGATTGATTTGGTACTTGATATTTGTTCAATGACATATCAGGGTTATATCGGTTCAGCTTCTTAAGGATGTGGAAACAAGCTTCGTACTTGAAACCCGTATTTATTGTCTTTTTCCATTCCTCTCGAATTTTACGTTGTTGCATTTGAAAAATTATAAATTAGTTATTGTAACAAACATAACCTATTTTAAATATCAATTTAAACAAATTCAAATATGACTTACCACATCGATTCCAGTTTTACTTGTCGTTCCATGGAGTTGATAGGGCTTAGGTATTAAACAATCTAAATTGCCTATCAGTTTCACAAAACTGATAACCCTAATAATTCTAATTCTAGGCTTAAAAAGTGTGGGCTTTATTAGAATCTGATTTTGGATTAGAGTTTTTTTGGGCTTGACTTATATTTGGATATAAAAGAGTTAGGGTTATATTACAAAGGAGAGTTTTATTACAAAAGAGTTTCTACAAGTGAAGAAATATAAAAGAAGCACAACTTCAACAAGAGGACTTTCTCTTACACAATCTGATTTTTGACATCTTCCGCAGGTGTAGGGTTTTCTCGCACAAAAGGATTTTTAGATACAAGTTTGAAAAAAATCCACCGTAATCGAGTTTTACGCACCTAGGGTTTTCTATATTAATCTTCCTCTTAAATTTAATTAAATTTATGAACTCCAAAGTCCGAACTATGGGTAGCTAAACTTTTTATTGATTATGGAGGATTTCGAAACTCCGTAACATGATTTATTAATCAATTTTTACAAGTTAAATCTTTTGATAAATATCTTTTACCATTTTTACGACCATGGATGCTTGTAAATTATCTAAGTGCGCAATTAGGTATCTTATATGCAACTCTAATGCTTGTAGAGATAACTCTAATCCGCAAATGCTAGAGTAATCAACACAAGCTACGATACACTATTTGTTGCAAAGGGATTTTATGGACAATAGTATGTAAAAGATAAACCTAGATTATCATGTTGAACTTGTGAGCAAGTGACTAGGAGAAACTTGATTCACAAATATTAATTTAATTGATTGAATTATACCTAAAGATCCTATTTTAGGAGGTTCACTTGATTGGAATTCGCTTGAGAACTTATTCTATGCGGTGAATTTAGGAATCCGAATATAGTTGAACTTATAACTTGTCTAAAGTTGTTAACAATTTAAGTTTATTGAAGGTTACACTTGTATGATTAATAATATCTTCGCTCGGTAGTGGAAAATGATTTATTGATCAATTCCATCTCATAATTAAATACAAACTTCAATTTCAGAATTTCGAAATCACAATAGTCTTAGTTAAGAACACTTTTATAACAACTTTTTCTCAACACCTCCCTTGGGATCGAACCTACTTGTCTTTGTACTACTTGTTAGTGTAAGAGAAGTAGCAAAATATTTTTTGTGATTTTAACACCTCATCACTACCCAATTGTTCATGTCTTTGATAATTGTATTAAAATGACTTGACAACCCATCTGCATCACAACTTCTTGGATTCCTAGTTTCATGATAAAATTAAGTCCAAATATTCCTCCAAATTATGTTATGTTATTTTTGAACACCATTGATAAGATCAAGCGTACAAAAAAAAAAACTCTGCAAATAGCTTTATCTTCATCCTAACTATATTTTGGACCGTGAACTTTAATTAGCTGGAGCATTTTGTTTTATGATGATGCTGCCAATTTTTTTTAGCTTTGTACTTTTTTTAATGATTTATACTCACAGAGAAAGATTTAATGAATAATTAACCATTTTTTAATTAGAAGATATGTATTAGACATTATGCATACATAAGGTATAAAGGGCGTACAAGGTGAGATTTTGAAATATGAAAAAGTTGAATCTATAAATGATATAATAAGTCGTTGAATGGATAAGTTATTGTCTGCTGAGGCTTGGCCAATCATCCAACCTTAACTGGATGGTTTAACTTGAGACGGGATGCACAAATGCTCAGATTTAAGCATTTGCCTATCACATTTGAACAGAGGTGACAATGGGAAAATCTACCCAATTTCCTTGATATTATGGGTGGCAACTACTAACTAGAGACTAGAGAGCATAGGAGACTTGTATCATCTGATTATTATACCAAGTAGTAAGTATGTGCTACCCAGGTCATGGATATGGAATGAAACCATAAAGTTATTAACCATTCGTTTTGCATAAGGAACCCACCAACTATTTTAATATCGTCGATCTATCTTATAAAAAGAAATGTGTTTTTTCCAATCCAACGGTTCTGGGTGGGAATTTAAGGCGATCAATGGTTATTATTGCTTTTAAAGTGCAAAAGTTAAACTGTGGCTGAAAATGCACCCCCATTATTATACCCTGATCCAACAGCTTGGAGTGGCTGCATGTGGTTCTTTTTCCTTATATTCAACGTACCTGGATTTTTCTCTTCCTTTTGCTTCTGTAACGATAACGCATGTGCGGGATTAAGGAATTTGCGGAAAAAAACCTGAGAACTTTTGATTATTTTTCATTTTTTTTGTAGCGTCAAATTTATTTCCCTCACGAATGCACCTAATTAATATTCTCGATATATTTTCTTTATCGATTCGATACCCATATCATCATTTGACTTCGAACAACAGGTGTGTCTTCTTCTCTCCCTGATTTCTTTTTCTTCCTTTTCCAATGATCATGAGAGAGCTATCTGTAATTTCCTACTTGACTCATTTTTTGGTTCTTGCTGTTTGGGTTTATGTTCCTTAATTTATATGCTTATCCTATGTCCAGAAGTCATGATTATAAACACACGTATTTAGGGTAAATTGAGATTAGGGTTGTTATTCTTTCACCCAATTTATAATTTTGAATACATCTAAATTAGTTTAGTTGATCTCCTTTTAAGGTTTTATTTTCTCACTCTTATATTTTATGTTATTGTTTGGTATATAAATTTTTGGTGGTAAATTTTTAATTGATTTTGAATGTATTTCTAAAATTTTGATTTCATTCTTCTGTTGATTAACACATGCTCTCTTAGTTTTGGGAAAGAGAAAAATATTTTCAGTTAATTTTAGGTAGACAATGCAACTTCTCGATTTCTTTCTGTATCTCTAATTTATCCGTTAGTATGAACAGAACATGTGATTTTTTTAACTATACATTTCAAAAGTGGATTTGATCTTATATAGCCATTGGTTTTTCAGGTATGCCATTCTTCAATGGTTTTAGAAGATGAAAGTTGATTTATTTTGTGTTATTACTCCAACTTTTATGCGTTATATCAAACCGACAACTTTGGCTCTACTTTTTCTCATTCAGTTATATTATAAATTATAAGTTAGTCTTTATAGTTATAATCCAAGGTCAAAGCAATAAAATTAGTGGTTGGAAAGTAAATTTATATTCATTTAACCTTCGTTTGTAGTGTTTTTTTTTGTTTGTTTAAATTGTAATCAGGTCCCTGTCGTTAACCTATAATATTATGTTTTTATTGTCTGTAGCTCTCCCTTGAGGTGGAGACATATTTAAGAAAGAAACATGACTATGCTTTCTTCTTACATTCAAATATTTATGTATCAAAATCTCTTCTTTTGTTAGTATTTTCAAAACTAATGGTTTAATGACGTTGCATGTCTTACATTTTGGCAAGTGTTTTTCACATCAAAAAACCACATTTGATTCTTTAAAATGATATGTGTTAAAATATACTTCACTATGTTTTTTTTTTATAACTCCACTAACTAATGTCAATTTTCAATCTTATAGCGAGCTTAACCGAAAATAAAGATTCATATTGTCACAACTGTAAAGTATTTCAATCTGTAAAAGTGATTTGTCCTTTCTGCAGTATCTCCATTACCCTCCTGTTAACTCCGTGTGCATAGAATGTTTTCTCAGATGTTTATACCAAATTAGTGTTTAACATTAGTATGGCATACTAACCCATTTATGGATATGGAACCTTTTAATGTATATTTGTTGGGTTTTCTAAAAATCATCACCAACATCCAGCTTCTTCATAATCCAGGTGGGTAGTCTTGCTGAATGCATCAACTCACAATAGAGAATCTCAAGTAAACTTTTTCGGATGTTACCATCTTTATGCTTAAATGGTTACCTCCACTGCAATCTTTTAATTCACACAAATAACCAGACTCTAAATTCTCGTATTAGGGGGTCAACATTGAAGATTTCCCTCTGGGGTTCTACTGCTAATCAGTTTATGGTCCAATCGAGGCCGACTCTTATCCAACCGAGTAATAGTAGTTGTGAGCTCTACTTTTGTGAAGAACTATCAAGGTATCCCCTTTCTATCAAAGTTTTCATATTCTATAATATAGCATGACTCCAATTTGGGTTCGGTAATAGTAGTTGCCTGCTCCACTTTTGTAAAGAACTATCTAGATATCCCCAATCTATCAAATTTTATGTATTTTGTAATATATGGTATCATGGAAACAATTATGACCGAAGCATTATTCCATTATTACATAGAATATAACCTATCCTCCACAAATGATACCAAAGTGTACCCCAATAATGAAATGCAATCCATTATAGAAACACAGAAAAGGTTAGTGTACCCCAATAAAATTTAAAATCGAAATCACAACCCATATTCATGTCCGCTCTTCTATTTTTTCATGGTATATACATTTTAAATTCCATTTCCAAAATAAATGGGTATTGTTATTGATTTTATCCCTACTTGGTGATTCTTCCAACTAGCATTGGTATTTTATATGCAGTATGCGCGTACTAGGAAATGTCTAGCAAGAGATGTAGTTTATTTGATATATATAGTCTAAATTTAGAGTAAGGAATTATTTTTTATTCATGGGTCAAAAATATTGTATAAGGTTATTGATTATTATATTCTTTATGTATATGAGAACTTTAACTCTGTGATTCCACATAATAAATCAGTACAAGTTCAACTTAGATGCACAATTCACCCAAGCTGTAGGCGTTTTGATTGTGTATAAATATTACATAAAAATAAATCAGAAAATCCTCAATATCAAAAAGCATCTTAAGTATCCAGCAAAAGACTAAAATGCAATATCACAAGAAATTTACTATATCTAAATCCAAAATAGTGAATTAGCTAAAAGAGTTGCTTGTATTTAAATATTTTAGGTAGACTCCGACGATAGAGCATCACACATTATTTTTGTCAACTAATCACATTATTCAGAAGCATGGATCAATAGGTATACAATTTATCGGTGCACATTCATACCGATAAATGTGAAGAATAGATCTATCAACTTCCATCAGCACCCTAATAAAATATGGAGAACCATTCCACCATTGTGAAGTGTTATTGCTTGCTCCCTATCATATTCTATTGTATTACCTCCATGTTATGTAAAGACGTATTAGACATGGCCCTAATGACGTGTGTAAAAATCTCTCGACAATTTGATGTTCTGATAGGATTCTGACGAACCTGTTTATAATAACCGCAATCGCACGGCATCTAACTAGTAGACAACGGCAAATACGGGTCGAACCCACAAAGAGCGGGGACAATGCTGCTATCAATATCTCTAATCAACTAACCAAGAACAATATTTTTGGATTTTTAGAATTATAAATTAAATAATAAAATAAACTGAACTAATAAAACAACTAAACAAAGAGAGTCGGTAACCAGGGTTTTTAGTATCCACCACTATTTCTATTTAATTACTGAAGTGAAACATAACTCCTGAATATTTATCTATTGTTTGTTCTATCGACATCCCCTATTATATATAATAGATTCGCAAATATTACTGGGATTCCCTAAGCATGGCGCATCAAAGACTCTAATCCTCAGCATACACCATCAAATTGCGTTGGCGAGAAAATTATACGAAACTAAATATAGATTCAAAAATAATACATGGTTGTTCTAAGCATACCCCATCAAAGGATTTAACCCAATGAAATATCAAATAATGAGATAAATATATTTGTGAAACTATAAATTTCGCACATAGGTTATTGTATTGTACATAACCGGTGAAGCAACAACTCATATTATCATTAGATCAATAAACAGATATCAAGAACTAACTTATTCAATTCATAATAGTCTGTACCAAATAATTCAATTCAAAGTGGTCTAATACTCTTAAGTGGTTTCAACATAAAGCCCTAGTTACACAAAACTTAGCAAAACATAACTATGGGATATAGAGAAAAGTAGAGAGATTAAACCACACTGAGCAACGACGTCTTCATAGGATGAAGAAATACAGACAAGCCAATCAACCCAGCCATTTCTTTATCCTGTCAGACTCTCCTCTCGTTTTCGCCCCCCAAAACTAGCCGCCAGCCAAAACCAAAAAGAAATCCTTGGTACTCTGACCTTCCAAATCAACTCCGCCACCGAACCCCCTTATTTGTTTCTTCTTTCTTCTATTTATACGAAACATAAAACCAACTCCTCTTTTTGTATCTCTAGACTTGCCACATCACCCTTATGCCAACAGACCGAACAAGCCTACTCCTTTTTTTCTATTCACGTGCTGTCAGCCACGTTTTCACCTCCAGTCACTCCCTCTTACTCTTTTTTCTCAAATTATTTTACGCCAACATCAACTCCAATTCAATTTTTTCGTCTCTCTAATCAGATCTCTTTCACCAACTTTTATCTGACCGAACTCTGACTCTTATTCTCTCTATCTCCACGTCAAGCCAACACCAAACTTCAAGAGACCCCACCTTCACGTGACCACTAATTCCCTTCCAAACGACACACCAACATTAAGAGACAAGTCACCTGACATGTCTCTCAACCCCACTGAAACTTCACTCCTCTTTTCTACTTCACAATAATTGTTCTCCGGCCAGACTTTTCACTCGTTTGCTGCCTCCCATTCACGGTCTCTTGGTCCATCGAGGGCTTTTTAAACCGATCAAGCTAACTGGTTCATTAGCTCCAAAGTTTATTGACACCACTAAGTCCATTTAACCAAGTTTATTCGTAATATCGGGAATTATGTATATAATCTATAAAAGCAATAAAAAATATATTATTAATACAAACCAAATACTAGTAAATATAAATTAGACGGTAAATATATATAAATTATGTCTGTATCATGTTCCATAACAATAACTTTATGCAGAAGTGCTCATTTACAATAAGTACAATTGTTCTTTAGTAGTCGAAAATTTGTGTAATCTAACAATCTTATAGATCTCTCATGTTGAAAACCTTTTTTTTGAAGCATAAAACCTTATTCGATTGTAATTATCTACAATGTTTTTATATGACTTTTTTTTTTAATTTGTTGACGTTAATTAAAATTGGCTCATTTTAAAAAAATAAAATAAAATAAAATTTAAGGATGAATTGGCTAATTTGGTGTTGCATGTTAGTAGTCCAATTTGAGTGACTACATTAATGTTGAGATTTGCGATTCTATGAGTCATGAACTAAAAAAAAAACATCTAGTGAGAAGATATGAGTCCAAATTTGTGCACCCACTAAAATATTGGGGTGCACAATCCGATCTCCCTTATTTGTCAGAAAGAACTCCAAAACTGCGTATCATTTTTACCTTATTTACTTTTCTGTTTTTGTTTCTTATTCTTTTTAAAAATTACAAGGCATTGATTTACATGTGCAAGACTTTGGAGTTTAAATTTTCCCATCGTCTCTCTCTAAATTCATTTGAGATACTCCATATCTACTTCAATAGTCTATGCTCCATATCTTTGATAACTCTCTTTTTCATTCTTTTCCATCTTTTTTTGCCTCTGTATTCTTTGTTAGAATTTTATTATATTAGTTAGTGTTTTTTTTCATAGTTAGAGTTTTGGATTTATTTGGTTATATTCTCAACGTAAGATTTGATCCACCATATTGATAATTATGATTAATATATAAAGACGCAGTAATCACCAACAACATGGATAATTAGTAAAAAAAATATGAGAAACAATAATTGCAGACTATAAACTCCCTCAAATTTCAGAGGATAAAACTGATTTCAATTTCATAATGGTGTAATCAGATCCATAGTTATGATTCAGGAAGGCATGGATTAGTTGAAGTTATTCAATTTATTTTCCATTATTCTTGTATAATTCCTTTTGTTTTCTTTACTTCAAAATTCAAATTCGGAAGATATAAAATATTGTTTCTGTCCCTGCTAAAGAATCAACACTGATCTAGGAAAAACAATATACTCTTGAAGTACTTTCTTTAGATTCGGAAATCAAAATCGAACAGGACAAGCCTAACGATAGTAACCATTCCGTCCTGCTTCGGTCACAAGGAGAAAAAATGGGTTGATCTTAAGGTAGGGAAACAAAGAAATTTGAAGGAAATAAGTGTGATGAATTGTGTATAGAGACGTTGAACTATTGAGAATAACATAGCTTGTAAAAAATGGTAAGCTTGTTTTTTTTTCCTGAATGGGCTAAGGAGCCAATTTATAATAGTTTGGGAACACACGTTTTCCTCGTAAGTAGTGGAAGTAGTGAAGAGATGGAAAGGTGGAAGTCGTGGGTATAATGGTATAACCGCCTTGGAATCTTCGGGAAACCATTACTCCATTACTCCATTAACCGATTCAACTTTACCACTACTTTGTAACTTTCTTATCATGGGGTGTTTTCACGTCGCATGTTGCTGTAACCACCAGACCAAAACACCATGAAGAATTCCCCCATGTAATTGTTTTGATTTTTCGTAGAGTTAGTGGAGTCATGGACTCAAAACACGTGAGTTTGTTGTAAGATAATGTTATCGATGAGTTTGTGTCATAGCAGTATGGTAATGGCCTAGTATTGGCGCTAGTAGCAAGGGGAAAGGCTGACACTAGCAAGCAGGGTTGGTGCGTACGGGCAAGATGGCGCAGTAAGGTAAGGGAAAAAGGGTAAAGGCTAGCAAGGCGTCAAGGATGACGCTAGTGCTAGCGCTAGCACTGCTGGGGCCTGTTTGGCGCGTTGGTTTCTGTCCTTTAGCACATGTGTATGCTACTCATTTATGTTGGGAGTGTGGCTAGGGATTGCTAAGGTGGCATTTGCTAGTGCCATGGTTATTGCCTATGCACCACTATCTTTGACATTTATTAATGTCGTGGCCATATTTATGGCATGTTTAGGGTCTCTCAATTGTATGAGATTTAATGTTAGCATTTATGCAGTGAACACAAAACATTTTCAAGAGATTCAGTTGTGGAAGTTTACAACTTGAGATAATGCTTGATGCGACTCTCCAATTAGATGGTATGCATCCAAATCGCGCTTTCATTCGGAGATGACATAGCATTATTCCGAATGTTCATAATTTTGCATAATCGGTGTGTTCCGATTAATGCAAATAATTTATATGGATGCATATGAAATAAAGAAGATTTAGCCGGGTAAAGCCCTGAGATTTCGAAGGCGCATACATATATAAAAGAGCTACAAGGATAATGCAGCTATAAGCTAGATACGCTTTCTCAATTCTCTTGCAGAATAAGATAGTAACATGTATCCATAACTCTGATGCCAGGTCAGGAATTTATACATATTTATTTCATACCTCTACATCTAGGTGAAAAGCAATATTACAATTTTCTTCCTTGTCAAAAGCTCACCATCAACATCATACAAATCAGTTTCAAGTCCTCAACATAAAATCCTGGCGACAAAAGATGTTTGTAACTCTTTTTTATAAGATAAGAGTGATAATAATAAATATTAAAGTTAAATATAAAATAAAATTAAATATTACAAAATTTTTATAAATAAAACAAAACCGAATTAGACATTTTCCTTTTAACTATTCCCCTCAAATCAGGAAGGGAGAAATGTGCATCCCGGTTTAAGAGGGGTGCAAATTTGCACTCGAAAGACGTCAATTCATGATGAGATTTGCATCTTAAAAGAAAACACTGTTACAGTGACCAAACACGACATGCACGGGTCACATCCTAGTACACATCAGTAAAGGGCGTTCCTTTTTGCTTCCCCAAATCTACTAATGGTACTTCTTTAACTATAAAAACTAATTAAAAACAGTTTGTATTAAAATTTTAAATGAAACTAATTATATACATACCCATTCTTAAAAAAAGGAAAAATTGTTTATGTAACTATAATTAAAAAAAATCCCGTAAATAAAAAATTCCTTAAATAAAGGAATAATGAAAGTCTCTTATATTTTTTTTTTTAAAAAAATAGGGTTTTAATTTTAATTGAATAATAAGAAAAAAATTGGATTGAATCAAGGATACTACCAGACAAGTTTTATTTTCGATCTTAAGAATAAGGCAGATTGACCCAAGTATTAAAAATGGAACAATCTCGGACAAATTAAAAAACCTTAATTATATAGACTATTATATTGTCAAACCGATCAAAAACGTTTAAGATAATCAATCACAAATAAAAATAAATAAATGGTAAAAACCGCATCTTTGTATCTAGTGATAAGGGTAAAAGTTCAATTATTTTTTTTATTGCTTTTAAAGCATATTTCTTTCTTCTAATAATAATCGCCGAAATATACAAGATATTTATTTTAGAATAACATAACTAGTAGAAAAATACCAAGGTCACCAAGTTGTGTATAAAAACTCTCTCATATTATTATTTACAAATAAATACCATTTGAAATAAAAATGAGACAAAAACCCTATTTCCATTAAAAATGTTTAAATATAATTTTTTATTTTTTAAAATGCCAGTCTTTTCCTTCCGTATATATTTCTTAAGCTTTTTAAAGGAAAGTTTTGGCGGAAGAAAATATTTAGAGAGAAAAAAATAGATTTTCTCCGAGAAAAACAGATCCAGAGAGAATCGAAAATCTTCTCCGGCGTCGTCTTCGTTTTGTCTTAGTTTTTAGGGTTTCAATTCTAACATTCAAAGATTCACGCGGTTTAATCAATATTTGCAACTCACAAAGTAAGTTTTAGGTTCAATTTGATTGAATAAGAGAAGAGCAGATGTTAAAAGTTTATTTGAAGAACAGATCTGGTATTCGTTTCAGTTTAATTGAAGAAGACAAAAGAATTTACAGTTTCAGTTTGTTCTTCGAATCGTTTTCAATTTGTTCTTCGAATCATTTTCAGTTTGAAATTAGATATTGAATTGAAGAATCCAACTAAAATTACAATTTATCCTTCCAATTTGACCATCTTCTTCTTCTTCGAATTAATCTATTGTAGTAGTCGAATCATTCATGAGAGACTCAAATTTAACTTTTCAGGTAATTATTTTTTCTTTTGTTTTTGATTGTATTTTAATTTTCGAGTTGATTTGGTTATGAAACTCAAATCCATACGGTATTTTGGTTATGTTGTTGATGTTCTTATTCAAATCTATTCGAATAAAAAATGTTATGTAATTACTGTTATTCAAACCAATTTTTGTTGTTGTTGTTGTTGATATTCACATCTAGTGAAACCTTTTTTGGTTTCATACTTTTGTCATGTAGATTATGGAATTTGTTCTCGCAGTTATATCTCAAGCATATATTATTATTTCGTATTGGTCTACAAGCATCTCTTTTTGGTCTCGAGATTATGGAATTATGGAAAGAGGATATATTATTATTTAGTATTGGTCTACAAGCATCTCTTTTTGATTTGAAGGGTAGTATATGTTTAAGTTGGTGTCAATTCTCTCCTCTTTCTATAGAAATTTTTCACATAGTTGGTGATCAATAAAAGGTTATCCATTGTGATCTCCAATCGGTTGCTCTATTTACTTTGCTTAATAAGCTTCCATCTCTTGAGTTACATGTAAGGCATAGAGCTAAGTGTTCTAGTTCAGGAAGTTCAAGAATTATACCTTTTGAGCAGCCATGAAGTTCAGGAATTATTCCTTTTGAGCATCCACGAAGTTCAGGAATTATACCTTTTGAGCATGCAGTACTTACAAATTTAGTTGATTACGATGTCCCTAATAAAGTGAAAGAACCTTTGAAGTCTGCGCTTTGGTTAGGCATTTTTTAGGGTGATAATTAAGTATTTTCGGGAGGTGTTCAACAAGTTCGATCTGATTTGTTGAAATATCATGCAACATCTGGGTATTCATTCAAGACGACAATGAATGAGAAGTTGAGGATTGTTGCATGTTGTGCTAAAAATAATAGGAGAAATGTGAATGACATATAAATGTTGTTTCTATTGATGATGTTGAAGGTAGTCTTTTTATTATCAATGAGTTAAATAAGAAACATACTTGTGGTGGTGTAGTTGTTAACCGACCACATGTGTCGAATAAACTAATTAATGGCTTGATTCTCGATGAGATTAAAAAGAATCAAAAGAAGAAGAAAAGGGATATTACAAGAGAGTATGGCTTTGACATTAGTCGTTATTATGCATATACAGGGAAGAGGCATGCATTGAATATTACATGGGGAGAGAACGAGAAATCATTTATGTACTTGAAATGGTATACCAACAAATTGACTGAAACCAATCCTGGATCTCGTGTTGTTTTGGAAGTTGAAAATGGGACTCAAAAATTTCAGAGATTGTTTATTTCTTTCGGAGCATCCATCGGTGGATTCAATTAATGTCGTCCCTTATTATTCCTTGATGCATCCCATTTGAAAAGCAAATACCTTGTTCATATCATGGCAGCAACAAGTCTAACTGGAAATGACGGTAAGGTTCTCAAACATTCTATTGGTTTCATCATTTTTTATGTTTGTTTTATCATTTGTATGCTAAAACCTTTTTTCTTGTTCTGTTTGTGTTCATGTTTCAGAAATTTATCCTTTACCTTATGATATGGTTTCATCGAAGAATGATGCGAACTGGAATTGGTTTTTGGAGAATTTGAAGGAAGTCCTTTCTCCTTTTCGAAAAAATCTTACTTTTGTGAGTGATCGAGGTAGTGCTTTGGTGAATCAAATTCTTGTTGTATTCCCTGAAGTTGTTCATGGTTGGTGTTTCTGGTATATGAAAAACAATATCAATATATACTTGCCGAAGGCCAATAAGTTTTATAACAATTATGCGTTGGGATTATTTGAAAAATATGCGTATGCTAATACACATACCGATTTTTTCGGAGAATTGGGAGAAGTTGATGCAGGTCAAGAATCAGAAGTTACAAGATTATCTTAGTAGAACTTCGGTTGATAAATGGGAAAGTGTTTATTTCCCGGGTCGTCGTTATGGTAGGTTGTGTTCGAATATCACTGAGAGTTTCAATGGTTGGATCCTTGAAAAGAGAGAGAAGCCTATAGCCATCATGGTTGATGAGACCATAGTGAAGCTTATGAATCAAATATATGTACGTCGCGAGGAATGTGCAACCTCATTGAAGTGATGAGAAATTTTTTATCCAGAATTTGAAATTGAGATCTACAACAACAAGATGCATGGACATGAATATAGTGTCACCAAGTCGTCGCAATATGTATTTGAAGTTCATTCGATATTAACACAAACAGTCAATTTGCAAAGAATAACATATTCTTGCAACCGTTGGCGCATCAACGGTTTCCCTTGTGCCCATTCTGTCTGTTGTATCATGTTGAATGGAGAAGATCCATATGAGTATGTTGAGTTATAATTTACAATAAAGTTCTACCGAGAATTGTATGCAAGAGAAATTAATCATGTCCCCAAAGTTGAAAAGCCTGCGGTAGTGTCTTTAAAATCTGTTGTTCTTGGTCCTGATTACTTTACCACAATCAGGTCGTCCAAGGAAAAAGAAGATAATTCCTAATACAGGTTCAATTCCGAAGAAGAATATGAGAACTTGTGGTGGCTTCCATGTTTTGACTTCCAATAACCGAAGGACATGCCCTACGCGGCAAATGTGAAGTCATTTCGACTACAATTCATGGACTTTCATTTTCAATTTTTATTTAGACTTTCAGTTTCATCGACTATAATATGTTTTAAACACCAGTTTCATATTTTCTTTGACTGTTTTTTTTTCATTTATTCTCTTTTAAACATGTTAATTTGCTGCAGGTGTTTCATGTTTGTTTAATTTTAGATTAAGTTTGTCAGAGTTGTAGGCTTTTATAATTTGTTGGAACCAAAATAAGTTTCTTATTTTGTAACATGCTTCAGTATTTTTTTTCATCTCTTATATGATGGAACTTGTTTTGGTTCCATCATATTTTTTTTTCATCGTGAATATTATGGAACCAAAAAAATGATGGAACCTTTTATGGTTCCATCATTTTTTTTCATCTGGAATATTATGGAACAAAAAACAATGATGGAGATTTTTTTGGTTCCATCATTTTTTTTCATCTGGAATATTATGGAACCAAAAAAATGAAGGAACTTTTTTTGGTTCCATCATTTTTTTCATCTGGAATATTATCGAACCAAAAAAATGATGGAACTTTTTTTGGTTCCATCGTTTTTTTCATCTGTAATATGATGAAACTTTTATGTTTGTGATATGTTTGTTCAATGCCTAAGTTTCAAGGGTTGTCCATGGTTTAAGGGTTCAGGGGTCAAGGGTTTAAGGCTCAATGCCTAAGGGTTTAGGCCTAAGTGTTCAGGCCTAAAGGTTATGCCTAAAGGTTTATGCCTAAGGTTTTAGCTTTTCTGCATTATGTTGAAACACGTTTTGGTTTCAACTTTTTGTTCCATCAACTGAGATCTTTATAAGCATACAAACTGAGATTTTTTTATAAAAGTTTCAAGTATTTTAAACCAAATATGTATAACAATTCCAACTGAAACAAAAACTGAAATCATTACACAGTTATTTTACACTTAAACTAAAACTAAAATTGTAATCCTTTTAATTGGAAACTAAAACTGTCAACTTTAAATTGTAACTTTGGCCTCATAGTATGCACCTTTATCAAGGAGGATCTTATAGGCCAGTTTTGGCCTCATATTCTGCATCTTTTGTTTTATATGCGCTTCAGACGAAAAAATTTCTTTCAAGGGGCTCTTCATGTAATAGCAAACACGAAGACCGCAATCATTCCTGAAATTAACAAAACAAGATCTTTAAATTGTACAAAACAAAAAGGGACTTAAATGAAGAGAGTGAAGAGAAGATCTCTAAAAACAAGTTCTTTTAAAGCACTTACACATCTTGCTGACAACACGAAGGGGTGTTCAAAACGAATTCTTTTGATTGACTTGCCGTCTCTAGTGAGAGCTTTGCAACATGTTGTTTGAATACTGACTCCATTCTTTCTTTCATGTTTTCAGCACTTTGCTGCATTCATCTTCAGTTTAAGCTATGGAGTTGTAGTGAGAGAATTCTCTGATCTCATTATCAAAAGCTAGCAATGTCCAGTGGTATAACTTTTCACCAAGTTTTGTGATCAATGTAACGAATATAAATTCTGGACTATAATCCATGTTGTCGATGAAAGATTCAATTGCAGAGCGACATTTTTGCCCGATTGAGTATAATGTCTGAAATTCAGGAAAAAAATCAAAAATCAAAAATCAAGTTCTAATTTCGGTTCCATCAAAATAGCCATTAAATAAAAAAATACCAACATAGTTGGTTTCAACCGTACAGTGAAAATGATGAAACCAATTTCGGTTTTGTCAAAATAGCCATTAAGTAAAAAAACACCAACAGAGTTGGTTTCAACCATACAATAAAAAATGATGAAACCAATTTCGGTTCCATCAAAATAGCCATTAAGTAAAATAACACCAACAGAGTTGGTTTCAACCATACAGTGAAAATGATGAAACCAATTTCGGTTCCATCAAAAAAGCCAATAAGTAAAATAACACCAACGTAGTTGGTTTCAACCATAGAGTGAAAACGATGAAACCAAAACTGAACATAATTGCCAAAACATAATTGAACCGTGAATAAATAAGGTGAAAACAAATGTAATTGAAACCTAATTATGAAACCAGTGATTTCAAAACAGATGAAACCTAAACCTAATTTATGATACAAACAGATGATAAGAGATAAAACCTAATTATATAAATTCATTGATGAAACCAAAATTGTGAAACCAAAAATCATTGATGCATGTTGATTTTCAACCATAAGTAATCACTGAAGAACAATGAAACTTCGATTTACCTTTTGGAGAATCTTCGACAGTATTCTTAAGCTTTTTGTTTATCTTGTCATCTTTCTTTTTCTCTTGTTTCTTCACCATTTTTGATTTTGTTCAGTGATTTGTTTTGATTTTAGGTTAGGCTGAAATTGTTACAAGAACTGAAATCAATTGTAAAATTGGTTTCAGATCTGAGATTTATGAAGTAAGAAGAATAGAGAATTCAGATATGAGATTTAGAATTTTGAGTGAAGAGAAAAGAAGGTTGAAAGGGGAAAAATGTCGTTACCAAGTGACAATTTGTGGAGAAAAAATGCCATTACCAAGTGACAGTCCGTGGGGCAAAAATGATAATGAATGAGAAGAGATAAATGAGAGCGGTTATTTTCTCTCTCTGAAATTATGGAAGGGTAGTTTAGAATTTCAAATGGGATTTTTGTGAACATTTTGTTTTGTTAGGTTTTTTGTTGTTGGATAGTGACACCTTTGGGGTTATAACTCACAGATTGTTAGAATAATTGTCAGAGAATATAATAGTACGTTTGGTTCAAGGAATTGAAGGCTAGGTAATCCAATTTCTAGGGTATGTACCAAATTACTTGAACAAGACAAATCAATTTTGTGTAATTATTTTTTTTGATTTTTAGGAATCCAATTCCCTCCAAAATAATAGATTTTCATTGCGCTACGCCAACAATGCAATGGAATTGGATTACGAGGTAAAAATAAAAGTAACTGAAATACCTTAACCAAATACTTATTTTTTTAATTTGAAGTAAATCCCAAAAACTGGATTACCCCATTATTGAATTCCTAGGATTTCAATTCTTCCAACCAAACAAGGTGTAAGAGATTGAGTTTTATCTCATATTAGAGAGATTTAGGGATTGGTGACAAAAATGGTTGAGGATAAATCTGTTTTTTTTATTTCTTTTCTAATGTACAAGGGTATACAATATTTAGACTTTTGACGGAGTAAAAAGATAAAATCGAAGGGTATAAAGATAAAAGGATATATAGTAACGCCCTAAAGGATATCATTAGTAGTTTTGGGGTATATATATAGTAACGCCCTAAGAGCATCTGCAATCGTCGACTAAATCGACGATCAAAGATCAAATACAATCGATAGTCGACGAAAGTGAGCCACATACGTCGATTATATTTAGTATTTGATCGATGAAAATCACTGTTCCATATTAAATTTGATCGCTGATCGACGACTATAAATTATAGTCGCGCGTTATTTTATGGTGTCGTTTGTTTCCGAGCGATTCTATAAAATCCCGTTTAAAAACAAGGACGTAGAGTTGGCATTCCGCCAGTGTAAACGAGAGACCTAAAGTCCGCTTGTCAACACGAAACTCTGGAAGCTCGTCCTCCTCATAAGCGAGGTTCCGAGTTACCGCTCCAAGAATTCAAACACGGGCGTGGTGATAGCCCTGCGTTTACGGTTGGGCGTCATTTTGTTGCCTCGCCTGGAGCTGGGCGAGCGGCCATGTCATCGTTGGTGGAAGGGCGAGGTAATAGCCCTCCGTTCAGGTGACCGTTTATACTTCAGTTCAAATGTTAAATGTTACCGTTGTAGTTTAACGGCTATATTTTTACCCTATATATGGGATAACAGACGAATGGCATTTTACTGAATTCATTCATATTTTGTGTAAAAAATCTAAAGTTTTTTTTTATTTCTAATCGATTAGTAAAATGCCACCATCAAAACCACGAGGTCCAAATTTTTCGTCTTTTGAAGATGTTACCATGTGTAGAATTCATTTGTCAATTTCTCAAGATTCTAGCATTGGTACCGATCAATCTGAAGATCAATTATGGTCACGTATTTTACTCCTGATGAAAGAAGATATACCTACTATGCCAGGACGTACTTGGACCTCCCTTCAGAAACGATTTCAAATTATATGCCAGGACGTACTTTGTCCCATTTCCAATGCATGCAATCAACACTACCAAGCATACCTGGAAATCCCCTTTTTTGGTTTTCATCAAAGAGGAGTTCAACATCACGCTGAGTTGGTGTCCTCAAATATTCTTTTTCGTATAGTTGGACTATCACCCTGCAAAATCTGCGGGTTGCTTCCAAAACTGTAGTTTCCCCAATACGTAAATACTCATCGATTGCATCTGCCGCGCAACCGTACGCTAACATTCTAATAGCTGCAGTAATTTTTGTGTGGGGTGTTAAGCCTAGAACACCACAGGCATCAGTTTTTTGAACAAAATAACTATTTACCGCAACAACATCACCCAATATACGATTGAATAACTCTCGACGCATTCTGAATCTTCTGCGAAAAATATTAGGTGGAAACGTCGGGTTGTTGCAGAAATAGTCTCTCCATAGACCTTTAGCACCTACATCACGTTGTCTTGGTATTTTTGTACGTGTATGTGGAGGGTTCATATTTGACAACATTAAACCAGCAGTAACTGCTAGGTTATTACTGTTCGCTTCAAGTGAACTTTCATCTGATGAGTAGTAACTTGTGTTATCATCATCGTTTAATGAACCAGAAGAAGAAGAAGTATAAGAAACATAGTGAGGAAAACTAGAAGAGGAACCATAGTTGTCTATATGATTTACATAGTTTGCCATTTTGTTATGTGCTGGAATTTGTAAGGAGCAAGAGATGATGATAATACTCGTTTTGTATTGATGGAGAAGCAAGTGTGGTTATTTATAATAAAAAAAGGATAATTTTGAACACAAATATTATTTGTCAGAGATATTTTATGTATCTTGACAAGGCAATGACATGAATTGACAATACACCGACCACATTTCAATGCAAATATTATTTATCAGATTTGTCAGAGATATTTTATGTATCTTGACAAGGCAATGACATGAATAGACAATACACCGACCACATTTCAATGCAAATATTATTTATCAGATTTTTCAGAGATATTTTATGTATCTTGACAAGGCAATGACATGAATTGACAATACACCGACCACATTTCAATGCAAAGATTATTTTTCAGATTTGTCAGAGATATTTTATGTATCTTGACAAGGCAATGACATGAATTGACAATACACCGACCACATTTCAATGCAAAGATTATTTTTCAGATTTGTCAGAGATATTTTATGTATTATGACAAGGCAATGACATGAATTGACAATACACCGACCACATTTGAATTAAAGGATTATTTTTCAGATTTGTCAGGGATATTTTATGTAACTTGACAAGGCAATGTTATTAAATAGATTATTGTTCTCTATTTAATCCCAATACCTTCTTTGTTTACTTGGTAACTTACCTACACCCATGTCAATATTTCATTCAGCCGAAGACTTGGCTATAACAAAATCCTGGTATTACGAAACCTTACGTCAAGATATTATAGTCGGAATTGTTGATCCAAAAACTGTATGGGGGAGGATGCACAGACATTTTGGTGAGGAATATGGAAATTCAACCCAAATATCTGTTGTACATATTTATGATAGATACCAAGTTATTCGAAAGGGAATAGATGATTATGTATCTATACAACAACGGATATTTAACGACACCCATTTAGGATTGTCGATCCAACAATTTGTAAGTATCCATACCATTACAAAAGTTGTCTCCTCTATCATTAACAACAATTACAAATAACAAATTATTTAACTGTTTCTTCCCTTGTGTAGGAGGATATCGCTAAAATGCACTACTTTCAGGAAATGGGGGAAGAATTCATATTTGTAGCAAGCTATGAGTTTATGAAATCCAAAATGTAATCGGAGTTAACTGCTAAAATTATCAATTGAAGTTAAAGGTGGTTTGAGACAGAAGATCGGGAAAACTTGAGTAGGAAAAGGATGGGGCATTGAGAGAGAAGAAAGTCCTAGTTGGTTAAGTGGCATGTTGCCTAAAGTCGATTCCCGAAGAAGGAAGTCCCCGTGTCAGATATGAATATTGAGAGTTTTAATAAACGACATTTCTATTAGATCAGATAAGGAAGCCTCCTCACTACTCAAATGAGAGTCAACCTTGAGCAAGGAAGAATCCATAGAGGAATCTCAAAGACTTTCTTCGGAAGGTGGGAAATATAATTCGAAAAATCTAGTAGAAAAGGGCGCTAGCTAGCCTCTTGAATTCAGTCTATCTCATTCATATTGTTCAACGGTTCTTTATTTTTAGAGTTTCAATTTTTTTTAATGCTAATGACCTCATAATATCCCCTGAATCGTCGTTAACTGAACAACAACTTAAGGTAGTACAATACTTTTATTAAATCAAAAAATACATACATGAAAGGGAAAGAAAAATAAACTACCGATACAGATAAATAAAGTAACAAATAAACCTATTAGTGAAACCGTAAGGATTGGCTTGTCAGACGACGTTCTGGCCTACTAGGTAGAAAGATCAACACAAAAGGGTTGAATTCATCCATTACCCTTAAGATCTCAAAATGAGGTTTGTACCGGAAATCACTTCGTTTCCATCTTGTCCATTCCGTAATGATCGAGCAACAACTTCATCATCAGTTTCATTCCTAAGACGAAATTCATTGACCCGAGCAGTTAAAGAAGAAAATTCTAATACTTCCTTAGTAATTTTCACATATCGACAAAAAAGGCCTGCTCTGTTCCGGTTGTTGGGATTACCGGTTTCATCGCAAAAGTTTGCATGTGTGTGTTCCAACCATTCCATGGTCATACAACCATTGATATCACGTTCCTGACCCCTTGCTGGATAATGTAATACTATGTTTCGACATATGGATAAATCTTCATCTAAAGTAAAATTGGTTGCAATAAGGGTAAAATTTTCGTAACCAGACATTGAAAAATAAAAAGTGGGAATAATGAAATGAGTTGTGTAGCTATTGAATGTTATTTATAGTAGTATACGAAAAAAAAATATAGCCGTTATGCAAGGACAAAAAAACGGTAACATAACGGTAATAAAACGGTAACATAAGGGTAACATAACGGATTTAAAACGGTCATTTAAATTTCGAATTTAGCTGTAAAATTATCATACTACATAAAAGGCGTACTAAAAAAAAACATTTCATTTAACCGTAAATCAACAATAAAATAACCAAACACGTTCTTTTAACCATCATTCGAAATTTTAATATTTTTTTTTAACCGGAGTTTGATCTTGGTGGAATAAATGGCGGGAAAGTTGGTCTAACGTTCTGCGTTGGGCGAACTGTTGATGAAGAACCGGGAGGTGGTGTGGTGGAATATGAAGCAAAACCTAAGGGTTGCTCTTGACGCAATTGGGTTACCTGTCTTGTCAACAACGCATTCTGATCTTGTAAGAGGAGGTTTTCAGCGGCAAACTGAGTTCGAATGTTGTTCAACTCAACTTTCTTAGCCAATGTAATCCATCCTATCCTTAGTTTCAGATAAGGTAAAATCCCGAAACTGTTGTGTAAAATCAACAAAGTTTTGGACTAAATCATAGGCCGCCACCTTGGATGGAGAAAAAAAAAAGAATAAGCATTAAAAACACAACATTTTTTAAACCGTAAAAAATTTCCCCACGACTTTGTTCAGTACTTATATATGGTAGTTGTTGGGGAGGAGGAATGGGTACATGATCAGGGCGCCGTGGAATGTTGTGTTTGATGCGGTCACCCGCATATCCATACGTTTCAACCTCCCAATCAACTTCCGTCACATATTTGTAGAGGTTGGTAACATGTCGCCAATATTCATAATAAACCTCGTATTGCACGACAAGTACGTATTCACTACAATTGCCATGAGCTCTGGGTGTCATGTCTTCAATGTCATCATCACCGAAGTTGGAAATGCAATTAGGGGGGTTTGCAGGAATACCCCAAGTTGGGTTGTTTTGTCTCCAACAACGGTCTCCGAGATACATATTGTGCTTTATCCAATAAAATGATAATAAATAAATACCAACCATGTGACAACAGTACAACTTGGAAAATTTACGATTGTAAAGAGAAAAGAATTAGAGAACTTACAGTGCCGAGCCAGGAGAATGTAACCCGTTGGGCAGAAAGTGTTATTGCCTTGCAACCAATATCTTCTGGTAAAACTGCGGTAAGCCATGGTTGCCAAGTCACGGACTTGGCAGATAACTGATTTAGTTCAATCCTTGACTTCACGATATCAACACCCTTCTTCCGGGGGACGAACCACCTACGACATCAGGGCCATTCATGTTCACTTTCAGACGTAGTCTTGTTCGGACGAAATATCCCAAGGTATTCGTATCCCCAAAACTACAACATAAATTGCAAATTATTTAACTACATACCAACAAAATTGTAAGAAAATTTAATTCATTTAACGATAAAAAAATTACCTCCAAAATTTGGAATGGGCCGGATACTGATTTCTGGCCCCTAGAAGCCGAGGCGAGACCCGAATACAATTTTGAGAATGCAGGACCACCCCAGTCGTACTGATCAACTTCATTAAGATTTTCAAAAGCAGCCAAACTATCCTGCATCAATGTATGTTTTTGCATTTGGGAAAAAGAAATTCCCTAGAACATACATATAGAACGCCCGCGCAACTCTATCAGCAAGGACACTATCATCGTTCGCCGCGTTCAATGTACCGATATCAAAATAGCTGGTCAAAAACTTAATAGTTATTGCATCAGAAACCCAATGTTATGGAACACCTTCGCTTTTGCATACCGCATTATCTTTCAGTTCGGAAAAGATATTCGCACGAACATATTGAAATTTAAACTTTTGTGGCTCATAAGGGACTGATCTGCCGACACCGATACTAAGCCCGGTCAACATAACCCAATCGAGGGGAGTGAACCCAAGCTCCCCAAAAGAAAAATGAAATGTGTTGGTAGTATCCCAAAACCGCTCGATTATAAAATCGATTAGAGCGTGGGATGAATCTACAACAGGTAGGGATAGTAATCTGCCCCAACCTCCCCTTTCTATTATATATTGGACCCTATTAGACTGCTGAGTAATTCTTTTATAGACCTGTAGAACTGATTTAAGAGAACCACGATGGTCAAACCTGAAGTTGGCGTCAGAGGAATATGTAATATTTGTAGAAACATGTTCCTCCATATCTTCGACAATGGTGTAATGTTCCAGGCCCGGAACATCTACTGACTCGGGGACCATGGACTGTGCTTCAGATCCCTCTGTGATTTTGGCTTTTTTGCTGGTTTTCTTTCTGTCAACCCATCTCGAAACAACATTACTTGACATCTGTGGTAACAAATAATAGAACATTGTCATTAAAATGAACAAATCACGAAAATGCATAAACACTTAAAAAAAATTTAACAACACCTAAACAAGTAGGGAAAGCAAAATTTCCATACACATTTGTACAAACAATTATACATTAAACATTCTAAAAATACATACATCATTATCAAAATACAACAATCACACCCATTATAACCATTCTAAATCAAATTATACAATTGCAAAAAATTCCATACACATTTTTTTTAAATTAAATAAAAATTAAATAAAAATTAAATAAAAATTAAATAAAAATTAATTTTTTTTCTACACAACATAATACATTCAACCAAAAATTAAACATAAACCCACTAAAAATTAACTACAACAATTTCGTATCGTATGTTCAATTTAACAAATAACAACACATTTTAAAACCTAAAATTCATAACATGTACATAAACCCTAAAAGAATTCCCAATTTTATAATTATATAACAAATTCATATTTCAATAATGGGTTTATAATAAACTAATTAAACAACATGTACAACCAATTTAACAAACTAATCATCTAAATTATATACGAAATTAAAACAATTGAATTTAAATATTTTTAGGGTAGAAAATATATCTTGATTTTTCTTCAAATTTGGTTGACCAAATTATTAAAATGGGAACGGGATATTGGGTTATCGTCAAAGAGGTGCAAGTTGTTGCCAAAATTGGGTTGTTAAGAATGTTTTGGATGGGAGTGGTAAGAGGCGAGAATGGGGGAACAGGAGGCGAGAGAAGAAGATGAAGAAACAGAGAAAAATTAGGGTTATATTTTGCTCCAACACCCAAGCGGCACGTTGGGAAACCGTCTACATATGCTAGACCCAACCCGAGCATCACGCCCGTCACTTCCACCACACATGTGGCTCGCACGGCAAATCAGCGTCATTTTAATCCCTCGTCCGGTTATTATTTCACATGGGAATTCCGCACATTTCGTAGACGTGAATTAGGCATACCGCCTGAACAAACGGAATATTGAAATGCCGCTGGGAGAATGGACGACATTCTAGGATCGAGTTTGTAGTTTAGGTTTGCGGACGCGAGATCAAAATCTCGCATGTACCAGGCGTTGTGTTCATGGCTCGTCTGTTTTTCCAAGCGACAATACAGTAATTCGTTAATCCCCAAACGCCAGTTTACTGCCTCGCTTGATCATTCCCCGCTGTTTTTACCCCGGATCAAAGATCAGATTTTTTGGTCTTTGATCGATGGATATAATCGTGTGATTGTGGACATCCTAAATAGAAAAATAATTATAACCGACTGTGTCGGTGGTAGTGGAAATATGTACACTGGGTTAGAGCCCTACAAACACGGACCAATAATATCCATTGGCGCGGGAAATATCACAAGAAAGAAAAGAAAGAAAAATACTAAATTGGGTCTTCCCTTCCTTCATTTAAGCTTCTCCTCTCTCTCTCTCCATCTCTCAGCACAAAATCTAATTTCTAAACCCTTGAAATTATTAGCATATCGTGAACTGTTATATCGAATACGTAATTTGTGATTAGATTTCTCGATCCAAGATCAAGATAGTAGCTAGTGATTCAATTGCATTCAGAAGTAATCACAGAAATCTTCAGGTATGTTTTCATGGTCCAATTATCTTCTTTACTTCACCAATTTAATTAGGAATGTAAATCCTTAAGACCATAGATCTGGTAATCCGTTTAGTGTTTTCTATTGTAGATCTTGAATTGTTAGCTGTCTTTTAGATTTGGATTTATTTCAATTAGGGTAAACTACTCAAAATTTCTACAATCAGATTTCTGGTTGGATTCATTTTAATTAGAGATATTTGAGTCGATTACTAGTTTATTCTGCAGAAATTTCCAAATTTCACCATTAAACTATTTGGTATGTCTGTATTTCATTTCCTTTTTTTAAGCGATTCTGAGTTGGATTTTGTGGCCTTTTAAGTAGGAAAATTTAATCAATTTAATGTTTCCATTTACGTCTGATTTTCATTTCCTTTTTAAGCGATTCTGAGTTGTTTTGTGGCCTTTTAAGTAGGGAATTTAATCAATTTAATGTTTCCATTTAATGTATTCGTAGTGATTCTGAGGTGGAATATTGGTTTATGAATTTCTCTTACCAGATCTGGAACTTACTCTTGCTATAGGACAACATTAGCATATTCAAAATGCCATCTGAACATCCCTCAAATGATTCAGCAGTGATGAATTCATGCAACGGAGATGTTGTTCACCACCCTGTTGATAATGGAAACAAAAAGGTGTTTAAGATCTTTGTTGGATACGATCCACGTGAAGATCTTGCTTACGAGGTTTGTAAACACTCGATCTTGAAACGAGCTTCAATTCCTGTTGAAGTGATTCCTATTAAACAATCGGATCTAAGGAGTAGTGGTTTGTATTGGCGCGAAAGAGGTCCAACTGAAAGTACAGAATTTTCATTCTCTCGTTTCTTAACACCGTATCTCGCAAATTATGAAGGATGGGCAATGTTTGTTGATTGTGATTTTCTATATACTACAGATATTAAAGAATTAACTGAGCTTATTGATGATAGTTACGCGCTAATGTGTGTTCAACATGATTATACCCCAAAGGAAAATACTAAAATGGATGGAGCTGTTCAAACTGTATACCCAAGAAAGAACTGGTCTTCAATGGTTTTGTATAATTGTGGTCATCAAAAAAATAAGATATTGACGCCTGAACTAGTGAATACCCAAACGGGTGCTTTTCTTCATCGCTTCACGTGGCTTGAAGATAGTGAAATTGGATCGATCCCTTTTATTTGGAATTTTCTCGTGGGTCATAACAAGGTTGATGAGAATGATCCTTCCACACAACCAAAAGCTATACATTATACGACTGGTGGACCTTGGTTTGAGATGTGGAAGAATTGCGAATTTGCAGATCTTTGGTTGAGTGAAATGGAAGCGTATAAGAAGGAAACAAAGCAAGTTTGAATAGGACGGAAAGAAGAGAAGAACTAGAGTTAGCAGCAGGTGATACACTAGAGTTATTGGTTCTGCATTTTATATAAAGGTATCATTTTTTTTCCATCTCATTTGTTGTATTTATTATTCTATCTCTGCTTGCTGTTTTTATGGAGAGTGGTACTTCCACTGCCCAGACAAATCACCATGAAAGAATAGCTTTTCGCCTATTTTCCAGTGATATGATAGGCATCACTTTTACACTTGTTATGTACTGTACTAATATAATGTTTCTTCATTTTTTTTTGCATTTTTATGTAATCAAAGATTGTTATTCAGTCAAAATTAATTGCCACAGAAGTTTTTTCATTTGGTTATCTAACGTGATGACTTAATAATATTTAAAACTTAGCTCTTCATAAACTCTTATCTTCTTAAGTTTGCCACTGTGGAACCCCTTTCATAACATGGTAGAGGCGTCTCTGCTAATTAAAGGAAGAGAAGGGAAAGGCAGAATCATCTGTACCAGGCTATTCCCTGTTTTATAATCAGAAGCAACAGATGAAGGTGAAAACTACATGAAATAAGTAAATATAGCTTTAGTTGCATGATTCATTCTGTATCATCACTCCTTAACTCTATAGTGTATCTTTATATGTATGAATTTCTTGTTTCTTTCATTGCTTTTGTATATGTTTTATGGTCATAACAGGTATTTAGAAAACACCGAATAGGAAGTTCATTGAGCATCTAGTATTAAAAGAGGTCGATACCTTGTTTCGGCTGTTTTACAATACAGTTTTGGCTCTATTGTCCAGAATTTGTCCGAAACCAAAACAAGGTTGATACCTTGTTAATTTGTTGGAATTATTTGTCCAAGTTTGTGGCCGTGAGCTGAATAGATGGAATTCGGTTTACCAAATTTATTTTCAACCATGTCTTCTGATAAATCAAGGTGTTTCATTGTTTACCTTCGTACATGAACCCTCAATTGTCTTGAACCATCGACAATCTGAGTGGAAAGTAAGAGCTGTTGTTGCTTACCAATCATTGTCTCGAAAACATTCTGTTAGCGCATGTCATTTGTTCCGATATCATTGCAGTCTATCCCGTAACATGTGTTGTTCTCCTACATCGATAATCCAAATATGTTTAAAAACGTTCCATATCATTTCATTTACATATATAAAACAAGAAGAGAAAGAGAAATGATAAAAACTTCACATTGATCTGCAGAGATTTGACTACAGTAAGAATTTCAATGGGTTGGAGTCCACTATTCTCTGCCAATGCCATGGGGACAACATCCAAAGCATCTGCAAAAGCCCTTATAGCATGCTGCAAGTAAAAACGAAAATCCAATGTTATGCATTCTCCCAAGGAGGTGGAGAATCTCCCTTCCATGAGAGTGGACTTTGGCACACCGATAAAAATCATGTAATAAGCATCGTCCTAAAATAGTGGTTTTGGCAGTCATTCTCAAAGCTATCGTTTTGGTTTTACACATTCATAAACCAAGCGAGTGGACAACATTACAGTCTCCCTTTTAAGTCCTATATACTGTACCATAGGTTACATGAGCACTCTCATGCAAAATAAATTTATGACCTTTTTATTTCTTAACATTACAGTCTCCCTTTTAATGTCCGGTAGCCAACATACGACTTGAACCCATAGAAGTTCACTTCTCTTGTGCATATATCTTCGCTAACCAATAAGGTATCATTAACATAATCCGTCGACTTTATACATCCTATAAATACAGAATCCCGAATACAAATAGAAAAAAGGAAGGTCAAAGAAATTACCCAGAGTAATTGAACAAGAACCACCAGGGATTGTTAAGATAACCAAACAAAAAATTGGTTATTCAGATCAGTTAGTATTCAGATCAACTGTTTACGTAATACTTTCAGCAGATTTTAACCAAATAAAGTATTTAAAGTTTGATAAGTTGAAATATAGAAGCCATCCAACGGCATGCATCAGAATGGTGCAAATCCCTTAACATAAAGAAGGAAGAAGAAGTTACAATAGGGTTTTGGACTAGAAATCTCTAATTGAAAAGCTTAGGGTTTTATACCCTATTGAAATTATAAAAGCGAAATCCAAATCAGATGAATTATTAATTCATTTTGTCAGTAAGTGAACATCAAATCCACATAATCCATCTCCCAAACAAAACTCTAAAAAAAAAACACATAAATTTCGTTTTAAATTGAAAAGGAGGAAGAAGAAGAAGAAATAAAGAAATAAGTAGAAGAAGGTTATACTAGTGGTGGTGGCTGTGACGAGATAGTGGTGGTGGAGGTGGTATCGCAGTGTTGGTGATGAAGAACAGAAGAAGAACTGCATAAGTGAAAATGAACTCAATCGAGTAAGTGTGAATAAGATTTAAGAATTTATTCTAACCTAGATATAAACGGCTAGGATTAATTATCTAATTTCAAATAATGGCTTATGACAACCGGTTTTTTCGGCTCGATTCAGCTCTGTTCTAAGATAGAACCGGTACTTGTACCTATGTCTAAGCCGGTTCTCTCTTTTGATCCCTATACCTGAACCGAGCCAATCAATTTCGGTTCAGTTCCACCTCGGTTCTTTCAGTTCATGTGTAATCCTAACTTTGATTACTGGGTGGTCTCAAAATAAAATTAACTTTAACAATATGCATGTGTAACCGATATGTGTGTTACTTAACATGATTTAACAGAAATTAATCACAGAAACGGAGGAAATCAATCCTTGAAGATAAGAAAATGGAGAATCACATTTCATCACAATCTTATTTCCCTACAGAGATAAATTTCATAAACATAGACATCAACTAATATATATAAGGAGAAATAAATAACACCAATATAAATTTAAACAATATAAAAAAATAAAATGGTAGTTATGTTAGGGACAAGTAATATGATGGCTTTTATTTCTTAGTTTTAGCTAAATTATAGCTAATACCACCAATAGCTTATTTCTTAACTATAATATGGTCAAAAGTTTTGGTTTAGCTAGCAACGCACATAAATGTGTGTTCTTTTGTAGCTATGAAATGGATGGTATAAACTAAATTTTCGTCATATGTGAAAACTGAGTATTATTATTTGTTTAACCTTTTTTTATTATATCTCTCTCACATCCGATCTTGACCATCCATTAATATTAACGGCTTTATGTATTCCACCGTCGGATCCCAACGGATATTAAATAAATGAGAAAAATTGTCAAGATATAGAAACTAGTTTTTCTTCTCAAATCACACCAAATCATCTTCTTACAACTTGATTTTCCACTCAAATCTCCTCAAAAACATTTTTTCTCTTTCATTTTCTTCTTCATTCTTTTGTACACAAAAATGTCGGGGGGAAATCCGAGAAAGAAATACTCCCAGAAGACATGCATCTTGTTACTGTTTTTTGTATTCTACAGAAAGAATGAACCTATATTAAGGATAGGAATGTTTTGGCAAAAAGCTATGGAAAAATTTGTACAAGCTTGTTGTGGAAATCCTTACAATTGCACTCTAGTTGGAATTCGAAGTAGATTTAGCAATATCAAGGTTGAAGTTGATAGATTTTCTAAATGTCTTTCGACTGTTAACACAAATAATCCGAACTTGGATGAAATTAACCGGGTAAGTTATCAAAACTAGTTCACAACAATTGTTTAAATTAGTTTTTGTTAATGTTTTTTTCTTACCAACTTATACTTCATGTATATTAATGTAGGTTCTAATGGAGAGAACTGAATTTTACAAAGAAACCAACAACCTTCGGTCGCGATGTAGAATATAGTTGCTTAAAGACATTGAAAATATAATAGAGGATTAATATGAAAACGCAGCTATGGAAGAAGACGTAAGTATTTATCCTTTGACATCCCAATACCCTAATAGTACCCCCCAAAAAAATTCAAGTCAATCCCATAATACCCAAAATTTATCATCAAGCCAAGTTCTCCAAACACCATTTAGAATTGAATTTCCAAACTCGTTATAAGATTCCTTATGGTATCCCTATTCCAGAAGGCGATCCAACAACTACCGAGTAATATACAATACCTAGATCGTTATTTGGTGATGGAAAGAATACCACAACATTACCCGATGAACGCAAGTCAAAAACTCAAATTAAAAAGACCACATCCAAGAAAAGGGTCTCTCAATCAAGCACACCCCTACACCATCATCACAAGAATCACCCATAAGTGACGCGGGTTCTAAACTTATTGAATATTTTAAAGAAACATGAATAACGAACGAACCTCAACAACAACAAATTCTACAAAATTTGATATCAACACAACAAGAACAAATTCCTTTTAGTGCGAAAATGAAGGAAAAGTGTATAGTGGAAAATGATCTCTCAACGTTGGCCCCAAATGCAAGAATATACTATGAAATGAAACAAAAAGTCATTTTCGAGAGATGAATACACATGAAGTTCTTCCACTACCAACACAGCACCAATACTACCAGTATCCCCCTGGACAATGACAACCAACCTCCATTATGTGTATTAATTATAATTTATTAGTTTTAAGATATTGGTCGATTGTCATCCAAGCAGAATTATATTAGTTCTTACTTCACAAATATAGATTAGAGTAAAGCAGCAGGAACAAGTTCATTCCCACAAAGAGATAAGTAATTATTAATTATCTTTGGTTACTTATGTAATTTGGGGGATTTATGATGATTGTAAATAAATTTAAACTAAATTAATAGCAGAAAATAATTTAAGTTGTAAATAATAGAATGAGAATACTGGTTAGAGGTTTTATCTTCCGTCATCAAACATGTTATCAACTAAATCAAACTCGATATTTATTTTCTCTTAATATCGATAACCCTAAAGCATCCTATCGCAGACTTACCCCGGGAAACTCCTTTTATCATCAAAGGTGCTAGAGTCACTCTTTGAATCCTTTCCACTAGATAACTTAGTGAAAGATCTACTCAAGTTTAACCTAATGAAAACAATGGTTTTTCTGAGTTGAGTTTATTATAAGCAGTATGGCGCAAGAGCCACTCGGATTTAACCTAGGTTACGCTTCTACACATAATCTTATCACAACATATCATTGTTAAAAACTATGTTATGCTACTTGTAACATGAATTTTTCGTCAATTCCATATCTCAAACCCTAGTTCAGTTATAGATATGAATACACGATCATTTAATTCGCGACTTAAACAAACAATAATTTAATCATAATCGTGTTATTAGTGGTAGAACATAAAAGCGGTGTTAAAGAAACTATGAATACGAAGAATAAATACTTTAATGAATATCATGTTCTAGACTTTGGATTACATCTCTAACCAAATAGATAAAATTAGTTCATCCTTGATTTCTTAAAATCCATGGAAAATATTAAGTTGAAAACTAAAGCAAACTGTAGATTATAGAAAAACCTTCAAACTCCAAAGCACTTTGTTCTTTTCTTTTTGTGTAAAACTTGTATCCTCAGATCTCTCAATTATAAGTTAAATTATCTATTAAACAGATATCCAAAAGTAGAAGCCCCGTGCATTGAATCCCGGTAAGAATATGTTGCCAAAAACTCGTCAAGACTATCCACAAGATAACCAAGGTCGTCAAAATTATACACACATCCAATGGACCGCGTGAAATGATGAAGAAATCCCATCCCAAGTTTTCTACAGCTGCTTTATAGCCTATCAGTTATGGGGAACTAACAAGCACAGTTTTTGCCTGATTTTGTTCTACTATCAGTTCCATAGAACTGACAGTTAAGTTTTCCGCCTCGGACGCACATATATCAGTGAATATAAATTTCTTCTAATTGTTTTGGTTATTCTTATTCCCTCGGACACTCTATACTTCGTGATTTTTTTTTCAGGTCGTGGGTTATAACCCCAAGGGTGTCACTATCCAACAACAAAAAACCCACCAAAACAAATTTGTCACAAAAAACCCATTTAAACCCCACAGTCTAAACTATCCTCCCTTAAAACGTTCACTCTCATTTAATTCTCCCTAATTCTCCCTATTTTTTGCTATATTCTCTTTCCTCTTCGTCCCAAAACTGATTTTGTTTTCTTGCACAAAATCAAATTATTTTAAGAATTTCTAAAATATAATCGAGTTGGATGATGGTGGTGGTGATGATTGTTATAAAATGATCAGAAACTTAAAAATACAATCAATAGATTTCACAGGAGACAGAATATGAAGTTTCCCTGTGGTGGTGGTGGTGATGAGCGGCCGTAAAAGAATTTGAGAAAAAACAGAAATTGTAAAGAACAAGATACAGTTAACAGAATCACAAAGTGGGAGATGAAGTAAGTGGTGGAATAGAGATTGGTAGCCATAAAAAGGGGAAAGACGGTGGTAGTATGCACCTGCAAATGTATAAGAGAAAACCGAAAGAAAAAAGGTTCATTTACTAGCAATTACAAAACTATCCTAAAAAAGGATGTAGCCTTAGACCAAACATTGACGCCTTGAGATGTAGCAAGATTCAGCATCAGTTGAACTAAAAATGATGAAACCAAATTTGGTTTCAACATAAGATTTGTATTTCACCAACACAACTTCAATGAAGAAACCAAATGCACCAAATTGAAAAAACTAGGAAAAATTTAGTTGAAACCAAATTTGGTTTCAATATAAACGTATTGTTTCACCATTAAACTTTGGTTTCACGGTAAAAAGTAGGAACAAATCAGATGAAACCAAATTTGGTTTCTATAAAACTTACTGTTTTCACCAACACAAAAATTGGTTTCAGCGTTGTTTAGTTTTTCTAAAATTTGATGAAACCAACAAAGACACAAATCAGATGAAATTCACCAACACAACTTCAACGAAGAAACCAAATGGATCAAATTGAAAAAACTAGGAAAAATTTAGTTGAAACCAAATTTGGTATCAATATAAAACGTATTGTTTCACCATTAAACTTTGGTTTCACGGTAAAAAGTAGGCACAAATCAGATGAAACCAAATTTGGTTTCTATAAAACTTACTGTTTTCACCAACACAAAAATTGGTTTCAACGTTGTTTAGTTTTTCTAAAATTTGATGAAACTTTGGTTTCATCAATTATTTTATTTCAGATGAAAAAAAATGAAACCAAAAAAAATTTCATCATTTTTCAGACATTTCACCAACACAAAAACTGGTTTCAACATTGTTTTAGTTTTTGTAAAATTTGATGAAACCAAATTTGGTTTCATCATTTTTCTGACGTTTCACCACCAAAAAAACCTAATTTTGACGATGATGATGTATCATTATTTTTTGATGATGATTTTCGAATATGATGATCTGGAGGTGTTGGTGATATTTGTAGAGGATAAAAAGAGGAGGAAGAGGTGTTGTTAGTGGTGGATCTGGACATGTAGTGGTGGAGGATAAACAATAACGAGGAGGAAGCGATGGGGAAGGAGGAGGTGTTGTTGTTGGTGGATATGGATATAGAAAGAGAAGGAGGTACTGGTGGTGTTGGTGGAGGAGACGGAGGTGCTGTTAGTGGTAGATATGGGTGATAAAATTAATTGTTGGTGAACATAAAAGTAAAAAAAAGAGAGAAGGAGGTGTTGGTGAAGGATACGAAGGTGTTGTTATGGCGGAGGAGGTATTGTTGCTGCTGGTGATGGTGGCAGAGGAGGTAATGTTGTTGCTAGTGATGGTGGTGGGGAGGAGAAGAAGAAGAAGAAGAAATTAACATACCTAGGTTATATAGGGAAGGGCATCTCGGATATATAAAAAATAACTAAAAACTAAATTTAATTCATATTATAAAAAATAAGGTTTTAGTTTATTTTTAATTAGAATGATTTTTGTTTATAAAACATAATATGGGAGGTTTTTTTATATGAGAAGTTTGTTCACCTTGGTTTTTTATATCAAGTTATGTTTTTTTCTTATGAGTTTTGCAAACTCAATCCCCATATTTTCTCAAACTCTTATCCCAAACCTACTATTCTCCGTCAACGACAGCCGTAACACAAGTCCTTCCCAATTCCATCAATCAACTGCATCAGTCTACCATCATCACCGATCTTCATATCTTACATCCAAAAAATCGATCTCAAATCCATCCCCATTAACATCAAACACCATTTACCATCTCTACTTCATCACTGTCGGTTATGGCAGCAACCCAAAACCACCATAAACTCGAGCTCCACCAAACTCGAGCAGCAAACAACCGTATTGGTTTTCTCGTTTTAAAAACTTATACTCGACTACAATCCATGCCTTATACCAGCTTCAGGAACACAAGGACCCATCCGAAATCAAGAATCAATCATCATCAATCACCATGATCAATCACGACAGCACTATCGATTCCTCGCTGCTGCCAAGATCTCTCAACTGTCTCCATACTTTGCTACATTTTCTCTGTGCCTAAACACCTCGAAACAGCCCTTGAACCCCATAAATTTCGTAACCATTGATCATCACACAAAACAACCAAAATAATCGTTCGGCCTGGTTTTGATGTTGGAAATAAGAAAGAAGAAGGTGGCCCTTGTCTATGAGGTTGGTGTTGTTATAACTCGTGGATGCACTGAAATAATAGGCGGGTGCCTTTATAAATCACGACTGCCCTTAATAAAAATTCCTCTTTGTCAAATATTTAATGTTTCGTCGGGTGAGACTCTAATATTATATAAAATATATATGTTAGGGAGGCTATAAAATTAGTAAGAAATACATGTAGCTATTAATAGAATGTATATTCTCAATTCTATTGAGGAATATACAGTAAAAATATAGATTTCATACTTCTGAAATCGGACCAGAAATATACAAAATTTCAATGTTTTTATTTTTAAACTATCGGGTAGAGGCGATTTTACAAATTTTTCCTTTGTCAAAAATCCACCATCAACACTCTTGAACGTCAATCTGATATAAGGAGTTTCTTGCTTTGGGAAGAAAGGACGTTCCACCGGCACCAACTCTTGTGTATATGGATTTCCTTCGCTCTGGTAGATGACGAAAAAAAGCGTTAGGATCTTGCGAACAATACACATCTTTGTTTCATTTATGTTCAACAATGATGAGTATCTTCCAACAGAGTTTTGACTCCAAAACTCAGTGTAGTCCAAAGTATGGACATCAGCAGAGTGTAAAGCATCACATCCATTGTTGGTGTACAAGTAGTCGTTAACAAAATCTATTATATTGTCCGCTGGGTCTACCGGTACTATTATAATTCCAAATAACTTGCCCGAGACACCGTTCTCCCAAGCAGCGAATTTTTATGTGGATCCTAAAACACTTACGTCCTTCAAAAATGCTTTTTGCATGTTTCACCTCATCCTTATGTTGCCATAAACTTTCCAACCACGGAATCCATGTTGTTGATAAGATATGGATGTTGTTTATTTGGTTACGAACCGCTGAAATTGAACGACTACCAGTATCATGTTGTTTACCTCTTCCTTTTTGTCTTTGTGTGTCATCATATAACCGACCAGCCGTCCATGGATCAAAATCTTTATCGTCCATGTCAATTACATTGGGATATATACATCGGAAATTCTCCCAAAACCAAAGCTGCAAAACCACAAACATTTAAAGATTATTAACGACTAACGTTCAACAACAACTACAACAAAATAAATTTAAGAATGGGTATGAATATGTTTACCATTAATAGTTACCAAAAGAACTGGAGGTCACCCTTCTCTTGCGTTACTCCCTTACTCAAACTCCATAATATACGCCCATAAATTGTTGAACCCCAATTGTAAGTGTTAACTATATTCAATTCCCTAAATACCCTTAGCGAGCTTCTCGGGACAATATCGTTCTTATTTGGGAAAAATACATTACTCATAATCCACATCAAAACCACCTTGTCATTTGTTCTTAGCACTCAATGTCGTTCACTTGGACTTTTTTATATTCAAGAAATAATATTATCACATTCATCCTAATCCCAACTCTTTCTCAAACCAACTACGTTTTGGGGAGTAACTTCATGTACTCCTACTCGTTGTCGTTCTTCTTCTTCTTCTTCTTTTTCTTCTTCTTCCTCTTTCCCATTTTATTCTTTTTTTTTCATCATCTCCATGTCCTTGCTTCCTTTTCTTCCTCTTATCCTTTTGGATGAAGGGGAAGAAAAAATCCATCCATAGTGGTGCAAATTCATCCTATTCTTGTGTACTAAAATTTTACAATCTTATGCAGGTTCCTTGGTCAGTAGGTATGCCTGATAATTGCGTGAAATTTCATGATGTAAATCCTATTTCAAGAGTAAGGAAGTGAAATGTATTGGTTGTATGCCACCACCTTTCGCATATACCTGTGGTTAGAGCCATGTCGTTAAGTTTTGGATAAGCTATTGTAAACATTGATCCAAACCCACAATTATCGACAATTGCTTTAACATGGGGTTTCTGGGAAATAATAGCATACAATTTACTAACATGGCTTGTACTACCTCGATATTTTCTTATCTTGTCCCTATATTCTCCCTTGAGGAATTTAAACTTATGATCATCATTATAACGCGATGAAAACAAATGTCTAGAACGCATAATGCGATAAAAATCATCCGACATTCTCATTCCTACATGTATCATCACATTTCAACACATCGTCATCATAAAAATCATCACATAAACAATTGCATTTTAACACATTTTAACACATTTTTATCACATATAAAAACATCACATTTCAACACACCTTAATCACAAATTAATCATCAAATAACAAGTTAACATACTTCAATTACTAGCCATGACATTTAAATCCTCAATCAAACATCAACAATTTTATGATTATTAAAAAAATTGCATTGCAAACCCTAATAGTCAAGTTACTAACCTTTGATGTTTTTGTGGATGAAAATCGAAATTGAAAGATATCTTAGAAGCACCTTTGATATTTCTAAAAAATTCAACATATAACTTATCAAAATCAAAAGGGGGTGATAGTATAAGAGTGAAGTAGAAGAGAAAGAAAAAAGATTGAGTATAGAAGAATGGGAAACTCGGGTTGTTTCTGTTATTATAAACCCCAGAGACGAAAACTCAATTTATATCTGGTCAAGTCAACCCATTGACTGAGACGGAAATTCTGTTTTCATATTATACTCGTCTCAGTAAGCTAAGCAAAAATCATAGCCCATACTGGTTGGTTTTCTGGGTGCCCAAAGCTTAGCTATAATATAGGTATAGCCAAGCGAAACCCCCAACAATAGTGTTTGGCCTTACTACCCAGGAACTACCGTGATTGATTATAATTCAAGGGTTTTGTAAGGGAAAACTTGTTGGTTGGTCCAAAAAACCCACTACTAGTTATCTTATAGTCCAGCGGTAAAATTCAGTTAACCAGAGGTCCAAAAACCTTTTGAAAAGTGAAAATTACTAATATACCCATCATCATTCACGTGTGAATGATGTGGTTTAGAAAGTGGTAAATAAAGGTTCGATTCTCGAACTTG
>JAJJMC010031210.1:8964218-9005701 GCA_023531435.1 Papaver californicum | reverse complement strand
CTCACTAGAAATTAAGGTGCAAATTAGACACTAAAATGTGTCTATCAGTGAACTATTAGAAACCACCTTCTCCAGCACGATCAAACCTAAAAATAAACAAAAACACTTGCAATCAAAACCTAAGGTAAAAAAACGAATCTGAAATTAACCAAAAACGATTGAAATCATCAACCAAAGTGAGAAAAAACCAAAATCCAGTGAAATCATTAATGAATCTGACGAAAACCATTGAGAAAAACCCAAAAAAGATTAAAAGATCAATAAGAAAAGAAGTAGTAGAAGAAGAAAATAGTATTCCTGCACCGCCAACAAAAGAGAAGAAGGAAACAAGTAGTATAAGAATAAAGAAGAAGAAGATCTTTGTTAGTCACCAAGAACAATACATATTTGATACGTATAGTCCTATAATACATATTGATATGCACTAAAGGAAAAAGTATATGATTCCACAATACATATTGATCATTTAGTACATATTGATCTTCAATACGTATTGATATGTATTAAAGGAAAATGTATATGATCCAACAATACATATTGGTATGTACTGAAGGAAAATAGATATTGAAGGAAAAAAATGTATGATCCCACATTACGTATTGATATGTACTGAAGGAAAAATATACCGAAGGAAAAAAAAGTACGATCCAACAATACATATTAATATATACTGAAGGAAAATCTACAAAAATAAAAATAAAAAATCATGATTTTAAGAAAAATAAAAGTAAACCAAATAAAAATAACATAATATCGATTAAACCATGTCGTTTGAAGAGACAACCCTCGTTTTCTAATATTGAACATTAGATCCAGATGAAAAAGAAATTAAAAAATATAAATTAAGACCCAAAATTAATAAATTTATATCTCTCTCTTCTTTTTCTTCTTCTTGGATCTATTTGTGAATCTTCTTCTTCTTCTTCACTTGCTTCACTTCTTTACCATCACTTATTATAGAACATAACTGGATTGGATGGAGATGAAGGTGATTACAGAGCACTAAAACAATCTTCAAATGAAACCCCAAAAACACCAACAAATAAGAAAAAACAGATCTAAAATTTTGGAAAGATAAAACTAATATTAAAATAGTTTCTCTGGTTTTTGTTCATCAATCCCTATCACTAGAGCTCTCCCGATATTGGTGAAGGAACTAAAAACATAAAAATAGATAGTTTAGTTGGATAAAGGGTACTTCTGAAATTTTTAAATAACACATGATAACACTCACACATAAATGGACCGGTGAAAAAGAAAATTTAGTCCAAAAACACGATTTTAGACTAACAAGTATAAGAGTTGGATGGGTGGACCACCGATTAAACAGGTCCCAGGTCCCGTAGATCTAGTAATTCCTAGTTTTGTAAGTGAAATTTTAGTCACCCATTCCCTTGATAGATTGGTTAGAGATGCTGGAACAGAAATTCTGGTCTTTCTACAAAAAAGGTTAATTGATCCTAATCAAGCCTGCTCTACAACTTTAACCCCTCTCTCTCTCTCTCATACGACACACAGACGCAACATGAAACACGTACTACCTCAAGGAGAGGGTAGAAGAAAGAGGGAAGAAAGCTTTCCTTTTCCAGTTGGGAGTAAAAAGAAACACAAAAGAATTCACAAAACTGTTCTTCTAGATCTACAAAATATTTGGAACTTGAGATGCTAATCTTTGCTGCAAGTCCCTCACTTTCAAATTAAGCTCCACTTTTTGTTCTTTGTAGTTCTGTAACAAATAGTCTTTTCCTTCTATAACTTCTTTCAAATCGCCCACTTCTCTCTTCAACAGTTCGCATCTTTCTATATCTCCTCTCCCCTTAGCCACAAACCCCAAATCATTTTCTCCATCACGGAACCCATTCACATGCCCATTACTTAGTCCTTCCGCTGACAAGTTCCTGGCCGTTGTTGGATTCTCAGGATGACTCATTCCTCCAACACAATGATCTGCTATTGCTTTCCTCAACCTCTGGATCTCTCTTTCTGAGTCAAATAGGTCCCTGTTAGCAGCGTCGAGTTGTGACTGTAAGAGGGAAGAATGTGCTAGCTGAGCCCCGAGTGAACTCTGCAACTCCATGATCTGATCCTGCATCTCCACAATCATGTCATCCCTTCTTTTCAATTGATGCCGCAGCTTCTGTATCACTTCACGTTTGGTGAAGATATCAGACCCAGATTCAGAAGCACATGGAGAGTCCGAACTATTTGAATGGAGGAATGGCTTCCGAGGCAGCTCTAGGCGGTCAGGAGATGTTGACCACATAACGCCGTTTTCTCTGTTGGGTTCTGGAGGGATAGTCACTAATGGTAGTGGCATGTTAGTTTCTTTCATCATAGGGCCATTTGGTTGACACTTAACCTCCACCAAATCTTCTGCACTCCCTGATACAGACCAAACGAAGAGAACGAAAAAGAAGGGTAAGGGTCTCTTAAGATCAAGATCGGATTATTCACTGTAAAGTTAGAGTCACACAAGAATCTACGCTATTTAGTTTACAATAAGATTTACGCACTTTATCCAGATAACTGTCCAAATTGGACAAGAACGTAGAAATTGAATTAACTAGATAACACATGCCATTCTACACAACTTGCACAACGCAACCAGATCATAATTTTAAAAGTAAATCCAAAAGATAACTATCTGATTTTTATTGAAAACTAATAACTATAAAACTGACGCTCTTGGACATTATTTTTTTTCTCAATGAGGATTCGTGAGGAGACAATACATCTGTAGAATCACAACTCGACACTTATTTCACAGGAAGGATGCTAATATAGCCTATAGGAGACTATATATAGCTTTTTAAGAACCAAGAGAAAATTCAAGGCGCACATTTACCACTACCAACATAATATAATTGAATTGCTAATCTACAGTGAACTTATGGAAGGGTGCATAATATGGGAGTATATGTACACTATGAACACACACAAACAAAGGAAAAAAAAAGGCTCCCAGTGTTGAATTTGGTATATTTAATTGTTGGAAATCATGTAAAATGTTGCATATAGCAGCACAAGGTGTCATGTTTGCTTGAGAACAAAAGTGATATTTACACGTGACCTGGACCACTCGTCTTGCTACTTGGAAAAACTAACTGCGAGCCTATGAAAATGAAACAGGTATTTCTCAGTTGCAGGGTTAAGATGGTTGCATACCAAAGATATATGTAACCAAGACTAGGGAATCAAGCTCTATAAAAAGACTGGAAGATAATCTGGGTTTGGACTCAATGGAGGTTAAGCTAATAGATCCAGTGTTGAACCTGAAAGGCAATTGTAGTACCCATCTCCGTTTTGGGTATAAGAAAATTGATTCGGTTGCGACGTACCCACACCTGACCTCCTTTTGTCACTTGATATTCGGTTTCCTGAAAAACTAACAAAATTTTAGTTAAGTAAAGTTTAGAGAATAGTTGCAACCAAGAAACTGTATCATATTAGACCTTACTATGCATTAGACAAATATAAGTCAGTTATATAGTATAAGACCTTTCAATGAGTCGCTGCTGTTTACCACCCGCTTTGTATCTATAACCTGCTTGAGCTTGTATCCGAGCCGAACTGATAATGTACTCAACAAAGCACCGCCTGCTATAAGGATCCAATTTGGACCCTCTCCTTGCGAACTGTTTGATCTCTGGATTCTATGTGTCCCATTTGTTCTTGGTTTCATTTTAGGAGAATTCAAAATGTTGAAACTCAAATGGTTCGGAGCATCCAGATCACTCAACATCAATGATGCATGTTCAAATTATTGCTCTCTGTTTATGGCACAGTCAAGTCAAACAACAACAAAAAGTAGGCACTATTTAATAGACTTCTAGATTTTGAGAAAAAATATCAACAAAATGAGATGCATCACAAGCTGCTATGCATAAGCGAAGCACAATATAATCAGACTTTCCAAAACTCTAGTGGTAGAAACAGTACTACCAATCGTTCTATGCCTGTTGAGCTCTAAAAATCCCACTCCTTATGTCAATAGAAGAATTTAAAACTGCATATGTAACTCACACAAGCCGGTTTTACTTCTAAGAAATTAAGCATCCACAAATAAACACAATTTTCACTATATTGGACCCGATCCCAGAAATTTACATAACCAACAGCAATGAGCTCTAAAAAAATCCCACTCCTTACGTCAATAGGAGAATTTAAAACTGCACATGTAATTCACACAAGCCGGTTTTTCTTCTAAGAAATTGAGCATCCACATATAAACACAATTCTCACTATATTGGACCCGATCCCAGATATTTACAAATCCAACAGCAATGAGCTTAACATTCCAGAAAGCAAGTCCAGAACCAAAACCAAAAAATTCAAAACATGACAAAATATATCATACACTATCTTTGGAAAATGAGAAAGAAAGGGAAAAAAATGCACCAACTAATCGATGGGATAATTGAGTTTTGCTGACTGCAAATAGTAAGAACCATCTGTGAGTGTCTAGAGTCTTTTTTGTATTTTTACCCAACGGCACCAACCAGAAAACCGTCAATACCATTTACATGTACTTACTGATTACAGAAACGTGTTCTTCTTTTTTTCTTAATAGGTGATTGAAATTTATCTTTAGATAATAATTAGTTGCTGAAAATTTTCATAACCGCTAGGGTTAAAAGCACTTCAAGAAGACACATTAATTGGTGTTAATTTTCCTTTCTTCAAAAGAGAGTGAATTTCCTAATAGGCGAGGCTTATCGACCATTTAGCCCATCTACTTCTATTCTCACGCCTCGTCCATACACATGACCACATTAGTAAATGCATGGGAAAAGTAGAAGATCCCAACAAGGCTGCCATTTTTAAGTTCGCAACAGCCCCGAGCTTGTGCCACGCTACTACAAAAACATACACAGAGGCACCAATATCTACTTAAAGTATCTCCACTTGTTGAAAACTAACATAATAAATACATGTATGTTCAGTCCCATATGATTACTTAGAGCATTCTCCATAAAACTCTATTGACAGTCAGCATATAAACCCTCAAAATGCTTGAAGAGCAGTTGTATGTTGCAATGGAAATTTCTCCAGTTCTAACAGCATCATGAACACTACATATTGTCCTAATGAACTACTGATAATGGGAAAACATTTTACAGGGTGGTATAAATTCACCAATGCACCTAAGTTGTTTCAATTCTTCTTCATAGAAGACGGCACATAAGGTAGGGCTAGGCAACACTAAGGCTTCAGCTACCATCTTGCCCTAAACCTCAACTACTTCCTTTATCTCTAGATTTCATATCCATTTCACTAACCGAACTTTCTAACCCTAACATCAGAAATTCTCACCCAAGGTGATCCAATTACATGTCTGTATAACATACAATAACTAGGACCATAGCCATATCTATCTTACGCACAAGAAATTCCATCAGTTGCTATCACCAAGAAACTACCCTAATATAAAGATACTAATCATTTCCATAATCAACCACCAAAAAGATTAAGAAAAAAACCTGATAACTATTACAGTAAAACAAACAAGGATTAACTTGACACATTTCTTATCGAAAATGAAAAACACAAAACACAAATACTCAATCAAAGACAGATTTCAGGGAGAAACTAGACCAAAGAAATTAATAAAAAGGAAAAAAAATTATAATAAAATTTGTAAATGAAAGAGATTAAAATTAAGAATAAATCTAGACTGACCTCATCGATGCCTTCTTCAGTAGTTTAAACAGTAACTAGAGCTAGGGTTTTCATTTTTCTCTATTACTCTGTGTGTTTGTGTTTGTGTTTGTGTTTGTGATTAAAGGAAAAAGGAAGAAGAAAACACAAATGGAGTCGTGTTTTTGTTCTCTCCCACTCCCTCTCTACTTTCTCTTTAGCAAAAGAGCAACCAAAAATAAAACTCTGGATTATTCTATTATAGTATTTCATTCCTAATTTTATTTATTTATTATTTTTCTTTTCGGAGAACATATCATTTTGATTTGGCGGCTTCGACTGTGAAAAATTTGAAGCCTGATTAATTGACTCATGATTTGAATCCATTGTGAGTGGCAACATCTCAGCCTTCAATATATTCTCTTTCATCCTTCAATACATTCTCTTTCACATGCACGATGTTGTCACATCACTGGGTCACTCACAATGGGTTCAAATCATGAGTCAATTAATCAATTTGGGAAAAATTCGAACAACATTAGGAATTGGTAAGCCACGTGGTACCCTATTATGTGCTGAATGGATGACTACTTACTAGTAGTCTACTAGCACCACAGAGAACAAACACTACGATAAGCACTTCCTCGTCTCACATTCTTTCATTCCTCTCCACACCCCAAACCAAAAAACTCGCCAAATTTATCCATACATAATTATTAGGGGGAAAACCAGTATTATGATGAATTTAAAAAAAAAAATTCCCTTATCAATAATTGTAATAAGATTCTGAAGAAAGTTATCAAATTTAAAATAAAAAAATAAATGAATCTACTAACACTAAATTCTTTCGCAAGCTTTGATTGATTACGGTTCATGTTGGCAATCTTAGTTCCAGGCAAATCTACTTGTACAAACTTAGTTATCATTGAAGTTGATCTGATTTTAGGCTTAATAAAACTGAATCCATATGGTGCATGATTAAAAGATGACTAGATGAGCTTTAGGTTCACTGCATCACTAGGCCCGTTAAAATGTTCAAACCAGAGCGTCAGAACCCAAGTTACAAATTGTAGCAGTAAAGGGGTTCAAAGTCAGGCAATCTATAGGTGGCAATGGCACGTCAAACATATATATCTTTCTATATCAGGTATTATCATTTTCCTTAGATGAATATGAAGAAATACTCAAGTGATAATGGTGATCTTGATGTAAGATGGAGCCTTCTAAGTGGGAAGCTTGACCAAAACCAGTGCAGTAAAATAGCGACTCAGGTGAACACTTACTTTAAGTATGGTAAGGGTGATATAGAAAATTAAAATAAAAATAATTATTAATAAAAGGAAAACTTTTTTTAAAATCCACCAAGAAATCGACTTTCCCTCTAGTAAAAGTGGTTTCCCCCTAACAATCACCATAAAATACCAGAATACCAGATTTGAATATCATTTTTTATGCTTTTCTTATTTGAGTTGTAATTTTCTCGTCTTTTTTCCAACAAGTTCATCAATTTGACCCTTTAAGCTCTCCCTAGTCTAGTCACGTTCTTCCATATTTTGAGTGTGTTGGTCCAATTTATTTATATATTGTTGCATCAGATATGCCAAACTAGAAAAATTATGATTAGAAGTATAACTATCCTTCCATACTTATGATTGTCCACCTACATAACCACTATAAGTTTATTGATATGTATGAGAATAATCATAAGGTTTCATAGGATATTGATCGTAACCAAAGAATTGGTTTTAATTATACCCATGGTATGGTTGTTGGTTATCATAAGATAGAGATTGAAAACCATATTCATTAGTATCATAATATGTATGATCTTGTGCACGATATATGTTATTTCTAAAGGGAAACATGACGACTCATAAGAATAAAAGGAAAAATTTAATCAAAAATCTAAAAACAAAAATAAATGTCATACTTACAACCTGTTTTTCAGATCTTACCTCCTTATTTTGACGAGCGGCGAATACCTTCAATAAGTTATTAACACCTCAAAAACCTAAAAACTTGAAAATACTAGAGAAAAAGGGTGAAAAGAACAAAAAATTCTAAAATTATTAAACAAAGATGGAAACCGTTGACTAAAGACACAAACATAATCTTGTGAGAATCATTGCCATTAAACAAAGATGTGGCGTTACATGCCCACTGGTAATAGAGGAAACTTAGATATAAAGCATTGCAAAGTAAATAACATAAAGCATAAACGAAATGGCCAGTATTGTTGACAGTAAAGCTAAAACAAACCTTGTGAGAGGTGAATAAATAGACAATATCGGTGACCAAATAATCTACAAATTAACCAAGGATCTTGAAAATATATTGCGATCATAAACTACAATCAATCAAATATTATATACATATTTATATAATCAATTTTCAAGAAAATAAAGATAGTTTCTGAAGTTTTGAGATAAGAAATTAGAAAGATATCTTCGGAAGTATATTAATATTTCTTCAAAAAACAATTTTGAGAGAATAGATAGAGTTGACATCTATGTCGCAGAAAGCCAAATAAGTTATTGTTTTCACCTTAACAGACTTGAACTGTTCTGGCAGAGTTTGAACTGTCATGGATATATATCGAAACTATTGTTTGATGATACACATACGATTAACTAATTAAAGGTTTAAGGTTTTCACTATTGCTAATGCCAACAATAAATCTTTTAGGAGGATATTAACAACACGCTACTTAAGCAGATACATTTTTGATTATTCCAAAATTACAAAAATATTGATAGAATTTCCAAAATAATTCTTTCTATTCTCGAATTTGGATAAAATTTTCTTGAAAAAAATATGTAAAGTAAATAGGGACATACAATTTGTATTGTTTAAAAAATTAAACGTAAGGTTGAACTATTATGGTACCTTTTCCGAAATGATCATGTCAGAGGTTGAGGCGTGGATAGTACATTGGACTTCACTGTCTAGGGCAATAAAAAGGGTTGAACCCGTGTCGTCTGTAACTTCAAAGGGAAGAAGATACCTGAATCGATTTTTTTTATTAGTCCAATCAAAGATAATTACTGTGCTATAATATGCAGGGTATGGGTTGTTAAAATTTATTTGTTAGAAGACAAAAACAAATTGTACACAATGTTATCAGACCTGGGTATAAATTCTTCTTACAACAGAGATTCAAATTTACCACTTTTTTTTTTCACTTTTTTGGTTAAATTCTTTTTGGATTTGAATATCGGGTCTAGAAGACAAGTAAAATTAAATACTTCTTTAGAATCCAAAAATCTTTTAGATACTTTTTTTTGTGGGTATTTTGAAAAAAAAATTGAGAAAATTTCAGTTTGGTTCGATTTTATGTGGTCCCAAGTCAATTTGGTCCACCGAAAAATAAGAAAGTTTAGTTTGGTCTTTATTTATTTAAAAATATTAAAATAACTAAATTACCCTTTTCTCTCTTTTATATTCTCTCATTTTGTAAAACAAAGTAAAAAACTAAAAATAAGATATCTTTCGAACCATAAGTCAAAATTAATAAATTTTATATATTCGGAAAGCTCTCAACAAGATCTATACAACGAGTACCCATTTCACTATTTTCCAAGATTTATTTTTCACGGTATTGGTAAAGTTAACTCATATACAAAAATGAACACCATTAAAGGGTTCATTATGTAAAATGAACTCCTAGAGCAACTCCAGTGGACATTGGCATATTTGTTAGTTTGCAAGTCCACGTGGACGGGCAAACTCAATTCTCCACGGTTGTAAACTAGTAAATATAACTGGTAAGACCCGTTTTTATATAAACTAATATTATTTTTTAAGTTAAATGAGGCTTATTAAATAATTTTATAAATATGATAAATGAGATATATTAAACTAATCATTATAACTAACTTAACTAATCTTTTAAATATAAAACTATTTTTACTCGGTTCAACTTGAGCCGAGCGACTCAAACTGAGATGTGTATGGCAAACCCTCATATTTGAGGATTTTCCAATCCATTTTGTCCACTTGCCATCCTACTGTGGGAGTATAATTGGAAAATTGGCCAATATACCATGCCCACTGAAATTTCTCTTAATGGTAGTTCATTCTAGCATTTCATTTTGTATAATGAATTTGTAATGGTAATTAATTCTAGCAGTTCATTTTGTAGAATGAACTAGTATAGTAGTTCATTATAGCAGTTCAATATAGCAGTTCATTTTATGGAATGAGCTCATAATCGTAGTTTATTATAACAGTTCATTTTGTGGAATGAACTCGTATGGTAGTTCATTTTGTAGAATAAACCTGTAATAATAGTTCATTTTAGCAATTCATTTTGTAGAATAAACTCAAAATGATAGTTTATTCTAGCAGTTTATTTTGTAGAATGAACTCGTAATGAAAGTTCATTTTATAGAATGGACTCGTAATGGTAGTTCATAATAGCAGTTCATTTTGTAAAATGGACTCGTAATGGTAGTTCATTCTAGCAGTTCATTTTTTGTAATGAACTCGTAATAAGAGTTCATTATAAAATGTAATGGTAGTTCATTGTGTAAAATAAACTCGTTAAATTTTTCATTACAATGGTATTTCATGCTAGCAGTTCATTTTGTAGAATGAACTTGTTATAGGAGTTCATGATAGCAATTTATTGTGTAGAATGAACGCGTAATGGTAGTTCATTCTAGCATGTAATGGTAGTTCATTCTGTAAAATGAACTCGCAAAGTTAGTTCATTACAATGATAGTGTATTCTAGCAGTTCATTTTGTACAATGAACTCGTAATGGGAGATCATTCTAGCAATTCATTTTGTACGATGAACTCATAATGGTAGTTCAATCTAGCATGTAGTGGTAATTCATTCTATAAAATGAACTCGCAGAGTTAGTTCATTACAACATTTCATTTTGTAAAATAAACCTGTGATGAGAGTTCATTTAGCAATTCATTTTGTAAAATGAACTCGTAATTGTGGTTCATTCTAGTATGTAATGGTAGTTCATTATGTAAAATGAACTCGCAAAATTAGTTCATTACAATGGTAGTTCATTCTAGCAGTTCATTTTGTAGAATGAACTCGTAATGATAGTTCATTTTATAATTTATCTTTAACTAAACGATAACATAAAATTAAAGCTTTAAAAAGTAGTGAAAGTGGTACTTTTTTTATAGATCTTGTCGAGAGTTTTCCGAATATATAAATTTTGTTAAATTTCGACTTGTAGTTTGAGAGATATTTAATTTTTAAGATTTTTTTTCTTTACTTTAGAAGAGTGAAAATAAGAGAGAGAAAGAGGTATTACTAACACTAGTATAAAAATTATGATGTCATCCCGCGTGGATAACGTTCACCCTAGGACCAAATAATAATTTTTAGATCAAACTGATAATATATTTTAAAAATAGAACCTTAAAGCAATTAGACCAAGTCAACAGGATCAAACCAACATATAATATATTCTTTTAGGACTTTTGATAGTTTCAATAATATTTTTAGCAGTTTACTAATATACCCTCATAATTTTTTTTATTCTTTTTTTTATTATTTTTTTTGTCATTCTTCTTATTTTTCTTCTTTAATACTTGTTTTTTTGGATGTTTTGATGGTGAATGTGATGGTAATGGTGGTGGATTTATTGCTTGAGATCATGAGCTAGTGATTTTGGTTGTATATAATATATTGCAGGTATTACTAAGATAAACCTAGATTTGTCCACGAAGAACACAAGATGTACTCGGGCGTGCATTCAATTTAATTTAGGAAAAACTCAAGATTCACCCAGGTGCATTCATTTTAAACTTGGATGAACCTGGATATTTTTGTGTATGTGTATTCATGTACATTGAATTCAATCCAACAAAATCACGAAATGCACGTCTGAGTGGTCCAAGATTTTAGAAGTAAATATTTTTTTCTACCTTAGTTTACGTTAGGATGTATCTAAGTACATCCAAGTTATTTTTTCGGTCTCTAATAAATCTCCTACATCCTGAGATAATTTAGATAGGCACATAAATAATTATTCATAACATCCTTATTAGCATTAGGGAGATAATTTAGATAGGCACATAAACAATTATTCATAACATCCTTATTAGCATTAGTGGGGTTGGACTCAAAATTACATTGTGCTTGGTTCAAGTCCTACAAAGCTTTATCCAAATTAGCATACAAATTACCAAATATTTGTTTATTCCACTTTTTAGAATCCTTTTGGAACATATCAACAGAATTAATTAAAGAAGTCCAACTGAGCATTCACAGTATTATTAGAACTCCAAAACTTTTTAACCACATCACTAAATCTAACATCCTCAGCCCAGAGGCTTCTAGAAGGGGACTTAAACACAAAATTTTCCCATTCTTCTACTCTAGTTAGGAGGAAGTCGAAACATGTTAGTTAAAATAAAAGATAGTAATAGTTGTTGGTTGGAAGAAAGTTATGAAATTGAAAAGCTTGTTGTCAATCATTTTTCAAATTTGTTTAGTTTTACTTTGAATGAATGTGAGAATGACTTTAAAATAGTCTTTTTCCTACAATTATTTCTTAGAATGAAAATGTCTCCTTAACCTGCTATGTGTCTTTAAAATAAATTAAAATTGCTATGAAACGCTTGGTTCTCATAAAGCACCAGGCCCAAATAGGCTACAAGGGTTCTTCTTTACCAAATATTGGGATCTGGTTGGTAGCAGAGTGGTGAGATTAGTCAATGACTTTTTATAGAATGAGAAGTTGAATTTAAGACTGAGTAAGACCTTTATTACTTTAATTCCTAAGAAATTGTGTCCTAATACCATTAATAATTACAGAACAATTATTCTATGTAATTTTTTTATGAATATCATAATAAAAATCACAGATAATAGGATGAGGCCTTTGTTGCATAAGATTATATCAACAAATCAGCATTCTTTTGTGCCAGGAAGGTCAATTTTTGATTTTACTGTGATTTGCAATGAGGTGATAAAGTCTTTTAAGCACAAAAAAGGAATGAAGGGTTGGATGGACTTAAAATTAGACTTTGACAAAGCTTATGATAAGATTAGTTGGCCATTTCTTATTAAGATATTGTAAAATCTTGGATTTGATGAAAAGATTGTTCAATGGATCTTAAAATATTTTAACACAGTTTCTTTTCAGGTGTTAATCAATGGCTCTCCAAGCACAAGTTTCAGGCCATAATGGATTAAAAAAATAGGACACATTGTCCCCATATCTTTTTAGCATTTGTCTTGAGGCTCTGTCGAGAATAATTAATGAGGGATTACGAGAGAAAAAAATATCAGGAATCGTTGTTGCTAGGGGATCTCCTGTGACTTCTCATTCGTTATTTGCCGATGATTGTATAATCTTCTTAATAGCCTCGTACAAAAATGTTTGTAATCTTCGGACTATTCTTGATAACTTTTGCAGGTGGTCGGCACAGGCTAAATCTACTCTTCTCACTTCTGCAAACCTAAGGAAAATCTTTTCGAGAAGTATGGTTATTGCCCTTAAGGTGCGGATCACTAGCAATCCAGGTAAGTATTTGGGTATTCCTCTTTAATGGGGTAGAATTAATACTAATACTTATAATGATTTATTTGAAAAAATTACTAATAGGTTTCAAGGTTGGGAAAGTAAGACCCTAAACATAGCAGGAAGGAATACTTTGATTAAATTTTTCCTTGACCCAGTGTCGTATCATGTTATGTCTATGCTTAAGATTCCCAAAGGTTTATTGGACAAGTTTAATAAGTACAAAAAGAACTTTCTATGGAGTGGGGATGAGGATAGAAAATGTTTTCATAAACTTAGCTGAGATAGAATTTGTAGACCTATGGAGTATGGTGGATTAGGGTTAGGGACATTGAGTTAACCAATCTTACTTTACTTACTAAAATGACATAGAGGGTTTTTGTAAACCCAATTTCCGATGTAACAAAACTCCTCAAAGCTAGATACTTTCCAGAATATGACTTTCGGAGTTGTGAGAATGAGAATAATAGCTCTGTGTGTTAGAGAAGCATACTTAGAGGAAGAGATGTTGTTAAAGATTGTATTAGATGGAGTTTAAGAGATGGATCATCTATGGACCTATGGAATGAACCTTGGATGTATAATTTTCCACTTTCTGTATTTACCAATGGTAATATCTGCCTTTGCCTGTCATGAAGGTTAAAGATATTATTAATACTCAACATTAGAGTTGGAATTTAGACTTGATTAGTGACTTTATTCCTAAACATGTGGCTGAAGAGATTAGAGCAATGCTTATGCCCTGGGCATGTTGAGAAGAAGGACCAACTTGTTTGTTCTGAGAGTAGAAATGGTTATGTTACGGTTAAAGATGCTTACAACTATCTCATCTCCAAAAAATTGGAAAACTCTGTTCCTAATCTGGATTAGAAATACTTATGGAAGTTAAAATGTCCACATAAAATTAAATCTTTTTTGTTGCTGTTTTGCCATAATAGACTTAGTCCACATGAAATTCTTTATAGGAGAAGAATTTGTGATTCATCCAGGATGTAAACTTTGTAATAAAGACTTTGAAACTATTTACCATTTGTTTCTTGGATGTAGTGCAGTTGCTCCTTTGTGGAGGAAGGTCCGAAACTCGATTGGGTTTACCCCTGAAGCTGAAATTACATCTCCAACAATTTTAAAAAGTGGTGTAAAGTGGAAGGAAAAATATGAGGCATAAAGTGGTGTTACATTCTGCCTTTTGTTTTGTGGTCCATTTGGAGAGGGAGAAATGACTTGATATTTTAAGGAATTAAATTTCATCCTATGAAGGTGCTATCTAGGGATATCAAGGATACTAGAGAGTTTCTTAACGTTTTTGGGGAGCTAAGAAGATAAGAATGTAAAATGACTGAGGTTTTTGTTCATTGGGTGTATCCAGCCCAAGGTTTTGTAAAGATCAATTGTGATGGAGATTCTAATGGTATTGGTGAGATTCTTAGGGGTAACTAGAAAAAATTCTATACTTGCTATGATAAACACATACTCAAGAATGACAACAACATGGCAGAGGTGTGGGCTATAAGAGATGGATTGGTTTTAGCCAAAGAATTGGGCATTAAAAAAGTTGAAGGTGGAAAGTGATTCTACTTTTGCTATCCAAATTTGCAAGAATGAGGTCGAGATACCATGGAGTATGCGTGCTTTGGTGGATGACATTAATCATTTCTAGATTCATTTTGATGTTATTACCTTTCAACGAAGATTCAGGAAGGAAAACATAATAGCTAATTGTTTTGCTAAAGGAGGAGCGGCAAAGATGATGGAGGGAGAGTGGAGTATTCATTCTCCTGATGCCATAAAACATTTGATCACTGAGGATCTGGCTGGTAGAGATGATATTAGAAATGTGAGAGTGACTATTTAGGTTTGGCCAACGGCCTTTGTATCAAAAAAAAAAATTCAAAAAATTTTGTCTATCTTAGTCTAAGTCGGGATGTATTCAGTTATATCCTAGTTATTTTTTAAAAATAATTTTCCTACCTTTAGTTTAAGTCGGGATGTATATCTGGGTAAATCCTAGCTATTTTTTAAATAATTTTTCCTACCTTAGTTAACCCGGGATATATTCGGGTATTGCTATTTATCAAATAATTTTTCTACCTTAGCCTAACCCAGGATGTATCTCTATACATCCAACTATTTTTCAAATAATTTTTTCTATCTTAGTTTAACCCGATATGTATCTGGTATATCCTAACTATCTTCCAAAAAGGTTACCTACCTTAGTTTAAATCATGATATATCCATATACATCCTATCTTTTTTATAAATAATAAGAAAATGGAATTTAATATCAGTAATGGTTCTTGGTTTGTAGATCATCTCAAGCCCATTCTAAAAATATAAGTTTGATTGAAATCTGACTTATATTTCAGAATTTATGATTTATTTATTTTTTGCATTTGATTTTAAATTGAAAAGAAAACAAAATAACATAAAAAAAATATTTAAAGCGAAGGGCATGACTCTCTAAAACTTTAAGTGTCAAGTTGAACCAAACCCAAACTTTTACATGTCCAATACAATCTGATTACAAAATAACCGTCATACACATGTGGCGCAATCTTATAACTGAAAGTCCACAACGATTAAGATATTCCAGAGAAGCACATGATAAAAGCGACACACTTGATCAATCCGATCGACGTCACTTTATCTCATCGCGAGGTAGAACTCTTGGATGGTTATAGTTGCTTAGAATACCATATCTTGGAGAATATTCCTGTAATAGTGAACAAACCAAACAGAAACTTGAAAATAGTTAAGGGTTAGAACAGATAGCACACTTCAGACAATCACACAAGCACAGAGAGATGGAGTCGCCTGTTCAACAGACTGCCCTTAACTCGATATTTGTCAGGTACATCTTTAGAAAAGTGTTGCTATACCTTTAGAGATGAAAAATCGAATCCAGGATAAAACCACCTGATACCAACCCAGTTAGCAAAACTCGTTGGCCCGTTGTGAACTTAACAGTAGAAGAAGATAAAAAATAAACTAGTGCGCATACAAAGCAGGAAGAGGGGAAAAGTCGTCAGGTCAGTGGCTGCGACTGGGGTAATTGAAAATCTGATTTTTGTTTTTCTTTTAAAGAAGAAGAAGACTGTTGATTTTTCAAACGGTCAAAATTCATTTAATTCAAAAGATCTTGTTTATTAAACCTGATTTAATTTTATAAATACAAAACGGTCAAATATTTAATGTATAGAATTAAAATATAAAACCGTTGGATCTTTGATGGGTACACGCATGCACGCGCCAGGCTCACGCCAAGGCACACGCAAGCTCCGCAAGCACCGAAGCACCACACATGTGTGCATTTGCCCACTAGTCCATTTCCTAAGTCCATATCCAATCCACTAGTTCTTTTTCCTTATATAGAACGTTTGTGGTAATAAGGATAAACTTCCTCCTTGGTTTGCCCAATATGGGACAAACCAAAGGTTTCTCATTCACTAAGAAGTGAAAATGGATGGCTTTGTTGTTTCCCCCCCAAATTTGGACTATTGACTCTAGGTCCCTTTAAGATATATTAAATAACAAAATTAATTTTAAGTAACAAATCCATTTTTTATTCTAACACAAACAAACAGGGACATAAATAACCATTGATTCTTAATTGCATACTTTAAAATTCAATAATCGGGGATGATTTGTACCTTGATATTTTTGAATATAAGCCGGTGAGATGACGACGACCACAGGTGTTTCCTTTATTCGGTGGGTGTTCAAGTTACGACTTAGTTCAGTGGTGGACTCGCCCCATAGGGTTATCATTACATTTTTTCCGATGAGATAAAAAGGGTGTAAATGGAAAGCAAGACTAATCACGTAGAAGCAGCTACAGTTGGTAAGCTTAAAATGAAAAACAGGATAGGTGGTTGCATCTTTTGGGAATACCTAAGGTTCTAGAGAGTGAAGGCACGCATCACGCAAGGCTGACCGTTGTCTCTCTTCATTTCTTGAAGATTGGTAAGACTGATTAGAACACCAATGATATATCTGGTGAAACCATGAAGACATCATTGGTCTCATTCAAATTTTTGTAGAAATTGTTATTCAAACATCACAAAAGGTTACCAAATCAACAATTATGATGGGCTGGACAGGAAAACTCATAATTTACGTCCCAACACTCGGTATGTAAGGCTTACATTTAATATCTCGCAACATCATTACAAATAGCGAAAGGGGATTGACCAAGTTAACTCAGTAAATAACTACTGATTGACCAAATTTCACAAACAAACAATTCCATTTCCGAACCTCCAACAGGGTAGAAAAGCTTCTTCCTTAGGGTCTTCTCTTTTGATGTACACGAAACTCATCCACAACTCCCTAAAAATACAAACTAAGTTGTGAACAAAGAAGATGACGTGGAAACACTAGTATTTACTAATTTTTTATCTAATAAATCCACAGAAATGACATGAAAAACATTAACCGAATAGCCTGCTGCATGAAAATCATTGCAACGACAAGGCCAAACAGTTCACCAGCAACACAGGTAAAAAACCTATTGATGATGGAACATACACGAAAGCAACTAGCAAAAACAGAAGGACTGTTGTCCATACACAAACCCTGGAAAGCCCAGTAAGTTCTAAACACAGTAAGTATCCAGAAGAGGTTGAGTTAACTAAATATTCAACTGACAAAACAAACATTCATTGAATTGTAGGTATATGCTAATGTGCTAACATATCATCCAGTCCACGGTAAGAAGAGATTCTGCCCCAGTCCATGGTTTGCTAAATTTAAAGTTATGAAAAATATAGTAACAATAACAATTGTTACCTAATTGGCGTCACCCAATCCCCACCGTGAACGCATCGTGTAGCAACATCTTTTCTCTGCTATCACATACCTCATTTGATACAGCCAAGAAAAAAGAGATTGTTATCGTTTGTAACAACACATTAATATAAATTAGCAGTAATACACCATTGATATTAATATAATTGATATAGTTTTCTCTTTTCACACTAAAACCATATTTAGAAAGATATCTTTATATGTATTGAAGCCACGCCTGCATGTAGTATTTACTTCAAGATATTTTTTAATTCTTATAAATTTAGGTATGCACGAGGTTCAAAATACTGATATTCTTTTTTGCTAAATAATGGTAAGAAGATATTTCTTAATTCTTATAAATTAAGGTATGCACGAGGTTCAAAATATTGATTATGTTTTTTTGCTAAATAAAGGTAAGAAACTAAGATGATAAAGTACATTAACTCAAGGTCACAGGATAAATCCTAAGGACCTTTTTGGGATTTTCCCCCTTTTCCATACATGTATAATTTATTACATATTAGTATCATATTTGAGAAAATAGAAATAAGTAATATATCACAATGTTATTACCGGGAGACATTACAAAATGTACTACGTAATCTTAAATATACTTGACTGTTGAGCAAAGGGGTTTACAATCACTGGATATGAATCATATCACGCATTGGTACATACATGATGTTTGTTTTCAAATCTAAATTTGGAAGGGAAATAAATAAATAAATTGTACACCAATTTCAGCACCCAATCCATTCATCTCAGAGATAAGCACATTAGACCCAAACAACCTCTTCATTGTTTCCCATCCAGAAACTACAAATTATCGACTACGGAGATCTCCATCAATATCATTTGAACTCCAATCACCCATGATATTGTTGTATCCACATGAATAATCTTTCACTCTCATAATCTGTAAAGAAAATTTCACAACTTAATTAACATCTTGCTTTATGATAAAGCGGAAAAAACCTATAGATTAAGTCACATTCATAATTAGCTGACGTCCTCGTTAGTCTCCATGACCGATAATGCATAAAAGACCCTTCATTAGAATATTCAAACTTACCGATTAGTGTTATAGTGTGCCATGTGATCATTGTTCTGAAAAGGAAGGTAAGGGATGTTACAATGCATATCACCGATTAGTGAAATGAAAAATGATATATAAGCAGTGAAACTAAACAAAAGTGAAAAAGAATAATTTCAATTTCAACTTTTATTCACCTGGTTAATTGTTGTAAAGGCGCCTTGAGGAAACAACCTATACAATAAAATTCTAATATATCACCATTGAAAATGCAAATCACTCAAGCAAATCGCACAAAAACCGAACGGGATCATGAAAATGAATAGAAAACAAAGAAATCTTCATGGGATTTTCATATATGACCAATTAATTGCAAAGTGAAAAAGAAACAAAAATAATGGATCATACCTCAACACCCAAATCCGATAACTATGGTATTTTTCATTCAAAGGGAATTGAAGAGAAATGTTTATCTAATGTCAACGCAATTGAAAACTATTTGGAAATGTTGTTAAACAAAACTTTGAATCAACCGATCAATAATACATAAATAACAAACCCTAATCTGGGAACTTTATTTGTTCATAATACAGTCAGGTTATTTTAAACTAGCTGCTGCAACCATTAACATAAACAACAATTCTAGAAAACCACATAGAAGTTTAGCAACAAAAGTTTATGGAGTGAGGAAAAAAACTAACCAATATCAACTTTCAATTCACAACTCATAAAATTTATTACCGTTGCTTACATTTACGAATTCTTATATCAATAGTATAAAAAAACCAAATTCAAGGGAACAAAATTCAGTATAAGAAAGATAATTAATAGTTGACCTGTGTTGCCATTTTGTTTGTTATTTTGGTACCAACTAAAATACTGAATTAGAATTTGGATTCGATTAAGCGTAATATTGTACAACAACCTACTCTAATTTTTTGGTCTAACCTAATAAATTGTTAATTTTAACGTAAGAAACTGAGATGAAACTGATATAAGAAATAAGGAAGGGGTAAGAAAGAAAGTATATCATTCATAAAGCCAGCGACTGTGAAAACCATTCCATCTTGTTATCATCCAAAGGAACATATACACCATATGTTCATCCAGAGTCACTCACTGATTTCTTTTTTCTTATTCTTTTTGTTACCCTAAATTAGTATTTGGAATTGAATTGAATTTTACAAAACAACTAAACTATCTAGTATTCTTTTTTTTTTTTTTTTTTTGCAAGAGATTAAAAACCCAACTTACCTCAAGAAGAATTGCCTTGAATGAATGTAGAACGCACCAAATTTGCAAACCCTAGTTTTCCTTCTTAAGAATCAAAATAACAACAATGAACGATCTTCTAGTTGTTGATTTGAATATCATGAGAATAATTTTACAGAGATTTTCTTCTTTTTCTTTGGCGAACAATACAAATAACTATTGGCCGACGCATTCAATTGATCTTCATCGAAAGGGAATAGAAATGGTTTTACAAATTGATGGGTAGTAAAAACACTCTTGTATTATGATACCCATGTGACACATAAATATTGGGACAAATATTAAAAGCTACACTGGGAGGGGAGAGAAGATCCTTGCCACTAGTTGTAACCTACGAATGTATCCTGGCCGCTGAGTGAGACAACAAATACGACTGTGATGTAACCATAAATGATTAATCGTAAATCATCGATCGGATATTGTTCGCCCACTATAGGTGACGCTGACCCTTTATAATTAAGTATATAGTGTACATGAAGTATAATAATTTTTAAACATAATATGTAATGAGAGAGTGAGTTTTTTTTACCCAGAATATTTACATCAATCAAACTTTGTCAAGTGTCCACACGAAAGCTCCTGATTCAGAAAAAGCTTATCATGATCAGTAAGAAGAATATTAAGGTTCATCACTGTTCAACATGAAAGCTTATATTATCTAGGCTTTTAAATGTGAAAATGGATCTTGGAGTAACTTTGAAATTACTTTAGTTTTTTTTCTTCTTAGAAATAGGTAGGAGTGAGCATGGGTGGTCCAACCTGTTAATCTGACCCAATTCATCTGTAATTTAACATACAAACACCCAACCCGTTTATGGGTGGATTGGACATGGACTCATTCTTGAAAATCTATTAAATATATTCACCCGCTAGATTAAAGATATTTTATAATAATGAAAGGTATGAAGGTAAATTTAGCAATTTATACTCAGTGGTATATCTACTTCGTATTATTCTGCTATGTAAATTTTAGTTTTACACGTTGATAGTAGAGAGACGGAGAGGGTTTAGTTAAACGTGTAAGGATATTAAGGATGATTTAGGATGTTATAAACTATTAATTAAATAATTTTTTATTAGTGTTTTCATCGTAGTTAAATAGATTTTTTAATACAAATTAGATTTGTACCCGGTGCGTAACTTCTCATAACAACATTGGCATGTAACCCGTGGTACGCACCAGATTTGATGAGAATTTTTGATTTGATTGTCGTGATGCCATATGTATAATATCTTGGCATATTTATAATATTTTTGAAAGAAATATTATAATATAATATTTTTTTAGCATATTTTTCTAAATATATATAATATTTTTCAGCATAAATACAATATTTTTTTCCTCTTTTTTTTTCTAGTTTTTACGGGTAAGGTGGATGATCGCTATCGTTTTAGTATTTATGTGTTTGAGCGATATTAAGCAATATGAGTGCGCGGGTATTGCTCACTACCTGGATCCAAGCCATCCATTTGTTCAACTGAGTATGTTAAATCCACAGGTGATGGGTCGGACGTGAATGGAAATATAACATCCATATTGGATGTGGATGGTACCAAATCCACGGATTTTACCCATTGTTAACCCATAAAAATAAGAAAATTTTAAAAATGGGCTTGAACCTAAAATCCCTATAAGACTTATTCCCTATTCTCTCCACGAGGCAAACGAACACAACAACCATATCGAATCAAAACCTACTTAATTGGGGCTTGTGGAATTAATAAGGGATTTTGAGAAAAATATATGGACAGACCTTTAGTTATAGGGCTGTCAAAAGGTGGTGAAAATATAGGTTTACCCTCACCATTAATAACTAATCCTAAAACCCTACTAGATAACCAAAATCAGCCCCCATTTCCCTTTAAAATAAAAAAAAAAACCTTTTATCTTCTTCTTCTTCTCCTCAACGATTCAATTTTTTTTTCAAAATCAATTCGAAAACTTTAATCCACGATTCTTCTACAAACATGGCTCGTAAGCAGAATCTCCAGAGAGATGTTATCCCACCTAGAATCGCAGATAAACTTAAAGGAAAGTTAAAGTCAAGAAGCAGCAAAAAATCAAATCGAGAAGAATCCGACAACGAATTAGTCCCAAATAGAAAGTAAGTAAACCAAAACCCATTACTTTATTTGATGGGTGTGAATGTATGTATGTTTTCAGTGTAAATTTACATTAGAAACCGCAAAATTGCAGTTACAGGGTTTAGGGTCGGCATGGTCGATAACCTTATACCATGACGGTTTTTCATATGGATGGTTGAAGTATGAAAAACTGTCATGGTTTTTTATTTTCGACCCTGACGACCCTTGTTGGTTATTTTCCCTGAAGACGAAGGGTCCGTTTAGGGTCACATCGGTTTTATGTAAATGTGAATGTGTCGTCATGGTCATGTTTTTGCAGGATTACGACTCCAAATTTGACAAAAACAGTCGTTATGGTTAGTGGTTGTCGACATTGACGACCCTAAGCAACCAAAAATAATGGTAGACTTGGGTCATTGGGTTTTATTGTGTCAACCTATACGAGCCTATAACACCAAAACATCCATGAAAATAGTAGGTTAGAGTCGATATGGTATAAAATAACAGACTGACGACACCTAATCTGAAGGGTTAGGCAATTATTTCAATAATTCGGGTCGTCATGGTCGAAAATAATAGATTGATGACTCCTAATCTGAATGGTTAGGCAATTATTTCACTGGTTAGGGTAGTCATGGTATTAGCAATGAACCGATGCCACTCTTGGACAATAGTCTATCCAGGAAAAAGTCAAGAAATACTAGGAAAGGTCGTTATGGTTTGTTGTTGTCTACCATGACGACATCATCCTACCCAAATAATGGGGTGTATGAGTCGTTCTGGTCGACACCTTTAAACACTAACGGCTCTTGTACAAGATACATTTTGACATTGACGACACTCACTAAAGAAATGGACATGAAACTAGATAATAAACATTGTATTCATTAAACATTCTTCAAAATACAAAGAGACATGTTCAAGTTCAAAATACAGTCTTCCGAAAGCGTGCTTCAACATACTATGTTCATAATATTATGGAAACTCCAAAACATGTACGACTAATCCCCTCCTAAATCAACATTCTCTGGAGATTCCTCCAAAGTTTTCCATATGGTAAATTCGCACTCATATTGGTTTGTCCACTCATTAGAGAACTTTCTCCAATGATCATATCTCACCAGTGGTAAAGGACACTCTTCTTTTATCTTCATACCGATGTAATGGTTATTGTTTACATATGCCATAATTATTCTTCTCTTCTTAAATGTCGGCTAGTTCTTGAGGGTACGTATGTAATAGAGCTCCCAGGGATCCCATGGGAGAATACATGAACAACACAAGTGAATGTGTCCGCTAAGAATTAACCACAATAAGGAAATCTCATCCAAAACTTATAACCGGCCTTCTTATCGCCCTTCAGCGCTTTTACAAAAGACACCAATTCCTTGAATTTTTGTTTTTTGTCTTTTTTATCTCTTTCGAGCATCATCGAAATATAGAGTTCCTTGTCCTGAACAAGTTTTTCGGCCATTTTGGTTCTTGCATAATGGATTTGGGTGACGTTTTCCTCATCGGCTTCATTGAAATATCCTAATTGTTCCGTCGCAACATGGAAAACACAATTTCCATCCCAGTCGATATTGTCGGTGGATATAAGGTAATCTAAGATGACATGAGGGAGTTATTGTGTACACTTTTCGTACAACGTATGAGTAAAACGACATGTCCTTCCTTGTGAATCCCTAGGGGGTATGCATATTTCCCATTTTCCCTTTTATTTTAACTATTTCACTTGTTTGGCTTTGTTGGCTCTCGACCAAATACTCTAAAACATTCATATTTTGCTGGCCTTCATTCTGTGGCTTCAATGGCATCGCGGCAACCATCGGTTTCACTTCTCGATCACTTTAGGTGCATATTTATTTTTTCTGCCGACCCATTTTCTTCGGTACAAGCGGGTTCTCACACTCCTTATAATCTTTTTTGACATACTTATGATGTGATGGATCTCTTGTGTAGCTCTTGTTGTCCTTCACATGTTCCCTCAATAACATCTTTGAGCTTGGTATACCTTATGATTTTTGCTTGGTTGGTTCCTCTTGTACCTACAAAGATTGACGGAAGCCCGACCACAAGTTATCAACCAAATATTTGTCTTCTCGTATAATTCATTTTAGGGTAAAATTCATTTATAGCGCGACCAAGGTCCGTGTCTCCAAACTGTTCATCAGATGCTCCTTTGGGCCTTGGGACTAAAGAAAGTTGCCTCCAAAACGGATCAATATCTTCAGGAAGAATGACATCCTTGTACTCACCAATCTTATGACGACACGGGAGGCCGAGCCATATTAAGGTCGTACAATTACATCGCACTAAAATATCGTCTTTCTCTTGTTCCCTATATCTTTTAAGTTCGGCCATCATATAGTGTATTGCTTATGCCGACACTTGGTAAGATATACCCCTCAATAAATATTATCCTCGGAATATATTGTGTAAAACCTGTCTCTAATATGTTCTATTTGCGTCATTATTCGGTCAAGATCATTCGTGGCGTGCTCGTGAATAGCTTCCTATACCGTAACAACACCATTCTGACTCTCTTCAAGGATGTTTTTTAACCGGCCGTGTGATGCCTCTGCCATACTTATAGCCTCATTTTTGAAGTGTTTATATTTGTTGGTCCATGCATACACAAATTTTCCTTATATGGACATAACCACGAATCTTGGCAGTAATCGACCGCTTTCCTATGATCCTTGCCCCAATCATCAATGAACTTTTGAAGCTTAGAAAAGAACTTCACCTCAGAAGTAGAATAAACCAAATCGTCCTAATCAATTAGAAATTGCTTCCACTTCTCTTCCTCTTCATCATATTGTTCATTTTATTATTTTTTCTCCTCCGCTCGTTCCTCTCTGGAAAGTTGACTAAACCGCTGTCTTCCTCCTTCAAACGCTGAGCACCGGTATTTGGCTTAGGCTTTTGGATATGACGTCTACAATTCGAAAGGATATTGCACTGGATGTGCCACGTGCATAGAAAATGTTGTGCGAGTGGAAAAACATATTGAACGGCCTTCATCAATGCAATCTCCCTATCGGTAATTGTAACCCCTGGAGTTTCTTCACCGCGGTAAATCAACCTCAATTGCTCCAACGCCCAAATGTAGTCATTTTTTTCCTATTTTTTCCATAAAACAACAAGCCACCGTGAACGGTTGCTTGTCCGAAGTATGAATGGCAATGTTCAACATCGATATGTTATACCTATTGGTCTTATAGGTACAGTCTATCATCAAAACCTGATAAAAACATTGAGCCAATGCCACCATCTTCGGATGCGCAAGGAAAATGTGAGACACTTTGTTGTCCGGACCCAACTTTGTTTACATCGCATAGTCTAGCTTATCCGCTAACCACTAAGATTGTTGCATGATTAATCTACCATCCCATTTGGTTCTTTTGAGCGTTTCTTTGGCGTTGTAAATTGTGGAAAGTATGGACAACTTATCCTTATCATGCGCCTTTATCTTATTCAGGATCTTAAGAGGTCCACATCCCTTCATCTTCCGGAGCGTTTCCATTTCATGTAGTTTCAACCGGGAATATACAGTGTGTACAAGCATACTCTGGGGCAACAAATGGTTATGACGACCATCAGGAACACTCTCTAATCTCCATCGACCACCTTCAAAGTTCCTATTAAATCTAATCTTAAACGGACACCCACACATTTTTGTACTTGATTTGTAGACCCTCGTCGTCTTCTTCTCGTATTTGTATCCCTTTTCTTTGTGGCTTACACGTAGCCGGCATCCCTCGTAAATTATCTCAAACTTTTTCTCCGTGACTTGGCAACACGCACATTTTATCTTTGGCCTTTGAGATAACCCATTCTTTTGCCTCCGCCTTAGTTGCCCATGTCTACATTTCACAAATTTAATTTTATGAGAAGTATACTTATGTTGACGAGAAGACTACTCAAATTATTTGAGAACATATTTCAATTGAAAGGGTAGATCATATACCATGTCATTCATGTAGTGGTGGAAAGTATTCGTCTCTATCTGAGATACTAGTTCAGGTTCATCGCTTAGTTGTTCAACCACCTACAATCGAGAAGAAAAAAACAAATGTAAGCAAATACACTGAAAGAATTCGTCATGGTCTAAACCTATTGACATTGACGACTCAGGTTAGAGTCTTCATGATATGTTTTAGCAGGTTAAAGACTCTAACCAGTCAGAATTCAACCATAAGATGTCGTCATGGTCGGTTTTAGCAGAGTGACGATTGTTTATTAGTTATAAGGGTCGTTAACGTTTAACAATAAGATCATGACGACCCTAGAAGCAGTTATTGCGAATTTTGAATTTTCCTAGTATGGTTAACTCACCCAACGACTTTTTTTCAAAAAACTAGTTGTTGGGTATTTGAATTCTATAAAAGGAAATATTTCTCTTTCATTCTCACCTATCCCTTTCTTATATATCCCTGTCATTCTCATTCTCATTCTCATTCTCACCCATCCCTTTCAAGCACTAAATATGGTATACACTACCGATGAAGATGTTGCAATTTTTATAGCGTGGGTTACGCTCACAAAGCACGTTAAGGATAGAGCGTACATTACCCAAAGTAACGAACCCGTTAATGAAGACATCCTGGATCGTACATCTGATACTTGGTGGAAGCATTTGTTTAATACTTTTATGGGATTAGACAAAAATCATAATCATAGGACGTTCAAAGGCATTACGAAAAGGTTCTAGAAGCTTTTTGAACAATTGGAAGCTTTGAAACAGGCAATGAAAGATCTAAAGGAAGCTCATCCCACCATATCGGTGCGATAAGAGTAAGTATGTCAATCAATAAGTCCTTCATCAAAAATAGTTTTCAACCATACAAACTTACAATTGATTTTTTTTTAAAAGTGAGTGATGGTTCTCGACATATATGAAACTATCCATGGCAAAACGTTTACGCATGAGGATTGCTATCGTATTTTGGAAGAAGGTACTTATCATGATTTCATCCTATATACTTAAGTGTTTAAGTGTAATCTAATGATCTATTATATTCATTCCCTTTAATATAACACTATGAAAGATATATGCCTTTTCGTTTCAATGAAATGATTTTATGATCAATTGTTTTACACAAGCAAAAATCAAGAAATTCCCAAATGGAGTCGTCAAGGTTATGAATATCCACATTGACGACAACAATTAAACTTGATAGAGTCGTTATGGTATATGGTATGAACCATGCGACTCTAACACATTTATCATACAAGAATTTTTGAACTTAAGTAGTCGCACTACAAGAAAAAACGGGCTTAAGCGTCTAAAATCTTAGCAAGAGCTCAAAAATTTAGTCGCTTAAATAGTTTAAGCGTCTAAAATTGCAACTGCCCTAAATTTTGGTGGCAATAAACATGTGTCCACTATTATTTAGCAACAAAAAAATATACTTAATCGCTAGATCCTTTGTTCAAGTAATTTATAGCAACTAAAATAGTGATCATGTAGCTATTTACTTTGAGGCACCGACTCGTAGCAACAACAAAATAAATTGGTTGGTCAAACCTCTCTCAGCAACTAAGTTTGAGCCACAACCATATATGTTTAATTGCTAGATCCGTTTTTCAAGTAATTTATAGCAGCTAAAAGTTGATCATGTAGCTATTCAGTTTGAGGCACCGACTCGTAGCAACAACAAAATAAATTGGTTGGTCAAACCTCTCTCAGCAACTAAGTTTGAGCCACAACCAAATATGTTTAATTGCTAGATCCGTTTTTTAAGTAACTTGTAACAGCTAAAAGTTGATCATGTAGCTATTCAATTTGAGGCATTGACTCGTAGCAACAACAAAATAAATTGGTTGCTCAAACCTCTCTCAGCAACTAAGTTTGAGCCATTACCAAATATGTTTAATTACTATATCCGTTTTGCAATTAACTTGTAGCATCTAAAAAAGTGATCATGTAGCTATTCACTTTGAGGCACAGACTCGTAGCTACAGAAAATGAATTGGTTGCTCAAACCTCTCTCAGCAACTAAGTTTAAGCCACCACCACATGTCAAAAACTGAATTACTTGAGGGAGAAAGATAGACCGTGTGATCAAAATACATCAACGCTTTATACCTAGTTCTATCTAGTCATACGGATTGTGATCCATGTGACTCATTGGAAAAACATCGTATCTGTCCATTTTAGTACGGTTATACTTGGTTATAACACCCTTTTTTGATTATTTTTAATTATTTTTGTCTAAATATTATACATATTTTAATTAGTAAAATATTCATATATTTTAATATCGAGGAATATGTATTTATGGAAGAATAAAAAACTAATAACCTGAGAAAAAATCCAAAGAATAATGATTTCCTAAATCTATATTTATATCCATTGGATCAGATATTTTTGGTTTTCTATTGGCAAGATAAACAATTTAAGGATCATTGTGTGTGTGTTTAAGACTTAAAAAACAAAAATAACGTTTGTGTTTAAATTACTCCATTTTTGGTCAAATATTTGTAGTTAAGGTCCATAAATGAAAGTAAATCAAAGCAAAATATCTGTAGTTAAGGTCCACAAAAAATATTTTTTGTGACAATCGAAATATAAGCTCCAAAATGATGTTTCTATATGTTCAGATAAGAAATATCTGGAAGTTCAATTACAACACTAATCAAATCTGATATGAATACACCCTGAAATTTTATCCAACTAAAATCAATCACATATTGTATTCCAATCCTATTGCTTAACTGGAAATATCGGGATTCGAGGTAGTGAGTGAAAAACTAATGTCTAAATTATTAAAATCTATTATCAACTTCAAACATCTCTAATTGAATGATTAGAGTATACATTTTCTTCAATTTACCCACTATAGGAGTAGAAATTACTCTATTGTGTTCTTCCGACCATTGCATCACTGATATGCATTTTGGGACCATTGCAACACTACAGGAGTATACATTTAATTGCTAGAAATTACTCTATTGTGTTCTTAATAATATAATTTGTAACCATACTGCTTTCTTGGCCTTCTATGGAAATTGCCTTCATGAATGCATCAATACCAGGATATGGCTTTATTCTTGACACCATTTCTCTTCTTGACAATTCTGCCAACGTGTCATATCTAGTTCCAACTCCCAAGCAGCGTCCAACAAAACATATAGTTGAAATGTAAGAAGGTTAGAAATTACAATCACACAAAGCATACAGTTGAAATGTAAGCATGTTACAAATTACACAAGAAATCAGTTTTCCATACAGCCCAGAAGAATATGACTGTCATCAATGTTAAGTAACTCCCAAGCACAACTCCAGTGAATCATAGACTCGAGAAATCTTCAACTGTGCAGCCCGAATTGAAGAACTGAATACCAACTCAATCCAAGGAGACGAACAACAGTTGGTGACTACACTAATAGAACATCCAACGACGAAAACTGACTACAATTGATGGCAGCTATTTAACCAACAGTAAAGGTGCAACAAATCAAGTCCGCAACCATAATTCAATCGTCACAGCCTAAAGTTTGAAATTCAGTTTAAAGAAGACGAAATTGAAATCAAGCCCAAAGACGATGACATTATAATGAAGCCACAATTTCGTACCTGAAACAAAGAGAAGTTTCTGATAGCACCTCAAGTGTCCGCACCTGAAGTTACTAAAGTTCAGCATGGGCGAGAGACATATGGCTGGATATGAAGAGTAAAACATCCTCGTGAAGTCTGCAACATGCTTGAAGATATGAAGGGCGGTTCGAGGATCCCTATGAATAATTCTAAGACGAAAATCTTCGTGAAGAATCCCTCCCATGAACATCAAATCAGGGTTAAAAAAGGGAAACGACTGACCAATGGCAAAAACAAAACAGGTTTAGAGAAAGGTGTACCCCAGAAATGAATATAACTCTACGTTAAGTCAATATACTCAAGAAAATCAGCAAATAACGGAACAAGACTTCCTTATCACTAAAGAAATATACAATCTACAGTTCATACACAGAAAAAACAAACAATTACTTACTGAATTTTTCAATTTTTTGTTGAGAACTCATAACATTAAAGGAAGAAGACCATGAAGGACTGATACAACTATACATCAATTCTGGAAGAGGCAATATCACAAACACTCTGTATGCCTGAACAAAATTCAAATAAGTAAAGTTAATTGAAAGTTCTAATACCAGAAAATATGATTAAACTATTATACAGACAGTAAGAGGTGTTTTAACGGGTCTAGCAGTGCCACTAACAATAGCAGGAAGAACACAAACAGCTAACAACACAAGAAATTTCATCGCGGAAGAAGCCATTTTTTGGAAGTCTACTCAATCTCTCTTTCTAATTCTTTAACTCTAGCTTTACCATCAGCAATAGAAAGTGATTTAAACACAGGCTCATCATCATCTTTCTTAGATTTTGACGATGGGAGAATAGCACGAATAATGGTAAATAGAGTACGAACGAAATAATCAGGCATTTCAGCACCATTGTTTTTCAATTTAGTATCAAATTCGTCAACAGATTCAGAATCACGACCTATTTCAGTAATGAATTCGGCTAATACTTTGTCTGTAAAACCTAGATCTGATTCTAGTTCGGTACATACCTTTGATACTAGTGATAGGTATTTCGGTTACACTGTCTAATGCAGCCATGATTGATGATCAGAGAAACTTCAAAATCCAAGATTTTTGGGATGGAGAGGGAGTAAGGGTTTCGGGTGTAAACCCTAAAAGGAAGAAAGAAAAAACAGAAGTGCCTTCAAAAACAGACGGAGAGAGAGAAAGACAAGGAAATGATAGGAAAAAAAAAGTTTAGGGTTTTGAAAAGAAAAGTTTAACGGTAAATAGGCCACCTCATACGGATCATAGAAAAATTTTGATGGTCCAGATTCGATGTTGGATGCTCATACGGATTGTGTGTTAGTACCATTGTGTATTAGTTACCAAAGTGTGTTAGTTACCATTGTGTGTTAGTTACAAGGTGGATAACGGATTTCAGATGTCGAAAGCAAAACGTAACGGATTTTGGAAATTAGGATTCATCAATATTTGGGTTTTTTTATAATTAGGGTTCTTAGTTTATCAATCTCACTTGAATACACTCAATTTTGATTGATCTTACTCATATTATATCAATTTTTATCAATTTTACTCGAATTTATTGAATTTTATAAGTTATGATTTGATGAATTGGGTTGAACCCCAATAGATGTTCAATTAAAATTCAAGTGAAATCGAGTGAAATTGATATAGTTTGAGTAAGATCGATCAAAATTGAGTGTATTCTTGTCTGTTCGACAAAGAAATTGAGTGAATTTTAGTGGGATTGATGAAATCATAGTTTGATATCGTTGGATTTGTTAGATCGATAACAAAATGAATAAGTTTGATTGAAATTGAACAAAATTCAATAAATCAAAGTGAAATCGAGTAAAATTGATATAATTTGAGTAAGATCAATCAAAATTGAGTGTATTCAAGACGGTTCGATAAAAAATTGAGTGAATTTTAGTGAGATTGATGAAATCATAGTTTGATATCAATGGATTTGTTAGATCGATAAAAAAATGACTAAGTTTGATTGAGATTGAATACAATTCAATAAATCTAAGTGAAATCGAGTGAAATTGATGAAAAATTGATATAGTTTGAGTAAGATCGATCAAAATTGAGTGTATTCAAGTCGGTTCGATAAAAAATTGAGTGAATTTTAGTGAGATTGATGAAATCATAGTTTCATATCGTTAGATTTGTTAGATCGATAACAAAATGAATAAGTTTGATCGAAATTGGATAAAATTCAATAAATCAAAGTGAAATCGAGTAAAATTGATGAAAAATTGATATAATTTGAGTAAGATCGATCAAAATTGAGTGTATTCAAGTCGGTTCGATAAAAAATTGAGTGAATTTTAGTCAGATTGATGAAATCATAGTTTGATATAGTTAGATTTGTTAGATCGATAAAAAAATGAATAAGTTTGATCGAAATTGGATAAAATTCAATAAATATAAGTAAAATCGAGCGAAATTGATATAGTTTGAGTAAGATCGATCAAAATTGAGTGTATTCAAGTCGGTTCGATAAAAAATTGAGTGAATTTTAGTGAGATTGATGAAATCATAGTTTCATATCGTTAGATCGATCGATAACAAAATGAATAAGTTTGATGAAAATTGGATAAAATTCAATAAATCTAAGTGAAATCGAGTGAAATTGATGAAAAATTGTTATAATTTGAGTAAGATCGACCAAAATTTGGTGTATTCTAGTCTGTTCGACAAAGAAATTGAGTGAATTTTAGTGGGATTGATGAAATCATAGTTTGATATCGTTGGATTTGTTAGATCGATAACAAAATGAATAAGTTTGATTGAAATTGAATAAAATTCAATAAATCAAAGTGAAATCGAGTAAAATTGATATAATTTGAGTAAGATCAATCAAAATTGAGTGTATTCAAGTCGGTTCGATAAAAAATTGAGTAAATTTTAGTCAGATTGATGAAATCATAGTTTGATATCGTTAGATTTGTTAGATCGATACAAAAATGAATAAGTTTGATCGAAATTGGATAAAATTCAATAAATATAAGTGAAATCAAGTAAAATTGATGAAAAATTAAGTTAAACCCTAAATGTATGTGTATTTGTCATATTGTGCTTGATGACCTAGTCGATTGAGTATGAGTTTTCAAGGAAACCCTAAATGTACCATTGTTGTTCATATTATTCTTAATGACCTAGTCGATTGACTGAGAATCTTTTCTGGAACCCTAAATGGACTATTGTTTCATACTTTTCTTAATGACCTAAGGTTGATGGATAGTTCAATATTACTCAATTTCACTCAAATTGTTTCGATCTCATTTAGTTTTATCATTTGTGTATTAACATGTTGACATTTTGGGTAAATCATATCTATTGCTTTGAGGGCTCACGAATAACCTAAATTGGAGAAATCAAAGTTGAATTGTAACAAAGGTTGATAAATAAATCGGATGCACGAGTTCGATTTAACATGGCAATTGTGATTTTTTAGACCTATAAACCTCCGCTCTTTAAGGTTCACACAACGAGAAATGTTTGATGCGTTAACTTGTCTGAAACCTTATTTTCCTTTCAAAGTCTACAAAATGAATTCTTCTTAGTGTTCGACATCACATATAAAGCGTTTGGCACCCTATACCTATCCCTTATTATTGTCTAGTGAAACAATTATCAAATTAATTTCTTATTTTCCTGATTCATTCTTACATATTCAAAATAAACATTTATGTATAATCAAAGGTCGATAAAAATATCCTCAATCATTATTTTTTTTTACTATTCTTTGTTTTTTTTCATATCGAAGGTTGATAAATAAACCTAACATACGAGTTCGTTAAAATGATGGATAAGTGGATAAACTAATGAAATCGAAGAAAAATTGAGTGAGGCCAACTAGCAATATATAAGATTGATTTAAAAAAAAAGATAGATAAAATGATTGAGTGAGGAATAACCGATGGAGTTCAAGAGAAATTGAGTGAGGTCGACCGATATTGGATAAAATTAATGGACAACGGGTGAAATTGACTAAAAGTCAATGGACATTTGGTTAAAATGATGGATAACTAGATATTTGGTGTGATAGGTTAAGATCAACAAATAACTAGAGATTTGAGGTTGGAAGAAATAATTGCAAATTTTGTAGATCAACGGAAGAAAAAAACAAGAAGAAATTCAAATTAATTCGACTAAAATTAAAGAGATTATGTCAAATTGGATAAGTTAGAGTGACGAAAATTGAAATTGGGAAAACATGAATTAAAACTGTAGGGATATTGAATAAATTAAAAAAAAATAACTCTTTTGAATTGAGGCGATTGTGTTAGATTGAATAAATATAATCAAAATCTGATACTTCAAATGTAAATCCAAACGTAGATGAGCGTTTTCACGGTGAGGGGCATACGAAGAAGCTAAAATTGGGTGAATCAAAAATGAATTATATCGAGATTAAAAGAAAATGGAGAAATTGAAATTTCAGTCCTTTTAAATTGAAGCGATTGCATTAAATTGTATTGAATTGGGCGAAAAAAGATGGAATTTTTGGTCCGTCAGATTCGTGATCCGTATGAGCATAAGATGTTAATTTTGGTCCGTCAGATTCGTGATCCGTATGAGCATAAAATGTTAATTTTAAACCGTCAGATTAACAATCTGTATGAGTAGAAGATGGAAAACCTAGAACCATCCGATCAACCTAACTTTTAATCTTAAACCGTCAGATGAATCAAACCCTATTTTTTTTATTTATTGACCACGAAGTTCCCTTTATTTACGTTTAGTACCCTTATATATAAACACCCTAACCCTAAGGAAACATTCTCAACTTCTCATTTCCAGCGCCTCCTTCTCTCTGCCTCACTACTAAATCTCTCTGCCTCCCTACTGAATCTCTGTTTTTCCAGCGCCTCTCTCTGCCTCTCTCTGCCTCACTCACTAAATTTCCAGCGCCTCCTTCTCATTAATGTCTGAGAATGAATACTGTTTTCTCACAATCTTGCCTCGCATGGCCGCATGGACTGCACCTCATTTCAGTTAGAATCATTGCTTCACTGAGTGAGATTATGTTGACCCAAGTTTAATACTATCAAGAAGATGTACCATGTAGTTTGCGGTGTCTCTTTAACCTAAACTAAATCTCTCTTTTGTTAGGTTACATCTGCTATTTTGATATCTATTTGTTGATGTCAGAGGCTCACAAGTTCGCTATTTATGATCATGTTGGTGAAGAAAGATAATATTGTATTGATTATAATTTTTCAGTTCGTAAAAAAAGATGTAGAAGATCTAACATGTATAGTACACTTTTCATGTCTGCAACATACAATTGCAGACCGTCATTATTTCAATTTACTAATCTCGTGGTCTATTGTTATGCTAATTTATCAAGTGGGTTTTGATTTAACAGTGGAATTTTTTGATTTTGGATTTTTGAATTAGGGCTTTTTATTTTTGTTTGGGATTTTGATCTAATTTAGGAAATTTTCTAGTTTTGTGAAGTGGGTTTTGTTAATAAAGATGAATTGATTTTTCTATTTGTGTGAATTATGTTCATAGTGACTTGATGACTTTGACTTGATTATGCCTGGTTTTCTTTGATCAAGTTCCAGTTTGTGATTTGTTCATAGTAATAGCTGCTTCTGCTGTTTCCTTGGCCAGATATCTACTTGAGTATGGAATGCTGAGCTATCACTACTTGGATTAATAGTCGTTTTCAACAGATGATTTTCTCCTTTGATTTGCATACTGATCAATAAACTTATGTATACATGTTAGGATGAGCAAGGCTGCAAGATGATGCAGGGCTTATTTTGGGATACAAAATGTTGATGCAGGGTTTATTTTGGGATACAACTGTGTTAATGATGTTGGTCTGCAAGATGACTACAGGTTAGTGTACGACAATCTGTAAGGTTTAGTTTAATCTTGGTTTAGTCATTATGATGAAGATGGGTTAATAATGATGAATAATTTGTTTGCAGTTGTAGTCTTCTGTTGTGATTTGTTTTTCATTTTCTTTTACGCAGATACTGGGGTGGATAATTTTGGGATTTGTAGGAATTATATTATGAATCTATGTAAGTGGATGTTTGTAATAATTTTAGTTTTTTTTGTATTTTTTTTTGGGTTTTGATATTGTAATAGGATTTTTTTGGGGTTTGTTTTGTATGTATTATTTAGGTATTAAACTTTACTTTTGTATTTAAAGTTTATTATTGCTGCAGGTACACTATTCTGCTCAACTCAAAGCTTCAAGGGACAGAGCTTAATGTCAGTATTTGAATGAGGCTTTTTGAAGAAGATTGGTTGTCAACCTTCTTGTTCTTTTGGGAAGTGAAACTAGACATTAAGATGATACAAGTACTATTCATTTTGTATGTATTTTGGTTCTTGTCGGGATGTGTATGAAACAATATTGTTAAAAGGTTATGCTTTTTGGTGGGATATTCAAATGAAATATATTTGTAATTATCTAATCTTAATTATAATTCTTAATTAGATGTTTTCATTTTAATTATATCAATCTTAGTTATAACATTTTTTAATTGTAATTAGATTTTTGGATTATTTAAATAAAATGAACAAAAAAATTGAGTAACTTAAATACTCCAGCAACCAACTTTAAGCCAATTAAAATCTGAATTCTAAAATAATTTGGAAGCTCAAAAATTTAAACAATCAACTTGAGTAAAAACTTTGATACCTTCAAAGTTTAAGCAACCAACTTCAGGACAATCAAAATAGAAATCGCTTGTAGCAAGCAAAATCATTTGATCGCTTAAAATTTTAACCAAGTAAAATCAGGTTTAGTTGTTCCATGTATCTTCTAACTAGGTAGTTTAATAGCTCCTAAGTCACAAGCTGCTTCTAGAGAGTAAAAAATTTTGTACCTCAAAAGCTTGAGCAACCAACTTCAGGCCAATCAAAATCATAAATCACTTTTACAGAGCAAAATTTTTGATCGCTTAAAACTTTAACAAAGCAATTTCATAAATAGTTGCTCCATGTATCTATCAACTAAGTAGTTTAATTGCTTTAGAATGATTGGTATATCTGAAGCGATTGATATGTTACTTGCTATATTGGTTGGTCTAGATGTTAAGCGATCAAAATTTTACTTGCTCCATGTTAGTTGGTCTGATGTTAAGCAATGAGAAAAGCACTCGCTTTAGGTAAGTTGGTTTATTACTAGAGCGATTGCATGGTCGCTCAAGGCTTTGAGATACATGGCTTTGGGCAACCAACGGAGCGAGTGCCACTTTTAATCGCTATAACGGTTATAGCGACTTAAAAGGGGCTTTAAGCGACTTAAAACGACATGTCGCTTAAACCCATTTTTCTTGTAGTGTCGTCATGGTATATACATAGTACGATGACGACTCATAATGAGCAAAGTTGCAGATAAGGGTCGTCACTGTCATATGTTGGACCATGACGATTTTTCATAGAAAGTTGCAGGTTAGTGTCGTCAGTGTTTGATGTTATGACCCTAACGACCATTTAAGTGTCGTCAAGGTCTTAACTTCACGACCATGTTGACACCTACTCTGTATCTCCCATTTACCACTAGGATTCGACGATTTTAACAAAAAATTCGGCACTCGTAAGCTATTGGTAGTTTACCTGTGTGTTTTGAGCTATGTGCTCTTCATTATGAACTTTGGTTTCTTCATTTTGAGCTTGAGATTCTTCATTTGCACCCTTATTTTCGGCTTCATATATCAATCGATCAACATTATATATCCAATCTAACTGAGAATCTAACTCAAGATGGTCATCCTTCTTTTTATAAGATTCTCTACATCAATGTTTTCACTAGAATCACTCATCTCTCAAAACCTTAGGTTTTCACTTTTTTTTCCTCCCAAACCTCCAAAATCCCTCTTCTTCTCTACTCACAAAAAAAGAATTTTTTTTTATTTAATTTTAATTTTAATCATAATCATAATCTATATGACTAATCTAATCTAACTAATTAACTAAACTGATCACATATTACTAGATTTGTATCCGTGCTAGCACCGGGCATATTTAACTTCTCATAACATTTACCTTCTTTTAATAAAACTGGCATATAACCCGTGCTACCCACCGGGTTCAATGGATTTTTTAATTTGGTTTGGCGGTGCGAAGCCCCGTCCCATTGCGATGCATTAAACCTGTGTTTCTTTCAAACTATAACTAAACATCGACTCCACTGTCTTCTCCGCATGAAGTTAACCCAAAAAATCTAACAACTCAGACCCAAACTCAAATCCAACCAAAACCCCAATCACAGTAATACACAATACTCCTTTTAATCTTCACCATTCAAACATTATTCTCAGTAAAAATTACTCTCCACCAGTTAGCAGCGTACCTGATGGAGAAGTTGATGAAACAAAATAAATTATGGTGGTGGTAGATCTTCAATTATGTGATTAAATTATGCAAAAATAAAATTATAAATCCACGACCCCTATGAGAAATAAACTAAACTACTACTAGTTCATTATGTTAACAATATAGGAGATAAAATAAAATTGGTATTAGTACAGATGTAAGCAGAACAATTTATAACAATATAGGAGATAAAATAAAATTGGTATTAGTACAGATGTAAGCAGAACAATTTATAACAATATAGGAGATAAACTAAAATTGGTATTAGTACAGATGTAAGCAGAACAATTTAGCCAAATGAGATGTAGTAATATAATACTAATTTCACATCACTATAATGCGACTACCAATATAGTTATCTGACGCAATTCATAGTTAAGATATGCACCTAAAATCAGTCGACGGTTTTGGACCTTGCCACGCCATATATTTCCCTTATTCAGAGGTCAAGCCTATAAGCTCAATATGTAGAAAATAATTATGGTATAGCGTTGTAAGTGGTTCTTGTAATTGTAAACAATATTTGACTTACAACTATTAGCATGACAGATGGAAAAATACTGATATTACATGATTATTACATTAAGTGAATCATCCCTCATATAGCCGCAATTCCTTTTCCTCTTGTACTTGTGCCTGATACCCCCTGATTCCACTCATACCTACAAACCTGACTCACCGGTGCCAATTATAATCTGGTACCCCCTGATACCTAGAAGAAAAAGATATATGTTTGTTCAGATGCCATACATATGCCGAGTTTATTTGCTAGTCAAAGAAAACAGTTCCAATTTAGTCCCAACTAGTGTCTGGATGTTCTCTAGTTTTCATTATAACTATAGTGCAAAACAACTTTAATTACATTAAGGAAGCATCATAACTTTAGCCCTATAGTCCACGAATAGTCCGTCCCATATATATATATCAATCACATTAAGGAAGCATCGTAATTGTCTATTGAAACAATACGATATTAGTTTAATGATGACAAATCTTAACAGTGATTTTTCATTTTCAATCAAACAAAGAGGCTATTGAGGTAGGAAATAATAGGAAATCAAATCAGGCATTAATAACATGAAAGTCTTGATGAACACTGCCCTAACGCATTTTGATACATCCTAACCTTATATGGAAGTATCTTGCAGTTGGAATCAAACGTGTTACCCAAAAATGATTCCAGACAACTCCAGTCCAACCCTCAAGGCACTTCATGTAGTTCCATTCATACACCCTCCTAAATCCCTTCGGCATTACACGAACAAAAATTTCAGTTCAACAATTGCTGAGGCAGATTAAGGATATCAGATTTCTCACTAACCCACGGAAGTATAAGTTCGTTGTTGCTCGTTATGTTACCTAAATAGTTCTTAACATATTCAAACTTGCCGAAGAAACGAATAACCAAAGAAAGTGGTCGGAAGAACCATTAGAGCTGGAAGGAGGAAGATGCATGGATTCAACTCATTTCCTAATAAAGTGGGTCTTCACCTCGTTTCCTAATAAAAGCCATATATCCAACTATTGTCCAGCAGTAATGCAATAAAAAGGTTAAGAGAGAAAAGAAGCTGACTATACCTCATCGTTGTGCTAAGACATTGAACCACTGTCAAAATGATTCATAATAGTTGATATCTCAGGTTTGCATAGATTCCCAAGAATGCCCCATAACCAAGCGCATTTGTACTCACGCTCGGCATTGTCATAGATAACCTGACACAGAACTCAACAATTGTAGAGAGAACAACTCCCACTATTTGAAGAAATATGAAAGTAAAGAAGCTTGTAGAAAATAAGTAATTTACAATCAAATAAATGTACAGTTGTTTATATCCCCTCATTTTTACTAGCACGGCGGTTCATTCATCTGACCATAGACTAGAGCTACTTTTGATTCTACAAGATTTTGTTCATTAATTACTCCAGACTCTTTTATTTTCATATAAAGATCATTCCCCTCACGAGTACGCTTTCCCATTTCGCCAAATCCGGATATGTTATGTTTGTGTGGAATTTTTTGAGTAGTTTCTATATATATTTTGAGTTTCCCTATCTAGGGTTTGTATCGCTGTATTCTTCTGGAACACTATTTTATGATTATAGTGAAAACCGTAGCCGCTCCTTGAACGTAGCCTAATTTGGGTTAATCAAGTAAATATTGTGTTTTGTTTTTTCTTTTCTTTTGTTTTCTTTATAGCATCGATCCTAACAGGATACGCCTCCATGAGTTTTGGCAATGTTGAACCATCAATAATTTGAAGCGTGAAGTGCAATTAGAGCAATTTATTCGGGGGATCACTATGCATTTTTCAATTAGAAGAATTTATGGTTGGCTTGGTTGGACCGAAATAATGAAGTATCCATGCTCCGTTCAAAAAAATCCAATCGGTAAAATATGTACCACTATCCGTTTTACGTCAAGCAATACGTGGAGTAACTCCCGATATAGTAGTAAAAGCAAGACGTGTAGGCGGATCGACTCATCAAGTTCCCATTGAAATAGGATCTACACAAGGAAAAGTACTTGTCATTCGTTGGTTATTAGGAGCATCCCGAAAACGTCTGGTTCGACATATGGCTTTTAAATTAAGTTCTGAATTAATGGATGTTGCCAAAGGGAGTGGCGATGTCATACATAAAAAGGAAGAGACTCATAGAATGGCAGAGGCAAATAGAGCTTTTGCACACCGAAGGAACCCATCTCTTTCAAGAGGATTCGCGACATGTCAAGCCCTGGTAAGGTTCTTCACTTTGCATCGAATTAAACCACATGCTCCACCGCTTGTACGACACCCCGTCAATTCCTTTGAGTTTTATTCTTGCGAACGTACTCCCCAGGCGGGATACTTAACGTGTTAGCTACAATATTGTATGGGTCGATACGCACATCGCATAGAATTCATCGTTTACGGCTAGGATAACTGGGGTATCTAATCCTATTCGATCCTCTAGCTTTCGTCTCTCAGTGTCAGTGTCGGCGGGCTCATATTGGTCATGGGTTGAGAATGGGAATGGAACTCTATGATCTCGAATTTCCAGTTGTTCCTCAGTAGCTCAGTGGTAGAGTGGTCGGCTGTTAACTGATTGGTCGTAGGTTCGAATCCTACTTGGGGAGATTTTATTCATTTTGAATGAAAGAATTCAGAATGAATTGAAAGGACTCGCGTTGACCGTTAGGAGTAGGTAAACCGTTCCCTGTCTTTCTTTCTATTGCATTCTATCCCATCGTATCACATTCTGTTCTGCGATATTTGA
>JAJJMC010031210.1:8890086-8962552 GCA_023531435.1 Papaver californicum | reverse complement strand
TCAAAGGGCTCAACATTGGTCGTTAGCTAAAGAATGTAAAGCCACCGGTGATCTCATAAATGATACAAGTTTAGCTCCTAGAATTACCAATTCTCTGTTGGAATATGACAGTGTTACCTGCACAGCCTTCAGGGAACGTTATTGGCCTGAGACCTTCATCTTCCATTCGGCGAGATGACAATAACGCCGGATGATGTCAAGTCAATTTTTGACTTAGAAGTTGAACGAAAAGATGTATATGAAGATTTTGACAACAACATGTATTAGAGTGATCTCTGTGTCCTTGTTAAAGACAAACTTGGATGGGAGAGGACATAAGCCGAGTTAGAGTTTAAACTGTCTGCTGGAGATAAACCGGGTGAAGCAACGAAGAATGGTTTAAGTATGACCAAGAAGATCTTGTTGCGTAGTCTGAGGGAGAAGTTTGCAGGAACCCTATAATGGGAAAAAGATGAGGTCGTGATAGATGAAACTAGAGCTATGCGTACATCCAAAGCGTATCTGCTATATATGCTTGGTACCATCTTCTTCGTTGATAACCCATGAAATAGGGTCAACGTTCACTTTCTATAGTGGTTGAAGGATCTCCAGAAGACACATGAGTATTTATGGGGCACTGGCACCCTCGCTTACCTACTTTCCAACCTTAGAAAAGCTTCGAGGGTTGGAGGTACTGAGATTGCCGGGAATACTGGTCTTCTTCAAGTAACTTATTGGGTGAATTTCAATGTTTAACTTCAAAAAAAATTTACGCATTTTCTTACATCAATATTTATTATCTTCATAGGCATGGGTCTATGATCACTTTCCGAGCCTGGCTCCTAAGACGGAGTTGAGCGGTGATTTTACAAGACCTACAGGAAAGAAATTCAGATTCACCGATACTCAGTCAAAGCGGAAAGAAGTTCAGATAGCAAAGAAGATGAGTGAAATTGATGATTTCACCGTAGAATATGTGGTGTTTGATCCTTATTTGAAGATTAACATAGATGATGATGGAGAAAAAGAAGATGTACGTCAATTTACTGACGTGGCAGGCTACAACAGGCATTTGTACCATCCGTTTGGGTTCGTGATGTGAAACCCTCGTCGAACACTCCGCCAATATGGCTTTGTCCACATCAAGGTAACAATCGAAGCATTTAAATTGTGTGTGAATGGATCCATGATCGAAGGACCAAACATCGTGCTCAACTATATCCCAACGCCTTCAGTCGCGTTTTGGAACAACCGCCATAAACCGGAATACCAAATCCAAAGGGAGGGGGTAAATCCAGTTCTGGGCACAAAAGAGGCCGTAGAAGATTACTTGGATTGGTATCTACATTTTTGTCATCCTAATATGATTAATATTAATCCGGAATCTATGAGAATAATTCAAAGGGGTCAAGGAAACAAAACAGGAGATGGTCTCATTGATGTTTGGAAAAAGGCATATCTCAATTTGGTAGGTAAATTACTTATGTTATTAATGTTTTTAAGGTTTATTACTAAAGACTCAACCAATAGTTGTTTTCATATGTAAATAGAAAAAGAAAGGACTTGCATTAGCATAGATTATGCGTCCATGCATAAGTAGGGGTGATGTGATGACGGTTCAGCAACAAAAGATCCTGCAACACAAAAAGAGGAAGCTTCATGAATCAAACAAAAATGAGTCGGAGTGGAGCTTAAAGAAGAGTAGAGCCGATCCAAGAGGTGCGGTTACTAGCCAAAGTGAGCAGCAACCTAGTGATGAAGACACACACGATGAAGCCGAGGATGTGCAAGGTCGTGGTCATCGTGGCCGTCGTGCTGGTCCTCGTACTCGTGGTCGTGGTAGCACGAGCACAAAAAGAGTTCGTCGTGGTGCTCATCATACCCGTATCGAAGAATCTCCGCCTCTTTCTCCTTAACTCTATGTTGATTCTAAAAATTGTTTCAAACTTGGTTGTTTTTGTTGGTGGATTATAACTTATTGCGATGAATTAATATTTTGCGACAAAATTGTAAGAGTTAATGGACAAATGTTGTTCAATTTAGTTTGAATGAATGAGGAAGTTTTTATCTTGAATTGGTCTAGCTAAATTTCAAGTGCAAGAATATTTGTGTGGAAATCATGATTTGTTTACAGAAATTTCAAGTTGGACATCAAACAAAGGAGAAATCAAGTTAAAAAACAAAACAAATGATTACTTATGGTTGGGTTCGCAAGTCCATACCCAACCGTAAAACTGTCAGTATCATAATTCCCAGAGTTACGGTTGGGTTATTGAGTCCAAACCAATGTAGTCAATCTCGGCCGTTACGGCCGAGATTGCGGCGATTTTCAAGGTATCGGTCATTTTCCTTGACGATATTCGAGATCTCGCTCCCCGCGACCGAGATCCGAGATTGACTACATTGGTCCAAACCCAACCGTAACACTGATATTTTTTTCATTCCAGACTTACGGTTGGTTTTTCAGTCAAAGCCAATCGTTAAGGCTGTTAACGACACTTATCGAAACGGAACGGAAACTGGCTCAGCCGGTTCCGTTATGATAAGGCTTATCGGATATCCAATATCCGATAATTTCCGACGGAATCTTAAAAATCAACTCCGATTCCGTTACGATAAGGTTATCGGATATCGGATATTTTTCCGATATCTGACAAAAATCAGATAAACCTGTTTTTCAGTTCAAATTTCGTTTCATTTAAGCATTTTCAGTTCACAATTCAGTTCAAACACATAGAAAACAAATACAAATGTTCAAAGTTTATAATTATATTGTTCTTGCAGCAAAAGAAAACACAAAGAAACTGAAATTTGTACTAGCATTGGACTGAAGTACATCATCTGTACTAGCATTGTCATTGACTCATTGAGATACAGCCTGCATCTTTCAAAGTACATCTGCATTTCAAGGAAACTAAAATTTGTTAGTTGGCGTGCAAGAAATATGAAAGGAAAGGAAAAGAAAGGAAAGTTATTAACCTGTACTACTAGTATTAGCATTGTGATTGAGATCTGGCAACCAATCACCTAAGCAAAGCAATGCTTGAACAACTTCTGGATCCAATGAGCTTTTGTGTGTTGTAAGAACCCTGCCACCAGCACTGAACATGGATTCTGATGCTACACTTGTCACTGGAACAGCCAACATATCTCTTGCAATCTTTGCAAGAGTTGGGTACTTAGGAGCATGATTTTTCCACCAAGCCAATATATCAAACAAACCTTCTTATTTGGGTGTGCCTTTAGTAAGCAGTGGTTCTTATAAGTATTTCTCCAACTCTAACTTCTGAAACTTAATCTCATTGTTTTCCATCATAAACTCATCATACTTATAGTCACTTCTAGTTGTTCTAGAATTATCAATTCCAGATGAACATGTTTCACCACTAGATGTAGGCCCAAAATAATCTGCAACTGTACAGTTACTATCACCTTCATATGAAGAGAAAAGAGCATTGAGTGTTGTATGAAATTTGTTATACTGAGTTACATAGCCATCCACTCCATATAACTTCTTATAAACAAACTCTATCCATCTAGCCTTGTACCTTGGATCTAAAACTACTCCAATGCTCATCAACAGGTTACATTCTTTCCAATAACTATCAAACTTCTCCCTCATATTCAATCCCATATCTCTGATATACATGTGAGGACTAGATTCCCATTGCCTAATGCTCTTATTAATCTCATATACCCCATTGTAATACATATTTGCTGTTGGATAGTTAATCCCAGCAAATTTACTTGAAATAACATCAAACACTTCCAAACACTCACAAATATGTATTCCTTGTTGCCACTCCTCTGAACTTGGTAGTATATTGAAATCAGAATCCAAATCAGCTAACCTGAATAATCCTTATCTCAGATCAATTGCTTCTTTAAGCATCTTAAAGGTGGAGTTCCATCTAGTGTCCACATCTAAACTTACAAACCTTGCAGGAAGCTTAAGTTGTGCTAAAGCATTTGCAAACCTCTCTTTTCTAGCATGTGAAGACTTGACATATTTGACACTCTCTAATACTTTCTATAAATCCAGAAGCTACTTTCATCCCACATAATACAACTAAATGCAATATATGATTGGTACACCTCATTTGGAACATATCACCCTCAAGAACTAAGCAATTCTTGCTAGAAAGCCATCTATGCAGATTTCTCATCATAACATCATTGGCTTTAGCATTGTCAGCAGCTAAAGCAAACAACTTACTATCTATATTCCAATCTAGAGCTACTGCTTTCACAAAATCTGCAAGAACTTCTCTAGTATATGGTGATGGCACTAAAATATATGCTAGTTTTTTCTTATTCAGTTTTCATTCATCATCTATGAAGTGATATGTTACACAACAATATCCATTTTTTTATGTTTACAAGTCCACATATCAGTTGTTAAACTACATTTAGATGTGATTGAATCAAGTTGTTCTTGTGATTGAACTTTGAACTCAACATACAGTTTCATAATGTCATCCCTAGTTGTATTCCTACTATAACACTTGGCAGAAGGATTCAAAGATCTAGCAAACTCTCTAAAATATCCATGCTCAACCATATTTAATGGATAATCATGCTTAGCAATCATCTTAGCAACAAATAACCTAGTAGCATTAGGATCCTATTTCCAATTAGCTAACTTAGTTTGTGTGTTACCTATTTTGATAGAAGTAATTTTTCTTTGTCCGGGTTGATTCTCAGGCTTCTTATTGCAGAAATTGAGATGGGATCTCAAGCGACTGGTTCCTTTTGCACTTGCTGCTTCAATTCTCTTTTTACAATGACTGCATATACCTATAACTTCAATCTCCTTCTTCCCATCTGCTCCAATTCTTGTAGTAATAATCCTTTCAAAATCATTCCATACATCATACCTTGTTGTACGTAATTTCTTCTTTGCTTCAGCTATAAGTGGATCTTCCTCTTCTCCTCCTTCTTCTCTAGGACGAATTACAGAGACAGAGTTCATTTCTGAACCTTGAACATTTTCTTCTGGTAACTGTGAATGTGATGCAACTGAAGTTGATGAAGTTGAGATACCCAATTGATTTGATGCTCTTTGACTCTGTGACATCACTGATTGATTGATTTCTGAAAACCCTAATTGCACAAATCGATTTCAGAAACCCTAAATTAAGTTTCAAAATTGAACCCAAATTTGGATTTAAAAAGAAACCCTAGTTATCTAATCACACAGTAACCCTAAATTGAACAACTGAACAATAACCCTGATTTGAACAATTGAACAAAAACCCTAGTTTTCTAATAACTGATTGATCGATTCACCACTGGTAGAGAAATTACTAGAGAAGAGATAAGGAGATGATGGTGGTAACTGAGAGTATGAGACGAATTAATGAGAAAAAGAAGAAGATATGAATAGAGAATTGAGAGAAGGAAAGAAATGAGCTTCTGTGTCGATGTGAATGAGAATGAGAATGATAAGGGATACCGGAACTTAGGCTTATATTCTATCGATACCATAACTTATCAGAACGGAAGCTGGTTCATCCGGTTTCCGTTACGATAGCACAATAATTTCCGATAACTTTCCGTTTCCGACATCTGATAACCGTTATGTCGGATAATTTTCTATAGGATCCCGGATTTTCGAAAACGGCTATCGGATTTCGGATTGGGATTGACAGCCTACCAATCGTAAATATTCTTGGACCATCAAAATTTTTATTTTAATACTTGTGTTTTTTTTTTTTTGTTTGTTCGATGACCCAATTTACCTTAAATCTAGTTAAAATAATTGGATAAGTTTAAAAATTCGATTTTTAAACCCAAATTTGACTTTAAACTCAATGCTACAAAGGATGTTTTACGGTTAGGTTGGGAAGCCCAAACCCAACCGTAAATTTTCCTTGACCAGTATTTGTTATTTTTTTGTTTGTTTGTTTGAATGATCCAATTTACCTTAAATCTAGTTAAAATTATTGAATAAGTTTAAAAATTTAACTTTTAAATCCGGAGTAAAAGGAAATACCAAAAAAAAGGGTCCAGGAAAATTTACGGTTGGGTTGGGACTCAAAAACCCAACCGTCAAACTGATAGAAAAAGACTTTCCAGTTTTACGGTTGGGTTCGAGTCCTCCAAACCCAACCGTAAAACTGACATAAAATTAGTTCCCAGTTTTACGGTTGGATTTGGAGGATTGGATCCCAACCGTAAAACTATCATTCTTTTTCTACAGTTACGGTTGGTTCTTTGCCTACTTTTCTTAACTGTAAAGTATTTTTTTGATTTTTTTGATTTTTATAACCCTATTTGGTTTGAAAATAAAGCCGTTGGAACCTTGTACGACCATTTTTCCAAAATAGAGCCGTTACACATCTTTTTTATGTAGGAAACAAAGAATAATAGTTGAGTGTATATCAAACTCATCTTATTTTTTAAGAAATTGCACATTTCTTCTACAACTAAAACTATCACTCTAATATACTAGATTATGATCAACCTGGGGTTCAAGATCCTGATTTTACTTTAGATGAAGATTTATGTATTTGCCGCAACTATTTACTATGTTATCCAAAAAAAAAAAAAACCGAAGGCAAGGTGGTATAATGAGTCAGAGTTATTGGCAAACAATCTATGAAATTTTTTGTTCTGAAACCGATAACCCTTATAACCGTGATCACGTCAAGGTGATTTGTCAATATGGTATTATACATCGACAAGTCCAAGAATTTATGGCATTAGTTCGTATATTGGTCAACTACGACTTAGGGTTAAAACTGAAGATGGGGCTTCAAAAAGATCTATTCAGGAATGGAGAAGATGAAAAATATGGTCTTTTCAATACCTACCTCATTACCACATCCTAATGGATTTCTTTATCACTCGTAAACCTATTAATTAGTACTTTTGTAATGGCATGTGGTTTAGTTGGTGGTAATTTCAATTATCAATGTAATAGTTTAATGGTCTAATGGGTTGTAATGTGGTCTAAGTAATGAGAAAAGGGTGTTTATATTAATTGTGTATTTTCAGATTCATTTATGGTTGGGTTTTAAAAGTCGCACCCAACCGTAAATTGGCTTAATCCACATATTTTGCTACAAGTCATATTCACGGTTGGGTTTTCAAAGGTCGAACCCAACCGTAAAATTGGTTTAATCCACATATTTTGCTATAAGTCATATTTACGGTTGGGTTTTAAAGGTAAAAACCCAACCGTAAAAATGGCTTAATCAACACATTTTTGTTCAATTCTTGTTTACGGTTGGGTTACTAAACCAAAACCAAACCATTTTTATTCTTTGCCGGATTAGTCAATGTTTTTGCTAAAAGACTAAGTCAAGGAAAAAACATTCTAACAAAATACTTTATTCATAACTTGATCCCTTCAAAATACATATAATATTGTCACTCCCAATATTATATTTAGTCAATATGTCTATATTATCATTCCGACTCTGAGTCAGGAATAATTTATGCGGATGCTTCCTTCGATAGTCGTAATGCGGTCTAAAATTCGAAATTTACTCGAACCGGTTACACCAAGACCCGAAGAGTGCACCGTCGTATCCAACTCTTAATGGGGGTAATGGGCTTCTTTCTTTCAACTTAAGACCGAAAAAATGGCACATTTGCACCATCCCCATCATACATCTTCTCTTAGTCAACTGTTCGACAAAAGTTGTTCTTGTGTTGCAAATATAAGACTATATCCAAGTGAGATATAATTGATGACGCAATTGAAAGCGTTGGTGAGGATTTGGCCACATATTGGTATGCTCATCCAATACTCGCTTGACAAATTCTTGTTACCTATTAAACACCGTTCGAATGCAATGAACTTCTCGTCCGACTCTTCTTCTCCCGATTCACTCATCATTGGCATGTAGAAATCCGGGTAAGAACGTAGTTCAACTGCGCACATATGCCTTACATAAGTGCATTCGTCCAAACCCAAATATTTTGCTCCGCTAAATGGTCCAACCTGTTCGATGAATACATGGTAACCACAGTTACTATCACCGACAACATCGTCGGTGGCCTTTATTTATTCACGAACAAAATCCGAAAAATATAACAAAATAATGTTCATATATAATATGCTCGGTTCAGACGATTTTACCTTTCTCATTTCTTGACAAATTAGATGGTGCTTGCATCAATCTTCTTGCAACCCGGATCGTATGCGACTCTTCAACCAATAATGTATTTCCTTTAATATTTTATTTGCTTTTTGATAATCTTTGATACTATCTCTTCTTGAGTTTGGATCGACGGGAACTTTGATCGACTCTTTCTTAACACTTGATGGATTCATTTGCGACTCTTCAAGTACCCGTTCATTTTGCTTCACCTTAACTATGTTTCTTGATTTTTGTTTGGAGCGAAATATCGGACCTTTTCCCTTGGCACCAACTTCCATTGTTGAAATCTCTTGAGAGGGAAGCGCGAGACCTTTTCCTTTAGAATCTACTAGGCTTGGTCCTCCTTGTTCCGTTTGACTTCTTCTTCATTTGTTTCTACCTTAAACATCCTCCACATTCTCATCCTCCGCTTCATATTCCTTTTGCAAATGCTCAAAACCCGAAGGTTCTCTTTTCTTTGATTCTTCCAACAATTCCTAGTTTTTTTTTGCACCACGGCCCTCTTTTCTTTCGTAGGAGGCCTACCCTTTCTCTTTCCTCTAGTTGGTTCCTTGACATCGTACCTTGTGTGTGGAAACACGAAGTTACTCAACTTACTCAACCATATTTGCGTTTGCGCGTGATTTAATGTGGAGTATTTCTCGGCTAGAGCTTTTCCAATGTCGCTATCGGCAAACGATCCAACAAAATCTTGCTCGACTATGGGTTCATTGGAAGACAATTGTTGCCAAAACGGATCAATATCTTGAATTGGGATCACACTGTCTTCTTCGTATTTGGCCATCATATGCCGGCATGGGAGTCCCAAACTTGACATGTTAGGACAAGCACACTCTTCTTCTCCGTGCAAGTTGCCCAACCTATAATACTTAACTTCGTACATTACCTTCTCAATTGCGCAATGCGACACCTTATAAGAAATTCCTTCGAGCCATGGGTCGTCTTTATAAATGGTGTGTTTTCTACAACGGCTTTTTTTGAAAGTTCCTTAACTCTATCAAGGTCGTGGAGGAAATAATCGTGCATCTCTTTGAAGACAGTAACAAACCCACCATCACAACTATGAAGCTTCTTCTTCAATCGGTTGTGAGATGACTCCACGGTACTTGTAGCTTGGTTATCAAAATGCTTATATTGGTTTGTGAAAGCCGCTACAATATTCTCTTTGTGCGGATTTAACCAATGGTCCATCAAATACTTCACAACACTTGGATAATTTCTCTAATGCAAGCCTAACATACGAACATTTTCTTCATAATCTTCCTTGGTGATAGACCATGTCAAAGTTTCCCACTCCCTTTGGAAACTAGCACATTTTAGTTCCGCCAACTTGTCATCCTCCTCGAATTTTTCTTTGGCCTTTTTTTGTTGAGGTACCGATAATTTATTAATTCTCTCCATCTCGCTTTTCTTTGTTGGACGAATAATAGGCTTGCACTTGGTTTGAATATTGTTCCACACATGGAACGTGCAAAGAAGATTATGAGCATCCGGGAATACCCTTGCTATCGCATTCATCAGGGATTTTTCTTTGTCGGTGATAATCACCTTAGGGGTATATCCTTTCACGTACAATAATTTAACTTGTTCCAATGCCCACACATAGCTTTCTTCGAGCTCGTCTCTCAAGAAGCAAACGACAACACTAAACGGGGACTTCGTAGAAGTTTGGCCAACAAAATTCATGACCGGGAGCTCATACTTGTTAGTTTTGTACGTGCAATCCATTAGAAGCACTTGATGGGAGCACCGTGCTAATTTCATAAACTCGGGATGAGCCAATAAAAGATGTTTTATTTCTTTATCCTCATCATCTTCATGGAACATGGTGTAGTTGTGCTTCTCCCCCAAGTATATAAGTTGTTGAATTTGGTCCCTTTCTTGTCATTTCTCACTTTTCAACTTGGTTTTGGCGTTGTAGATGGTCTCCAAAGTAGGGACATTCTTTGGGTGTCTTTGCTTCAAGTTTTTGAGGATATCAATGGGTTTCACCCGCTTTTACGCCATGGAGTCTACGATAACCTTTTCTTCCTCGGTGAGCCGTGTTGCATAAGGATGCATAACAAACTCTCTGGTGGTATTTGGTTGTGACGACCGCATACAACTCTAGATAAGAACCATTTTTTTTCCTTGTTTGTCTTAAATTGAAGCTTGAAAGGACATCCCCTCTTCTTAGTGAAAGCATTGTTCTTCCTCTTCGTCTTTCTTACATACTCGGTACCCTTCTTCGCATGACTTGTATGGAATCCACTACACTGGCAAACCATCTGGAAGCAGCGTTCATTCACTTGATTGTTACAAACAATCACACACATGATGCGTTTGCTATGTTCTCTAGTTCATTGCTTTGTGTCGTCTTTCTTTTCCCATGTCTACATGGTCCAAGAACACAAAGTTAGAAACAAAAAAAAGACTAACAATATTGTCCAAAGGAATTAACAACTTATCTATAACCTACCAAGTCGTTCAAATAGTGATCCGTAGTATCTTTAGTTAGAACATCATTTTGAGGAGGCTGAGCATACATTGGGTGAGGTACAATCTCGCGTTGAACCAAAAATATTATAGCATTAGCCAATAAAACACTAAAAAACATAAATTTGTGGTTAGATTATGAGCATCGGACCTAACCGAAGGAAAAATTACGGTTGGGTTTTGCCTTCAAAGCTAACCGTAAAAAAAACATACAAAATGAATTACAACCCAACCGTAAGTGTATTTACGTTTCGGTTTTTTTTTTGTCGAACCCAACCTTAAATGGTGCAATAAATAGCAATAAATACTCATGCACATAATGAGTTACGGTTGGGTTCGATATTAAAAACCCAACCATAAAAATGTTACGATTAGGTTTTCCGCCATGAAAATACAGTTACGGTTAGCTTAGGATGAACATCTAACCGTAAAGAAGATTTACGGTTGAGTTCGAGAAGAAAACTCAACCGTAAACCTGCCTGAATCACAAAAAAAATTATACTTTTTCTACATAATTTCATCGAATTTTAACCATAAAAAGACCAAGAGTTTAAGTTGGACGGCTAGTTTCTCCATTTGGTTGAGATTCAGCATCACCACTTTGAGTTAAAACCTCTCTACCATCCAAGAGATCATCCATAGTTGGGTCTTCATCAATGTGTATGTAAAATTTTGTTTAGTTATCATACAAGGATTCACTTCACCCACTTCAAATTTATCACTAGAATCACTCATTTTGGTTGAGTGAATCAAAATCTATGGTTTTTTAAAAATCTCCAAAAAGTTTTATTTTCTTTCTTCTACTTCTTCTTCCCACCAAAATAAATCATATAGAAATGTAATTTGATTTGATTAAGCATAACATTATTTTAAATTAATTATCAGTATCCTAATCTATTAACTAAGTAATTTTATTATTTACTACACAAAGTTAATTTAATCATTATAAAAATATCATAGACAGGTGTTTTTAGAATTTATATCTAATGATTTTATTTTATCCTCGTATAAAAGGGTTATAAATTCCACGAGCCCCAATCAAACCAGGAAAACCCCGAAGAAACCGACATAATCTCCATAAACATTTGTGGGAGAGAAATCTTGAGTTCTAGAGAGAGAATCAAAATCGAGTGAGAGTGATTTGATCGCTGCAATTTCTCAGATCTCATTAGCACTTCCATGGCGATTTCATCAAATCTCTCTCATCTCTTCAAAATCATCTTCATCATTTCCCTTTCCTTCATATTCACTTCTGCTGAGATTCGTTCTTCTGAGATTCGTTCTGATGATAGATCAATCATCCCCTTTGATGAATTCGGTTTCACACATACAGGTCGGTTAGAACTAAACGTATCACACATTACTCTATCGAACCCTAACCCTGAATTAGATCTTTCACAAATAGGGTTTTTCTTAAGTACAAGAGATTCATGGATTCATGTTCTTCAGCAAATTCAAGATCTCGATATTACATGTGCACTTCAATCAGAACTTGTTAAAGTTGTTTATACTTTTGATAAACTCAAAGGAGCAAAAGAATTAGGGATTGTGTATTCTGAATCGGAGTCTAATCAATTTACTCTTGTTTTTGCTAACTGCTTACCCCAACTTCAAGTATCAATGGATGTTAGATCTGAGATGTACAATCTTGATGGAAAGAGTAGTAATCGTGATTACTTGTCTGCTGGAAAAACTGTCCTACCTAGGGTTTATTTTCTTTTCTTTTTGGCGTATTTTTCACTATCAGCTATTTGGGTTTATTTGTTATACAAGAAAAGATCAACAGTTTATCATATACATTACTTTATGTTAGCTGTTTTGATATTGAAGTCGTTGAATTTGTTATGCGAAGCTGAAGATAAATCCTATATTAAACGGACTGGTAGTGCTCATGGTTGGGATGTTTTGTTTTACATTTTCAGGTTTTTGAAAGGAATTACACTTTTCACTTTGATTGTATTGATTGGTACTGGATGGTCTTTCTTGAAACCTTATTTACAAGATAAAGAGAAGAAAGTACTAATGATTGTAATTCCTCTTCAAGTTGTTGCGAATATTGCTCAAGTTGTGATTGATGAAAGTGGACCTTATGCTCAAGATTGGATTACATGGAAACAAGTTTTTCTACTTGTGGATGTTGTTTGTTGTTGTGCTGTGCTTTTCCCTATTGTTTGGTCGATTAAGAATCTCCGAGAAGCTGCAAGAACTGATGGGAAAGCTGCAGTAAATTTGATGAAATTAACATTATTTAGGCATTATTACATTGTTGTAATTTGCTACATATATTTCACAAGAGTTGTGGTATATGCGTTGGAGACCATTACTTCGTATCGGTATCTTTGGACTAGTGTCGTAGCGGGGGAGTTTGCTACATTGGCGTTCTATATGTTTACAGGGTATAAATTTAGGCCTGAAGCTCATAATCCGTATTTCATGATTGATGATGATGAAGAAGAAGCTGCAGCTGAAGCTTTGAAACTTGAAGATGAATTTGAATTGTGATTATTTTGGTCGCAATGCTGCAAAAATTACTAAGCGTGTCGTGCCTCAGATGATCAACGGGGATGTCAATGTGTCATCGAGGATTTTGGAAGGTTGAGCTAGCCAGGTTGGAATATGGTATGTTTATGTACTATTCAATCTTTTAGGGGATGCCATAATACTTCTGTAGTCATTGTGTGATCTTTTACTTTTGTTATTCTTCGTTTATCATTGTATTTTTTATACTCAAACAGCTTGGTTTCCTTGCGTCGTCTGTTTGATGATATGTGACAAGTGAAACCAACATACAATCCTTTTGGCATGCTTTCTCTATATGTTCGCTATGTACAAGCATCGAAACTAGATTCCTAGAAGACATGGTATTTTGCTATGTAACTTTTTTTAGTGCGAGATTTACTTCGTAACAACTGCCCAACTCATGCTAATATTTGTCACTTCTACATAAGATGTTTTCATGTAGAAAAGTAAAATATAGACCACTAGAAACGCTTATGGATCAGAAGACTGTTTCTGATGGAGGAGGTTGAGAAGTGTGGTTCTCTCCGTAAGAGCATCCACAGTGAGACGACTAGACTAAAAGACTAAAGAGTAAAAGTTTTACTCTTTACTTCGCCTGAAACGCAACGGTGGGGGAGTAAAATTTGATCGGGCGGTTGCTTAAGCTAGCGCCTGGCGTTGGGCGCACGGCTAGGTATATGTATGTTGAAATTTAGTTTTACGGGCGTACGTCTGTGAAAACGTTTGGGTAGACCGGATGCTTGATGAACGCTCGATGGGAGGTGTTACCCAAAAGAACGTCTGATGATAGACGTACCCCTAACGACATGCCCCAGAGACAGGCACTTTCTTAGCCGAACGCCTGACGGAGCGGTATCTTAGCCACACGCCCGATCATTTTTCTACATTTGTGTTTCAAATAAGACGGGTGCATGCTTAGATATACGCTTGAATTATCAGGCGCTTCCCTAACCAAACGCGTGTCTCACCAGGAGAGTTGGGTGAACGCCTGATAGGGCGGAGCAATATTTGTTCGTCTTGATTTTCTTCTCCTCTCCAAACTTTCATTTTTGTCCTGAACACTTCCAACAACAGACGAACTTCACTCACAAGCGCCTACCACACCACTTCGTGTAACCAAAATCTTCCAAATCAAGCTCAACCTCTTTCCAAAAAATTGTAAAAACTTGGCAGATTTGATACCAACTATTCGAAGTTAGGATTATTTCAAAGGAAGGTAATAAACTCAAACTTTGTTATAAATTTTAATGGATTTTATAGGTTTAGATTATTATTCATTGTAATGTTTTGTTTATTAAATTTGTATATATATTTTTAAAGATTAAACATATGATTATGAAATAGACAAATTAGGTTTTACAAATTGTAATTTTGGAATTGGGTATAATTCTAGGGTTTATGAACATGTAAATTGGGTATAAAAAATTGATGAGAATTTGTTGAATTGAAGTTAAAATTGGTTAAGAAGTTGGTTAATTTGAGTTGGGTTGTGGTTAATTTTATGATTAATTGATTTGATATGATTGTTTATGAAATTTGGGAACTTAATTATGTTTTGTTGCCACCCATTATGCTCAACTAAACCAATCTATGATAGGCTTGTTTTGTAAACTTATGAAATTGTATATGAACAAATCATAAATGTTTATTGTTTAAGAGTTTGAGAGATAGATACCAAAAAAATCTAAATCAAACTCCCTCTTTTTCTTCTTATTTAGCCGTAAACTTTAACTCCATCTTTTCTCTCTTCATCGAATGTTCTTCTTTGTTGATTCTCAGAAAACATCACGCAGATTCTGAAGATGAACATGTCTAGAGTTACAAGATCGTGACGAATTGGTTTGAATCCAGCATCAACTGAATCTGGAAGTGGTGTAGTTGTTGATCCACAAATTCGAGATTTGGTGAATGAAGAAGTTCAATCACCAGTGATTGATAATGAAATGTCTGTTATAAGGAATCGAGCAAATTTGTTGGTCAGGGTCTTGAGCTTTTCGATTGACGCTGGCGAGTTGATGAGTGTTGAAAAAAAAGAGTAATTCTACAAGTGCTTAAAGAGATATCAAAAGCAGACGAACGACGGTGTATGACGATTCGACATTAATGTTTAGCACCATTTGGCGGGGATGTTCAAGAGAATGTTGGTCGCCCCACATGAATGAATTATGGACTTTGTTCTACCTTAATGTTTTTATCTTTTAGATAAGACTTTGTCGTAGCGTTGTTGGTTATGGTGTTGAACCTTATTAGTACTTTTATTATGAATATGAATTTCTTAATTAGCTTGAATGAGTGGCTTGTAGTTTGTTTTTCTTTTTTATTTAGGAGAAGAGTAGATAAGCGAAAAATGAGTGGTTGGTAGTTCCTTTTCATCTAAATTACTTAATTACTCGAAATTTATAGTTTTTATTAATTCAAGGAAAAGGTACATTGGAATTTCATTAACATTTAAATAACACTATTATTTCAAAACTAAACTGAAAATAACACTATTAGTTCATAAAAGTTGAAACTGAAAATGTCAATCTTAATAATAATGGAAATTTTAAGGTTTTAGCTAATCCGAGAATCCTTTAAGGTTGGTTTCTCCTTCTCTGCAAAATGGATGCCTTCCTAAGTTCGATGTACTCTTTTGTTATGACATCTAACCCGGAGACATCCATCATCATTATGCGAAACTCGTTGTCTGCATCTTTCTTTGCTCAAGTTTTTCTTTCCTAGCTTGTTTTGCTTTAAACTTTGCCGAAGACTCAACTAGTTTTGCTGCAAACTCGGATTCGCTCTGGGCCATCTTAATTTTTGTTTGTTCTGTATAATTGATGTTGAAGTTTTGTTGCTCTTTAATAATTATTTTCATCATTTCCTGTTGGCCACTAGATTTTGCTCTCCCTGTTTTCTTCTGCCGTTTCGCCTCTTTTCTCCCCATATAATGTTTATATGTGTTAGGTATATCTCATATTTCTTAATCGCTACTGGAATGGTCTTGGCTTGTTTCCAATCTTTCCCGGTCTTCCTCGCCACATTCAGAATCTTCCTCAGCTTGTGATGAATCGAAAACAGTTGTCGATCGTCGTGAATATTTTATATTTTCTAACATAATTGTGTAACACTATTTCATGCTTAAATATTTTATCACCATTAGCTTCCTTGAAAAGCTTCCTTACTTCTTCAATTTTTTATTTTTTAAAAAAGTTTAGTGGACGATATATAATTCAAAACAATAATGTAGCGTCAAAATTAAACGGTTACTTACCTTTGTTTCGGGGCCCTATCCAGTATGGTCCTCACGTTCCACTTCCGCCTCTTTTGCAGAGTAAAGTGCCACATCTTTACTTATTCCCTGAAATCATTTCTGAATGGAGTTCCAAGTGCGCCTCGACATTGTAGGTATGACTTCTTTCATCCCATTTAATATACGAGACCATAATCTTTCTTCTGATTGATCGAAACCAACACTACAATCTTGAGATATTGATAAATGAATTCTACACATCGTTACATCTTCAAATGTAGTAAAATTTGGACCTCGTGGTTTTGCTGACATAATTCTAACTGATTTGGAAGACAAATATATGAAAAAGAACGAAATTTTTCTCGTATACAAATGAAATAACAATGGGTTAATAGTACGAAAATGGATTAGTAGTATATGAAATAATCAATCAACCAATTCATTTATAGATATGCAAAATATAGTCGTTACAACGGTAACAAATCTTAACGGCTATCTCAATGGTTAGAATAGTAGGCATTCGCTTAGAATAACGCCCCACACACAGGCGCTCTCTTAAGAAAACGCCTACAACAGGCGTTGTCTTAGGAAGACGCCCAATACATGCGTTAATCCAGCGAACGCTTGATTACTAGGTGTCCTACTGGCGTTACACTTGATTGGACGTCCTCTTGGGTGAACGCCTGATGGGGCGGAGTTCTGGTTCACGCCTGTATGATGAAACACATGTCTAGTTAAACGCCTGACACCAGATGGAGAGCCAGCGTCACGCCTGGCACAAGACGCAGGGCTAGGTTAACACTCTACTATATTTGGGTTTGGTCCAGTTCTGGGATCATTTTTGATCCCAAACAGTAAAAATTCTGGACCAAACCTCAAACTTACTCGCCCCACTGTGGTTGGATTTGGACGGATCAAAGACCAAATTTGGGTTTGGTCCATCTTTTAATCCCACCACTGTGGGTGCTCTAAGGAGGTATATATCAGTTTTCAATTCGAAGAAGAGACTATACCAAGCTAAAAAAGCTTTAGCACCAATATATTTTCTTGGAGGGAAAATAGTTTTTCCTTTTTTGTTTACAGGAATTACTAATTACTGTACCACTATTTTTATGGGCCTAGTTAATAATAGGTCCATCTACTAAGCTGTTCATAACCTAAGGTCTTTTTTTCAAAAAAAAAGGAGATTTTGGACCTAAATTCAGAAGTAGATATTGGACCTATATTCTTATCCGTCCTTTTTTTTATATAAAATGAGATTTTGGCCATAAATTTTTATCCACTGGTCCAGCTGCATGCGTGAAGAGATAATTTTCAAATTGTATAAAACACCCTAGATATAATAGTATATTAGGTCTAGAGAAGTGTGTGAAGAGATAATTTTCAAATTGTATAAAACACCATAGATATAACAGTATATTAGGTTTAGAGAAGTAAAAAAGGGTTCCTTATTTTCTCCTTGTGCCAATCGAGAGGTCCCACTACCGATGAATGAATTTTCTAGGATGTCAATCAAATCTGAAGTAAAGTTGATCTTTTCTTAACTTATATCGCTGTTATTTCTCGGATGCATACTATTATCTCAAAATTCTTATATAATCATTTGATTCCTGCAAATAGTGAATCTCGAAATATAAGTAATCTAGAAGAAACACCATTACCATTTATGATGAGAACAAAAGGAGACAGTTCAGACTATTTATGGGGTATTAGGCATAAAATTCTGGATATTTATAGATGAGAAATAACCAAAGATTTCTTCTTTTACTTTTCTATCTAGCACTGAACAAAAAAAACGTTTTTTTTCTCTTTAATATAAAATGATTGATTTAAAATCTTTTAATTCTATAGGGTTAAATAAAAATTAGATTGACCCTTTGATATAATTGATATGCTTAGTGTGTGACTCATCGGTTTTTTTAGGTTAGATTAGATTAAAAAAGGAAAGCACGACCCCAAAGTCTGAACTAAGAACTATGTAATTAACAACCAGCTCATTGCTTCGTATTATCGAGATCCAAAGAAACAGTCACATATTATGTATTTCATATCGTTGTAGAAACTGAAATATTTCATATTACATATACATAAAAGAAAAACCAATCTGATCGTGGATTGTGATGTGAAACAAAAAACAGGATGTGAATAAATAGAAAGGGGTGAGAAAGAGAGAAGGAGAATATCAATGATATATGATTCCAATATGTATGGTCTATGAATAATCTCATACAAAGGCAGTGTAATAAAGCATCAATATGGATTCGGCCATAATCATAATTAATCATTAAATGAATCCGGTTCATAAGAAAAAGAAATACAAATAAAATAGAGCTTCGAGTCAATAAAGACTGAGCAGATTGACTCAAGAACAACAAATTTAATTAGGAGCTCCGTTGCAGAATTCAAAGATTCAAAAATGGGTCGGTGGAGAAGAAGAAGATGTAGATTATATTTTGGGTTTTTGTTAAAACTTTTGTAACTAATCCCAAATCAAAGAAGACTAGCTAGATCGATCACTAAAATATAGTGGTAAGATCTCAATCATCTGATAAAATTACTATGATTTTTATACGATCCAACTGTATATATTTGCTTGCACCAAAGATCAATGTTGGTATTTTTTGAAGTTATTTGTACTAGTACATGTACTTGTTCCAATATTGAATTATCTTTCGTGGAGAAATGACTTTACCTTCCTTCTTTTAAAATTTCTAATGTGCTTAATTAGTTTGGTGGCTGATTGTTGTACTTTTTCTTTTTATTATTGTAGTTTGAATCTTTTATCTTTGTATTGAAATAGTTTACGTGAAAAGGTTAAACAAGAAGATACTAAGTTGTGGGTATGTACTAATTAGTATGAAATATGTACCGTAGAATATGTATTGAGTATTCGATAATTCAAAAGTAGGAGATATTTTTTTACTAATAAATATGTAGTCAAAATCATTTCAATCGGAATCCCTTGCTTTATCAAAGCGTCGGGCTTTTAAATTTTCATAGGGCCCTCCCGGAATTCCTTCCAAAGCTTGTTGAATTATTTTTATGGATTCTGTCATTTCACAGATTCGGACTAAGTAATGGGCTAATGATTCCTTTCTTTTTGTCATTGTACTTCCCAGTCAAACTCGTCGTAACACTCATAATAATCGACTTTACGAAGATCCCATTGTAATAGATACGTAATGTAGGATCATCATGTGAGAAACAAAACTGGAAAACATAAGTGGAAAAAGAAAACACATTTGTTACTGGTAATATTTCAAAATCATAATCTTTCTACTGATTTGGGAGAAAAATCTTCTTCAATAACATTTTTTTCTTGTTCTTGTGAATTTCTTCGATTTTTGTTATGGTGGTGTGAAAGAATAGATCGAGTCACGATCCCGGCCTATATTAATGGCGGTAAAAAGAGGAAAATCATAAAAGAGAGAAAAAAATAAGGATTTTCTATAAGATTATTTGGCTTCTTTTTCCCAGTATGAGAAAGAAAATGTGTCATTTTTGAACTTATTAGATGTCACACATATATCATAGAAGGACAACTAGGTCATCTCCATGTTTTAATTTTTTTTGGACCTTCGGTTAACTCTTAGTTCTCATGGGATATTACATTAACTACTTGATTGGGCTTTGAACCTGTTCGTGCGTAAAAAAGAATTCAAGGGTAAAGAGGTAAAAATGAGGTAAGGTGATGAGAATTCGTCTGATGCATAAAAAATTTATGCTGTAGAAGTACTTTTAAATTCCAGAGATGAAAACCACACAAGACTGGCCTAAACCAAGAAACGCTCGTTCCGATCTTGTTTCAGTCACAAAGAAAGGAGAAGGGTTGGTCTTAGGGAGGAAAGCAGAAGAAGTGTTGAGGTCGCAGTGCTGGGATCCGGTAGGTGTGATAGGTGTTTATTGTTATGAAGGATTCTTTGTGTATGACTCAGAAAAGGCCTTATGAAAATCATATGATAAACTTGTTCTATTTCGTTCGCTCTTTCTTGTACGTTTTATGTGTTCTGATTTCAATAGATCGAAGGATATATTTATAATAGTAGTAACCGTTCACCCTGGTCTCGTAGGAAGTGGTAATTATGAAATAGTGGAGATGTGGAGGTGATGGAAAGTGTGTCCCTCTTGTGGAGAAGACTGGACGGTTATACACCAATCACTCCTCTATTTTGCTAACTGTCGCACATTCTAGACACTTCTCGTAATAGGTGTGTTGCTACACTGCATGTCGTAGACCGCCAGACCAATACCCTAGTTAATATCCCCCCATTTGTGATATGTCTGATGTCTCGTATGATTTTTAGTAGAAAATACTACTTCGTATGAAGTCGAGTTGAGACTTGCTTAATCAAGTTGACTTAAGACTTGGCATGCCTTGCTAGACATGAATAATGAATCTTGATAAGTCTGAAAAAACTAGTGAGGCTTGTAAGGAGAAGGTAGATTGGAAATAAATATACATTTATTTATGCTTCATGTCAAAACTCTGATATGCTTAGGTGAGCAGTGAGAGCACAAATGTGTCAACCAGTATTGACATGCTAAAATAAATATGTGATGCCAGATGAAGGTATTGAGTAGGTCGAACATTGATTTTCACGTCATCAGCGAGAGATGATGGATGGTCATGAAAGAGTAAGTAAGAAAATATTTAATTATTGGGATAGTCAATCATATGTAGCAGGACATATGTGTGAAGTATATTTCTGTCCTGATGCTATGGTGAGTCATCCATGGTCAGGCGTATGTTAATTATGTATATGGTGTCATATAAAATAAATTGAATTTTATGAAAATAAGGCTTACCGTGTCAGTTACACTTTATAAACCATATGCGGTCAGTCGACATAAGTGTACGATACACTTGGTAAATCGTTGACTTGGGAGGCTACATATAAAATATGTTGTATGCCTTATAAGAGAAAACTTGGGACTCCAAATTTTAAATTTGTAACATTTATAAACGTTGCAGAAAGGAAATCAGGACTCCAAGCTTCTGAGTAAAATTGAGACTCCAAGTTTAATGTTTGCAACGCTTATAAACGTTTGCAAGAGTGGGATTTATGACTCCACTTCTTTACATGAAATTGGGACTCCAAGTTTAGCTTTTGAAATGCTTAAAAGTGGGATTTGGGATTCCCAATTTTAAGCTTAAACTCGGACTCCTAACTGTTTTGTTGTTCGACTCCAGTCATGTTAATCATCTCGTTAGGCGATGATTGATGATTGAGGTGGCCGACCAAGTGTAATAACTTCATTTATTTTAATATGGCCCAAATTAGTCGTTTAGGCCTAAAAAAGCTAGGGTTTCATTATTTTTTTTTGACTATTATTGGGTTTTAGTGCAACCAGTCACAGTAGATGTAACTCATGAGCTCGGCCAAGGTTAGGTTTGGCTTGTCAGAGCTCTATTTTTGTGTTTGCCATAGTTTTTGACTTGATATCCAGGCACATCCATGATGTTTCAGTCAAGTAAATTTATATGTAATTTGCTACATACTTATATACAAGTTTGTATAGGTACTATAGTAAATCAATATAATTCAGTTGAGCATGAGTATTAACATAAGGTAATTTTTAGGATTTCAGTCGTGCAATAAAGCACTAAAGAACACTCAAGTTGTTCTATACTAGTGGAAAATCCATCTTGGAGCTTGAGATTATTATGTAGAAGTTATAGAAATACTTGGGGGTACAATCACCAGCGTTATCCTAATAGTTTTTGTACATAGATGGATATTGTTATACATTAATCATGGTTATATATATGTAGAGACAGAGATGAACAACTATCATGACTTAGTATATTCCTAAGATTCTTTGTAGAACAAAAGTGTACTAAAGTTACAATATATTCTGATATCCGGGTCAAAAATAACATTTTTTCTTTATGATTTTATCCTTGGAAAAAACCCACCATCTACAAGACCAAACAAAAAAATTTCCTTATGTTTATTGTCTCTCAACTCTATTACAAGTATACCACAGTAAGGTGGGCTTCTGGTTGTCTAGGTTGTTCATCGTAGTTTATATAGAATGTACCAGGCAAACAATGATTCATAGTTAAATGCTTGGAACAAAAAAGAATACAGTATACTTGTTTTAGTTTGTGTCCCTATAGTCGTCCCCTGGTGGAAACTTTGATAGCATACTCTGGGGAAAGTTCTGACCATACATTCTTGAGAAAAATTAACTTAGTGTAGGAAGTTTGTGTTTGAGGTTCATGGAAGATCAATTTCGTCTGATGTTCTAAGCAAGGGTATGTATGCTTGAACTCCGGCTCAAGGTTTTATACTAGAGTGATGATCGGATAAGTACATATGTTGTTGAGTATGTTATATTATGCTCTATGATTTTCTTAACAAGAATTTTTTATCCTCATTATTATTTTATATTTTTTTGTTTTTTTCTTTCGAGAAAAAACCTTAAATTATATTGAGTATTGTTAATAGGAGGAAAAAAGCGGATACGAAGAGTGAAAAAATTTGATCTGATACCAGTCAATCTTGTGTCAAAGTCAAACAACATGAAAAATATTTTTTTTCTTAATACCAAGTTTATCCTCATTTTTATGCACATTTACTACTCTTATAGTATCTTACCATGTTTCTTGGATAATCATGATGATTGCGGCTAGCTCCCATCGAGATATGGGATTTGTTCTGGTGCGTAGCCGAGATTGCTCTACTTCATAAGATCTAAACTGTTTATACAAGTCAATCACATCATCTTCATTCAAATCCCAGTATATATAACTCAATAATATTTAGATCTGAGTTTAAATTTGTGGTTCATAAATTCTTTCATTTGTCTAAATTGTTTGTACAATTTTTTTTTCTTTTGTCCAACAAATGAATAAGCAATATGTTGTCTTATATAGAAAACTACAAATCGTAGGTTCTCTACCAGAACCATTCTTCAATAAACGTTGACCATTTTTGATTTGCTTCTTTTGTCTTTACCAATTTGACATCGTCTGACAAATCCATTTTGAATTCCCACTTTTATGAACGGTTAAGAAATACTCACTTTTTTTATGTCGATTTCACAACTTACTTGGTATGTTGGTGTTATTTGTTCTTGTTAGGGAAACAAATTTTATATTAAAAAAATCTAATACTTATAATTTGACCGGTCTACATGAATAATTTAGGTTATTTTTGCAACAGGGGAAAGAAGATTAGGTATCAGCACATTTTAGACATTTCATTTGATCATTAAATAGTCAATCCTTTTTTCAAAATTCTAGTTACCTTTTCATAATCTTTCCTCCTCATATCCAATCTTTCTCTCCTATTAACAGGAAAATTCTAGTTACCTTCTCATAATCCTTTCTTCCTCATAAGTCGTATCCAATCTTTCTCTCCAATTAACAGGGCTCACAAGGATATTAAAAAAACAGAATCCATCCCAATGCTTCCAAGAATAGTAAAACACAGCTAAACAAACATTAAAGATGAACAAATTAAAACACTTACAATTACAAATCAGAGAAACGAATTGCTTACAATAAGGTTAAATGGACACAATTTCACGGATCCCAATAAACGAATTAGAACCAAATTGATTCCAAATAGCCTCACGAGTTGGGGCTGCTGAAAACAATTGGAGGCTAAATAATAAAATATTCCCTCCGTTTCTGGAAAAATATTACTATTATTTTTTTTGTTTTAGCCTAAAAATAGACCAATTTAAAAAAGTGATAGTAATTTTTTTCTGAAACAGATATAGTATAAAATAAGGTAATTTCGAAGTAAATTTTAAAATTTCTTATCCATATACGCTGATTTCAATTGGGGGATTATATGGTTAAAGTATTAGGAATAATAGGATAAGGGGTGTCTAAAAACTATAAAAATAATATGCTATTCCTTTTATATTTCGTTTTTTTAATGTTTTTTTTCTTCCATGATACTTTTAATTTATCACCCTCCATTTCAAACATATTTCTATATCATTTTTATTGTGCCAACTACAGATTTTTCTTCTCGTCTTAAAGACACCATCAACAATCAAAATGGATAATTAATGAATTCTATACCGACCGTATATATTATTCTTTATCTTGAAGAACATAATCAAAAGTCGGCAGTGTGTTTGTTGAATACCATGTTGAAAGTTGATGGTGTTCTTCATCAAAAGAAACCGATGCACTATTCATTACCTAAACAATGTCGACTATAAGTATCCCCCAAAAATTTTAAGAAAATATATTTATGTGCAACTATATATAGTATGCTTGGTTGAAAATTTTCAACCATGCCGACATTATTGGCGGTTCATAACTTTAATTTTTATGAAAAAAATTATAACAATCGGTATAGTCGAAATTTCCAACCATGCCTGACTGAAATGTAAAAATTTAGGAGTGAAAACAATAAACAAAAATCGACATGGTATTCATCCATTTGCACACCGACTGTCTATAATCAACATGATGTTTTTCACTTTACCATGCTGACTCTAAGATTTTTTTGGAAATAAAAGTAACAAATAAAATAATTAAAATTTAAAAATAATTAACAACTAAAATAAAATTAAAATAAATTAAAACTATAAGGAAAGTTTAACCATTATAAAAAAATAAAATAAAAATTATATGGATAAGGGGTTATTGAATTGTTTAAGAACAACCCTATTTTGTTTATTCATAATCCCTCAATTAAAATGGGCATCCAGGGTTTCTTTATTAATATCAAAATATTGTTCCTTAATTAGTTGTTAATTACCAAACTAGTTAAGATTAGATCGGAGGTTAAGGCAAAAATAACAACATTTTTGCTTGTTTTGTGAAATTTTTATAACTTAGAATCGACAGGGTGGAAGAAAATAACCTATCGACTGAACTTAATTAACATGAGATATGAATTAATCATTCCGATTTGACAGTAAATTACATACTCAATCTTAAACTGTTTTGATATTCCTTAATCAATATGTGAATGGGTAAGATTTTGTACCAAATTTCAAAATGAGTTGAAACAAAAGGTTATATTATCGAAGAACAATCTTCCTTTATAAACTGCTTTGAGATTCCATACTCGATTAGAGGATGGCCCATGATTGTGTACCTAATCCAAAAATGATTTTCAAACAAAAGGATGAGATTGACGAACAGTATAACATGATTTTGATGAATATTATATCGAAAGTTTATGGTGTCTTTCTTCAACGACAGTCGACATAATATTCATTGCCTAAAAAACTATCAAAAAAAATAATATATATATTTATGCGTAACTTTAGGCATAGTCGAAAATTTCCAACCATAACAACGGTAGTGACGTCATAATTTTAATTTTTGAGAAAAAAATATAACAGTCGGCATAGTCTGAAAATTTCCAGCCATGCGGACTGTAGTGGCAATTCATAACTTTAGTTTCTGCAAAAAATAAAACAACAGTTGGCATAGTCGAAAATTTTCAACCATTCTGACTGAAATGCCAAAATTCAAGAGTAAAAAAAATCAATAAAAATCAACATGGGGTTCATTCATTTCCAGGCCGACTTTCTAGAAATGATATGCTTCACTTTACCATGCCGAAGCTAAGATTTTTTAGCAAAATAAAAAGTAAAAAATATATAAAAACAACAAAAATATATATAAAAAATTAAATATAAAAGCTAAATAATAACTATAATAAATTAAAAGTACGAAGACACTTAAACCATTATAAAAAATATATTAAAATATATAGATAAATAGTTTTTATTTTACTTCATAATGATCTTTTTTTATTTTATTCATAATTCCTCAATTAAAATAGCCATCTCTCAATCGAGGGCTTTTTTATTAGTAGCCAATTTATTTTTCTTAATTATTCGTTAATTAATTAAATTAGTTAAGATTAGATCGTCGATTAAGGTAAAAATAACCAAAAATTTATGCATTTTGTAAAATTTGTATAAACGAGTGGAAGAACATTACTTGCCGATTAAACTTAAGTGACATGAGATATGAATTAATCCTGTCGATTTGATGGTGAATTACAAACTCGATCTTAAACTGCTTTGGTATTCCTTATACGATCTGTTGGGAAGGGTAAGATTTTGTACCCAATCTGAAAGTGAGTTTGTAACAAAAGGTGAGATTATGGAAGAACAATCTCCCTTTTTAAATTGTTTTGGGTTTCCATACTCGATCTGAGAATGTGTATGATCTTATACCTTAAAAGGATGAGATTGTCGAAGAATATAATCTTCTTTTGTTGAATATCATGCCGAAAGTCGATGGTGTTCTTCATCAACAATAATCGTTACAATATACATTACCTAAATAATTACCAAAAATTTTAAGAAAATATATTTATATGCAACTTTTGTAGGTGTATATGAAAATTTCTAACTATGCCGACAATGGTAGTAATTATAACTTTAATTTTCGAGAAAAAAATTTAAACAGTCGGGATAGTCGAAAGTTTCCAACCATGCAAACGATAGTGGCAATTCATAACATTAGTTTCTACAACAACCACATAATTACAACGATCAATAGTCGAAAATTTCCAATCATTCCGACTGAAATGAAAAAATTTAGGAGTGAAAAAAGTCAACAAAAATCGGTATGGTGTTCACCCATTTCCATGCTGACTTTCTAGAATCGACATGTTCATCACCATGGCGACTCTAAGATATTTTAGAAAAATAAAAAGTAAAAAAATATATTAAAAAGTAACAAAAAATTATATATAAAAAATTTATAATTATAATAAATTAAAAGTACAAAAATACCTTAGCCATTACAAAAATATATTAAAATATATATATATAAAGAGTTATTGATTTTACTTCACATTAATCCTATTTTGTTTTTAATTATGTTAGTTAAGATTAAATCGTCGATTAGGATAAATATAACAAAATTTTCACACATTTTGTAAAATTGGTATAACGGGGTAGAAGAACATTACCTACCAATTAAACTTAATTGACAAGGGATACGAACTAATCCTGCCAATTTGATGGTGAATTACACACTAGATCTTAAACTGCTTTGGTATTACTTATTCAATATGCGAATGGCTAGGATTTTGTACCCAATCTCAAAATAAGTTTGAAACAAAAGTGAGATTGTGGAAGAACGATCTACCTTTTTAAACTACATTGGGATTCCATACTCGATTTATGAATGAGCACGATCTTATGCCCAATTCAAAAATGAGTTTAAAACAAAAGGATGGGATTGTCAAAGAATATAACCTGCTTTTGTTGAATATCATGCTGAAAATTGATGGTGTTCTTCATCAATAATAATCGACAAAATATTCATTACCTATATTGTTACCAAAAAATTTCAAGAAGATATATTTATATATAATTTTTGTCGGTGTAGATAAAATTTTTCAACTATGACAACAATAGTGGTAATTCATAAATATAATTTATGAGAAAAAGATATAAACAGTCGGTATAGTCGAAAGTCTCCAACCATATCAACGGTAGTGGCAATTCATAACTTTAGTTTCTGCAAAAAAAATAAATTATAAAAGTCGGTATAGTAAAAAGTTTCCAATCATAGCGACTGAAATGCCAAAATTCTGGAGTGAAAAAAGTCAACAAAATTCGGCATAGTGTTCATCCATTTCCACGCCGCTTGTCTAGCATCAACATGATATTCTTCACCTTACCATACTCTAGAATTTTTAGAAGAAAAATAAATAAATATATGATTAAATTAAAATTAAAATTAGTTAAAAATATAAGGGAAATTTAGTCATTATAATAAGCATATTAAAATATACGGATAAAAAGTTATTAATTTGAATTCACATTAGCCCGATTTTGTTTTATTAATAATCCCCTAATTAACATGGATATCCCCCAATTGAGGGTTTATTTATTAATAGTAAAAAAAATTATCCCCTAGTTAATTAATTAACTTAGTTAAGATAATATCGTAAAATTAGGATAAAAGTAATAAAATTTCACGCAATTTAGCTCAGAATATATTTTTTAAAATAAAAAAAATTAGAGTTTGAACCTTCGATAAATCATAGCCTAGTCTAATTTATAGAGCGAAAGCTACTTTGACCCACCCCTTGGATTACCCTGGATTTGCTTTACTACATACCATCAAAAAAGCACTGATCCGAAATTTGTATAACCTATAATCGGTATAGTAGAAGAAAATAACTTACCGATTAAACTTAATCGACAGGGGATAAGAAGTAACCCTGCCCAATTTGATGGTGAATTACATATTAAATTTCAAACCTCTTTAGTATACCTTACTCAATCTGCGAATGTGTAAGATTTTGTACCCAGTCTTAAAATGAGTTTGAAATAAAAGATGAGATTGTGGAAGAACAACTTGCCTGTTTTGACAGCTTTGAGATTCCATACTCGATATGAGAATGGGTATGATTTTGTACCTAATTCTAAAGCGAGTTTGAAACAAAAGGATGTGGTTAGCGAATAATATTGCCTACTTTTATTTTATACCGTGTTGGAAGTTGATGGTGTTCTTCATCAACAACAGTCAACACAATATTTATTACCCAAGCAATTACCCAAATGTTTAAAGAAATATATTTATGTGTAACTTTAGTTGGCGTAGTCGAAAATTTCCTATCATGTTGTCAGTAACGTAATTTATAACTTCATTTTATGTGAAAGAAATTATAACGTTCGACATAGTTAAAAATTTCCAACCACCCTAACGACAGTGGCAGTTCATTACTTTAATTTCGATAAGAAAAATTATAAAAGTCGGCATAGTCGAAAATTTCCAACCGAAAATTATAAAAGTCGGCATAGCCGAATGAAATGCCAAAATTCGGGAGTGAACAAAGTTAACAAAAGTCAGCTTTTCCATGCCGATTGTCTAAAATCGCATGTTATTTTTCAATTTAACATGTCCATTCCAAGATTTTTAAGAAAATAATAATAAAAAAGTAAATAAAAATTAAAATAAATTAAAAATAAAAGGACTATCTAGTCATTATAATAAATATATTAAAGTAAATGGATAAAGGATGACTATATTTCACAGTAACACTATTTTGTTTTAATCATAATCCCCAAATTGGAATGGACATCCCCAGTCATGTTTTTTTTATTAATAGTAAAAAAATAATTGTGCATTAAATAATTGTTACTTAATTAAACTAGTTAAGATTAAATCATATGTTAAGATAAAAAATAACAAATTTTTTACGTATTTTGTGAAATTTGTATAACTTAGAAACGACAATGTAGAAGAAAATAACTTGCCGATTGAACTTAACCTACATGGGATATTATTTAATCCTTCTGATTTGATGGTGAATTACGTACTCAATCTTAACATGCTTTGGCATTCCTCAGGGACGGCTCTTCGAGTAGTGGAGCGTACAGAGAGAGCGACACTTAAGTAGTGAAGCTTCCTTGAGAGATGGTGCTTGCACAGCGACGCATCCTTAGGAAACCATGCTAGGGCATAAAATGTTCCTCGAGAAACTGTGTTTGAGAAGATTTGGTAAGATGGCTGATGATGCTAGCAACAAATGATGATGACGCTAACGTTATTTGGGTAACGTTGGTGTTGGAGTGTTCTGATGCTGGAGCGGTACTGGCACTAGAGTGGTGATAGCGCTAGCACGAGAGTGTTAGGGCTAGTGCAAACGTTACAATACCTTTGGTGAGTAGGGATGAGCTAATTCATGATCAAGAACACGATAATTCTTTGGTGTTCATGTGACAATACCTTACCTTTATCTATCACAAGTTGTTTTTTCATTATTATGATGAGTTCAGAGGTTCTTATGTATGCTGGGTTGATCTTTTGGATCATGCTTTGTAAATACTTCTTTAAAAAAATCATGTATAAAAGAAAAGAATTCCTGACGAAGGCCACATGTGTAAGTAACTACGGCTAATTTTGGAGCAACTGAAGGTGGAAAAAGGTATTAAGGTTAAATCAGTCTTTTTAAACTAGGAAAAAGGTACTAGCTATCTCCTAACCGCCGTTTGACAATTTTCCAATAAAACCGGATGGAAAAGTAAATACTTGTAATTGTTATAAACTAAATCAAAAGATGAACTATTGCACAAAAGAAATATATAGAGAAGAAGTGAGAATTTCTCATTACTAGATATTAGTATACATTACAAAGGAATGAGCCTCAATTTATAGGCTAATACAAGAGAGGATGATAAAGATAGCATTAATATTAGGAAGTAGTGGAATGCATTCTCATAACTAAAGTATTAAACCTAAGTTATTATACTAAATGTGGGGGTTACCAAGAAGTGAAAGATGTGAAGAGGTGGAAGGGGAGATGATAAGGTGGTGGTGTAAGAGGGGTGTAAGAGTGGTGGAATCCACCAAAGAATTAATTTACAACACCCCCCCTTGGATGACACCACTTTATTATGATATTGCCTCGTTAAAACCTTGCCAGGAAAACCCAAAAGTGATAAAACCTAAACGAAGGAAAAAGAGTACAAATCATATCATGGTGTTGGACGCGTCAAATATTGCCTTATTAAAACCCTGCTAGGAAAACCCATTGGGACAAAACCAAGCGAAGGAAAAAGAGTACAACACGCATAAATTTCCATCACACAATACTGATGTTCTCCCCCCTGATGATGTGCACCCAAAGAAGTATAGAAAGACTGATTACATAATGTTGATCTTCAAGTAGAATCACTGACCATCTTTGTTCAAAACAAGATATAAGTTTGTCTTCAATAATGTCTTCGAATATCTCTTTAAGCAAATTTCTTCAAGTTCGTTGCCTCATCAAAACCTTGTCGGGAAAACCCAGAAGGAAAAAACCTTGACTAAGGAAAAAGAGTACAACTGTAGATAGATTAAGAAAAGGAGTTGGACATATATATATTGCCTCGTTAAAACCTTGAGAAGGAAAACCCAGTTGGACAAAAACCTTGACTAAGGAAAAAGAGTACAACTCGTAAAATCCAATATATCCTCCAGCAGAAAGAAGATATCTCAGTTGATTTACCACAGTAGCTAATCAGCAACCTTCTTCAGCTCAATTTTTTTTTGTTGGTAATGGAGACCTTTATGTTGCCATAACTTAATTTCAAATCTCAAGTTGAATTGTCTTTGTCAAATTCCCAATGGTTGATTTATAGGATCTGATATATCTTTTATTCTTCGTAAATTCCTTTCAAACAATAATAGATGATCATCGTTGTTGCTGCAAAAAGGATGTTGTATCGTCTAACAATTTGGCAAATGGAAACTGATTATCTGTAGTCCATTATTTACGAGACTTTGGATAAACCGTCAAAGCAAAGATCAAATGTTAGAGGTACTACAAAAACCAATATACACAATGCCTCCATATTAGTGCTAATTAAGTTTGACAAACAAATTCACTACCGAACAATTTCAAGTATAACATATAAAGTTATACATAAAATCAAGCACAAAAACAACTTGTAATTAGTACGTAATACGAACCAGAGAGAGTGTTACATACCCGTTACCGAGATGAAAGTAGATTGCTATTACACAAGTTTTATTAGGAGGTTACGTACTTATCCATGTAAACATGTCAAAACTTTCTAAAGTTGACAAAATAATGGACCATTATAATGCTTAATAAGTTTGATACATGATTCCAAGATCTTTTATCTTGAATTCTTTCAATAAGGAAGTATAACCTGTGATAATGTTTTAGAAGTTTACACGAACGTTATCTTCGATAACAAACAATTACAGTATGTCAGACTATGACATGTAAAACTGGCAAATAATAGTTTCCCTTAAAATTCATCTATCAACGGGGTACACAATACTTACCAAAGTATTGGGTATTTTCAAATCATTTAAGAGTAGATGATGTAATTTCACAGATCTCAAGTGTCTGTTGAAACTAGATGCCACGAGTGGCTCTGTGCAATTAGCGTCCTTGTTCCTCTCGTCTCACTTTCATGCAAACTAATTAAGCATCAAACTTGTAACCTTCCGGGTTCACAATTTTTATTTATGTCCAAAAATGTTTATTAGTGAGAGGACAACCAAATATAAATGCCTTTCACCCATATTAGTCAACCATACATATTGTCGATACTTCACGGCAGTTTCTCTGCGAAAAAGGATTTTGTCTATAATACATGTATGGTCGTCGCTACTCTGAATACATGTTCGACAATAACTACGATTATGTACGCGTATAAAAATCATTCTTTAATATCGACACCACTTGTCCACTTAGGAATGAATTCCTCTTTAGGAGATAAATATGGCTCGGTAATTAAAGATCGTAGTTAAATAGTCTCATTGAGAACATTATCAATAGCCTCCCCAAGAGCACTATTTTGATCCAGCGCGATTGGCTTCCTCTATCAAGGAATATATATTATTTATTTATTTTATTTATTTATTTTTATTTTTTTCATCAACAATTCAGATGAGTTGTAGACGACTCAATTATTGTTAACTCATGGCATGCCCTGCAGGGACATAAACTAATGCCAAAATATGTGCAACAACAAATGAGTTTTAATTATTCTTCTTGTAAGAATAAAATGCTTCAAGCATATCATAATGAATGAATAACTTCTCCACCTTATACCGAATTGGTGCAAGAATTATGATGAGACCAATTCATGACGTTCTTATAACGACTGATTTCCTCCCTCTAACGGCGGGAAGTCTCATCACATCTAGTATTATTCATGCAAAATATATTATGGGTGAGTGACCTTGGATCCAAGTAGGTCATCCGATTTTTTTTTCTTCGGATTGTTCATCATAATATTACAATTAATAATTTTAAATCACCCATGCTCATATATGTAATTAAAATTTGACAGCGTATACTTTATCAGTGTGCACCATGATTAGCATTTATTATAAACGATAGTCATATGCTCTTGTATTGGTACGTCTACCAAAATTTGAGCGGGAAATTCCGCTTGATTGGTACTAATCAATCAATATGTCGGAAACGTTTAATGCTGTAAATTTTGTGCTCTTGTAGCAAATAATATGACATATATTTTGAGTTTTGATAATAAAACCATTAACAAAAGTATAGATTGACGAGAGAAAAATAATAAAACCATTAACAAAAGTATTTAGTAACTATGGGCTACTTCGGGAACCCAGAATTTTATGGATACCTGAAATCCAAAAAAATTCATAGACCGCTTCTGGAGTCTATATTTATGGATTACTGCGGGAACCCACAATAATTTGGATTGCTACAAAAATTTATAATCTGCATGTTAGACTACTTATGGAGTTAATAACATCCCATGGATTGCTTCTGGAATCATTTTTTTTTTCAAGCCAATAATTAAAATAAAAAAAATCAAAATAAATAAAGAACATACACAGATACAGTACCAACATAATTTAAATATCAATTTCGTCATCTTCGGGTTTGACGAAATATTCATTGCCAGTGTACACGTGGACACATTATTTGTAAAATAAAATTGTCTTAACATCAGGGTCATGTTACTTCAGGAACCGCGGATAGAGACATGATGTCACTTTGTTACGGGTCACTTCAGGGACCGACCGATTAACCGAGAGAACTTCTTTTGTCCATATTATGTCACACTGAGTTCCAACTTCAGGTGGAACATTCTTTTTTAATAATAATAATAATAAAAAATGTACCAACATGTTCATGAATATGCTTAGAATAGTTAAACAAATAAATCGGATTATTTGCTTAGAATAATAAAAAAAAATTATTTTGCAAGATAAAAATTATATCTTAATTTCTTACCGCTAAGGAGAGCTGGCGTGCTGATAACGTGTTATAAACTAAATCAAAAGATGAACTATTGCACAAAAGAAATATAGAGAGAAGAAGAGAGAATTTCGCATTACTAGATATTAGTATACATTACAAAGGAATGAGCCTCAATTCATAGGCTAATACAAGAGAAGATGATTAAGATAGCATTAACATTAGGAAGTAATGGAATGCATTCTCATAACTAAGGTATTAAACCTAAGTTATTACATTACATGTGGGGATTACCAAGAAGTAAAAGATGTGAAGAGGTGGAAGGGGAGATGATAAGGTGGTGGTGTAAGAGGGGTGTAAGAGTGGTGAAATCCATCAAAGAATTAATTTACAACAGTAATGTAAAAAAAAAACGGGATCAGTTTTGTAATGAGGACGCTAATGTGGGGGTATATTAATAAATAGGCCATATGTTTATCTGAATTTAAAGTAGGTCTCCGATATCTTTAAACTATTAAAAAAAAACCATGCCTAAATTATCAAGTTTCTTTTTCAGGCTCCCTTATTAGTACTACTTATTCTTAATTATTATTCATCACAGTTCTTCATTTTTATACAAACTGTCTAAATAACAATGAAGTCAGAGGTTAGCTTTTGTCCCCACTCTCTTACACACACTGTTTCTCTCTGATGCACTTTTTCGGTTAGTAGAACACTTTTGTGTATCAGCAATCTGTATGAGTTTAACTTTGAACACATTTCTGGACAGAGATAAATACTGAAATAAAGAAGAGGTCATGGGTTTTTATCCGAGTTGAATATACAACACTCCCCTTGACTCAGTCCCCCCCCTCTTTCTCTCTCTAGAAATGTTTAACCGGAACACTATATCAATCAAATACTCATCTTTATATATTCATGGTAATATTCATGTTTATAATCGTTATATTAGAAAAATTCATATTAAGCGTTGGGTTCGATGTGAATTATTTTATTATTGAATTCTGTATATCACCATCTAATACATTGAAAAATTAATATTTTAAAAATAATCTGAATAAAAAATGTCTTATAAATGAATATTCTCCAAACATATCCTTTTACCTCGGCACATACGATCTTATTTAAGGAAAACACGTGATAATAATAACAATTAAAAAAATTTAAAATAAAGAAGAGTAAAACAAATTAAAAAATCATAACATTGTCCATATTTACAATGTTGTTATGTGTAGATATATTTGATGTTCAAAAACAACAATATGGTTTAGCTTTTTATGTCAGCAAGTTCCCCGGTACGAGCTCCGAAATCGATGATTGTTATAGGATAATTTTCATTTTTTTACGGAAAAACGATTCCATCAGGTTTAAAAAACATATTAAATTTATGTATGATATATATCTCAAGAAGAGTTACTGGAGTTAATCATTTATATTATTTGTAATAGATTCTTTGTCCATATTGAATATTTGTAGTTGATCATGATTTTCCTCTAGCAATAATTGTAGCTAGATTGCAATGCATAAATATATCTAATATTAAACATCGGAGCAACTATTAAAAAAATAGTTAAAAGCAAGTATTAATAAAAATATTAATATGATTTTATCGAAACAAATTTATTTATCTAAAACTAAAATTTACGGTGTTCTTTCATAATATTGATTTTATTTTTTGATCGATATTAATATTTATGATATTAATATTATTTTTCTTGAAACAATATTTCTACCTTGGTTCAAAAAAAAAAATCTCTTAACTAAAAATAGTATTTTTCAAAATTTCTGATACTTTTTTTTTGTTTAATAACCTATATCTAGAAATAGAATTTACGTTATATTATTTAATCAATGGTGTGATATTTTACTTAGCAACATCCTACGAACACAAAATGAAAAACGCTGAAATGCCATCTAAGCAATCAGAAATAAGGGTCCAATGACGAAAATAATCATAAACGAAGAGGATATTGCTCACCTATCAATCAGAAAAAAAATTCCCTTATCGTTAAATATATAAACAACTTTTAAGATGGTGAATTTATTTTACTTCTTTTTTAATACGATTAATTTAGGTGTTATAAAATTCTTTTTAACAATACAAAAGAATTTACCAAAACACAATTTGGAAAATATATCATTTCGATATTTTACTGTTAATTAAAAATTTTTTTATAAAATATCCCTTTTTTCTCCTTGTTAACTATGCAACTTGAAATAGCTCCCCTTTTAAATACGGAAGGAGTGCCGTAGAGAGAAGAATGTTGAATACAGCGAAGCAGAGATTTTTAATATATAAAAAATAAGTGCTTGAGATTGAAATAAAATTTGTCTGACTTTAAATTTTCATTGGACCATCTCTCTGTTGCAAGACTACTACTTGTGTGGTTACCCCACTGCAGCTTTTGTCGTTCTCTTTCACTTTCTTTCACTCTCTCTCTTGATTTCTATACTTATACGAGTTTTGGTTTTCTTTTGTATTTCTTTTCTGATCCTCACTTGGTAATGATTTTTTTCTCGTTAAGTGTAGTTGAAGTAGTATAGGAGCAGCAGCATTAATCTGATCAAGTCTGTTAGAAGTTTACAACTAGAAGAAGAAGAAGAAGAAGAAGAACAGTTTCAAGAATGGGTATTAACTGACTGATCCGAAGTGATCAGATTGGTTTCTTTGAAGAAGAAAAAAAAACACACTTTCTGCTTCTTGTTTCCGCCTTTTTTTTTATTTTCATCAAATTTGTTTTTGTTTTTCTTAATTTTGTTGTTTTTGTGGGAAGTTTCTCTGCATGTCTTCACAACAACAGAGACAGTTCGGTATAATGGTGGGAGGGAATATTAATAGTAATAATAACAATGTGGGATTGATTGATACAACATATACAAAAATATTTGTTGGAGGATTAGCTTGGGAAACTCAAAGAGATACTATGAGACGTTACTTTGAACAGTTTGGAGAGATTCAAGAAGCTGTTGTGATTACTGATAAGAATACCGGAAGATCTAAAGGATATGGATTTGTAATTACAATTTTTCTCTCTCTCTCTCTCTATAATTTCTCTCTGTTTTCATTTTTGATAATTTATAAAAATGGGTGTTGTTTTGGTTTGATGTAGGTGACATTCAAGGATCCAGATTCAGCTGTAAGAGCTTGTCAAGATCCATCTCCTATAATTGATGGAAGGAGAGCTAATTGTAATCTTGCCTGTCTCGGAGCTCAGAGACCTCACCCTTTGTCTGCTTCTCAACATGGTTCCTTTCTATCTCTCCCTGCTCTACTTTCTTAATAATGATCCACTCAAGCAATCCTTAATTGAAACTAACCCAAATCAATGAATCATAAGTGAAAGACTAACATATGTTCATTCAACACACTACAAACTTTTTTCTCATTTGATCTTCTTAACTTTCTATTATGTTAGAAAGACAAATTATTTCTTTTTCAGATTATGAAATACCCGCGATAATATCTGTTGCTCAAAATTTAATACCTGGTTCGGTTGATCTACGATCTTAAGACAGTAATTTAAAAAAAAAATTAACCACGATTTTTTCTTTTTTAATTTTTGTTTGCAGGTTTAGGAAGGTTTAGACCAGGACATGGATCAGTAGTGACTCCACCAACTTATGAAGGATCTTCTGCCTCTACATATTTAAATCAACCTTCTCCGTATACATTTCCATATTCAACTTATGGGTACCAAAGAAAACCCAAGAACCTTTAAAAAATTGTTTCAGTTATTGGTGTTTCAAATTTCTACATTTTCCTGATTCTCTTTCTTTGTCAGGTATTCTGGTTATTCTCAAGAAAATATGTATCAGATGGTGAGGATAACTTCATTTCATATGTTGATCACATTTTTATGACCGTTCTTGAATAGAAATTAAGTTTTTGAAATAAATTGTAGAATTACTACAATGTCTATGGAGGGCAACAAATTCCAGCTGCTTACTATGCGGCTGGAGGGGCAGCGTCTGGAACTCCTGGGATTGTCCCCAACTTCTACCCATTCTATATGCAAAATGGTCAAGGCCAAGGTCTCAGAATTCAATATCCTCAATGGGTTCAATATCCATATATATCTCAACCTTATACGCCTGCAGTACTTCCAATACCTACTCCAGTTTCCCCAGTAACCACCATTACAGGTTTGAATTCTTACTCGAGAAATGAATCTAGAACTAATTAAGACACATTACTTATATATCATCATGTTTCCATTTGATCAACTAGTGGGAATTAATATGTAACAGGTGTGACTCTAACTACAGAAGGTTCTGTGGGTACAAGAATGATAACGATAAAAGACCCAGGATCGGCTAGAACCGAACAGAGTTCATCAACTTAGTCCTAAATGATATTAGAAACGTGAGTTCTTCCAAGACTAACAAGAATGATAAACAGAGTTTAAAGTGGGGAGAAAGGAATGAGGAATTGGAAATGATTTTGCTGATAATTACCAAGTCGTCGGAAGAATAGAAAAGAAATATGAGAGATTTCTTGTTCTGTTCTTTATAGTATAATGGGCTGAGCCATAGAATTAGAGAGAAGAAAAAATCAACAAAAATACCACCATCAGCATGAAGTTGTTCCTCCATGGGGAGGACTGCTTAATGATATATATAGATATAGCTAACTATTATCTGTTGGATCTTTTCGTCCTTCAAGTTAGATATCATCATCATCATCATCATCATCATCAACATACATTGTAGGAAAATAGTGGCAGTCTTAGTTTTTAAGTTAGACTATCATCATATTTGTTTATGTGTCAAAGAGAAGGTTGAACAAAATATTGGCTCGTAATCAACCTGAAATACTCATTCTTAGATTAAAATTTGTGTCTCGTGAAGTAGGGGTCTTCATGGAGATACTTGGTAATGTTAGTATTAAGTCGATTCTGAAGATTTGTTTTATGTCAAGGAATCGACATTTTTCTTTGTTTAATCAGGATCCTAATTTTCAAGACCTGATAATTCAGAAGAAAGAAAAGGCGAGCTTCGGACAGCTTGACCTTAATGTAATTTTTTTATTTGTTATTTGTTCATCTACATTATTATCATTTCATTTTATGGATTAATGAAGGATTCATTTAGGGTAAAACAACAATTCTGTTCTGTCTATCTATCTATTCTTTCTTTCTTTCAATGTCACATATGATGCATCACACTTTTAGTTTTAGTCCTAGTGGTAGCAGCAGCAGCCATAGTATCTTGTTTACATGTTCTAGTGTTATTCTGGATCATGGATTCATGGTAATAACTTTATGGTATGTAGAGTATGTTTGGAATCCAAGGTATGTGGGGATGAGGTTGATTCAACTTTTCTGTTACAAAGCTGGTGCACGCGGGTCTGTGTCACTTGCTTCTTTTTGAATCTTACAATTTGACGAGAGATGTTGGAGAAGCTTCTTGTAAAAGTAAATATTTAGACAAAAGAATCCAAGGATTTTAGTGTTTTGTTTTGTTATTTTAGAGAGCGGAAGTAAAGCATGCAAAGATGGTTGTGTTAGGGCAAAATATAGCAGCTCACAGTTCACACTCCACTTCATTTACAAGTATACATATTTTGAAGTACAAACTATCAATTAGTTTTGATATAAAATATATTGTGTTAATTTAATATTATTGATTTGGTCCTATTGTTTTAAAGTTTTTTTAAAAATATATTATTAATTTGGTCTAAAAGTTATTAATTATTATTTGGTTCTAGAATAAATATTATTTGACGGAATAACATCGTCATTTTCTAAACCTTAAATATATATTAAGGACACATGAGAGTAAACAATATCGTGAAAATCATAAAAATGAAACAACATTGTATCGATGACATTGAAAGAGTAAATGATATCATGGAGATCACAAAGATGAAACTACCTTATAATATGCCAATTGTCCAAGTCTAAACTAAACGGTATAGAGAAAAGAAAAAAAAAGAGCTAAAAGCGGTATCTAGATATTAACATCGTATGCCAAGTCAAAAGGTGTTACTAAAAATAGGGTTGTACAAAACCGAACCTAAACTGTGAATTGAAACCAGCTATTTTTACACTACAAAACCGAACCTAAACTGTGAATTGAAACCAGCTATTTTTACACCGAACCGAACCCCAATGTATAATCACGGTTGTCAATTTAAACCGACAATTCTGGTTTCGATTAAATTTCTGTCTGAAAACCAAACTGAAAACCATCGGTTATACCGATTATTAAAAGCCGTAGGATTAAATAAACTATAGCCATAAAAAGATCTTTAACTTAACCTAAAATTATTTCACTCCATTTCTTTCTCTTTCTCACGACTGTAGGCTGTTACTCATTTCATCTCTTCTTCTTCTTCACACAATCACTAACGCCACCATTTCTTTCTCTTTCTCTTCTTCTCTTCTTCTTCTTCTTTTTTTTTTTTTCACTTTGGAGTTACTACTTCCATAAATTATGGTTTTTATGTCGTAAACAAGTACTTAGAAGAGGCAGAAAAAGAAGCTGAAGAATATTTCTTATTTTTTGATTGATTTGTTTCATGGGTTCTATGTTAAGATCGATCATTGATCGATGCGTATGTTTGATGTTGCTTCAATAGATAAGTTTGACTATTGATTTATGTTAAGATCCACCTGATTGTTTTTATATTGATGCATGTTTAATGTTTGCTTCAATTTGAACCTCAATCTCAATTATTGGTTGTTTACTTATTTAATATGTTTAAGAGAATAATTCTATCAGGTTTTGTTGGTGTACATTGTGTAAATTGATAGATTATGGTTCCTAATTTCAGAACTAGGGTTCATCACGTTAAAAATTTGGGCTTTTCCCCAAATCAACTCTGTTACTATCAATTTATTGATAAATAATTGAATGAGTTTGCTGTAGAACTGATAATATATTTGTCACAACAACAAATTTATATTTGACTATATTCGCAACACTGTAGATATGTTTGTTGTATTCATTTAGTATGTTAAGTGTGTAAATTTGTTTGAAAGTGCATATCTATTGATTGTTTAGTGCATTAGAGTGATTTCATAGCTTGTTGTTCTTAGTTGCATAATGTACCATTGTACTGTGTTTGATTGAGCAGTTCATTTTTAGCTTGATTTCGTGTATGTGAAGGTTTCAAGTATTATTACAACCAGGTAGGCAACATGAAACCATCACTGTTGTGTTGTGGGATCACTTCGATATGGAAGACCCACCTTCTACACAAGCAAAGTGTCTTCACTGTAACAAACGATTTCTGCTAACCCTCTAAGGAACGGAACCTCTAGGTTGATTGCCCATCTAAAGAAATGTATCCACTTAAGAAGGAGCAACCAGTTATGATTATGAACTTATGATGTTTGAATTTCGTTTTTGCTATTAAAGAGAAACTAGACTCTCTGAAATTTAATGTTTGTGTTAATGTATACTGGAAGTTGGAACATTTCATGTATTTGAAACTTTAGTATAAAATTAAACATGTTCAGAAAAATTTGGCTGTCAGGTTTGCGGAACTGACAAAAATGAGGATATTTTTCAATATCATCAATTAACCAAAACCGACCCGGTTCTCAAAATATACTAACCGAGTATCCCGGTTCCAGTTACGGCTGGCTCAATAACCGAGTCGTACCATGTGCAGCCCTAATTAGGAATATATCCAAAGACGAAAGACAGTCCTATATTTCACATGCCAAGATCTTAGTTTCTGTATGCATAGACATGTGGAGCTACTGCTAAATCCACCAGCCATGCACTCTGAGTTTTCTAAGCTTGGGTCGTGAGATATTTTATCTTTAGGAAGTAAAGGAAAAACAGACTGAAAATTATATCCACTATTGCAAAATTGTTCTATGTCCAACAAGATTGTGACAGTGAAAAAAATTGTCATACCATCTGAAAACCACAAGAACACAGACCACTCAAAATCAATTAGACGAAGAATGCAAACAATACAACTGACCCGTCCATGTACCTACACACTAATAAGGCCAAATGAGAAAAAAATTTGAATAGTTTGACAGATAGAAACCGTCGAAATCATATAAAAACTTTTGATACATCTTCCTACAAGACAAATTGTTGCAGTTTTCATGTTAGTTGATAAATAGTAACTCTTTCAAAGCCTCGAAGTTCCATTCCAACTCTACATACTAGAAATTAACAGAGCATACATATCCTTAAACCTAGATAAGACAAAAGACTGCAGACTAAAAAAAAATGGCAACGAGAAATAGAAAAACTATAAACGAAAACATTTGTATATGGAATAGTAGATACATAAAGCGGTAACATAGTCTGGGTGACCTACAGCCACGACTGGAATGCAGGACCGTATATACTTAGATTCTTGCTTATTTAGCTTGACCGTCCTGGAAAAACAGATAACACGTGTAATCATTTCAGAAAACAACCAAGCAAACAAAAATGAAACTCTTGATAAGATTTTGGATTACTGTGCTTTTTAAATGCAACAACCCACTTGTACTAAGATATATTTGTACTTTGCATGGAACCTGCATTAAGATGATCCATGAGTTCTTTTTTGAGGATCATCATCTCAATATGGTTCTTGCATAAAGAAAAACTTCCTAAGAAAAACCTCTAACCCCATCATAATTTGATCAAACATGAAAAGCAAACTGGGAAGCTTAATGTTCAAACAGCCCTTGGATCATCTTCATGTCAACTCCAAAGGTGGGTACGCATAAAGTTTACGGACAAGTAAGGTGTCAAGATAAACAGTAGGGTGCAAGTCATGCTTAAAAAAGAAAATAAATATAATATAAATCTCAAATCGCAGACCTGCTAGCACTCAGTGCATTGGAGGACGAGGTGAACGTGGGCGAACTGGCGTCTTTGAAGGGCTTACTCTGGACTCAGTAATTCATTGAATGGTTAAAGACAAATTGTAACAACCAGGCATCAACCCAGAACCTTCTGCTTACAAAGCCAAAAAGAGATTATGTTGAAAAAATACCTAATTGGTAAGGATCCCAGCACCACACCACTACAATTCAGAGCAGCAATTGCACTTTCAGCCTGTAATAATAGAAACACTGAGTATAATAATAAATGCAGATGCAGATATCATGAATAGAAAGTAAATGAGTACTATCATACATTTTACATGAAAATGTAATACAGCAAAGGAATTATTTTACTATAAGCATAAATTGACTACCACTATAGATAAAATAGGAAGGTTCTAAACATCCTTCCAGATTTAAAAATCTGTTCAAATAGGAAAGATATCAGGGGACTTTTCTAGTAAAAGTATAGTTTTTTACTTTTTGATGCACTTCACCAATTTGTTCAAAACTCTATGAAGTTAAAAAAAACAAAAAAAAAAACATGCACACAAATCTTTAAGATACGTACAAAATTACAGAAGCATGGAACTTAGCCAACTGAGCCAGAATGTTTTAGAACTCAATAATGCCAGGTCCAACCATCTTCTCTGGTTTGGTAGCCGAACAATCATGCTTATATACAACATTTTCCAAGCAGAGGAATTCAATTATGGGCTAACCAACTTCTCTAGTATACTTCCATTTTAATCGAATTTACACGGTTTATCTCACTCTTCATGGTGATGTATATAAGGTTGTGCTTCATAACAGCTAATTCCATGGGATCAGATGCTTTTCCATGTATATTTTACTTTTGATTGACAATCCAATTACATAATGTTGATGACCCATTACAAAAAAAGAGTGGCTGAAACCCAGAAGTGTGTTTCTAACTAAATTCCACGGGAAGTCTTTGCGTCCTTCTTTGTTATCAAACAGCCTAACATTTACCTTTTAACACCACACTGCCACTAATGAAGAGCCAAGATTACACCAGCAAACCAGCTAGTCCATCATACATAACAAAACTTTCATATATGCTTATTATAATTTACATACAAGGCATGACATCATTGTGCTTTTTATGCCAGATATTACACTTTTTTAAAAAGAAAGAAAGAAAAAAGGAAGACAGTCTGCTAGTTACGCTCCTAAAGGTTGTTACAGGTTCAACATAACCTAACTGCTATAAGAAAGCATAATCTCAATCATCTTATAACTTTCGAAAACAATTTACGTTTTAGAACCGTGTGTTCATCTTGCAAGGATGGCCTACAGGATGAGGTCCATCCTCACATCAAATCCACCAATGGAGTATATACAGATAGCTTCCAAAGGTTGGAACATGTTAAAAGCTGATTGCAAGTATGGTCCCTTTGCCAAAAGTATACATTTAAAAGTAGTTTCTGAATTGTACATGCTTACAAAGATAGTCTAATAATTGAAGTCCAAAATGTAAATACCGATAGTGACTTTTTCATTAACACTGACTTGCTCCCCTAATATTAAATTGCTCCTCCCCAAATATTGAATTGCTCTATAAAGCTGGTGTCTTCACCTTTAAGCAACATGATTCATCTCTAGCCATTAGGAACTCATTGATACTCTAAAATGGTATCACAAGGGTACATTAGGAATTTTATGAACTTTATTCTTCTATGTGAACTTTGATACAGTTACAGTTACTAACAGATGAAGCAAAAAAAAGTGTCTTTCAAACTTCAAGATCTAACTGAAGAAATGTAGCCCTATTCGCTGAAACATGAAGTAAATTACTAAAATTATAAGCATGAGCTCTACTTCTATATCATGAAAGATTACCATTACAATCTTACTGACAGTCGAATACAGAATGGTAAAACATTGTTGTAGATAATCACCTAGCAAATAACATTCTCATACCGAGGTTCTGCTACACATAAAACGGATATGAAGGTCCTCCACATATATATCTCTATTAAAGGCAAGTGTCCTCAAGTCCATTTTTTACTATCAAAACCACCTCGTCATTAGACTACCTCATCATTACCTTCCATTGATTCCACATGTTTCATCCAGTTTATTCCAGTGCCATCAGTCTTTGTTTACATGATCAAATCACCCCAATCACTTTTCTCGATTTGCAATCGCGTAGGCTCAAAAAGGTTATTTTCTCTCAGCTATGGAATAGATTACTTTTTCTGTAATTCATATACATTACACAGAAACTTCTCTTTGTTATATGACCTATCTAATTATTAAGAACTGAACGACCTATAGAACAATAACCTATTTATGGCAAATGACTAGGAAATCCTACAACTGCTTATGTTTTCCTTAAAACTTCAAAATTCAGACCTTGTCCAGAAGTTTCTTTCTGAAGATTATTTTATTTGTAATGTGACCTCAAACCTATTTATCGTATTGACTAGGAAAATCCAGCCACTGATATGCTTTGACTAATACTTCCAGTTGAAACGTGCTAGCTTGATGAACTCTTTTGTTAAGTTCAGTCAAAACAGCATGTCCAGACTGTAAACTTTTTTGTAGCTCCTTCCATTGGCAACCGGGAATACTGTTCAGTTCATTTCGGTAAGTTCAGACATCACAGTCTGCTTACCGACCCATATGAAAGATAATTTATCCTTCATATAGTTTTCTTGACACAGTAAAACAGCTTAGAAGTTCTCACTTACTGATGTACAAGCAGTCAAGCAGTAACAATAACTAATGATTAGTTGATACTTACTATTCTAGAGTCCTCACTACCAACATATTTCGCCATTCAAAAAATAAATCTAGTCAAAACGTCTACTCTCTTTTTTTAAATCATGTGAGCAATGAAAATTAAATAAGAATAAAATCATTCAGGTGTAAGGTTTGAACCTGCAGTTCCATCAAACAGTAAGCTTCTGACAGAAGCAGTAACTTCTATCGAGAACTAAATGATAACAGTGATGTTTCTGCTATAGATTACATCAGATAAACAACATTCTGTTAGTACTTCTATTTATTTTTCACAAGCTACTCTGAAGAATCATATAACCCACCAGGTTCTTATAATAAGGTAGGCAGAAAAATCTTTCACAAAAAATCGACTCTACAACATATATCGAAGCATTAATACATACATCTCAATACATTCTTAAATGGTAAGAATGTTTTAGAACTTTACAAGGCCATGACCACTTAGGACCTTCACAGAGCAGACACGGCACATTTGCGCCATGGAAGAAAGCACATTTGACACAAATGATGAAAAATAGAGTAGGCACTATAATGAACTTAGTGGTAATGCAGTGGAAACCAATATCAATAATCTCATTTGAGCATTCTCAAGTAGTACAAAACTAATTCAAGGACCTAGAAGTTCATACTAAGTGACAAATTAGGATAATCAAGTTCAAGACTATGCTTATATTGACTATATGACATATTTACACGAGCACCTTTACCAGTCAAAAAGAAGAAGAAGAATATATAGGAAATTACCATTATAAACTCGACAAAAGCAATACGAGTAAAATGGTGATAATCTCCGAGAAGTCTCAGACGATAAACCTACACAAAAGATATGCCTAATCAGCTCTTACATGTGCCAAAAATAGAGTGAAAGTCTCATGGAATTGTAAGAGTAACAATCACCAACCTCTCCACATATTGATTCAAAAAAGAGTTTAACATCCGCTTGAGAGACCTACAAAATGACCAAGAAAGTAATTCACACCTGAACCAAAACAAGTTCACTAAAGAAACTCCAAAACTACCTTTCTATCAATATTTGTGCAATAGATGGTTCTCGCACACATCTCCCGCTCATCTTCAGACTGACCATAATAAAAGTTTCAGCATTATCAAAAATGTTAGGAATAGCAAGAATTCGTGTACTATTTTCTGGATATCCAAATTCAAATGGAAGTGATGAATCGGTGCCATCAGATAAGCAACAAAAAACAAATACAGTTTTCTTACCCTCGGCAAAAATGTTGGGTTAACTGGCGCAATCGCAGTTTTCGAAGGTAGAACTCTTACTGGGTAATAACCAAGCATCGTCCCAGCCAGACTCAGAGCATCTCTTGCACCATCTAAATTGGACGAGAAAAATCTTTAAAATAGAACAACACGGAATATATATCAGTAAAATACTCATTAAGGTAGTGAGACTTACCCTCGTCAGTGAACTCAATGAAAGCAAAGCGAAGAACAGAGTTAGGATCACCACAGATGCGACAGTCCACAACCTTTAAACACAAAATATAAATTATTCAAAGAAATTAGTCTGAACTCCCAACACAGTAAGCACTTCAAAATGGCCTTAAGGATTACAAGGTTACCTGTCCACAGTTGATGAAGAGAGCAGCAAGCTGTTCTTCAGTAACCTTAGTAGTACAAAGAACAATTAACAAAATTTAGTTCAGTAAACAGTGAACAAACATATAAAAACCTAAAAAATAGAGCAAAAGATACAAACTTGGGAACCAAATGTAATTGCATTTTACCTGGTGATCAATGTCAGATACATATACAGTGCGCCTAATTATCTCTTCTCGTTGTGCCATACTTGTTCGACTATTCATCCTGCGCTTTCCCTGGCTAAAGTTATTTTTCTTCTATACAAAAAAGATGTAGAAAGAACCAAGATATCAGAAACAGAAAAATGACATCTGTATATTAAACCAAACAAATAAAAATCGGAACAAAAATCAGAATTCGATCATACCCTTCTGTTAATATTTCCATTGACGTTTCCATTTCCATTACCATTGTTAATGTGCATGGCAAAATTGTTAGGGTAAAAGCCAGCACCTAGTACTGATCCATTGTTAGATAGTGAAGGAGGAACAAATTCTTCAGCCATAGGATTCAACTTAGAGAGAAGTTCCTCTAAATCTCTCATATCCCTTTTAAACCCTTCACTTACTTCACCATTTCTCTGTAAATCTACACCATTATTTTGTTGATGATTCTGTTGTTGCAATCCATAACCCGAATTTCCATTAGTCATAATAATCGAACCAACCCCATTACTAATCTCTCCTTGATCAAGGCTGTGATGATGAATCTGAGACATATGGTTGTTGCTAATGTGAACAGCAGCAGGGTAAGACTGCTGTTGTCGTTGATGAAATTGCTGAACTTTCAAGTGAAAATTAGGATCCACCATCCGAATCCCTAGATTGTTGTTTTGATCAACAAGATCGTTTGAAGAATCTTGTGTTGTTTGTGTTTCAAAATTTCTATTTGATGAACCATTAACCCCCAAATCAACAGTAGCATTTTCAACGACCGCCATGATCAAACAGAAATTTCCCAAATTCAAACAAAACACACTTCTTATTTCTCCTTCTATTTCAAAATCACTCTGCAAAATTAAATCTTTTTCAATGATCGATTCATTTATGATCAAAAATAAAAATTGCCCTAAAAGTGAAAAAAAATAAGACTTTGGAATTACATAAGAAATCGTACCTTTTATTTATTATCTAAATCTTCTTCATTTAATCAGCCATTAAAATCATACTCTTCTCAAAATCCCCAAACAGAAAAGGAATAAAAAACTTAGTCTACAAAATCAACTAAAAAAAAGAAAAAAATTTCTCTTCTTTGTTTTATTATTATTCTATTTTTTATTAAATTAAAATTTGTTGAGAAAAGGTGTCTGTGTGAAGTTGTTTTAGCAGTTCTTCGGATCGTCCGTTTCTTCTCTTCAACTTCCTAGTTCAAAATGTCCATTTATTTTTTAAATTTTAATTTAGTCCATCGAGGTTATTCTTTGATGACTACTGTCCTTGATAAGTCATTCTCGTTGAGTTTACGGATATTCGTGAATTAGATGATCATCCCATTCAATGTAGTTAATCTTGGATCTCGGCCGCGTCACGGCCGAGATAAGTGTAAATGTTAGAGTTATTACAAATATACTACATAAACAAAAAATTTAAGAAAGGAAAACAAATAATGAGTTAAACAATGAGCATATTACAACTCTAATTTTAAATTTTAAGACCAAGTTTGACCAACTCTAATTAAACAACAAGTTATGTGCTGGAGGCAAAAAAGAGATGGTCACTCAGGTAATAACACAAACATGTTATGTGCCATTTTTCATTCATTACAGCTTCAGATTTTCATAACTTCTAAATTCTTTCTAGTTCTTGCAAAGATCAGTTTAAGATAAACCCATCATTCGGAAGCCAAACATTCAGTTCATTCATCAAACAAAAATAAGAGTCAACCTAAACCAATTTTTCCTAACATAAGTTTTTTTTTTTTGATAAATCAGATTTCGAGAGCCATGATGTCATTAGTAGCTTTGGGTCTAACTTTTTCGTTAAAAAAATCAAAAAAAAAAAAACAAAAAAAATCAAAAAAAAATCAAAAAAAAAATGGGTCCAATATCGGCCGAGATAAGGGTGTCGCGGCCGAGATACAGGCGTCGCGGCCGAGAATCGCGTTTAAATCACGTTCGGCTAATATCGGCGTCGCGTCGCGGATAACCCCCGATACCACGAATCACGACGCGCGGCCGTTACGGCCGCGATCGACTACATTGATCCCATTAGGCCAAGCACTAGGGTGCCGGCCAAAAGCAAGTACTATTGGATGTTAAATATCCGTCAAAAAATAAAAAGTTTAGATCCAATTATTTTCCTTTATGTTTCTGGTTTATCAGTGTGAACTAAAAAATTATATTGACGGATACATAGTATCCGTCAGTATAGTGTCAGGTATTCGTCTCAGTAAGCCAACCCATAGCTTTGCTCCATAGTGAAACTTATTGGAGCTCTCTATCGTTTGGCTATAATTAAACTATAGCAAAGCGATAGGCCTCACCATAATGCTTTGCTTTATAAGATAATGATGTAAATTAATTCATAAATTACATATATTTGAGTAAGTATGATTTTTGTGTATTATAAGGAAACTTAATTTCGCTAGATATTTAAAAGAGTGAGTCGTAGAGGAGTTTTAGAAATTTTAATGCATTTAAATCCCGGGAGATTTAGAAAAAGTGTAAGAGAGTCTAAAGAATTTGGGAGAGTTAATAATTTTTTATTTTAAGGAGTCTGAAAAAATTTAGAAAAGTTAAGGGAGTTTATTAGAGGATACTTGAGAGAGTCATAGGGGTTTGTTAGAGTTCTTATTAGAGAGAGTTTGGTAGAGTTCAGATCAATTTTATCAACGATAAACATAAAGATTAAGGAAATATTACAACAAAATACCTCAATGGTGGAACCAGGTTTTACTATTAGGGGGACTAAAAGAATTATAAACTCGATGAAAAATTCTAAAAATCTAAGAAACTAGACGGCTACTCTAAAAAAATAAAGGATTAAAAATGAAATATTAAGAAGATAAGGTGCTAATTATATATTTTAGAAATTATGAGGGGGATGGCTCTAGCCCACCTCTAATTCTGCCACTGAAATACCACAATATTTACATAGAATATTCAACGCTCCTACTAACAATTTTTATGTTAAATAGCAACAAATTGGTCACGGTCCTAGTTAGTTATTCGTCGAATAATTCACGTATTATTTATGATATATTCTGAATTGATAGGGAGGCCGCTTTATATGTGTATGTTTCAAACGTCGCTACCGAGGCCGAATTAGACGCATGTGTTTCAAACGCTGCCTTTGGTACGCGGATTATATGAGTTACCCAAAAATATACGCGAATAGTTCGAATTCCTAAATTATTTATCCAACAAATTTGGATGAGTTTTTTCTGATCAACTCGTTGACTCAGTGTTTTAATTTTTTTCCTAAAAAACTTCTATCAAAGGGAATTGAACATGTGGCCATGACATCTATCACCCTATAACATATGTCTACCACTCTTCTGTATGTTGATTTTTGATTCTGTGTGCATATACTTAATATATAACACTTTGAAACCATATAATCTTTTGTTTCCCCTATAAATTCATGTTAAATTGTTATTTTTTCACTGTATAACCTATACATATACAAAAATTAGTCTTTTAAAATTAAGTTTGTGTGTGTGGAGACTTAACTAATGCTCTTGTTAACTTGACTAGCCTCTAACCCTAGTTAGCAATTCGACAAACATGAATAATTTGGATCGGTAAAAATACGTGTATTATTTAGCTAGATGAAAAGTAAATACGGTCAACCATGGGATAAATTATGCATAATTCGGAAAAAATACGAAATACATAAATTAGTATTTAATACGTTTTATATATTCCAATTCGGCATTAAAAATTCAGTCTACATAAAATGTTTTAGATAATAAATCTCTTATGTATAAATTTCTAGTGAACTTACGACTAATATAAACATATTAGACTTGAGTATAACGTGGTAGCTAATACCTATGAAGTTTATAAAAACTTTAGCAAATACTAACTCCTAAAATCCTGTTAAGGTTTAACTACTTAGATAGAAATTGTTACCTTAAATACACTAATTGCAGTATAATAAGGAATCCAATTAAAAATTAGTTATAAATTTAGGTGAAAAGAGATTTTAAAGAAATTAAGTGGGACAAACGTTTGAATTTACCCGGCTGTCCATAAAATCAAAAATTATCTAAATAGTCATTTGATGTGTCACCTAAATTTTAAGGCGCGAACTGATTCTTTATGCAAAAATTCACAAATAATCCTTTAAATACTTTTAAAAAGAAAATATAGACTGGATTAGATTTAAACGCAAATTTGATATGGTAATTCGTGATTTGGTACTATTCGCAAATAATTCGCCGAACTGTAAATTAGGCCTAACTATTTGATGGTTGGTGATAATACTTTGTATATTATGTATATATATTATATTTAAATCATATTTTTATATTGTATCGTGTCCCCAACGTCTTTGCTTAGAATTTGTTGTAAGCCGAATTTTGCCTACCGAATTTATATTTCTAAAAAGAATTATACACGTACGTATGTCATTCCGCATTACTGCCGAATCATGACTCATTGACCGGATTTTTGACCGAATTTAATTTTTACGAATTCGTATAACAGTCGTACATTTACCGTTTCGTACCTTTCCCAAATTTCGAATTGCTCACTAGGATCATGACTTTCCTCGATATAGAAAAATTACTTGGTGTGGTATAACTCAAATATTGAGAGCAACAACTTCACATTATTCACTACCATTTGACAATTGATTAAAAGCATTCACGGATGAAACGCCTCTGATCAACATTTTATCAAACACATCACGAGTATCACTTATTCATATCATTTAACATATATATCAAATTCAATACCCATTTTCAAACTTTGCTCATGAACAAAAATTTAACTCAATAATATTAACTGCGTGTTTGCTTGATGGATATGAAATCGTATTCCTATGAATATCATTCCATACATTTGTTTGAGATGTGTAATTAATTGTCAGAATTTTATTTCCTTTATTTTTAGGTTTTTCAAAAATGAGGGAATAGAAAACCTAGGGTCTAGGTGGGTAGGACTCCCATTAGGAGGGAATAGAATATTTTTATATATTTTCTTCTTTTATGGATATGTTAAGACCAGTATTTCTTATTATTTTACATTTTTATTGTTATTATAAATATACTAACATTTCATACTTTCTCTAATAATTATCAAAAAAAAAAAATCCTACTTTCTCTAATAATTATCAAAAAAAAAATAATCCTACTTTCTCTAATAATTATCAAAAAAAAATAATCCTACTTTCTCTAATAATTATCAAAAATCTAGACTAGATATACCAATATATATATATATCTTACTTTTTCTACTTTCACGGTTTTTATTTTTATTTATTTTTATTTTAGTTTAATTACTTAAAAAGGTGTAATAAAAAAAATATTTTAATGCATAGTTGTACAAACAAAAAATCGAAGTTATAAGAAATATCATCCAATCCTAATCTTGAGGCAGCCAAACAAAAAGTAAGAAATCATAATCCAATAGAAATATATTTCTGTGATCATGTTCGTTCCCCTTCCCATTAACCAAACACGTCGTAAGTAGAAACTATCAATTAGTCTAAATATAGAATATATTGTGTCAGTTTGGTCATGTTAACTTGGTCCAATTGTTTTAAGGTCCTTTTTATAAAATATATTGACTTTGGTCCACTATTTGGTCATAGGGTGAACGTTACTTACGCGGAATGAAATCATCATTTTTGAAAATAGTGTCATAAATACCCTTTTTTCTCTCTTATGATCTCTTTTTCTCTTCTTAAATATAAGGAAAAAAACTTTAAAAAACTTATTTCTCAAACTACAAGTAGTAACTTAACAAATTTATATATTCGGAAAGCTCTCGATGAAATCTATATAATGAGTGTCAATTTCAATATTTTTTGAAGCTTTAATTTTCATGTTATCGTTTAGCTAAAAATCAACTGCAGAATGAACAAACATAAGAGTTCATTCTACAAAATAAACTGCTTGGATTAACTACCAATATTACGAGTTCATTCTACAAAATGAACTGCTAGAATGAACCACTAATATTACGAGTTCATTCAACAAATAAAATGCTAGAATGAACTGTCAATATTACGAGTTCATTCTACGAAATGAACTGCTAGAAATGAACTACCAATTTTATGAGTTCATTCTACAAAAACTGCTGTAGTTAACTACCAATATTATGAGTTCATTTTACAAACTGAACTGCTAGAATTAACTACCAATTTTACGAGTTCATTCTATAAAATAAACTGTTAGAATGAACTACCAATATTAGGAGTTCATTCTACTAAATGAGTAAACCTGACGTGAATTGAATATACATCTTTTAGCGTGGAGTCAGGTGTGCTACCATTCCACCACATATTCATCTAATATAGCTGCTTCAATATTTCTTCAATTCAATTTCACAGTATTCAAGTAAAATTGTTACGCTTGTCTGTCAAAAACTAAGAAAAACAAATGTAATAAAATAAGAGGTTTTACTTACAATGAATGGAGATGCGAAAATGTGTGCAACTCCTAAAACATGTTTCCCACCTCTTACAGTGGATCCAAGGGTAACATTTTCATATAAGATTTTATCATCTCCCACAGTCAAATATCGACACCATAACTAATATAATGCTAAAGTAGGGTCATCCACCACAAACTCTATATACATCCAGTATTTCATGCGAGGGATATCAGAAACTACACTTCAATAAAGGCTTAGAAATAGATATAACATAAAATATAAAACAATCAATGACACAAACAGGATTAGTAAAACAAGTTACACTTGTAATGAAATTATACCAACAAGATTGGTTTGACAGTATTATCACCATGTTGTTGGGAAATGAAGTATAACATGATGTATACGTATTTACAATCAATCAACATTAAATTACTTACTGTAACTATCATCTTCTGAGCTAAGAAGACCTTCGATGACTTTCATATCACTGTTGGTGCTACCATCTCCGCTACCTCAATCTAGTTTCTACTGCAGTACCGCCTTGAGCAAACTTGACAAGGAAATATTATTACTATCATAGCATTGCTACTACCACCATCTCCACTACCTCCACAGTAACACCAACACCAATACTGTTATGACCACCACTACCACCCCCAATGCTACAACAAAATCCTCAATCATCACCTCCAATGCAACAACATTCACCAGCACAACAACAACAAAGCTTCAACATCCACCACCATGCTGCAAACATAACAAACACCGCCACTTCCACCGCTGCAACAACACCTGCCACCACCACCACAACAATAACATCCACTACCAGCAATACTCCCTAAAGTCAATTACCGATTTAAAAGCACCAGAGTAATCTTCATCAATCTGAAAGATTAAAAGAAAACAATTGACAATCATTCTTCACATCAGAAACTCAAGACCGATATAGAGAGTGGCCGAAATAAAATCAACAGTAAAAGAGTTTATGTCAAAATTCAATACATCAGTTGGAAAAACACGGGTAAAATCAATATTTGGGGTGAATTTGTGGATAGTCCGACTTAGAAAAAATCCGGAAGCATTTGGTGGACACTCAAAAATAGAAGCCTCGTACAGGGGCTTTCCATTCCAATGGAGGGACTTCTCATGTAAAGACAAAATATGGACACTAGGTATGAATTTTAAAAACCCCTTATCAATTATATTTTCATAATGGCTAAACTATCCTTGTTTAGTTAATATTAGTAAAACTACTTGGCTAATAGATTAGGCTAATAATAATCAATATAAAATAATCTTATACTTAATCAAATCAAATCAAAATTTTCTTTTTTTTGGTTTGGAGTTTTTTTAAAAATCATAGATTTTGATTCACTCAACCAGAGTAGTCAGGTATACCTCTAATTAAACTCTTTGTCTTTTTATGGCTCAAATTTGATGAAATTATGTAAAAAAGTATGATTTTTTTTGTGATTCAGGGAACATTACGGTTGGGTTTTCTTGTCGAACCAAACCGTAGACAACATTTACGGGTAGGTGGTCATCCTAACCAAACCGTAACCGTACTTTCATGGCGGAAAACCAAATCGTAACAGTTTTACGGTTGAGTTTTCAGCATCGTACCCAACCGTAACTAACAATTACGGTTAGGTGTTCATCCTAATCTAACCGTAACCGTATTTTCATGGCGGAAAAATCAATCGTAACAGTTTTACGGTTGGGTTTTAGCATAGGACTCAACCGTAACGCATTATGTGCATGGGTATTTATTGCACCAGTTAAGGTTGGGTTCGATTTTTGATTCCCAACCGTAATTAACGGTTAGGTTCGAAGGCTAAACCCAACCGTAATCTTTCTACGGTTGGGTACGATGTTCATATTCTGACCGTAAATATATATATCTAGTGTTTTGTTGCCTAATGTTTTTTTCATTAAAAGCAATTGGCGGACACCTAGCCGTAAGTAAACCTGAGTTAAGTTTTTTCATCTATTTATACCTTGAATCACTTAACAATAAAAAAAAAAACTACAATCCATTCATTCAAGTTATATTAAGAAATTCATATTCATAAAAAGAACTAATAAAAACAAAGGCATTGTTCAAATCCATAATCAACCACACTACAACAAAGTAAGTCTTAAGATACCAACAGATAAAAACAGTAACGTTCAACAACTCCGTAAGTTATTCATCCACTACGACAACATTCCCTTGGACATCCTCGTCGGATTTACATATCTCTTTAGTTATATCTTTAAGCCCTTGTAGAAGTGTTCTTTGTTTTTCAGCACTCAACAACTCCCCAGCGGCAATGGAACGGCTCAATCCTTATTCCTACAACATACAATCAATACAAGTTAGATAATTTCCAAACAGTTCAACACAAACAATCAATCAAAAATTTGAAAATTCAGAATTCTTTACGATTGGGTTACACATATCGAACCCAACCGAAAAGAATCAACAAAAAGAAGTTCAACTACACAGGATAATTTACGGTTGGGAATTGACAATCCGACCCAACCGTAAATAATCATCAAGAAAAAAATTGAACTAACTAGGAGAATTTACGGTTGGGAATTGACAATCGAAACCAACCGTAAATAATCTTCAAAACAAAAAGTTTAAACTATCCAAGATAATTTACGGTTAGCAATTAGAATCGAACCCAACCGTAAGTACAAATTTTTCTTTGAGTGCAAAATAGTTTACGGTTGGGTTCAGAATCGAACCCAATCGTAAAATATCATCTTCATCTCCTTCCTTATGATTTACGGTTAGGTATTTAAATAACCTGAACGTAAAATTTAAAAGAAACCAGTTACGATTGGGATTCCAATCGAACCCAACCGTAAATGTTTCTGGAAACCTAATTTTTGGACTTGAAATCAATCGTTCTAACACATTACAATCATAAAATGGAGAAAAATAACATGGGTTCTTGTTGAATCATACCTCATATAAACCATTGGTTGTGGTTGGGAGTTTGATCGCCTTTAGCACCGATTTCTTCTTCAATTTCTTGATGAGTTGGGTTTTCTTCGTTTGATTGTTTTGGATTTAAATCACTGCTACCTTCTATACCTTTAGTAGAGTTTGTCATTTTGATGAGTTAGTTTTTCTTCGTTTGATCGACGATTATAAATTTTCGAATCGACGATTAATCGAAGACGGTGAATTTTAATGGAGAAGGAAGGTGAAATGGAGAAGGAATAGAAACCGATTAATGGAGAATGAATAGAAACCGATTAATGGAGAAGAATGTCTACGGTTAGGTTTTAATGAATTGAAGAGGGCAAATTAGACTTTTTATGAAGACAAGGGTAATGTGGACATTTACTATTTGTATATGATATCCCATATCCAAAATTTGGGTTAGCCTTCAACCATGAAAAACCCCTCCATTAAAATGGGAAGCCCCTATATAAGGCTTCCAAAAATACTCACGTCAACATCTTATATCCAAGAAATGTAGCATACAATTAACCCAAATTTACGTATATATTCATTAATCAACAAAACCACACATACAAATAGATTTTGCATAAGAACAACACCAAGCTTGTAATAAAAGTGGGACTTGTAATAAAAGTGGTGTAGCAAATATTAGTTCCTAACTTACCACATTAAGCAATTATTCAAGCTTGTTCAACCTACTGTGAAGGATGTTAAAGTACTTCATCAAATGTTTAATATCATAAACCTTATGATTACTAAAAATCTTGCGTCTTTGGATCACAACCATCATAATTTGCAACATAATAAAATCAGATATCTTAAAATGAAATGAATACATATTAACACTTAGAACATATTAGCAATAAATACAAAAAAATTTAACATGGAATCAATACAAATATTTAACGTGGTTCGACAATCAAATTGTCTATATCCACGGATGGTAAAAATTTGTATCATTAATCCTTATATGTTACAGATTGAAATTATACTATATGATTAAAATCCAATTAATCAAAGAACAACTATACTATGAAATTTACACAAGTCTCATACCTAAACTCTTTGCTCTGATCCTATGCCTTATGTCCAATTCTAACCAAATTTTTTCCAGTCCATATTCCTGTTTGAGAGCTTGGTATTTATAGTAAATTTTCATGGGTCCCTCCAATCTAACTTTCCACCTATTTGTTCTTATCTAGTCTTCAGAGCGTAGTGTATCCCGCAAGGCAAATTCGTGTTTTCCGCAAGACTTCTTTGTGCTTTCCGCAAGACTTTGTATGTGTATTTCCCATTTCCTTTAGCTTCTCGCTTGATGTCCCGTAATTCTTCTACGGATTTTTACTCAAGTTATCGTTTTGGATTTGGATGAACTTTGTGGCCTTATTAGAATCATGGCATATCTGACATGTGGCCATTAAGAGTGATTTGTCATGCTTTAGTTGCTTTTGTTCTGCAACGTGTACAGTTGAAACGTGTCTCTCATGCATCGATGTTTGTCAGTTTCTTTACTGTGTCATGCTTTCCCGCAACTTATGTGTCAGTGAAGCAACAAAGCTATCTGTTTTGAGCAGTGTGCCATACTTTCCCGCAGCCCACGTGTCGATCATGCAACGAAGTTGTCTGTTTCAGTACTTCTTATAAAGCTTTGTTTTAGTGTTTCTCGTTTTATTGTAATCTGATGCTCCTTCCGTAATATTGGACCACGTGTAGTTTGAGATTTTATACCCTCACAATTTGCCCCTTTTTTCTTTTGAATTTTAACATATGGTAAAAAAATAATTATTACTCTTTCGACTTTCACGCTTGCAATAACTTCTCTTTCCACGTTTAACTTTACTTTTTCCAGACTTTTACGCTAGCAGTAACTTTTCTCCCTACGTTTCTGTCAGTTGACGGTTTTGAGGAAATCAAATATCTGATAAAGTTTCTCTCTCTTTCAGTTTTCGACGATTCGTCAGTTTCAGTCTTCTCCTATTTAATGTTAGTCATACTCCTCATCTCATTTTTTATATCCTTTGTCTTCTTCTTCTTAAAGTTTTTGTGCTTTTCATTCTTATGAACTTTTCAAAGATTCCTATGTGCCTTTTCATTCTCCTAAACTTTTGTGAATAAAGATTTTTGAATCGGGATCAAGTTTTTTGTTCATCCAATCATCAGATTTTATTCTGTCTTTTACTTCGTTACAGGTAATCCTCTTAAGTTTTTCCTTAATGTATTTGTTTATTTATCAATTTCTTTATTTGAATCCTTTTGGAGTAATCATTGATGATGATGATGTTGATCCTGTTTACTGTTTGTTGGAATGAATGGTGATAATGGTGATGATGATACTTTTATTTTGATGTCTGGTTGTTTTATCATGATCTTTTTCTTTCCTTGATCAGAAATTTTTTACTGGCCTATATTTTGATTCAGCGAACGCCTTGTTATTTTTCTGTTTTGTAGCATTTCTGTTTTGTTCTTGCTTGTAATGTACTTATCTTTTCTTATTTTCATATGCAGATAAAAATTTATCATGACTGGAAAGAATGATAACAAGGTTGCTGGTGGTGCTTCTCACCAGGATGATCACCCTTTAGATATGAAATCATCACGCTATGCTACAATGAAGAAGAAGGGAGTAGATGAATCAGGTGGCTCAAAAGTCCAATCTTCCAACTTAATAAAGTCCACAGATGCATCTGTTGCGGCCAGCAAACCAGCTCCTAAGAGTAAGCGGTCATAAGAAAATTTTAGTTTTAGGTCGATGAACCTTGAGGAATTTAAAAGGAAGCACAATTTTCAACAGTTCAAAGTTTCCTTCTACAATCATGCGGAAGGAGATGAAATTTCATTGGATATGATAGAGGAGTTTAAGTACACCAACAACAGGTTGTTAATACCTGCGGGAGCATTGGATGCGGGCTTGCAGCTTCCTCTTTACCAAACGAGAATTCTTTCCAATATGAGGTTCTCGCAAGTCGTAACAAGTCCCCGCACGGTTTAGCCCGATCCAATTACTCAATATAACGGGAACTGGTGGTGCGTGTTGGATGAGTGTAGCATGCGTAGCCAAGGAATGTCCAACTTCACCTGTTACGTTCCCAACCCTGTGGAACGTAAACATTATACGGTCGAAAACTTCCATGCTACGTCTGCGGACAACATAGCTGCAAAGAATTATAAGAAGGGGAGTGTTGGCCCGGGCCGCAAAGGCGGTGAAGGATTTCGTTTGTTGTGGGAGATTTATAAATCCAAGTTGAAGTTCATTCTTGGGACGCAGGTTCCTTTAAAAGAAAAAATCCATGATGATCACGATTTTAAGTCGTACCGTACTCCTTTGGTTATTGAAGGTCCATGGGTCTTCGGGTTCGTCCCAGATAGTGTGGTCTACAACCTTCTAACGCGTTTTGATAATTACTGCGCTTGGCGGTTGAACTTTGAAGGCTTCACTTTTTCCTTTGCCAATGTGGTACGTAAATTCCCTCTTTCTTTTCATATCACGCTTTGAACATTGTTTAATTGTTTTTTCTTCTTTTTTATAGCCGCAAACCTTAGTGGGCGCAAAAGGTGATTCGGGGGTTAAACGCAAAGCCGCAACTCCCGCAGAAAAGGTATTGATTTACCAAAATGAGTTCTATTTAATTAATTCTTGCGGTTTATTAATAGGGTCGGAAGAAAGCTAAGGGTACACCCCGTGCTTCCACTGATAGGGAGGAAGGAGAAATTCGAGACTCTCCCCTTCATCACCTAATTTTGAGATGTGAGGGTAACTCTGCTCCGAAGAGACATGAAGAAGAGCAGAACATTCCACTTCAAATAACAAATTTTGAGTATGCGGAACAAGTTGGTGCTGCGGTGGAAACTTCAGATGCTGCGGTCAATTTTTTGCACCAAACTATCGTTCCTGATTCTTCTTTTCTTTTTCAACTCTCTCCTTTATTTATTGATGAACCGCTTGAACCTGCAACAAGTGAAGATGGTTCGTACGATAAGGAGGATCTCCCCCTTCAGAGTAAGTCGGAAAATATCACAGTTGGAGAGGGCGAGCAGGTTAACGCTGCGGCAGCAGATGAGCCAGCCAATACTAGAGCATTAGAAGGTGAACCGACAAGTATTATGGTAGAAACTGCTCCTACCGTAGATAATGTTGCAAGCGTGACTGTCGCTGAGGCAGTGTGGACAAATGAAGAAATCCCGCAAAAGAATAAAGGCAAAGGAATTGCGGAAGATTCAAATCTTATGAACGAGGAGGAGGAAGCCTTTCGATGGTTTATGTCAAATGAGCTACTATCTATTCCATGTGATTCTCCGCCGGTGGAATCAGATAGTCCTAGGGTTGCTAACTTGCGGGAGTACATGCGGTCCGCACCGTATGACACAGTGAAAGATGCCTGGCTAAGAAGCCAAGGTCAACCCGTCGACCCCACCTTCTACATAAATCAGCCTTCTTCTCTCGCGGAGGCAGTTGTGCTTGCAGATGGTGAAGTGTATTCTTTTCCGCAACAAGCTCTCTTGCAGGTATTTTTATTGTTTTAATAACCTTAGATTTCATTTTATTTTCATCTACTTATAACTTTAATCATGTAAATTGCAGCTTGCTCGAGGTCAGTGTGCTGCACATTTAACTTTTAAATTTTATAAGGCACGATCCATGAAAATGGAGACCCAATTTAGGTCTGTAGAAGAAAATGTTGCGGGTTTGAAGCGGGAAAACGATGCACTTCTTCAACAATTGCTTGATCTTCAAAATCAAGGTTTAATTCTTTCCACCTCGTCAATTTTTCTTAAATTATTTACTTGTTTTCTGAATTACTTCATGGGATCAGCGGGGGGTTCAGGCCTTGTGTCTAGGCTGCAACATAAAGTTAGTCGCTTGACAGATCATGTTTTAAAAGTCAATAATGAAAATGTAGAGATCAAGACAAGATTTAACAACCTCCTCGATAGAAATAATCTGGTCGTACTGAAGTACAAAGAATTAGAATCCCAGCACCGGCTTTTATATGGAGAGAAAATCCGCAAGAAATAGGAATTTAATGCTACTTTATCGTGGACTAAAGATTGTGTTCTTGAAGCACGGGCACGATCTGAGAGATTGGAAGAAGAGAATCACAAACTTTGCGTGGAACGTCAGAATATCCTTGCGGGAATTTCTCGTTCCGGATCACATCACAATTCTCAGTTTTCTTTGTACACAGCATAACTCATTAAAGACAAAGATGACTCAGCTTCAGAGGCTCATGCTAAAGGAAAAGCACTTGCGGATGCTCAAACTAAAATCCGCAACCTATCTGATACCGTTTTTCTGCGTGAAAGTGATATCTTCCACTTATATAAAGAGGTTGAAAAATGTACAAGCAAATCTAATCAGTTGCGGGAATTGAAGCAAGCGGAGTTAGATCAATGACATTTAGATCTTCAGCAACTTACAAAGAATTATCAGAAACTCTCAAATGAATATGACTTCCTTGATGTTACTAAAGATGCAATGGCTCACGAATTAACAGAGTTTGAATCCCTCGCAAGAGGTATCCTATTTTATTGCGTATTTGAAATTAAACATTATTTCCACATTAATTAACATGTTATCTTTGTTACAGATTTTTGAAGGAAAATACAAAAATACAGCCGCAAGAGATGCAAAGGCTGAAGGAGAGCTTGGTGCTGCCAATGCTAAGGTGGAGGAACTCAACAAGCAACTGGAGCTAGCTTCTATCAAGGCTAATGATGCGCAAACTCAGCTAGAGCTTTTATCCTCTAAAACCAAAGAGGCTGAGGACAAATTGATGCATGAAACTCTGAAGAATCAAAACTTAGTTCGGGACTTAGCTTCAGAGAGAGGGAAAATAGCTTTTTGGAAAATGAATGTCCAAAATTCTACAGCCGAAGTAAAATCAGTACAAGAAGGAGCTTGAAACCACAAAAGCTTATATTTCTTGGTTGAGGGTCGAAACTCGAGCTGGAATTGCAAAAGCGGTCAACAACACTCTTGATAGAGTACAAGACGATGGATTTTCCAAAGTCTATAAACGCAAAGATGTCCCTGATAATCCTCCTTTTGAAGCAAATCTTCCCGCACCTTAGTTTTTTCCTTACTTCCAAATTGTATTTGCACTTTCATTTTGCCTTATATTTTTGTCCCTGCAAAACAATTTATAAATATATATATTGATTGTTAGTGCATTGAATGAGTGTGAATTGATTAACCGCAAGGAAATTTTATACCTTGAGTTACTTTGAGGGTTGTAGCGCATGTCTAACTTCTCTCTGGCCAGGAGGAAATTAGGATGCGGTCCCTAGAGCATCTCCTGAAATAGAGAGTACCTGATGCAATAATTAATGTCATGTTAGGCATCTCTGTAGCAAAAGATCCAATAGTCATACACTCATAAACATTTACATGGACTTTCTAGAGAGATTACATTTGTTCTGCTTTACCTAGTATGAAGCCAAATTATTGTATGATTGCATTGTTGGTTGTGAGCACCTCCTGAAGTAGAGAGTACCTTATATAATGATTAACGTCATGTTAGTCATCTCTGTAGCGAAAAATCCAATAGTCATAGACATTTATATGGAATTTCTAGAGAGATTGCATTTGATCTGCTTTACCTATTATGAGCGCAAATTATTGTACGATTGCATTGTTGGTCATGGGTAGTATGGTTTGAGATATTGTGCATTCCATGGATGCCGTAAGATTTCTCCATTCATATTCCGCAAATGGTATGATCCTTGTCCCGCAATATCTTGTATAACGTAAGGTCCTCCCCATGTAGGTGCAAACTTTCCTGCTTTTTTATTCCTTTGGTATTCCGGGATTTTCCGTAGAACATATTGCCCTTCCACAAAGTTTCGCAACTTGACTTTCTTGTTGTATTCTCTTGCCAGTTTACTTTGATAATTCTCCATTCTTTGGAGCATAACATTTCTTCTTTCTTCTAAATCATCCAATTTTTCAAGCATGAGGTCTGTATTCAAATTCTTTCCCCACGCTTCTGTCCTTGTTGTGGGTAAAATAATTTCCGTCCATATGATTACTTCCGTTCCATAAGTAAGAAGAAACGGTGATTCTCCAGTGGCTTCTCTTCTTGTTGTACGATATGCCCATAAAGTATTATGAAGTTGTTCGCACCATCGTTTATGATGTCCATCTAGAGTATTTTTCAAATTCATGGCAATAGTTTTATTCGTTGCTTCAGCCTGTCCATTACTTAGAGGGTAAAGTGGAGTAGACTTGTTCTTTTGGATATTAAATGCTTCGAAAAGCATATCAATATTTTTTCCTTGTAATTGTTGTCCATTGTCTGAGACTACGACTACCGGAATTCCAACTCTGCAAATTATATTTTCGAACAAAAACTTGAAAACATTTGTATCTCTAATGTATGCAAGAGCTTTGGCTTCAACCCATTTAGTGAAATAATCTATTGCTACAATCAAGTATTTTCTCTTTGGTGTTCCTTCCACTAAAGGCCCAACAATATCTACTCCCCATTTTGCAAATAGCCAGGGGCTTGGTATGGAATTGAGTTCCGTTGCAGGTGCTTTAATCCTTTTTGCAAAGCGTTGACATTCTTCGCACCTTTTTACCAGATTCCCCGTATCTTTATGCATAAATGGCCAGTAATATCCTTGTGTTTTTGCTTTTAGTGCGAGTGATCGTCTTCCACTATGATTTCCCGCATCTCCATAATGTATATCTTTGAGAATTCGCTGCCCTTCTTCTTGTGATAAACATCGAAGTAACGGTCCCAAAAAAGACCTGCGGTACAGAATTTTATCCCGCAACTGATAATTCATAGATTTTGATTGCACCTTCCTTGCCTCTTTAGTGTTTGCGGGCAATATCCCATCTTGCAAGTATTGACGTATTAAAATACTCCAATCTTCTCCGGATAATTCATTTTCTAATTTTTGTGGAAATTATGTATCATCTTTAATGACTGCATCTTCAATATCTTCCCCAACTTCTTCTTCCATGTTTTCGACTGCCCACAAGTTAATTGACGGCTCATAAATACGCCCAATTTCGACTGCTGATGTATTCTGATCTTTTATCATTGAAGAAATAAATGTTAATGCATCGGCATGGCGATTCTTATCTCTGGATAAATGTCAACAAATTATATTTGGAATTTGAGACGCCAACTTTTGCACAAGATTCTTGTATTCTATCAAATCTTCATCAAGCGCTTCATATTCTAATTCAACCTGCCGAATTATCAATTGTGAATCACTTGTGAGTCGCACATCGTATATTCCCAATTCAATGATGATCCGGAGAGCATGAACCACAACTTCATATTCCACTATATTATTTGTATGTTCGCCAAACTCAAGACGAAATGCATGTACCATTCGGTCTCCTGTAGGAGTTGTAATCACAATTCCAATTCACATACCTTCTTTATTCCGTGCCCCATCAACAAATACTTCCCATCTGCGGGAATTTACAAAACTTAGAATATCTTGGGAATCATCATCTTCTATTCCGGGCAAACCTTGGATTTCAAAATCATCATCTAGTGGTAAATCCGCAAGGAAATCTGCCAGGACTTGCGACTTTTGTGCAGTTTGTATTTGAAATAAGATGTGGAATTGTTCCAGTTGTGCATTCCATTTTGCTATTCTCCCTACTTTTCCCGCATTCTTCAGTACGGACTCTAGCGGAGCTTTGCTTGGTACCCCCACATAATATGTTAGAAAATCCGTGCGTAATTTTTGGGTAGCAAAACCAATGCTAATATTAATTGTTCAATTTTGGTATAGTTTCTTTCTGTAATGTTAAGAGTTTTGTTGATGTAATGCACTGGTTTCTCTACTTTGTCATTTGTCCGTACCAATACCGCACTTACAACATCTTCTGTTGCGGCTATGTATAAAGCGAGCACTTCTTCAGGTTTTGGCTTTTGTAGTTCGGGTAATGTGGCAAGATAAGCTTTAATCTCGTTCCATACAAATTTACTTTTCTTTTTCAAGGTGTCAAAAAAGGGATTACATCTGTCCGATGATCTAGCAATGAATCTACTGAGTGCGGCCAAACAACCATTTAATTTCCGTACTTCTTTAACATTCCTTGGAGATGGCATATCAACAATTGCCTGAATTTTTGCCGGATCAACTTCAATCCCTTTTTTGGTGACCAAATACCCCAAAAACTTTCCTGACGTAACCCCAAAAATGCATTTGTCTGGATTGACTTTCATTCTGAATTTCCGTAAGGCCTCAAATGTTTCTCTCAGGTCTTGTAAATGATCCTTTGAAAATTTACTCTTTGTCAGCATGTCATCTACATAGACTTCGAGGGTGCGGCCTATCCATGGTTTAAAAATTGCATCTACCAAACGCTGATAAGTTGCTCCTGTATTTCTTAGCCCAAATGGCATTCTGGTGTAGCAGTACAAACCGTGTGGAGTGAAAAATGCAGTGTGTTCTTGATCTTCTTCAGCTAGAGCAATCTTATTATACCCTGAATGCCCGTCCATGAAGGAGAAAGCCTCATGTCCTTCAACCGCGTCCACCAACTGATCAATGATGGGAAGCGGATAACTATCTTTTGGGCATGCCTTGTTTAAGTTGGTGAAGTCTATACAAATTCTTACTCCCCCATTCTTTTTTGGTACAATCACCATGTTTGAAATCCAAGTTGGGTATCGCACCTCTCGAATAAACCATGCATCCATGAGCTTTTTTAACTCTTTTTCAACTGATAAATAATACTCATGTGCCACTTTTCGTATACGCTTCCGAAATGGTGTTGTACCTGGATGTATATGCCGTTCATATCGGATAATACTTGGATCAATGCCTGGCACATCCTCCATTTTCCATGCAAAAATATCCATATACTCTTTGAGTAAATTAACCAAATCAAGTTCCCTCTCTGTTTCCATCAGTGTTCTGATCTTAATCATTCTTGGGAATTCTTCTGTTCCTATGTTGATATTCTTGGTTTCTTCAATTGCTGTAAAAGTGGATTTGGGAGCTCCTAAAAGTGTGGGAGCCCCCTTTAATTGCTATGCTGGAAGACTGCCCTCGTCAATTTTTGGTATGTTTTCCTTGAATGAAGTATTTTTTTTTGTTTCATTTACTGCCTCACTTCCCGCAGTCTTAATCAAATATTGGCTTAGGGATTCTTCGTTAGCCTTTATATTTTGTTCTTTTTTCCTATTTTGTTGCTGATGTACTCGTTCTTCATTCATGCGTATTTCTGCAAGGATACAAGATTTTGCTACATTCTGATCTCCTTTTATCTCAATCTCCCCTTGCGGCGTCGGGAATCGCAAGTATTGGTGATATGTTGAAGTTACTCCTTTCAATTGGTGGACCCAATGTCTACCAATGATGGCATTATATGGAGATGGAGCATCCACTAAACTGAATTTAGTCAAAATAATTATGGGCCGGCCATAACATCAAGTAAAATTTCCCTTTTGGTTTGATTTTATCCCATTAAACCCATAGATAGTGTAGTAAGAAGGTGTAAGTTGATCATCTTTCAATCCCATTTTTTGGAAAGTATCATAAAATAAGACATTAAGGGAGCTACCCCCATCCATGAGAATCTTCTTCACATTCCATCCATATACTGGTAGAGTAAGCACCAACGGATCATTGTGTGTTTTTATTTCCTGATCAACCTCATATGCTGAAAAAGTTAACGGAGAAGCCATCCATCCTTTCTATGTTTCCGTAAATCTTCCCGCACCTTTGAAGAATTCATGACTGTGAACCCTTTTATGCAGCTTCTTGTCAATAACTACGTTCATAGATGATTGACCCGATTCGGTATAGGACATCATATTAATAGTTCGATCATTTTGTGGAATATTTAGGTTTTTCCCATATTGAGCCTTGGTGGAGGATTGGGAAAATAAAGAAATTATTTCAGCTCTCCCATATCAATCAATTTTTGAACTTGCATCTTCAAATTCATGCATCTGCTTATGGAATGGCCCTGATAGCAATGATATTCATAATAATCCTTCGAATTCTGTGTGTGTGATGGCTGCTTTCCTTTTGTCCATGGCCAATGAAAATCTTGCTTGTTCTTAATTGCATTTAGAATTTGTAAGTATGGAATGTTGAGTTTAGTGAAAACTCGATCCTCAAATTGACGGTTGAAACCTTCTTTCATCATCTGTCTTACCTCGTTTGGATTCAATATTAGGATTTTCTCCTGCAACCCTCTTTTTGGAACTTGTTGATGGTTCTACAAAATTTGCCTTGTTGGCAACCCTCTGATGTTGGAAAATTATTCTCGGATGTTGTTTTTGAATATCCTGCAACCTTGCACATTTTTCAATAATCTCCCTAAGATCCCCTTCGGTTTTCGGGTTTTTTCCATGAATATCAACAAAGAGTGGGCTTGCTCGGTTGGCTATCCCCCATTTGTAGCAGTTAATAGCAATTTCTGGAGTTACATTGCCTATTGCTTGACATATCGTCTGCCATCGATTTGTGTAGTCTCGGTGGTCTCCTCTGTCCAAAATACAAGGGAAAATAACTTGTCCATCCCAGTGTCTGCGGGTTTATTATACATGTACTGTATGTCTTTAGGAACTTACGGGTCAATTGTGCGTAAGAATATACTGACCCTTCTGGAAGATTCTCATACCATGTTAAAGCTGTCCCTTTCAAGCTTGATGGAAAATACAGATACATAATAACATCATCTTGTTCTCATCGGGTCATGTTGCGGTTGTAGTATTTTAAGTGAGCCGCCTGGTCCTTTTTCCCATCATAGCATTCAAAGATGGGAAGATTGCACTTATGTGGTATAGATGCATACGCAAGGTGTGGTGCCAACGGTGTTCTTCGGGCTTCTTTTATCACTTCTTCAAGTCGTCCTCCCTATTTATTTTTCAAAATTTGATTTCTTCTCGCATTTGTTCCATGTCCTCAAAATATTTTTGCCATCTGTTTTTTTGCAACTCTGAATCATCAAAATTTAATCCATCAGGTTCATACCGCTGAGGTGCGGTTCCACTACCATCACTCTTTGATCTTTATTGATTTTTGCATTACTTCTTGCGGGTCTATTTGAGCTTGCTTCTTGCCCCTGTATTCTATTTATAGATGCTTCCGCATCCTGCTAGACTTTTTGTTTGAGCATTTGGTTTTCTTGGGTCAAAAGTGCAATTTTTTCTGCACAAGTCTGTTTTACCTTGCGCATTTCATTCATTTCTTCCATTAATTGATGAATGGGTTCAACCCTATTTTGAGATACTTCTTCATGTGATTGATTAGCTATCTGATTAACTGGATTGTTTACTTGATCACCCAAGGGTTGTGGTCCTTGGGATTCTTCCACTATTTCTCTTTCTCGAGGAGTCTCTATTGCCGGACTTCCCAAATTTCCTATATTAACATCTTGTTCTTGCATGGTTCTATTTGCCACTGTTTCCATTTATGTAATCTTTTTTGAGATATTGTGATATCTTCTTGGCTCAATCTTATGTTGTTGTAGAAGTTTCTTTATCAATATTCTAAAAAGAGTTCAAATAATAAGTTATGTGTTTCATAACATTCTAACATCCACAATAAGTATATAAAGCAATTTGATTGATAGAAAATATCTAGCTAAAATTTTACACATCACACATAAGCTAGACAATTTTCTAATTTAACTCAGGTTTTATAAGTACAAGAAATCATTTTTTGCAGACAAATCTGAATCAAGTTCGGAAATTCAATTCAAAACTTATTTTACTGTTTTGACAAGAATCAAAAACTAGTTAGACGTAACACAATTTTAATCTATACAATCAGCTAAATTTGAGACATATAAACTTAATGATTTCAGAGCAAATTCTTTTGCAAAATTGTTATAAACATATTTTTGGTGAAAATTTATGAGCTAAGTTTTCAAACCCATGGTTAAAAGAACATTTAAGGTAATTTAACATATATGAGAGGTATGAAATAAAGAAGTATTGTGTATGAACATAACAATTAAATCTATATAAATATCAACTGATAAGTTTGGAGAAAACTATATGTAAAGTTTTTACAATATCATTTTAAATCATTGTATTTATAGGAAAAAGAGTTTTTTAACATAATAAGATTCGAGATTTTAAAGATGAAAATTTGGACAGGTAGAATAAATTCTTTACTACTTCCATGTTTCTAGCGCCAAATTGTGATTACCAAAAATCTTGCGTCTTTGGATCACAACCATCATAATTTGCAACATAATAAAATCAGATATCTTAAAATAAAATGAATACATATTAACACTTAGAGCATATTAGCAATAAATACAAGAAATTTTACATGAAATCAACACAAATATTTAACGTGGTTCGACAATCAAATTGTCTACATCCACGGATGGTAAAAATTTGTATCATTTTTTATTAATCCTTATATGTTACAGAAAGAAATTATGCTATATGATTAAAATCCAATTAATCAAAGAACAACTATACTATGAAATTTACACAAGTCTCATACCTAAACTCTTTGCTCTGATCCTATGCCTTATGTCCAATTCTAACCAAATTTTTTCCAGTCCATATTCCTGTTTGAGAGCTTGGTATTTATAGTAAATTTTCATGGGTCCCTCCAATCTAACTTTCCACCTATTTGTTCTTATCCAGTCTTCAGAGCGTAGTGTATCCCGCAAGGCAAATTCGTGTTTTCCACAAGACTTTTTTGTGCTTTCCTCAAGACTTTGTATGTGTATTTCCCATTTCCTTTAGCTTCTCGCTTGATGTCCCGTAATTATTCTACGGATTTTTACTCAAGTTGTCGTTTTGGATTTGGATGAACTTTGCGGCCTTATTAGAATCATGGCATTCTGACATGTGGCCATAGAGATTGATTTGTCATGCTTTAGTTTCTTTTGTTCCGCAGCCTGTACAGTTGAAACGTGTCTCTCATGCATATATGTTTGTCAGTTTCCTTTACAGTGTCATGCTTTCCCGCAACTTATGTGTCAGTGAAGCAACAAAGCTATCTGTTTTGAGCAGTGTGCCATAGTTTCCCGCAGCCCACGTGTCGATCATGCAACGAAGCTGTCTGTTTCAGTATTTCTTATAAAGCTTTGTTTCAGTGTTTCTCGTTTTATTGTAATCTGATGCTCCTTCCGTAGTATTGGACCACGTGTAGTTTGGGATTGTATACCCTCACAAACCTCTGTAAAAAAACTTTGATAAGATTGAAAAAATCAGTCAGTGAATCAGACAATGTCCTACAGATGGGCATCTTCATCAAGTACCTAAAATCATAACCACTGTGAAATGTAACCCAATGAACATTATCATTCAACACAACCCTATATGTCATCAAAAACTCACCAAAACGAAGAGCATCAATTCCCTTTTAACTATCCTAGTAGACAACGACAAGTACGGGTCGAACCCACAGGGAGCGGAAAAATACTGCAATCAATATTCTTAATAACTAACCAGAAATAATGTTTTGGGATTTTTAGATTTACAAATAAAATAATAAAACAAACTAACTAATAAAAATAAATCTAATGGGAGAGTCGGTAACCAGGGTTTTCAGTATCCACCACTATTTCTAATTAACTACTGAAGTGAAACATAACTCATTAATATTTAGAGTCGCAAATATCACTGGGACACCCTAAACATGGTGCACCAAAAAGCCGTAGTCTCAAGCATACACCATAAAATTGCATTAGCGAGAAAATTGTACGAAACTAATTATCGGTCCATAAATAATACCTGACTATTCTAAGCATACCCCATCAAAGGATTTAACCCAAGCATGAAGTATCAAATAAGTAGACAAATATATCTACAACAAGTAGATTTTCAGAATAACAACTGTATACCAGAAGCATAGAACATCAAAAACCTAGGCCAAGCATGTACCATCAAACGATATCACAATTGTTTAATGAAATTTAATAAATCAAAATCAAGAAATTAGTCTATTCAAATCATAATGGTCTGTATCAAATAAAACGAGTAAATTGATCTAAAACTGTAAGTGGTTTCAACATTAAACCCCAGCTACAAATTAATTAGAACATGGAGATGGGTTTCTTAAAACCCATAAAATTAATTAACAGGAGTAGAGAAATAATAAACCAATATTACCGTTGTCACCCGGAAATAGATGATCTTCCTCTCTTAATCTATGCTCCTGTCTCCCTCTTCTCCTGTACAGTTGTATCATGTACAGAGACTTCCAACCGTTCCACCTCCCAGCACTGTACAGTCGTTCTCTTCTGTACGCTAAAATCAGGCCTAACGCCTGCCACCAAACCTAAAGAAAAACTAGAGAAAAAAACCTCCAGGAGCCAAAACTCCAAAATCCGAACTCACTTCTTTATTCCCTTCTTTCCGTTTTATATAGAAAACCTAGCAGCCGTATTTACTGACCCTACCAGAAAACCTAGCCTCCCTAGGTATCCGTAGCCTTCCAATCATAGCCATCACCTATCTCACGTAGATGGCTTCACTTTCAAGCCTCTAATCACCTCACTTCCTCTTTATCTCACAATCAACATCCCAACCTTTCACGTGAACCACCTACGTCTCCTGGCCTTACTTCAATAGCTTGTCTGCTCGTACAGGCTTTGTCTCTCTTTTGGTATGTCCTTTCACCTAGCTGTCTTTTCTCACTACTTTTCTTTGTACTCCACCGTATCCGCTCTCTCATCAATATAGCAATGTTCCCCTACTCCAAGAACAAACCTCTCACTCTTTAATGCAGACTCCACCTTCTTTTCTAGCTAGCAACTTCACCCAAACCGTACAGCCTAGCCATCAAGTCTACTTTCAACAGCTTCCAAACAGTAGCCTTCAAATCATCATTGCCTACACCTCAAACTCCATCACGTGAAGTACTCACTTTT
>JAJJMC010031210.1:8808082-8880784 GCA_023531435.1 Papaver californicum | reverse complement strand
TTCTAAAGATATTACGGTTGGGTTTTCAGCCAAAACCCAACCGTAAAATCTATTTTGAGGAAAGTTTTAGGTCGTTTTTGATTTTTTTGGGTTTTCAAATAGAGCCGTTCAAACCTTGTACGACCCATTTTTCAAAATATAGCCGTTACACTTCTAGTTTATAAGTGAAATAGTTGAGTACATATCCAACCCATCCATTTTTTTAAAAAGTTAAACCTTTATGTTACAACAATCATCTCTAACAAAACTAGTACTCTAACATAGTGGAATATGGGTCAACCTGGGATTAAAAATCCAGATTTTTCTTTGGATGAAGATTTATATATTTGACGCAACTATGTATTATGTTTTCCAAAAAGAGGAGAAGAAAGAAGGCAAAGTGGTATAACGAGTCCGAGTTATTGGCAAACAATCCATGAAAACTTTTGTTCTGAAACCGGCAACCTTATAACCGTGATCACGTCAAGTTGATTTGTCGATATAACACTATACACCGATACGTAGAAGAATTTATGGTATTAGTTCGTATTATTGGTCAACTACGACTTAGGGGTGAAACCGAAGATGAGGTGTTACAGAGATCTCTTGAAGAATGGAGGAGATGGAAAATATGGCCCTTTTTATACCTACCTCATTATCACATCCTAAAGGACTTTTTGCTCACTCGCAAACCTATTTATTAGTTCTTTTGTAATGCCATTTGGGTTTGTTAGTGGTAATTTCAATTGTATCCCAGGTTACTTTAATGATTTCATGGGTTGTAATGTGGTCAAAAATTTGATGTTTACATAAATTTTGTGTTTTGAACTCAATTTTGAGTGAACTGAAATTCCAAAAGGTTAACAAAAATATTTACGGTTGGGTTTTGAATGCAAACCCAACCGTAAACCTTCCAGATTAAAATTCACCCAGGTTTACGGTTGGGTTTGGTCTCAAAACCCAACCGTAAACGTTGCAGTTGTACGGTTGGTTTTGGAGTCATAACCCAACCGTAAAACTGGGGGGGAAACCCTGGAAGGTTTACGGTTGGGTTTGCACTCAGTACCTGATAGACACATTTTAGTGTCTAGATTGCACCTTAGTTTCTATTAAGTTAGTATTCGATTTTGCAAATATTACGCGTTTTTATGCTTTTGTAGGTACATTTGAAGAATAAAGATTTATGGAAAAATTGGCTTAAAAAGTGATAAAGGCACCCAAGGACAAGTGTTATTTGGCACCCTAGAAGTGGATAAGGGGTACCCTCGAGTCAACTCGGTCAAAATCGGGTCAAACCCGAGTCAAATCGGTCAACCCGAGTTGACCAAGTCAAGCCAGTCACGGGATCGGACGGAATGCAACTGTACACTTTGATTCATGAAATATTTGGAATATGTTGCTCCCAAATTGATACACAATATACTAGAGGTCCATACAAGATTAAACACGTGAAGAATTAGAGGTTTACGCCGGAAAAATAGCCCCAAATCCGAGTTTCGCCGGAAAAAGGGAGTTATACTTTGATTCGGATTTGGGAGGATTTGGATGTGTTTTAAAGAGTTCTATTAGGTTTAGAAGACTCAAAAGGATCCCTAGAGCCTATATATACCAAGAGAAGCCAAGAAGAACGGGGAGAATAGCTGAGAATTGAAGTTTCGGAGTTGCCGGAATTGTGACCGAAATACCCACAATCCGGCCACTGCTGCTGTCGCCGGTGACCGTGTTCTTCAACTTGTCGCTGCCGAAGAAGAAGACACAGCAACTCTTATAAGTGTTGCTGTTCTGTTGCCTTAAATTTCAAATTTCTTTCCCTCTTTTCTTTGCCTTAGCCTTCTGTAACGGCTGAACCTTGTTCTGTAACACTTATAAACGCGTCTGTTCAGCTGTTGCACTATTATTCAACCTTGTAATCAATATTTTGAGCAATGAAAAGATCTTTTGAGCAAGTTTTCTTCATCATGAGCTAAGTATATTTCCTGGAATGATGGAGGAGGTTTTTCTCTCAATTTTATGTGGTAAGTCTATTTTTAATTAATTATTTATAATTCTTTACTTGTTAAAATTGCATAGTTTCGTAATAGAAAAACGGTTTCCATTCAGTAGTGGTGTTTTTGTTTGATGGGTCATGCTGGATTAACGACCTCTGATGTCCCATGCTTATGATTTACCTCTACTTGTTTGCATAAAACCTATTTTGGCAATATTTGAGCTTAATTTATTTAAAAGAATTACCCGATTAATCACATAAATTGTTAGAAATAACCGAATCTTGATTCCTGGTTTTCTCCATATTTTCTAAAAATCATCTCTAGTTTATTTTCCTGATTTTTATTAGTTTAGATTAAGTCCTATATTTTCTAAAATCATTACCTTCACAAGTTCGAGAATCGAACCTCTTTTTACCACTATATAAAATCACATCAGTACCCAACCGTAATTTTTTTTTATCGTGTAGTGACTGGTTTACGGTTGGGTTTTCACTGAAAACCCAACCGTAAACCTGGGTGAATTTTGTTGTCACACATGTGATACTCCAAATTTTTCATTTCCAAAAAAAAAATATTAATATTATGATTCCTCCAACATACATATGATATTGTTACTATAAATATTAAATGCCTTCCAGGTTTACTATATTATCATTCCGACTCCGAGTCAGAAACAAATGATATGAATTGAAAGGTCGGGGAGGGTTTTAAAAGCTATTTCCTCAAAAGGGAAGCCAATAAAGCTTTGCCTTCTAGAGTTCGAAATTGTGCTTGAACCGGTGACACCAAGACTTGGCGATATCACCATCGTATCCATCATGTAAAGGGGGTAATGGACTTCCTTCTTTCAACTTGAGACCGACATAATGGCAGTTCTGCACCAGCCCAATCACACATCTTCTATTAGCCAATTGTTCGACAAATGTTGATCTTGTTGGTGCAAATGTAAAACAATATCCATTTGAGATATAATGTATGACGCAATTGAAAGCGTTGGCGAGGATTTGCCCACATATTGGCATGCTCATCCAATACTGCTAGTGAAATTCTTGTTGCCTATTAAACGCCTTTCGAGAGTGATGAACTCCTCGTTTAACAACGACTCTTCATCTCTATATGCACACATCATTGGCTTGTATAAATCCGGGTAAGAGCGTAGTTCAACCGCTGACTTATGTCTTACATAAGTTACTTCGTACATACCCAACCCTGCTGCTCCGCTAAATGGTCCAACTTGTTCGATGAATACATGGTATCCACAATTACCATCACCGGCAACATCGTCGGTTGCCTTTATGTATGGACAAAAAAAAGCCGGAAACGATGACATATAATTTTCATAAATAATGTGCTCGGTTCAGACGATTTTGCCATTCTCAATTCTTGAAAAGTTTGATGGAAATTGCATCAATCCTCTTGCAATCCGGATCGTATATGGCTCTTCAACCACTAATGTATTGGCTTTAAGTTTTTTTTTTCTTCTTGCTAATTCTTTCATACTAACTCTTTTTTTTCTTCTTGCTAATTCCTTCATACTTACTCTTCTTGAGTTTGGGTGTGGAGGAACTTTTCCCTTGGCACCAAGTTCAATTATTGAACTTTCTTGAGTAGGAACCATAACAAACCCACCATCAGAATTATGAAGCTTCTTCTTCATTCTGTTGTGAGATGACTCCACGGTACTTGTAGCTTGGTTGTCAAAGTGCCTATATTGGTTTGTGAACGCCGCTACAAACTCTCTTTGTGGGGATTCAACCAATGCTCCATCAAATAGTTCACAACTTTTGGATAATTACTCCAATGCAAGCATAACATATGAACATTTTCTTCATAATCTTCCTTGGTGATAGAACATGTCAAAGCGTCCCATTAAGTTTGGAAAGTATCCCATTTTAGTTCCGCCAACTTGTCGTCCTCCTCGAATTTTTCTTTGGCCGTTTCTTGTTCTGAAACCGGCAATTTTTTAATTCTCTCCATCTCGCTTTTCTTTGTTGGCCGAATAATCGTTTTGCACTTGGTTTGAATATTGTTCCACAAGTGGAACGTGCAAAGAAGATGATGAGCATCTGGGAATACCCTTGCAATGGCATTCATCAAGCCTTGTTCTTTGTCGGTGATAATTACCTTAGGGGTATATCCTTCAACGTAGAATAATTTAATTTGTTCCAAAGCCCACACATAGCTTTCTTCGAGCTCGTTTCTCAAGAAGCAAAAGGCAACACTAAACGGGGACTTGGTAGAAGTTTGCCCTACAACATTCAAAACCGGGAGCTCATACTTGTTAGTTTTGTACGTGTAATCCATCATAAGCACTTGATGGGAGCACCGTGCTAACTTTATAAACTCGGGATGAGCCAATATAGTATGCTTAATTTCTTTATTCTCATCTTCTTCGTGAAACATGTTGTAGTTTTTCGTCTCCCCCAAGTACAAAAGTTGTTGGATCGGGTCCCTTTCTTCCCATTTCTCAGGCTTCAACTTGGCTTTGGCGTTGTAGATTGTCTCCAACGTAGACACATTATTTGAGTTTATTTTCTTCAAATGCCCGAGTATATCGCTGGGTTTCAAACGCTTTTCCGTCATATCGTTTACGATGAGCTTTTCTTCCTTGGTAAGCGGGCCATAGAAGGATGCGTTATCAAAGTCTCTGGTGGTAGGTGGTTGTGATGACCACATACAACCGTAGACAAGAACCACTTATTCTCGTTGTTCTTACGAAATTGAAGCTTGAAAGGACATCCCGTCTTCTTAGTGTAAGTTTTTCGCTTGATCTTCGTCTTTGGTACATACTCAGTACCCTTTTTTGCATGTCTTGTGTATTGTCCACTACACTCACAAACCATTTGAAAGCGGTTGTGTTTTTGTTGGTTGTTACAAACAATCACACACATGATGAGTTTCCCATGTTCTGTAGTCCACTTCTTTACATCATCTTTTTTATCCCATGTCTACATGGTCCAAGAACAGAAAGTTAGGAGAAAAAAAATGGCATTATGTTGGATGTCGAAAGGGATTAACAACTTATCTATAACCTACCAGGTCGTTCAAATAGTGATCCGTAGTATCTATAGTTTCAATATCATTTGGAGGAGGCTGATCATTCATTGATTGAGTTACAACCGCGAGCTGAACAAAAGAGATCAAGGCCAAGCGTCAGACAAAACATTAAAACCAATAAGTTTACGGTTGGGTTAGAAGCGTCAGACCTAACCGTATAATCGACGGACCCAACCGTAATACAACAAAAAAAGCCAAACCAATGTTACGGTTAGGTTAAAGAGTAAAACCCAACCGTAACAAGTGCACTAAATACCCATGCACGTATTAAGTTACGGTTGGGTTTTTGGTAACCACCCAACCGTAAAACTGTAAAACTCTACTTTTCAGAAACACAAATGTATAGTTACAGTTGGGTTTTGGCTTAAAACCCAACCGTAACCATGATGGTGTAACAAAAAAAAAACCTGATTATGCACCTCATTTCCTTAAATATCAGCAAAAAATGAAAAAGAGTTTAAGTTAGAATGATACATGACTATTCTCAGCAGTTGAATCTTCACTTTGACGACTACTTTCTCCATTTGGTTTAGTTTCAGCATCACAACTTACACTTAAAACCTCTCTACCATCCAAATAATCATACATAGTTGGGTCTCCCTCAATGGGTATGTAGAATTTAGTTTGGCAATCATACAAGGATTCACCCTCCACAAATTTGCCACTAGAATCACCCATTTTGGGTTTTTTTCAAAATTTTGGGTTAAAACTCTCTTATCTCTCTTCCACTTTTACCACCAACATAAAACAAATACAAGACTGATTTAAGCATAAAAAATGAAGAATATAGGAAATGAAGATGATCATTTACGGTTGGGTTTCAAGAAATCACCCAACCGTAACTACATTTCCACTAAAAAACTTATGTTTATGGTTGGGTCCGATAATTAAACCCAACCGTAATATAATTTGCAATAAAATAACATATTTGTTACGGTTAGGTTGCATTACAAAAACCCAACCGTAAATGATCATCCCACTTAAACTAACATTAAAATTTACGGTTGCTTTCTAAGCCAAAACCCAACCGTAATATAACTTTACAAAAACCACAAATTTATTACGGTTGGGTTTCATTACAAAACCCAACCGTAAATTATCCCTGAATAGTGACAAAAAAATACAATTCCAACGGTTTTTTTTTTTAAATCTAGCCGTTGCGAATTTTTTCACTATAAAAGGAAACCTTTCCTTTTCACTTTCTCATTATTCTCTATCCCTTTCATTCTCATTATAATTCTACACTTTCCAACTCATTCTCACCATACCCTTTCAACCATTAAAAATGGTTCGATACATGAATGATGAAGATGTTGCAATTGTTCGAGGGTGGGTTACGATGATAGACCACGCTTACGAGAGAGCCTTCTATAACAACAATAGAAACGTTGTTATACCTGAAAATTGGATGGACTGTCAGGAGGACGATTCTTGGTGGGAGCGTGTGTTTGAAATGTTTGTGGCATTACACGGGAATAGATATCGGAGGACGTGCAGTACCATCAAGGGACGCTTTGAGGCGTTGTATGAAGAAATGGAAAACCTAAAACTGGAAATGAAAATGAGAGTTGAAGCATTTCCCGACGAAACCAATGAAAGAGTAAGTGTGTCAATTAATAAATCGTTTTTTCTCAAAAAATATTTAAAATAATGAAACTTATAATTGATTTATTTTTTTCAGCATGCCATGGCTAGGGCGCAGTATAAAATCAAATATGGAAAGGAGTTTACGCATAAGGATTGCTATCGTATCTTGGAACAAAGTTTCTATCTTGAGTTTCGTTGTTATGATTAAGTGTTTAAGTGTAATCATCTAATGATCTACTGTATTTCGTTTCCTTTAGTTCTTCCTTTAATGTTAAAAATAAGGTTTTTAACAACTCTGGTATTTGTTAAGAAAATGAACTAAACCCAAGCATAACTAATTTTGTCTTAAAAACTGCTTTTACGGTTGGCTTCCATGACTCAACCCAACCGTAACTACAATTCATACTACAAACATTCATATTTACGGTTGGGTTGGATTACTAAACCCAACCGTAACAAAAATTGTACAAACAACGCAACCAGATTACGGTTGGGTTTTAAAGCAAAACCCAACCGTAACAATATGGTTAAATATACACTAATACTAACACTACAAGTTACGGTTGGGTTAGGTGACTTAACCCAACCGTAACTAAATTTCACTCTAAAAATCATTTTACGGTTGGGTTACATTACTAAACCCAACCGTAAATAAATTGTAGAAACATCACAACTATTTTACGGTTGGGTTTCACCTCAAAACCCAACCGTAAATTCTGCGGAATTCTCAAAATGTCTGAATTTCCGTCTCCTTAAACTACGCAATTCCAACGGATTTTTTGATTCAAAATTCTAGCCGTTGGTACCTTTTTCCCTATAAAAGGAAACTTTTACTTGTCACTTTCTCATTATTCTCTATCCCTTTCATTCTCATTATAATTCTAGATTTTCTCATTATTCTCACCATACCCTTTCAACCACTAAAAATGGTAAACACATACACGAATGATGAAGATGTTGCAATTGTTCGAGCGTGGCATACGATGCTAGAGCATGCTTACAATAGAGCCTTCTATAACAACAATAACAACGTTGTTTCACAACAAAATTGGTATGAGGGTCAAGATACCGAAGAATGGTGGAAGCGGGTATTTCGAATGTTTGCGGCATTAGAGGGGAATGTAAATCATAGGCCGTGGAGAGCCATCAAGAGACGGTTAGAGACGTTGTATCGACAAATGAACAACTTAAAACTGGAAAAGCAAATGAGATTCGAAGCAAATCCCAACGAGAACGGTGTGGAAAGAGTAAGTTTATCGATTAATAAATCGTTAATTAAAAAGAGATTTCAAAAACTCAAACTAATAATTGATTTGTTTTTTTCAGCATGTGTTGTCTATGGAGCAGTATAGAATCAAATATGGGGAGGAGTTCAAGCATACAGATTGCTACCGTATTATGAAAACAAGTCAGGTGTTTGATTATCGCCATTATCTTTAAGTGTTTAAGTGTAATCATCCAGTGGTCTATTGTATTTCGTTTCCTTTGTTTTATTCCTTTAATGTACTACTTTAAATCTATTACAATAGAAGGAATAAGTTACAAGGTTGTGTTTTAAACCCAATTTGGAGTATATTGAAAATCAAAAAACAGTTAACAAGACCATTTACGGTTGGGTCCGATTACTAAACCCAACCGTAATACAATTTGTACAAACACCACAACTTGTCTACGGTTGGGTTTTAAGGCAAAACCCAACCGTAATTCTGTGTTGAAATTGAAACAAAAATTACAGAATATGTTACGGTTGGGTTATAAGCCAAAACCCAACCGTAAATTCTACTGGCTACGGTTGAATTTTAAGGCAAAACCCAACCGTAATTCTGTGTTAAAATTGGAACAAATATTAACATAATTTTTACGGTTGGGTTATAAGCCAAAACCCAACCGTAAATTCTACTGGATAACACAAATTTGGATTATCTAATTTGTGTGTTTTTCGTTTTTTTTCTTTGTTTCAAACACCCAAGTTACCTTCAATCTAGTAAAAATGATTGAATTATTTCAAAATTTTGATTTTTAAAACTCAAATTTAACAAAAAAATCAATTTTCAAAAGAATGAGTTACGGTTGACTTTTCCTTTAAAACCCAACCATAACTACGGGAAAAATGGTGTTCATCATTTTCTTCTACTTACGGTTGGGTATGGTTTAAAACCCAACCGTAACTTTGCACAAAACATGGTGTTCATCTTTGTTCTTTCATTTATGGTTGGGTTTTCAACAAAACCCAACCGTAAATCTGGCCAAAAATGGTGTTCTTCGGTTTTCTTATGGTTACGGTTGGGTTCGACATGAAACCCAACCGTAAATTTCTCTGAACAACAAAATTTGAATCTTTCAAATCGTGATTTCATCAAGTTTTTCTTCCCACCAAACACAAATTCAAATAAAAAAAAAATCAAATCATTTGATTAGGTAAAAGATTATGTTTAATTAATCATGATTAGTTTAAATTAATCTTAACTAATTAATGTAATTAAGATTACTAATGAGGGGTGGTTTGCGTATTGTGAAAATATTATGGATAATGGGTTTTTGTGTTTTACTTCATAATATCCATATTTCGTCTTATTAGAGGAGCTCCTCAATCAAATTTGGAGCCCCTATATCTCTTCTATATTTAGCCGCTTTAGATATACTCATGATATATCCAAGTTAAGCAAATTTAACTGGATTTTTTTTTCGGTACTATAAGATCAAGTACAAAATACAATGTAATAAGATTATGAATTAATTACAAAAAAAACTTAAGAAGATACCATGTCAGGAAAAAAATGGTGTAAAGATTGTATTGTACTTTATCGTCCTCAGAAAAAGAAAAACCTATACCGTGTTTTGAGATTTAATTAATGCAGCAAGCCTGTACATAGTCTTAGAGTCATAGGTCATACAAATACCAGTCGGTGTTAAGAGGGAAACGTAATTGGTTGATGTAAAAAAAAATTATAAAGTTTCCTTCGTAATTTTTCATATTATTTTTTACAGAGAATCATAAAAAGAAAAAGACACTTTGCATATTTAACGGCTTTCGGTGATGCTTAAAGTATAGGTAGGTTGTGCGAAGGAAAATATGAATTATTATAAGAAAAAAACAAAAAGAGTTTAATAATGTAATCCCATTCTATACTCAATTAATTTCAAATTAGTGAATAAATTGTATATTACCGATATACAACTTTCACGGATTTAATAAATAAAATAATCTTTATTATGAAACCAAAGCGGGAATAAAGGAAATCAAGCATGTTGTTGATCACAACAAATATATAGTCAATCTTGGTTAAAAAGAAAATAAAATCAAACGATATTCCTCGAGTAAAATTTTGTTTTACCTATTTGTAAAAACAAACTAGTAATATACGAGGATTCTTTTAGAAAAAAAGAAGATTATAATAATCAAAAGAAAACTAAATAAAAAATAAACTAGGGTTTAGAAAAAGAAATTCTTCACCGCTTATTAGAGTTATGTGTGTGATAACGTGTTATGAACTAAGAATTAGAAAATGATAAACATAAACAAGTAGAGAGAAAAGATATGAGAGACCATTTCATTCATGTAATTAGTGTGAAATACAATTGTGTAAGGACCTGTATTTATAGGTCATACAATAGAGTGGATGGTTAATGACATTAAGTATTAGAGGTAATGGCATGCAACCATTACTAGCCATTAACATATACTTAAGGTGGAGGTTACAGGATAAATAAGAATATATAAGGATGGTAGGAGATGTAAAAATAGTGGTGTAAGTATGGTGTAGATCCACTAAATATTTACTTCATAACAAATGATTGATTTATTTTATTATATAAGGATGGTAAATTTGGTACTAATGATTAAATAAATTTTCTTTTAGAATATGAAGGGTATAATTATAGTTGTTCAAGGTATTTGTGAATGCCCATAGACTAATGTACACTAATATATATATATATTAAAAGTAAGCATTACCATTAGTAATTATATTTATATGCCTGATTATAGTAGCAGGTCCATCCACTAGTAACAATATTTATATGACTTATTATAATAGCAGATCCAATCCATCCACTAAAACTAGTTTGGGTGGTCCTTTTTTAAAAAACTTTAAAATTTTGGACCTAAAGCTTTAATCCAGATCATATACACATGCAGAATATAGGAAACGTGTTTTATAAATTCCCAAAACACCTTTATATATAAGAATTGTTAGGTTAAATCTTTTCGTCTTTTCCGGTTTTCATCTCAAACAAGAGAGCTCTAATAATTTTATATTTCTAGTTTCAATTTCTATTTTGTAAACTAAGGTTTTGAACATAAAATTGAGAGAATTAATTTAATATTGAAATTTTGATTTCATGATTTTTATTAATGTCTCAACCTCGCTTCGTACTCTGTGGAAAACAAAACCGACACAACCGAGTAGGAGTTACAAATAATGTGCTGAAAGATTAAATAATCAAGAAGTAAATCAAACTAAAGAAATGAGCACGTCCATATTTAGAACTATATAAAACTTTACAATTCCACATTTCATTCTAAACTTTAGAAATAAAATATTTATTAACCGATGGTGAAAAAGTTCACATAAGCTATGTGTGAGGATCAGTCTCTAGTGTTAAAATAGCCGGATATCAACCGTTGTCCCAGATGATCTTCCACGGGTAACCATAGTAATGAGATCCCCTGTGTGCATGACAAACTCACATGTAGCTTTCCAAAATCCTTTCAAACATAGTCAACGAATTGATTGCAGCAAACTCGAGTAAACTCCAAGGTGAGAGTGTAACTCTTAAATCAGATCTCGTCAATCAAAGCTATAAGCAATACTGTCATACATTGCGAAAGTCCCAAAATTCATGCATCTACCTAATGAGAAAAAGAAATCAAACTCACTAGAGAAAGCATGGTCATACAGAGTTACAACAAGAGCTGCAATTAAGAAATGATGTACGGAATTTCCATTTCAACTAACACAGGTTATAAAGCTTGAGGGAAATATTCCGAAATCAAGTAGAGAACATCAGTACAATTATAAGATTTGAGATAAAGGTTAGTACAAAAATGGAACTTGTTGATAATAAAGTTGTAAAACAAAATGCTCAGCCAGTTATTATTTTTTTCTAATACGAACAAATCGTAAAACAATGATTACGTTAGTAGTGTATAAAACTGCTTTCAAGTTCAGTTTCTTTGAAATAGAGCTTCTAGCTAACCAAAACTTAATTTATACAAGATACAAGGATTGTGTAAAAAGAGTTTGCATCACAATCCAAAGTCAAGAAAACGATGGTTTTTAAACGACCAAATCAATTACTGCGCTATAACGAAAATCATCAAGAAGTCAATATTAAAGGGTAAAATTTGAGATAATATAACCAAGTTAATATTGGGTTCAACCCATTTCCATATATAACAACTAATAAACAATGGAGTTTCAAATACAAAACTTGTTTTGGAAATTTAACAAACAGATAACAAGTGTGTTTAGAACACTCAAAACTAGTATCATGTATTGCATTAAAACAAAAGAGAAAACTCATTTCAGATCATCATTAACACGTGCAAACAGAAATAATTATGTCAATTTAACTAGGTGATATGCACTGTGAATAGATCAATCTTGATATTAAAAAGAAGACAAAATATGAATCTCATGGTGATAGGTGCACAAAACAGTACGAGCATAAGCTAGAACAATTTTATTTGCAATGGAAAGAAGAAGAAGAAATTAATGAGGACCAAATCGATTATATATCAAGGTAAGTTTGGTTTTTCAAGTTTGGTCTAGTGATTTAGATTATGAGTTCGAAGTTTTCTGATCAATGGTGTTTTTTAAAATTAATTTTACAGAAGAAGGAATCATGGATAAATGGTGTTGATGGTGTTGTTCTATTTTCACTTAAAGTTGGTGGTTTTGCTAGATTTTACAAGAAGTTGATGATTAAACAAGAGATATTAATGTCTCTAAAACCTGTAAGTTCTACATATTTTGTTTGGTCTTGCAGTTTATTTGTCTGTATTTTTTATCTGATTTATATTCATGTTACCATTTTTCACTTCATTTAGATTTTGATTGATTATCCTTTTGTTTTTGTTTCATTCTTTTTTAAAATTATGCTTTTGTTATTTTGAGTTTTTGTTTGATCCGACAGTGCATATATGATGCATCCAATTTTTTCTTAGACTGGAAATAAGCAGCGATGGGAAGACTCTGCAGCACAACTTCTTTTGATATTTCAAGAATTATAGGGGATGGCAAATCAAGATGGAATCTTAAATGTGGAGTTAATATAATCTATATGATCATAAAAGGAACTTCTATGAATTTCACCTAATATATAAATTTGGAAGATTTTCACATCTTAAAGAAGGATGGAGCCCTGTGGTTGATGGGTGTTCTTTGATAGTATTAGTTGAATGTCCACAAGAGGGTCCAAAATTCCTTGAAGAAGAAATGTTCATTAAAAACAAAATATGGATGCATATCAAAAACATTCATTTTAATTACATCACAATAACAGATCTTTCTGACATTTGTAGACCAACAGGAAAATACATGGAGCATAAAAAACCCTATCGAAGAATTAAGATGGAAAAAAACATAGAAGTATTTGTAGAATTCATGTAAACCACCCACTTCCCTTTGGTACATATATTTTTGAAACTCCATTCAGATCAATCTGGGTCGAATTGTCTAATAAACTCTTCAATTTTTCGTTGTGCAAACATTATATATGGTCGGATCATTCAACTAAAACTTGTAATGTTGAAGCCGCTGCAACAAGAGCTACTTCTATTGTACAACTCCAAAACACGAACAACCAAAAAGAAACTAATTCAAACCACACAGTAAATCCAAAATTTGTTATAGCTTACTCTTGGGCTAGCCTAGTGGTAGCCTTTAATGCAGGATCTCATCAAACGCAAAAATATAATCCATTCAATATCAAAACCACTTTGATCATCCAACAAACATCGACTTCTGAAAATTTCCAATCTTCTCAAAATGTTCCAACCTCAAAACCTAATCTCAAATCCCCTTTTGGATATGGAAATTAAAAAAAAATAAAAATAATAATAATAATAAAAAAAAAAAAACAATATTAACTTTGCAAATGACCCTCTACAATCTCAATTACAAAAATCGATTGAGTTTGGTGATCGTTCTGAATAACTTCCACTAAGATCTTACATCGAAAAATCCAAATAGAAGGGAAAAGGAAAAATTGAGAATAGAGAAACAAAATAAGGGCCAGTGGAGTAGAAGAATTGTGGAAGATAAAGTAAGAGAAAAGTCCGGAGAAGAGGGGAATACTAAAGAAAATTATGAAAAGAGGAAAAATAAGGAGGAAAAGGGGGACAAGATAACAAAGAAGAAAAAATACTCTGGTCATATGGATTGGAGTTGTTGACAACACAAGACAAAAATGAATCCCTCAAAGGTGCTTCTGAGAGACAAGGAAATGATAGAAGCCAACAAGGATACGGCGGAATTCGAAAACGAAAAAAAGGTAAGCCTACACCTAGTGAAATATATGTTTCTAACTGATAGTAACAACGTTAGACTGAAAAATAGGTTAGTTATTCATAACCTCATATTGAAGCATGATAACAAAGTAGGGATTAACTTGATTATCCTGTAGTTTCTTATTTCTGACAGTTCATTAAAATTGTCTCCTAGAATTGCCAAAGCTTAGAAAATGTTGTAACAACCAATATCTATCATGTCATGTCTGAAACTAAACAATAAAATAAGGAAACAAATATAATCATAACAAAGTAAATGTAAAAAAAAATAAATTAGTTCCCCTCAGAGATATCGTTGGTGGTGGTGGTCTTTGTTTGATCTGAAAAGACAATATAAATTTAAATCTTTTAGACTATTCTTTTAATTGTATCAATGTTGAATTCATAAGCATTAGTAATGGGGAAATTGGAACCGACGTGTAACTACGACAACCCTTATGCACCCTTAAAGGTTGAATCGTGGGATATAATAAAACATATGTCTAATATTGTAAAGGTTACTTGGATTATCATAGAAGACTGTAATGTGATCCTTAATGCAAGAAAAAAACAACACAAATATTTTTAATCATAACGAGGCTAGGAAATTCAGAGAGATTATTAGCAATTTTGGTTTATTGGATCTAGGATTCATAGGTGACATTTTTATCTAGAATAATCATAGGACTGGTAGAAATTTCACGGAACAGAGACTTGGCAGAGCTCTGGTAAACAATGAATGAAACATAAATTTTCCTAATTATAATATTACTCGTATGAAACATTTAACTTCATATCATCTACCTATTTGACTAAACACTCATAACATTTGGAATGATGGCCTTACACCTTTTAAATCCTTTGGTGACTGGTTAAACCACTACCAGCGCAAACATCTTATCCTTGGTTGTTGGAATAACAATTTCCAGGGTTCACATTCCTATTTACTCTAGTTAAGAGATTAAAACATGTAAAACATATTCTTAAACCATGGAACAAAAACATTTTTGATAAAATTTGAACTAATATAGAAAATGATGTGGTTTTGTAGTCGTGGTAAATAAAGTATCGTTCGCTTGGACTTGTGAAGACTGATTTTAGACTTACTCCTAATTTAAACTATAAAATAAATAAAAGATAATGACAAAATTACAAGGGACTGGGACTCAGAATTCCACCGATTTTAACATTCAGGTGGTACAAATATTGATTCTTAACCATTTAAGCTCTTTTATGGATTCTTTTTGTTTTCCAAAAGTAGATTTTTGAAACATTGATTGTAAATCCTAAGCATGGACCATAAAAACACTTAAGCTAAGCATGACCCATCAAATTAAATGACAACCAATTAATAAAAATCATGAAAAAGTTAAAATAAGTGCAAAAAGTCATAAAGAATCGAATATGGTTACCAAACAAGTGTGGAAAATAGCTTCCTTCATTTTCCCAGTGATGGGGTTTAGCTCATCATGCCCAAAACACTCTCAAAAGATACATACATAGCTCAAAAGTGGTTGCAGAAGCAGTTGTTAGAAATACGACTGTTTCTTGGAGCTGTAAACTTCAAATAAATTAGTCACAGTATCTGCGACTTTTATTGAGTGTAGTTTGTTCTTCTTCTTCTTCTTTCACGAGATGAACCTGATTTTTATGATTTTTTTATTTTTTTTTTGTGATTTTGGCAGAAGCCAACCCCCCAAATGGTTTCTCTTGATTACCTATTTATACTAGAACATTTATCACCCTCCAAATCTTCAAGAAACTCCTCCAAATCTCTTGAATATTTTTTATTTTAATCACGACAGATTTTCTTTCTCTCGATACCTTTGATCCTGATTTGTGTTACCTTTGAACAACTCTCGGTATTTAAAGCAAACTTTGATGGTGTTACCATATTACACAACTCGAGAATAATACCTTTAGCTCGAGTATATTTTATTTTCTATCACAATCAACCCGAGAATAATTCTCTTCTTCTTTTAACGATAAAAACTAATCCTTGAGAGTTTATGTTTTGATTAAATGCTTCCAAACATGTGTAGATACTCCTATAAATTGGGCAAGAGGATAATATTGCCTTTAAACACTTCAAAATATCCAAAAATATCGATCACAGATTCACACTGTTTTGAATTAAAAATTTCCCGCCAAAGTTGAGTTTGAATTTTAAAAAGGTGGGTGCCTTTAACACTTGGTGGGTGCCTTTAACACTTTTAAGACAATTTTCCACCATCATTTATTCTCCAAAAATATCTATAATCACAATAAAATGACATTATTAGTACAAAATCGAGCATTATCAATATAAAGAATTGAGACAAATCAGACACAAAAATGTGTCTATCAAATACCCCCAAACTTATTATTTGCTAGTATTTGAGCAAATCTAATCTAAAAAATAAATCCTAAATCACTTTTGAAGGCATCGCGATTGCACTTAGCGTGTGCAACAAGCCTTGAAACCCGTGGGCATCCCTATCGGACGAGTTTTGTCTCGTGAGGGTTTTCAAGAGGTGTACCCACAAAACCTTTTACTCCAAAGCCTAGCTACTTGTTAACGATTGAGGGTAAACACTAAACAAGTTATTTAGTTGGCATACTAAATTCTTCGGCTATTGAGTCATACCTTATATGAGTCCAATTGTCGTACACGAGTTTGTACTCAACATACTAAAATTAATATATAAGAAAACAAATCTCTACTTAGATAGTCGTTCAACCACGATACTCAGAATCTATCAAAGTACAATCACATGAAAAGATTTAGAAGATAGATGTGGAAAAAATGAAGTTCGCGCATGTTGACTAAGGTGAACGGTGTTTCCCATATCTGTCTGAAGGTCAGTGCCAGGATGAATCCTAATGGATTGAGATACGCTCCCACTAGTCTTACTCCTTATACTAGTATCGACTCAGCTAGTATATACAAGGGTTCATCGGTCGATAAACTACATAACCACTGAGAAGGAATTGTTGTCCATCGTGTTTGCACTTGATAAATTTAGATCATACCTTCTTGGGTCAAAGGTTATCGTCTACTCTGACCATGCCGCGCTCAAGTATCTTCTGTCTAAGAAGGACTCGAAGCCCCGACTGATTAGATGGGTTTTACTGTTACAAGAATTTACTCTAGAGATTCGCGATAAAAAAGGTTCTGAAAATGTAGTAGCCGACCATTTATCTCATATCCTTGTTGAGTCTAGAGATGATGAGAGACCAGTCCTTGATACATTCCCTGATAAACATTTGTTTTCCATCTCTCAGTTACCCTGGTTTGCTGACATTGTTAATTATTTAGTAACTGGTCAAATGTCTGAGCATTGGTCTAAACAGGATAGAGTAAAATTCTTGTCTGAGGTCAAACATTTTTTCTGGGATGATCCATACTTATTTAAATATTGTCCAGATCAGATCATCCGTCGTTGTATTCCTGACAACGAAATCTCTAGTGTACTCACTTTCTGTCACTCTGGAGCTTGTGGGATTCATTTTAGTGTAAAAAAAAAATAGTTGTGAAGGTATTGCAGTCTGGTTTCTATTTGCCATATTTATTCAAAGATGCCCATAAATTTTGTCAAAGTTGTGAAAGATGTCAGAAATTAGGAAAGTTGACCCGTCATAATATGATGCCACTGAATCATATCTTGATAATATAAATATTTTATGTATGGGGTATTGGTTTTATGGGTCCCTTTGTTAACTCTTTTGGCAACTTTTATATTCTGCTAGTTGTTGGCTATGTGTCCAAGTGGGTTGAAGCGACAGCTATCAAGACAAATGATCGTCACTTTGTGATCAAATTTGTTAGAGACAAACTTTTCTCTCAATTTGGTATGCCTAAAGCGATTATTAGTGATGGAGGGTCCCATTTTTATAATCGTTCCTTCGAAGCTCTCATGAAAAAGTACTCCATTACTCATAAGGTTTCTACACCTTACCACCCGCAAACTTATGGCCAGGTAGAAGTGTCTAATAGGCAAATAAAACAAATTTTGGAAAAGACCGTAAACCCCACTCGGAAAGACTGGTCTTTGCGCTTAATAGAAGCTTTATGGGCCTACCAAACCGCTTTAAAGACCCCTCTTGGGATGTCTCAGTATAGACTTATTTTCGGTAAAGCCTGTCATTTACCTGTAGAATTAGAACACAATGCTTATTAGGCCACTAAACGGCTAAACTTTGACCTACCAACCGCTGGTGACAACCGTATACTTCAACTCAATGAGTTAGAAGAAATTCGTAATGATGCTTACCAAAATGTGAAAATATACGAGGAGAAAACTAAAAAATTTCATGATAAATCGATTAATCGAAAGTCATTTGAACCTGGTCAAAACTGCTCCTGTACAATTCTCGTTTACATCTTTTTCCGGGTAAGTTAAGATCCCGGTGGTCGGGCCTATACTATGTCAAGATTTTTTTCCACATGGTGCAATAGAAGTTGAAATGGCTAAAAGCCTATAGCCGCAATAGCACGACAACTACAAAGTAGAAGCGGCAAATACGGGTTTGTTCACGGAGATTGATTATAATATTTCTAATAAATTACCTAATTATGTGCTAAGACAAGAAATTTGTGTTGTCGATTTCACGAATTAAATTTAAAGACAATTACTAATATAAATTGATTGATTGAAAAACAGGAGAAAATTCTAGGGTTTCGGATTCCACTACTTTTGATGTTGGTAAAACTAATTAATCACTACTTCAACTATTACTCTCTAATTACTCAAAATCTTATTGAACCCAATCTCATGTTTCGGAAGGTTTATCATTTTAAAACTTAAAATTATAATTTTCGTTGTTATACCAAAAGTCTAATTTTTATTCGCTTATAAAATATCAACAGCCTAAAAACTATTCAAAACAATTATTATGAAGCTTATAAGAAGAGAAAATTATTAGTCATTTAAAAGCACCAATGGTAGAGTAAATATGTCAAAGAAATAAAATATTAGTCATTACACATCAAAAGTAATTTCCTCTGCAACCTAGAAAATAAAATTAGCTACTCATGTAGAAGAAAATGGGAGAAAATTGATTAAACATTTATATTTATTAATGTGAAAAAGGATTACAATTTTCTCTTGTTTCTTGTCGATTTAACGAATGAACCAAAGTACAGTGGAAAAAGACAGCTCTTATACGCAACTAAATAAGACTGTTTTCTGGTGTATTAACTTCAGAAACTGTTGCAATAGAAGAGTAAAGAACCGTGACAGAAGGTGTTGAATTGAATGTTTAGGTGACGGTAATTAACAACAGTTTGAAACTGTGTTAATCTTCTTGTTCTTTAACCTCTCGCCTGCAACTCAGAATTGATCTTGATTTTTTTTCTTTTCTCTCCTAGGCTCCCCCTGTCCTTGATAGGTGCATTATTTGCATTAGTTGGATACTTTAATTCATTGCTTTCTTGTTAGTTTTCATATCATTATTCTTTGATTTTGTTTGTTTTTGAGTTTCTTATGAGTTTTGAAGTGTATTCAACCAAAGAAGAAGAAAGGAGTTCATTACGATATGAAATGAGAAAGGAAGTCAAGTTCTACAAATGTAGAAGGGATAAAAACCAAATTCAACTCGTTCAAATCCATAGATTCTTATTAGTATCTTGAAGAGAGTTGAAAGACGAATCCAGCGTAAAAGAATGAGGTCATTCCGAGTTCGTATGAGGAAGTTATGAGAAAAATATCCACAAGAAAATAGCGAGACACACAGTAAAATAATCGGGAGATAACATGGAAATTTAACTACCGATTATAGGCAGTTTCGGACACAGAAAAATTCATATTTTGAGATCTAACAATCGGTAGATAAGAAGGGTGTCGTGACTACCAATTATGGACGATTTTGGCATCATAAAACTCTTGTTTTTGGACACCAACAATCGATAGAAACATGAGGATTGATACCACCGATTATGACTCGACGGGAGTCACTTCTAAGACACGTTTTGGACTTCTAAATTAAGGATATATCATATTGGAAGGATTCTAAACCCTAGAAGGAGAGGATACTTGAGGGCCAAACATTGAAGGCTATAAAAGAAGACATTTTAGGCTTAAACAATATATATATTCTACACCATCGTACATATGTTATACATCTTTTAAGTAATCTCTTTTCTTCTACCTCTCATATCACAACTTCTACATTAAAAACCTAGGGTTTTCCCCTTAGGGGGAAACCATTCTTCTTATTTGTATATTTTCCATGGGTTTTAGTAAATCCATGAATAGGTAACTTTCTTATATTGGTTGAGGATATAGTTGGAAATCCTAAACATGTGAATCAATCTGGATGGTTATTATTGATGATCAAGATCTGTTTTTATCAATCATGTTCAACTTTTAATATCGCCATGTATGATTGGATGTGTGTTTGTTGAGGATGTACTAAGTGAACACATATTCATATCTAAAGCTAAACTAGGTTTCGGAGATACAGAATAGTCGATAGACCCGGTTACAAGTAGCATAATGTGATTATCGATTGCATCCAAAACCTTCGTGTGATTGCATATAGAAGCTTGACCAATGTTAAATACAATACTCGTAGTAATTCTATTGCATTGATTAGCCTAATTCAAAGAATCTAATGCTCTTGGGGGATTAAACTTGATAGCACGTTGCGTTAGGTTGTTCGCTGAGTAGCATTCATATATCCATCGTTATGGTATGTGATGATATAAGGAATTTACCGGAGTATTCTCTCGATAGGGTTATCTAGGGCTATTGGTATGAAGAGAAAGTGGATGTTGATTCTAATCGATTGTAACATGATTGGTGATGGAAGATGAACCCTCTAACCAATATTTTCTCACCTTGATCTCAACCTTTATTTATTTTATTTTTATTTTGTTATTTTACTTAGTTAATTCATTAAAATCCCCCTTGGTTACATAAGAAGTCAAAGAAAAAATAATTCACATCTCCTCGTGGGAACGATCCTTACTACCGCTATATTATTATTAGTAGTACCATATGTATGGAATTCAAACGAATTTTTGCTAATGGAGAATATGAGATCGATGAAGATTCTGATGAATAGTCTAATATCGATGATAATGAAATATTTGAGAATGAGGCTAGATTGAGTAATATTGTGGAAGACCCAATTGACATTGCCAAGGAATATAATGATTACGTTGATGCGATATTTTGGTTGAGGTAGAAACTGACGAAGATTGGTTAAAAAGTTTGATAGAGGACCAAGATATACATTGGGTAAATAATTCATTGGAGTTCTTTAAGAACGATGAGGATCCCATACTGCAAGAGATAGTGGAAGGTTTGTTTAATCCTTAGCATGTGTCTATTTATTTTGATCCTCCTTCTCTAACCGAAGTAATTCCCCAAGAAGTTATTAACCCAACTTTTAGGAAAATGCCTCACTTAGAATTGGAATTGTATGCTTCTAAAGTTTTAACGAATTATTTTGCTTCTAAGTATCCATCATTAGATATGCTTGATTCCAACACTGTGCAGGTTACCTATGAGAAACCTGTAGAAGTTCATGAATTCTATGTTCTAGATACATTTTCAAGTGTAGAAAGAACTAAGTGTGGGGATAACTTCTTTATGATAATGGTTTCACCAGTACTATGATATGCTAATATTTGTATGAAACTATTATTAGAATTGCAGATTGTTGTCTGAGCGGATCCCCAGATTTTCAGATTGTTGGTGTACAGACAATAACCATAAAGTCAAGATGAGGACGTTAAACTAAGCGTTGAATGGGAGGCAACTCATTGGTTTTGTATTTCTATCTTTATATTTTTATTTTTAGTTTTCTAAATTTGCATATCATATTATAGGATTTCCCACCTTGACTTTTACATTGGACGAATCAATTTACATTGGACAATGTGACGTTTAAGTGTGGGGGAGTGTTAAGCATTTAGAGTTTTTAGTATTCGCTTTTGTGGGGAATTGTTAAACTTTTTGTATATATTTACATGAAAACCTCCAACTTTTAGAGATTTTAGAGTCACCTAGTATACTTCTAGCTAAGTTTACATACGGAGTTCTTACCGAAATAACTGAACTTAGAAGTACTAGAGAACTATATTCGGGTTTCTTAGTTGTTGAGAGGCTACAATTGACAAAAAGGGACTTAAACCGTCGGTAGAGAATACAGTATTAAAGAAGCTGATCATTCAATACCCATGAATGAGGCACCAAACTTTTAATTCTTTGTACCTGTCTAAATTGTCCGTTTATAGCGTTTCATGCGCAAACTCCGGGTAGAATGATGAGCTACCCAACTTCGCACCAATTCCAGCACTACTTTTTGATCTCTTGAGTGTTATTTCTGTCAATCACGAGGGTGCCATCATAATTGCTAACTCTATTAGAAGTCTTATTTGTAGTTGGCGCCATTCTTTCGACAACAACAGGTCCATAGTAACATATTATCATCAACAATCAGAATATTACAAATTTGAAGGAAATTTGAAGACGTTCAAGGCTTATAAGCGACGGTACAAGAAAGTGCAAATTTAATATTCAAGTAAAGCAACATGAGACGAAGAGCAGAATTATATACACATGTTGAAGACTTATGTACAAGAGTGAAAGAAATCAAAAGATGTGAGTTAATGAAGTTCATGATATTGAGACAATACAAGTTGTGAAGAATCAAGTGGTAAATTCCTTATCCCATGACCATAGTAGTTTTATTTTATTTTTTAGTTTGTATTTTGAGTTATTCAAAAAAAAATATAAAAAAAAAGAATAATATTTATCGGGATTTTAACGTATAAATCTTAAATACCGGGTCATCTGCCATCTCTATCCGCCATGTGTTCGAATTGATAAGAAGAAGTCGCAGTTCCGAAGATGAAATCTTTCTATCTAAGAATAATTATTTTATTTTTCCCGCTGGTAAGCGACCTAAGGGTCGCTTCTGACTCCTTGAAAATAGAGATGTTTGTTACGCAAACGAAGGGAGAGCCATAGCACAGGATATGTTTGTGCTTCCTCCCGGCGGAAAGAAAGTGTGTACGCTCACCGATCTCATAGAAATTTAGCGGAAGGCGGGCATGCTACTTAGTTAGCAGTTTATCTAGTCGAATAGTTTATTTACCTATTCCCGGCAACCCTTAATACTGGATTTAGTGTATATTTATTTTTGTATTCATTCAATAAGGTTTTGGGGAAGAAGAAATCTATAAAGCAATTTTAAACAACAATGAATTGAAAGGAAAATAGTTATGATTTTCAAGGTTCTACGAAGTTCAAGAATTCATCATCAATAATTGAAGACTGAAGACGTTTCTATTGGATGTTGTGAGAGTGGTGTTGATTGTGAATCGGGTGAGAATGTAAGTAAGCGTTGTCGTTCTCACAAAGTGGTCGATTTCCTTTCTTAAAGGTCACTAGAAAAAAAAAGGTTTTTTTTTTCCCACGTTCTATGGGATAACATCTTCATATAATTCGGAAGGTTACCTTTCCTTCCCACCATTCAACGTGAGCAGGATTCTATTTTCACTCCTACCTGCACATATGAGAACCATAAAGTGTGTCTTTTGAGTGCAATTTCATAAAACCCAATTGGCGAGGCAGAAGTCGAGGCAGAATGCTTATTCGATCGCTCTCGAGGCTGGATTCTTTCAGATGGAGGTTTTCTCCTAACTCAAGAGTTAAGCATGAGAATAATGTTCTTTGATACTTCTAACTTCTTATTGTTAGTGTGCAAAAACTTTATGTCTTCGTAGCTCTTTGGATGCATGTGCTCTGGAATTTTTGAAAGTTAGAATATAGGTTTTGTGGGTATACCTCTTGTAAACCCTCACGAGACTATAACTCGTTCGCTAAGGACACCTATGGGTTTAAAGACTTGTTACACATGCTAAGTGTAACTATATCCTCGACGAAAGGGAGTTGTTGTAGTTTAGTTTGTTTTAGTTAGGTAGTTTGCTCGAGGACTAGCAAAAGGAAAGTGTGGGGGAATTTGATAGGTGAATTATTTACATTAGTTGGATACTTTCATTCATTGCTTTCTTGTTAGTTTTCATATTATTATTCTTTGATTTTATTTTATTTTGAGTTTCTTATGAGTTTTGAAGTGTATTCAACTAAAGAAGAAGAAAGGAGTTTATTACGATATGAAATGAGCAAGGAAGTCAAGTTCTACAAATAGAGAAGGGCCAAAGACCAAATTCAACTCGTTCAAATCCAGAGATTCTTATTAGTATCTTGAAGAGAATTGAAAGACGAATCCAGCGTAAAAGAGTGAGGTCATTCTGAGTTCGTATGAGGAAGTTATTAGCAAAATAGCCAAAAGAAAATAGCGAGACACACAGTAAAATAATCGGGAGATAACATGGAAATTTAACTACCGATTATAGGCAGTTTTGGACACAGAAAAAGTCATATTTTGAGATCTAACAATCGGTAGATAAGGAGGGTGTCGTGACTACCAAATATGGACGATTTTGGCATTAGAAAACTCTTGTTTTTGGACACCAATAATCGGTAAAAAAATGAGGATTGATACCACCGATTATGAATCGACGGAAGCCACTTCTAAGTTGGAAATCCTAAACATGTGAATCAATCTGGATGGTTATTATTGATGATCAAGATCTGTTTTTATCAATCATGTTCTACTTTTAATATCGCCATGTATGATTGGATGTGTGTCTGTTGAGGACGCACACTAAGTGGACACATATTCATATCTAAAGCTAAACTAGGTTTCGGAGATACAGAATAGTCGATAGACCCAGTTACAACTAGCATAGTGTGATTACCGATTGCATTCAAAACCTTCATGTGATTGCATATAGAAGCTTGTCCAATGTTAAATACAATACTCGTAGTAATTCTATTGCATTAATTAGCCTAATTCAAAGAACCTAATGCTCTTGGAGGATTAAACTTGATAGCACGTTGCGTTAGGTAGTTTGCTGGGTAGTATTCATATATTCATCGTTATGGTATGTGATGACATAAGGAATTTACCGGAGTATTCTATCGATGGGGTTCTCTAGGGCTATTGGTATGAAGAGAAAGTGGATGTTGATTCTAATCGATTGTAGCATGATTGGTGATGGAAGATGAACCCTCTAACCAACATTTTCTCATCTTAATCTCAACCTTTATTTATTTTATTTTTATTTGTTATTTTACTTAGTTAATTCATTAAAATCCCCCTTGGTTACATAAGAAGTCAAAGACAAATAACAATTCATAGCTCATCATGGGAACGATCCTTAATACAGCTATATTACTTATTATTATTAGTAGGAAGTATCTTAATTAATTTGTGCACAAACGACAAGCATCATTCCTCCCTTCTCGATTTCCCCTAACTCATAGTTATACTACTCATCGGTTCCAACTTCAAATCTCCCATCGAATCTTCCCTTTTTATGACAATAATCTCGAGAGAGATATTCTTTCTCTCGGACATTTTTTTCACGGTGGTTTTGATCTCAATTTTTATTTTTATTTTCTTCCAAACTTACATCTCGGTTTCCTTCCTTAGCTCGAGAATAATATTTTTCTCGTATGTCCAAGTTTTGTTGAGATACTCTCTCTCAAAACAAAAAACCCGAGAGAATATTTGTTGTGATCTTCAGCCAATTTTATCGAGATTTTTGTTATGCTTTGGAGTTTCCTTTTCAGGTATTTTCTAAATATGGTAAGAGTATTCTTTTCGCCTTAAACTCTTTTGATCCTTCCAAATTTTCTTCACGTAGATGAGAGAAAGAGATTCCCGCCAAAAAATTGTATTTGAATTCAGAAGGAGGTTTCTCTATCCAAAGTCAAGGTGCCTTTATCCATCTCTCGGGTGCCTTTAGCACTTTTAAATCCAATTCTTCCACGATTATTATTTCTCCAAAAAGACCTAAAAACAATTATATTAGTAAAAAAATCGAGTAGTAGCAATGTAAATATGAGAACAGATAAAACACATAAATATGTCTATCATCCTGCTTCAATCACAAAGGTAGAAAGGATTAGGGTAGGTCTTAGGGGAGGAAAGCAAAGAAGGTTGAGAAAATATCAGTGTGATAGGTAGTGGGTGGAGAAGAAAGGATTCTCTGAGACGAATCGCTAACTCTGTATGTTTGGTTTTTCCTCACTGATTGTCTTGTCTGTTCTTGAATGGATGAGAATATATATTTATAGTTTGAAGGAGATACACTGATTTCTCGTAAGTCGCAGAAGTTAGGGAGAGGTGTAGAAGTGATGATTGTGGAGACTATAGTGGGGTGGTGTCAGGAAAGTAAGGAAGACTTGTCTGACCACTACTCCTCATCCTCTCAACTGCTCTGTAACCGTCCCACTACTTGTTACCTTCTTGTTCATGGATGTGTTGCCACAACGTACTATTGTCATAAACTGCCAGAACAATCCCAATGACAATCCCCCCATGTGTTGTATTTGATATCTCGTGGAAATAGTGGAGTCATTAGCCACTATTGTTTTGATTAAGTCAAGTCAAGTCAAATGACTTGCTAAGTCAATGAGGCAAGTTGCACGATTCACTGGATTGATAATCATACTGATTAATGTCGAGTTTGGGAAGTTTAGTGTCATGTACTTGCTTGGAAGTAACATGGCATATTTAATAAATAAGTAGTAGCTCAGAAGTGACTTAGCATAAGTTTGATAGGCATTTGAGGCCAAATGTTGTCAACGACTTCTTGAGCAAGGTGACATATTGGAATTCATATAAGATTTAATATTATACCCATATTGAGAAAAAGGCGTATTTTTAAGGGAAGTATAAGGGAAGTATAAGGGAAGTATCTAGCAAAGCTAGTACTAGCTATTTAACGCAAATAGGAATGTGCTAGCTCTTTTAATATAAGAGGCTAATGTGATAACGTCTCAGGAGTAAGACAATATGCACAACTTCTAGTAAATATCGATTATACTAGGACTAGGAAGCTAATGTCAAGGAGGTTTAAAGTTAGCACTTCAATAATATAGTAAGCATTAAGGTATTAGCGCTAATGCACTTGTGGCTAAGTTGCTAAGTATGGCAGTGCTAAGTCAAGGGCGCATTAGCCATGACCGTTACTCAGGGACGCACTAGCTTAGGCCAAAGACACATTTTCCTTGGCTAGGGGCGCATCAGCCGCTAGGGACGCGTTGGAGCATGGGTGGCGCTATGTTGGCAAGTACGCATAGGCCTTGTGACGCGCTAGGCTTGGCCGGTGACGCATTGGCCTCTGACGCGCTAGAGAGGCTAGAGGCGCATTGGCCATTATGGGGCGCACTAGAGAAGTTAGGGACACATAGGCCTTGGATAGAGACACATTGGAGCCAAGAGGCGTACTTGAGCAAGGTAGGGACGTATAGGTCTTGTAGGGACGCGCTAGAGGAGCTAGGTACGTGCTAGCCACTATGGGACGTGCTAGCCACTGTGGGACGCGCTAGGATTTGGCTAGGACGCATAGGCCTTGTGGCGCGCTAGAGCCAAGGGACGTATTAGTTAGGCACTTGGCCTAGAGGAGTTGGCGCATTTGCGCTAGGTTTAGGGTTAGCACTTTTAGTGCTAAGATTAAGGTGCTAAGGTGATGGTGCGCTAGCTAAGACCATGTTAGTTAGCGCTTCTCAGGTGTTAGGATTAGCGCTTTTAGCGTTAATGTGGCTAACTCGTGCCAATACGGTGCTAAGCCAAATAGCTAGTGCTAACTTGGCGCTGATAAGAGAGAAGGCTAGGGTTGGCCTAACTTAGAGGTTCAGTGCATTTTTTATGGCATTGCTTCTTGGTTGTGGCGCATCCAAGAGGAGTAGAGCATTATTTGTGGCTTATATTTCAAGCACAGTGCTAAAGTAGCATATTTGAGCTCAGAAGAAAAAATTTAACGAGCATTCGTTGCGAATAAAGCGTTAAGCTATAATGTATTTTAGGGTTTAAGCATTAGCTATTCCCGAGTTTGGTGGATGTTGTTAGAACATCAATGCGCATTCGATGCAAGTTCAAGGAATTCAGTCGTGGAATTTATGCGACTTGAGACTAGTTCGATATGACATGAATATTATGAGTATTGAGGAGGTTGCAAGGCTATTTTCGAATGTTTAAAGAGGATTTGTATTCTTAATTCGTTTGCGGAATTATGCAAAGACATAATATTCCATATTAAGCATATGCGCATAAATATGCACAAATATATTCATGTTGTTTGACAAGAGCATAATTTTACGATTTTAGCCTTTGTCAAAAACTCATCGTCTATAACTATAAACTTTAAAACTTCGGTTATCAACCTCAAAAAACAGAGCTGAAATTATATAGGCTGTTAATACGACCACTTATTGCAATCATTTTGGTATTAACTACAATTGGAAGGGAGAAGAATTATGAACTCTGTTAAACTTCTTTAATTCTGATTATTTCGACACAAATGTATCATGGTCTATACCTCAGTATATTATAGCCGGAAACACTATTATGTTATGTTAGAGGGTATCTTCTCTATTTTTATGGAGAAAAAAAACCCAGACTTCGTGGCCTCATGATAGGAAGAATCGGATAACACCATTGAGAACATTGAAATTCGAGCAATGAAGAAACCTAGACAAAGAGATATAAACGGTAATCAATTGGCTTGAATGGGTAAGGAGTTGGAGATTTACAAGAGTTCAAGTACGCTCAGATTCTGCGAGCATGGTCCAAGCTTTTCCTACCGGCAATTTGCCTTGGGTAGTTAAGCAACGTTGAGTACTAGCTTGTGCTAGTTTTGAAGCTATTTCTAGAAACTAACTTTTCAGCTGACACCTCAACTAAACGAGCATGTTTGCTACTAAAAGGGATTGTAAAAAGTTTTATTGGTAGGCCGAAATTATCCGTTCGGTTGAATGGCCGAAAAAAGCTTACTATGTTTTAAATAGGTAGTCTTCGAGTTTTTGGGGCTCATGTTTTAAATAGGTAGTCTTCGAGTTTTTGGGGGTCACCTTGGCTCTCTTTTCTTGTTGACTATCATGTATTCTTTATAATTATTCTTTTTGTTTTATGAAATTTTTGACTTAACCAAAAAAAATCGTCTTCATTTCACGGCTTTAAAAGCTATCCAACTCTTCCATCAATTATTCCCAGTTCACCTACAATTTCTTTCGCAACTTCATTTGCACGACTCATATGTGCAAATGGTTTACCATGTGAAGATCATCGTTTAAATTTTAATAACTCAGTCATCTGGATGTCAATCACATCCCATATGTATTTAACTGCTAAAATCTAATAAAATTTTATTAAATAGGCTATAGTACATAAAACATAATGTAGTTACACAGGGGATAGTGAGAGTAAAAACTCAGGTTGCAGTCTCTGCAATAAAATCCCACAAAAGGGACAGAAGGGTTTTGAAGATACTTGAGTTTCCTCTAGAGAATTCAGACCTGAAGGGTATCCACGCATTGTAAACAAAGTTTGAGGTGGTAGCTTCCAAACCCACCTATAGCAACAAACACACAACCACAATGGAGTGGTTGGACAAACCTGCATTGAAGCCGCACAGCGTGATAGCTTGTGGTGATCATGACCTCCGTTGTTGTTCTTTGAACCAGCACATGAATCAACTTCTGGAGATTCAAATGGAACTGGAGCAGGACAAAAGTTGCATCGCTCCTTTGTAACATATTCAGAAATCAAATGGAGCGTGCTGTTACAGAAAAGGTAAGACAGTTATAGTGACTCAAATAAAGATGGTGCAAGACCTTTATAATTCTGAGAGAAGTAGATAAATGCCTATCACTTTCATTGTTAATGCAAGATTTCAAACCACAACTGGAGGGAAGGAGGGAGGGGGGGGAGAGCTGCAATTTTTAGGAGTGCCAAAACATCTCTATAGATATGATTTTTACAGACAGGCGACTAGCCTTCTGCGACAGCCCCTTCAGATTTCATTAAAATATGATGATGTTGTGGTTTTTCTCTCCTCTTCCTTATATGTTAATATTTACGGGTCGTCACTTTAAAAGCAAATCTAGACAAATTCCTATCTTAAAAAAACAATTCCAGAAACTTAAATGCTTGAGACTTATAAGAAAGAGACAATGTAAACAGCATAGAAACAATTCAAAATCAAATAGAAGGTATGGTGTACCTCTTGTTCAGCTTGCTTACTTCAGATGCAAGACGTATCTGTTCTTGGTTGATTGCTACCCATTGCTCCATCTGTGCAACTCCATGTGGCACCCAATATCTATTTTTAGAATTATTTGTGGAGGACGAAGAAGCAAGACTCAGTACAGTTGTGAAACTAAACGTGACAAGCCTTTCTCTTAATTGTTTTTCGTTGCTAGTAAGCAAGTGAAACCACAGCTTAAGGTTCTCATTTTCAGCAATACCCAACTCTTCCGACCCATCCTTTTTATTAAGTGTATCCACCTTCAGCTCAGATAGCATCAACTGTCGACAGAAAATGTTGAGGAGGTGAATATGGCGGGAATGTATTTCAGACAAAGAATCCCGGGCATGTAACAAGATCTTGTCAATGGAAAAGCCAAGATTGGAGTCCAAAAACCAACTTGACAACCATTTTACTAGAATCTTTTCTGCAAATTTTGGTGTGGACTTCTTTAGAGCTGATAATGCTGTTATGACATCCCAAAGAACTAGTGGTTTATCTAGGTTATCATACTGATTGAGAGATAATAGTATGTTAGACTCCCAAAACATCATTTCCCTCTGCGAGAGACCAGGATAAGGTTCGCTTTTGAACCCTTCATTTACATCAGATAAAACTTCAAGGTGCAGCCCACCAACCCAAAAGAACTCCACAGCTGCCTTTTGAGTCCTGAGGAGAAAAAGAGTTTTTGCCGCTAATAAGTTTCAAGTGTTTGACAAAACAGAGACATGGCAAAGCATAAGTACACTGCATGAATCCCCGAGCCTTTTCGACAAGATTAAATCATTAGAGAAAACTATTACCTCGCCTGATACATTGGATTCAAAAGAGCAGTATCAAAGCCACGAGCCTGGAAAGACCAAGTAAATTATTAGTTGATTCTGGATCCCTAGGGTCGAATGATAAAAGTTATAGTTGCAGAAATCAGGATCTGAGTTGTCACTTTGTGAATTTCTTCAGTATTTTATAAGTTTGAGTAATTTAACCTGGTCCGATAAACAGCTAGGGATCCAAAAATAGGATGTGTGCTGATAAATTATCAAGTGAGCAGCAAAGAATATAATATCTACCTATAGACAATAAAGTTCGAAGACATTTGTTGATAAAGTGTTTAAATCGTAAATATCTTACCACAACAAACACCAAGTTTCCAGGGGAAACTGCTAAACCAAAGCACGAATCAGACACGTGAGGAAGCTGTAGAAAAAAATTTATTTTTGTCAACAAAAATAGAACTTATATAAAATACAAGAAAACTGAGACGAATTACATCATACATCAGTAGAAGGCCAAGGACCAAGAGTATTTGAAGGAATTGGAGCCTTGTGGAGAGTGCAACCATGTAAAATCCAGCAATGTATAGTGTTGTCCTATTATTATCACCAGCAAACAATAAACTATCAATCAGAATGTGGAAAATTTCCTGATGAAAAACATAATCTAAAATATATATTCAACCTAGTAACAAGAAGATAAACATCTATCAGGGAAAACTTAGCCAAAGGGCAAGCTAGAAATTATAGAAAAAGTAAAGAAAGAGGAAACTGACTGTCTATCATTTTCTCTGTTTACCAGCATATCGGCAAAAAGATAGTAGTTGCCATCCAATAGTTAATTTCTAATGTTCCCACACCTCCATCATATGAAATGCAAAAAGTAGAGCTGCACATTAAGTGGCATGTATTCTTCTATTGCTACTTTTTATCATCTAAAGATAATGGAAATAATAAACTGTTCAACTGAACTATGTGATTTTTTCTTTCACTGTAAGAGGGGTAATTTTTATTTTCAGTAACAGTGATTCAGAGTTACTTAACCCACCATAATGGAAGGAAAGTACAAAACTCAAGACCATGAGGTGATTATTATCGTCGATTGGAATCATAACCATCATGTATATTTTTTTTAACATCTGAAGAAACTGAAAGTCTTCCACGCTCAAATAACTGATTTAGGGTTCAAGGAGAAGGGTTGAATTTCTCTTTACTGTTTCTCAGAGCTGTATAACTTTAGATTGTCGACATCACTGTTGGATTTTAACAAGGAATAGAGCTCGTAGGGAGCTAATTACTACCTGACCACAGCTGTACAAACAACAACCATCAAAGGCCCAAGCTAGACCTGTTACCTGGAATGTGTTCAAGAACAGGTCAGACATCATCAAAAAGATGAGAACCTCTAATAAACTGTACAGTAACCTTTAAGTAACTGAAATAACGTGGTTCTATGCTGATAGGGGCCATTATATAAAAAACCTACAGGTAAGACCAAACATGGGGCGAATAGCTTACCACTTGACCATGTGCATTGTATAAGCCAGCAAATTGAAATTTGCAATTAGTTGTGTCGCAGATCCACAATTCCAATATTCCAGAGCCTCTCCCGACTGCTAATGACATCTTTCCTGTGGACCTTGAAGTCAATGAAAGCATTGATACTGGAGAAGGAGCAGCTGCAGTTACCTATTAAAATTAAAAAATTACAGAAAAACATATTAATTAGCAAGTAATTGTAACTAACATGAAATAAAATGAAAAGAAACGTGCAAAAAAAAATTCATCTCACCTCTTTCAGCAACGAAAATGGAGCAGAATTGACTTCTGAAGAAGTGAGCATTGCTTCAGTATCACCCAGCCATATTCTTACACTATTAAAAATATGAACTAGATTATACTCCAGCAAAAGCACTGTGATTTAGTTCCATAACACACTAACAAGTGTTTCTGTTAAATCCCTAGGTGTGCAACTGGTTTCCACATTATACAAGCAGCTATGACGATGAAAACTGGAAAAAAATACACTGAAACAACGCTGCACTAGATTATACTTCAGTGAAAGCATTGTGATTTAGTTTGCTAACAAACTAACCAGTGTTTCTGTTATCGAGGTTCTATGTGTTAAAGCACTAGGTGTGAAACTGTTTTCTGTATAATATAAGTAACTATTGGAATCTGGGTACATGGAAGAGAGAAAGAGAATAAATAATTCACCTTCCATCAGAACTCCCAGTAACTAAAAGAACCTGATGTTCTAAGGCTTCAGCAGAAAGTTCCCAGCAGATTGCGGTGATCCATGTATTATGAGCCTGAATGAGTCCAACAAGGACGGCATCAACAGAATCCGTACTTTGCTCTACAGAATAGCAACGAGGTTCATGGATTCTCCAGAAAGAAATTTTACCAATCTTCCCTCCAACTGCTAGTATAGCACAGTCATTGGATGGTCTAATTTGAGAATTTGGATAAATTTCAGATGATAGATGCAGGGTTGGCGACCAGGCAACAATAACAGATGACAACATTGAACTGCGAGAAGCATATTTCTCTGCACTTAACAATGAACGAGTGCCACTTCCTCGTGTACTCTTGATAGGCTTCTCAATGGACTTTTGAGGTTGCATCTGTATAGTGACAAATAAACAAAACGTAACTTGTTAAGGTATTATAATCAGATATATACATAGTTCAAGTAACATATGAAAGAAATTACCTAGTTATTATCTTTTATTATAAAAAAGGAGGGAATTTATGACTCTTATGAGTCACATGGTGATGATCCAAGGTTTGTTTTTCATGTGAGGAGTTTCACCCATAACACAGACCATCTTATCCAGATATTAGCCTGACTAGGACATAAAAAGTTCACTGGAAAAACAGGGAGCAAAAACTTTGTGAACACTAAATCTGCCCCTGGATCATCTCCATCTGAAACCCACAAAATGTCTGCTATCATAAAGTGTGTAGCATATCCCATCTCTATAGAATAAAAGAAGAAGAGAGATGATAGTGAACACCTCCAACAACTTTCGATTACTTGACTCAATCTTGACAACAGTAACTTGCCATGAATTTACTTCACCGTTCCATACCGGTGCCAATCTAACCGACATATTGTTTAATTCAACACAGTCTGCATCACCTGTGGTTGGAAGTAAACAAATTAGCAACCTACATACCATCATAACTCACAAGCATGATAGGAGAAGCATATAAATATGATAAGTATTTCTCGGCCTCTTCTTATGTATTGTTGTAGTTACATGGGTACCACAAACTGCTAAATATTTCTCTCACATGTTCACAACTAAATCTTTGGACATTGAAGAGCCGAAGACACAAAAAAATGGTGCTTCTGGACCTCCTGATGGCTAGTCCCGGATAAACTGCTATTGACATGCACTAGGTCCCAGCTTAATTCATGTAACTAGATCTATGAATATGAGCCAACTTGAAAGAGGTGATCAGCCAAACTGAAGTTGAGTGAATAAATCTATGGAGCCTGCAAAGAGGACCACAACTAACTCTAATTAAGCAAACACGGTTGCAGGAGAATGCTAAATGTGGTCAATGTAGAGACGGAATAAAGCATATTTGATATGGCGGCATGTGAATGGCTTAAATCTTGATTATTCTCTTTAAGCAAATATATGCAGTAACTGGAGTTTCCATCAATCATTTGGTTCAAAACTTACCAGAAAGTTTCACTGTCAGGTTATTGCCATTAAATCCCAAAAAAAAACCTTCCACCCACCTGCAAATTTATTTACTATAAGAAACTCTTGGAGGCCCATAACACAGACAAACAATTGGAATGGTCATGCACGGATATTTCAGTCTCACTAGTCCAATGGAAATCAAACCATACAACAAAAACAGCTTAGACGAGTGCCAGGCCTTTTCAAAAATTGCAGAGGTATAATTTCAATTAAGATTGAAAGGAATAATATTCATAGTTAACTATGGTTTGGTACCTGTAGAAGGTGATGAACAATAAAGAATATTTTCCATGATGAATAACACGAGTATGTGAAGCTATTACTAAAATACATCTCTCACGAGATAATTTAAAAAAAACTGCAACTTATCATACTCAACCCGCAAGTCAAATAGTGGCATCATTCCATCTGCATTGTTTCCTCTTCGATGAGAGATTAGCAAACCCCACTTTCCCCAAATCTTACTTCATGCAGTTACTTCTTATTTTCTAACAGTCAACTGTTTATCATTTTCCAAAACAAATTGTATGTTTGGCATTATATAGAAAAAGTTATGGGATACACATGGACGGGTTACACGTGGGAACAATGACATTGCAAGAGGTTCGGGGGAAGTAATAATACTCAGCATAATCAAATACAGAATACAAGAAATTGGTCGATCAAGATTCAAGAGAGTGTCACCGTACACTTTAATAAGAAATATATGATCCAATTTTCAATTAGAAACAAAGGGGTTTACCTCTCATTTATCCATGCTTCTACATTTTTTCCAACACTAAGAATTCCTTCCACATCATTACTTTCTACTAGAGCTATTTCATCTGGAAGATTACCAAGATCCATAGAGGGACGAATTCTGAGAGAGGAGGTATTCTTATTAGGTGTATTACCAATGAGGGCACTATCATGTTCACCGATCAGTTCTACCCATTCATCTTGCTTTCCTGAAAAGTAAAAGTTGCAAGAACCACATTATGATAATCGGCGCACCTTTGAAGGTCAACTTATAAAAGAAAACAAGTTTACCATATTTCATTTTTTCCCGAAACAGAACAAGAGCTTTTGCTTTTACCACACGCTTTATTACACCGCCAACCCAAATACACTGATCCCCATTCTGTACAAGAACCTACACAATGCAGATGTATCAAACATAAGAAACAACAAGGAATTATGTTCCATAAATACTCAACCCCAATCATAAGTACTACTAGCAACCTCTACAGATGATCCCTTTTTCAATAATGAGCATGGGAAGCAGGCCAACTCTGTGCATGTAGTAAATAGCTTCTCACTATGTGTACAGCCACCGTTTTCATCCTCCTTTGTTAAATCAAATGAAAGTTGATCACCCAATTCTCCTGGACCAGCACTGCACCATGTTTTTCAAAAAGCAAGATTCAAAAGTTTGCAGTACCAAAGACAAATTCTTGAAACGTTGAGTTTATGATAGAAGCAATGCTAGAGAAAGGTAAATGACAACAGGACAAAACATAAGTATAAAGGCAATTAAAAACTAACGGATTTACAGGATAAGATGAATTTGAATGGTTTACATTTTCCCCTTAGGCTTCTTACTGACCCTAGAGTTCTGCAGATCATTCCAACATCCTGTCACTATTTCTTTTTCAACTGCTTGTTCCTAAAAATTGTTAGCTTAAATAAGATGGCAATAATGGTGAAAATTGCTTGGTTTATAGTAAAAACAACTTCAAAAATGTTCCAAATAAGACATCAAAACTAGCGGAGAATATAATTGAAAATACACATTCATGGTTACAAATTAAAAGAATTGACTGGAAACGGTTTAGTGAAGGGCGTGCCAACCTCTCCATAGTTGATACTTATTAGATAATCAAACAACAAGTCGGAAATGTCTTTAACCTACAAACGGAATCATAGGAAAGACTGTTATCATAAACTGTAGCCCGTTATGAAGAAAACAGAAATTCATTGGCTGATCTCTACCAGACCTCCTCCCAAGAAACCATACATCAGCTAGAGTTTCCTTATTGCATACCTCTATCCACTCAGCACAAAACTCCCAATATGGTGAGCGGTAAAGCTTCACACGACCCTCTGTAGTGCAAACAGCAAGCAAGCACCTGCACCAAATTAACATTGAAGTCTTTAAAATGGTTAATGGCCTGAAATTGAGCTCATCCGAATAAATGATGTATATAGAGATAACCTACGTAATAAATACATAGAGGGTTATGCATGTTTATGTACCCTGAATTAGGTGCCAGTCCAAGACGAGACCATGATAGTGATCGCACACACGGCCGGGCATCACGTGATAGACAGGTGGGCAATAAACAGCTGGTAACCAGATCTGCATAGTACAGAAGTTTCAAACACAAACATAAAGACGATGAACCAAGACAGATGTACCTAAACTTCCAAAATGCACTGTGATTAAACACAATAACAGCTTGAGTGGTAAAGTAATCAGGGACATGGAAAGTGAACATGTGAATGAACAAGGACACGATGGATAAGCCAGTTTGGAAAAACATTAAATTTTAGATGGACATGTTGGCCTGATCAATACTCTGCTTCTTACCTCAAATTTAAAGTTTAGCCAAAATCTTAATGAACTTGACTGGAACTTATGGGTTTGCTAGCTTCGTGAAGGTGTTAAGCATCTAGCAGCTGATGCCTTAAGAGACACAAGTCAAAATAAACTATGACCATACCCCATTTTGAAGCTCACATGACCAACTATTTAAACCAAAGAGAACAAAAACTGATTCGGAACAACAGGCATCCGAGGAAGGTGATCCTAATAGTTTTTATGTAGGGCCAATAGGTCCTGCACTCATCGGATAGTATGCTTTTCAGTTTCTTGTTTTGTATTTCTTTCGTAAAAAAAATGAAGCCGCTATAAGGTAAACCCTTTGACTGATGTAAAGATAAGATTATACTAATATCTTTTTGATTTTGTCTTTGTCCATAGACTACTTAAAGTTAAGCCAAATTCCATTGTACTAATACGATTATACATGAGAAACTATATTGGAACTACAAATCAATATAGTGAAGGATTTCCAGATGACTGGACTGTTATCTCTGCTAACTTGGGTTAGAAGATAGAACGTATAAAAAGAGCATAAAAACACAGATTTAATTACAAAGCATACCATCTTTATTAACTACACCAATTGGGAAAGGCTTGCTTGCAGCAATTGTAATAAGTCCTCGAGGTCCATTAAGTCGTGACGGATTCTACGAAATAATCAAAATTAAAAACAAAGAAATTGTTAATTACTTCTAAAGGCATCTTCAGAAGATCTTTTTCTTTTCAATAATAACCACATCTTCAGAAGATCAAAAGTTACTAAAGTTTCATCTTACCAACAGTAACTCCAAAAGCCGCCCAGAAGAAGCTTAAATTCGATATCATCAAAAATAATATAGTTCTAAAAGTCTTATTCATGAGTCATAACCAATTTAAATTCAAATTCATCAGAGACAACACTGAGCGTTCACAACATTAAATAGTTTTTAAAAATCCTCACAAATAATTCTGAAGAAAAGCATATTCAAACAAAGTTTAAAATTCACAATCAATATAAACATATCCAGATTTGCCTTCAGCATCACTAGGAATCATATGATCTAATTTCTATGCATAAATTTCGAGAAGATCATTAACATAAATGGGATACCATCCTGTCTCGATTCAGAAGAAACTGAATTTCAAAAAGAAATTTCATTTATTTTTCTCTCTCGAAAAAATATCTGATAATTCAAACTTACATTATCAGAACTTTCGTTCTTTCGAAATAACTTATTACACTTACCAGAATCGTTACAAGATGTCCGGATGCAATAGCAACCAAATTCTCATCAGACCAAGCTACTGAGTTTGGATACGATGGAGAAGCAACAAGATAAGCTGATTGAAAATACGTTTCTTGATTCATCTTTTGCTTTCTCTATGTATGTATAAAAGTCCAACATGAAATAGAACTCAGTTTTGAGTCAAGTTAGTTGTAACATTATATTGGCGGGAAAGGGACGACGGGATTTCTCAAGACAGAAGGAGAGAAATGTGATAGAGCTGTGGAGATTCGAGGATCAAATCCGGTTGGCAACTACTTTCGAAAACTTGAAAATAAATTCGGTGGGAAGAGGAGTAGAGAGTGGTGTCTGGAGACGAATGAAAACCCTAGGGTTCGAGTCTACTTCTGTGAGGTTTAACAGTGTAATTTTTACAAACTAGTGTCTTACCCGTGCGTTGTACGTGCTTAGGTTTGTAATTTTGACCTTGGACAGATCCTATGCTATAAGCGCTGCTGATATCTTCTTTAAGAAATTGGAACTGAATACAAGGTTTTGGCAGCAAGAGTGTGGCCAGTTGCAACTGCAGTCTACTCCACCGTCCTCTTGATGAATTTGTGCCATCATTTCTGCCTTGATCTCAGTTTAGCTTTCAAAAACATGAGTCATGTTTGAGATCACATACCTCGTAAATCACACACACATAATTATAATACTATTATTTATTAGCCAAAACTATCAGAGTGTGCATACGATGGTGTAGCAGATAAATAATAAATAATATTACTCTATAATCAAACTTGTTTTATGTCTATGTTAAATTTATCCAAACTATAGTATTTGTTGTACTTTTCTATTTGCCATAGCCCATAAATATGAAGTGGTTCCAAATAGTTATTAACAACTCAGTCAAGCAACTGATACTCGTGCAGTAAAACAAGGGTCCTAGTACTATAAGATGTCATTACATGTTAACCTCTGAAACACATTATTTCTTGTTACATATTCTATTCATTTTATCAAGACAAAAGAGACGAAAAGAAAATACTATAGTATGCAAGTTATTCGACTTTGCTTGCAATATGAAACACACTTATAATGTTCGTTTAAACTATTTCTTATCCTACTGTCTTTCTGAATTTTTATTTATTTGATTGACATAACAGGGAGGATAGCAGCGACACACTTCGAGTGCTTGTTGCCACTGATTGCCATCTGGGTTATATGAAAAAAGATGAGATACTTCGATTTGATTTGTGTCAGTCCTTTGAGGAAATATGCTAAATTGCATAACAAAAAAAGGCAAGTCATATCCTTGTTATACACTAATTGTATGATCATATTTGAATTGTAGTTTGTATGCCCCTATAGATGCGTGTTTCCATTTTGAGTGGCTTTCTTTCTATTTATGCTTAGGCTGTGTTTGATAACAGGGAAAGAAAACATTTTTGTGGAAAATGTTTTCCACAAAATCAATATCCTAGGGGGGCAAGAAAAGAATTTCCATGGAATTAAGTTTAAAACATACTTTAGACCATGTTTTTTGTAAATGAGCCTACAATTCCATGGACATAAATTTGTAATCAAACGACGAAAAACATGTTATGAAAAATTCTATGGAATTAAATCCTATCAAACATAACCTTAGTTACTCAATTCTTACTCTGGCATAATCCCTTTTCCAAATGGGACAGAATAGCTAAATTTTGGTTTTTATGCTCTAAAAGCTGGTTGGTTTAAAAGTGTCCGGTTTCTTTTGGTTCATGAAGCAGCTTATAGGTTGAATCCTGCTTATAGATGTTTCCACTATGTATTTTGTGGGTCTCGTTATCATACTTCTGCTTGCATCCCGAATATCTTTTTTTATCAGTGTACCTATTGAGAGTTCAAATATTCTATCCTTCTCTGCCAAATATTAACATAGATAGATATGTTGTTTTTGGATATGCATGTGATGTTGTTTAAGTAGAATCTTTAAGAGCAGTACGCTAATTTTTCTCTTGATTGCAGGCGAATTTCTTATTTTTTGGTGGTGGTATTTTCCACGAGAATAAACCTTTAAGACTAACCTTAGTGAAAACGATTGAGATCCTCTTTGACAATACCTCAATGATCAGCCCGTGCAATTCCAAGTTGTCAGTGATAAGACAGTGAACTTCGCTAATATGTAATGTCACCACCAAGTTTCGAGACATTGGATATCCTGATCAATGTTCATAATATGTTCACCTCACTTTTTATTTGCGTGGAATATGCTTTGTTAACCACCATGGGTTGCAATCAGCAGCTAGAATTACAACCTACACAATAATGTATTTTCTTGTTCAAAGTATACATACATCTCAGGTAAATCTTGCAAACATTCTTAGAATGCAACTGGAGGTGTGAGTAATGCAAGTGCATTTATTAGTCAACATTCGCACAGAAAGCTTTGTTAACTATGTATAAAATAGTTTCTTCAAGTCCCGGCATCAAACATGTAATAGGCAGAAATAAAGATGATAACCTAATGGAGAATTTGGTTACCTATTGAGAGATTTGAGAAGAAGAATTAGATGTTCTCTATTAGCAGTTCAACCTTAAATCCTAGAAAAACCCAAAACATTAAAATATCAAAAATTAATAATAAAAAAAAGTGATAGTTGGAAGTCTAAAACGTAATCAGGGGCGTGATTTGTAAAGATTAGTTTAGGAGAAAAGGGAAGAGAAAATAATTAAGTGGAGACGACAAAGAAAAGAAAAGGACGAATAGAATTAGGGTCTTGGTTTTATAACCACCGATATTTATCACTTACCTCATTTCGTGCGTGATAAAAAACACTGAAAAGATCTCCACACCCACGGATTTTATTGGTCTATATTCTCTCAAGTGGGACCGAAAGCTCTAGAATTCGAGCTTCGTTCAGCTTTCAACCACATCTCTTTAAATTATTCTGAAATTATATATTGTATATACAATACTAGATCATGAACCGTGCGGTAACGGTACAGTTTCGATGATGCCAATTGTGTCGTTCATTTGTTATTGCTAGTTGAAGTAGCATTTGTTCCAGTGTTTTTCAAGTGTCAAGTTTTATTTTATATTAATTTTAACAGAGTTTTTTATAGTGTCATACATGACCAATCACATCTTGCTCTATATATTATTATTTTTCTCGTGACGGCATGAAATTACACAATAAACACCGTCGCTTGCCTACACCCAGCATCACAGCAACACCACCGCTATCACTCCCGCAACCAACATTATCTCTACCACCAATTCCAACCACCACTAACATCATTGCCTCCTCCACTTCTCACTAAAACTATCACAACCACCTCCATTACAACTCCCCAACATTACCACAACCACTACTAAGGTTCAATGATATAATCATTAGTCAATAACATTAATTAATGTAAATATATTTATTATTATTATAATCAATGAGACTTTCATTATTAAAATTTATAATTAATAGAAAATTTATTATAAGAAATTAACAAGGAATTAATTATATAACAAGTAAACCTAAACCGTTTGATGAAGTTTAACTTTCAATGACAACCATCAGTTATGTGAACAACCATAACCTCTGATTTATCTCCTCCTTAACAAATCCTGGCTACTCTATAGCTAGGCAAAGTTAGTTAAGCTTTGTTTTGTATTATTGATACTACACATCCCCGATGAACTTCAAACTCCATACAAAAATTGTGGGTAGGGATCGGTTGGGTGATCAGTGACTCTTTTTGGAATGGTTTGGTAAAAACACTTGTTTTAAGATTAGGTTAGACAAACTGTGTGAGGATTAGTGTAATCGTGTTCATTCTGAAATTTGGTGCCCAAACTAACTTTTGATATTTAAATATGTAGATCATCATCCAAACACCGTAAATGAGTTTTCACCGGGGGATTTTGTTTTCCACACAAATGGCACTTATGATAAAGTTGATGATTATCATTACCTATAGATTTCATCATCTCATCCAAAGGTGATGATTTCTCATTAACATCGTGGTTTTAAGTTTGATCAAAAAAATGAATTTTTTTCTTCTTTTAGGTTTTACATTTGAATTTTTTTGGCTGGAAGGTCCTTTATTGTGACTATAGAGACTAAAATGCGTGTTATTTTCTCTCTCCTCAATATTCATTTTTATTTTTCAATTGAATCAAATCTTACCGAATTCGATTGAATCTAATAACTTTATACCAAATTTATTTGAAACACAAAGATTACCAATATGTCCAATACCAAATTCTTCAAAAACTCCATAAAATTGATCAAATATATCAACTTTTTTATTCAATTTTTTCACTGTCTTATATTAATATCTTCAAATATCAATCAAATTTTCTTCAAGTTTTTGACTATGTCTTCCAATTTCAATACAAATTCACATCATTTTTTTTTAATTTCACTACCAACTACTTCAAATGATGATTGAATTCACCGATTGTTAAACCAAATTTTCAAAATTCATACAATTTTAATTTGTGTTTATGGTGTTGTTCACCCGATGAAATTAAGCCAACATTATCCAACACACCACATTTCTCCAAGGTAGTTATGTATTTTTGTTGTGACCGGGTTTGTATTGATATTAAAGATGACCAACCATACATTTTCTAATATAATTTTACCGTAACGGTTTAAAATTACACCGTTCGTACCCTCAACAAATGGTGCACGTGCAAGATACACAGGTAGTTCTGTAACCGCCTAATCAGACTTTTTATGAAAGCCTAGTGGTTTATTATAGAAACCAAATTTGGCTTATTGTGGAAGCCCAATCAGACTTATCGTGGAATCCTGATGGTTTATTAAAGAAACCAACCTTGGATTATTGTAGAAGCCCGATGGTTTACTGTAGAAACCAACCTTGGTTTATTATGGAATCTCAATCTGGATTATTGTGGATGCCCAATGGTTTATTATAGAAACCGACCCTAACTTGTGGAAGCCTAATCTGGCGTATTGTGGAAGCATTAACGGGTTTTTATAGAAACCAACCAGGCTTATCGTAGAACCCCAGTATGGCTTATCTTGTAAGCTCAATGGCTTATTGTGGAGGTCATTCAAAGATAAATACAAATCTTAAAGAGGTAGACATATATCTCGTAAGATAACTACAAATGTTGACAAGATAGACATGGATCTTTCAAGATAAACACAAATCTTGATGAGATAGACATGGATCTTCCAAAATAGATACAAATATTAGGATCTTCCAAGAGAGACACAAATATTGAGAGGATAAACATGGTTCTTCCAGGATAGAAACAAGTATTAAGGGATAAGTACAGATACATATGGTTATTTAGGATAAATGCAAATCTGGGTGGTTATTTTAGATAACTATAACTAGATTTGGTTTCCTGCCTATAAATAGAGGTTGAAATCCAACTTAAAAGGTATACAATTTATATTTATTTTCTCCTTAATACACCTGCATAGAACTCTTTTTGTTTGAGCATCAGAGTGTCTTTGCAGGTACCCCTCACCTTTGCATCAACAATCATAACTTTCATCAATAAATACAACTTTTATCAACAATTTTTGGAGGAATTGAATATACAGAGGAGATTCAATCAATTATCATCAATCTCGAGGAGTGTTGGGGCAAAAAGTTTTGTACCAACATATTTTGGTGCCGACTAAGAGGATATACAAATAAAAGGATTGTGTTCCCCAATAAGAAAAGTCTTACAAAGAAAACTTGTACAACGAAGTGTTGCTGAAAGTGTCACAAAAATCGTCTCATCAACGTTACAAAAAAAAACGTTGCAAAGGCTATTGAAGGCTTCCAGAAAAGCAACGCTTTTATCCATTGCAAAGAAAAGCGTACAACAAGACATTCTAAAACATGATCTTTTTTAACTGTTACAAAGTTAATATCGTGAAAAACTACAAGACAAAGAAAAAATCACATGGAAACTTAACAAGAAAATCAACGTGGAATGAATGGTGATTTACTCACAAGAGTCCATGCTATTCAAAGTATCGATCGATTCAGAGCACTATTGTTCAGACTTTCCAATAAGGAGTGGAGGCATCACCTTCAACAACTGCGTCATGATCTCGTTCAGTGAGGACCTTGCAAAGATTCGAGATAAACATTTAGGTACGTAAAATACCTCCTTTAGCCAATAGTGCAAATCTTAATCGCGAGATAAACGTTCAAAATCGACACCCAAACATTCGAGAAACCCATCTTGAGACCATTGACAATAGAGGTGTACACTTACCTACACGTAATGAGAAAGTTAAAGATCCCTTAGTAACTCCTATCAATTTGGCTTTACAGGAGCTTTACCGAAAACTGGAAGAAAAAAAACAAATGACTCAGATTTTCGTTGTAGAAAAGAAGGCAATCGAAGATATAGCCACCACACGTTCCACGAGTGACAGGCCTAACCGACATGCACAACCTTCACTAGGAATATGTAGAGAACGGAAGGAGCGTGACGATACACACGAAATGAATGTGGTTCAAGAAACAACTATCAGCATAGTCGCAATCCTTATAATGATGAGTATTACGATCGTTATGTGCCGAAAGATGATCATTACCATATGATTAAGAAGGATAGACGATCCAGACCGAGCCGTAGGCGACACAACAGGCGTAGACACATGGATGATCACATCACCAATGACCACTCAAAGAGACTCGTGCGTGAAAAAGACCATCCAGAAAGAATAACAAAGTCGCTCAGGGATGAGTGGATCCGTAAAGAAACAACTATATAAAATTTCAGTCACTAATTAACCATAAAAACTGTGCATATTCACAATAAAAACCTTTTTAAGTGTAGTACTAGACTTTGTTAGGATCTAATATTCTTCCTAGATTGTGGAGGAACCAATCTTTTTTCCTTGATCAATAATTCTGACGATATATGTTGGTTGTTAATGGAGAAAAAAAATTTAATCTTATGTTATAAAACATACCAAAAGTTATTGACAAATTTCCATTGTTATAAGCTTGATATGGTATCAGGGCCTGGATCAAAGATCGTAAGCTTCTGGTTGTCTCCTGCAGTCTTTGCATGTGGAGGTTGATGTGATTTTATATAGTGGTAAAAAGAGGTTCGATTCTCGAACTTGTGAAGGTAATGATTTTAGAAAATAATGATTTAAACTAATTCTAGAAAATTTCAGGAGTAAGAAAAAGACTAAATAACCTAAATATAATTTTTAAATAATTTTAAACGTACCAGGAATCAGGAATCAGGCAAATCTAACAACCTATGTGATTAATCAGATAATTCTTTTTAAATTAATTAAAGCACAAATAATTTCCAAAGTTGGTTTTGTTATGCTAACAAACAGAGGTAAATCACAAGCATGGACTATCAAAATTAACTAACTAAGCATAATCCATCAAGCAAAAGCACAACTGTTGAAAGAAAACCGTTTTTACTATTCAAAACTATGCAATTCTAATAATAAAAGAATTATAAATAATTATTAGAAAATAATTAAATCACATAAAATTGAGAAAATTACCTTATCCATCATCCCAGTAATTAGACTTAGCTCATGGTGGAAAAAGATTGCTCAAAAGTTGATTTCATTGCTCAAAAGAAAGATTACAAGATTGATTAACGCTGTAACAGCTAAACAGTAACGCAGCAGACGCGTTACAGAATCAGTTCCAACTGTTACAACCCAATTCAACCAAGAATATAACAGTGAGAAATAGCAACAGAGAGATTTGAAATAGCAACAGTTACAACAGTTGCACTGTCTTCTTCCTCAGCAACGTTGAATGAAGAACAGCGATCACCGGGAACAGCAGCAGTAACCGGCCGGCGTCAGAACTTGAACGGAAAAAAGCAAAAATGGTTCTGGAGCTTCGTTTTTTTCCATATTTCTGAAGCTTGTAAACTCTTTATATAGGCCTTTGGAGTCTTCTGGGATGTTCTAATCCCATTATAACTCGGTGATTTGACGAGAATTTGATGCCAATCCAAAACAGGGATGTATTCCTGTTCCCGTCCAAATTCATGCTCCTCTGGCCCTTATCTTCGGCTTCTAGAGATTCTAATCGATTTTACTAACCTTGAATTAGATTGGGTAACTCCCAATTTGCGATGAAATCGCTAGAAAATCTGAATTGAAATTTGCTGCCGATGAAACTGTCCCGGTGAAGGTTTGACTCGGTCAACTGACTTTGACCGAGTTGACCCACTGAGTTGGTCCGATCCAGCTCATCCCGATCCAAGGGTGCCCCAATCCAAAGTGTGGGTGCCTTGATCCATTTTCCCGAGTGCTTTGAACACTTTTTGAGCCAATTTTTCCACAAATCTTTATTCTTCTAATGTACCTACAAAAGCATAAAAACACGTAATAGACACAAAATCGAATACTAACTCACTAGAAATTAAGGTGCAATTTAGACACTAAAATGTGTCTATCAGAGGTTCACCCACCACTACAATAACACACGGGAAGTTATTAGACTTTATAAATTCAACATCAGGGTTCTCTTGGTAAACCACTATGGTGATTGGATTTACCGTAGTTTTAATGGCACTTAGAATAGTAGTACATGTTTATTTAAAACAATCTCTATCAAATTAACATACTTTTTATCATATGAACATACTATTAATGTGTATAATATAAACACTAAGAATGTATATTGAATGGTAAGACCAATAATTTTTTTACCAGTGTGAGCTTATTTCCACTGAACCCTTGCCACTGGAATATCCACCCACCACATTGATAACCTAAATTGTCGGCGTAGATTCCAGGAACAAGGATCTTGTATGCCATCTTGGGCAGAGGTAACATAGGGTTTCCCACAATTTTCTCATTTTTCTAAAGAACGAGTGATTTTATCACAAATTCCCTAGCTAAGTCTATGTGTACACGAACAAGAAACAATTAAATACTACACTTACCAAATGTTTGACTGAATCAATTGTGGTTCAAAGTCATAAAATTACTTATGCGATGATTGTGGAAATAAAAAAACTGATTTAATATAGTGAATGGATTATTAACCTGGCTTCCTAACTAGTCAACCCAACTGAGATCAGCTAGAGGGTTCTTAAAGATCCCCATTATGAATTTGACTCTCAAAGTCCTCAAATAGTTCAAATTTAGTAGTTAGAGTTAACATGGGAGAGAGCGTGGCATCATATACTGTGAAGGGATAGCCCAAATACAAACTTGGTGTGAAATCACAATAACATGTGAACTGTATCATTCAAGATCAATAATCAGTGGCTCTATCCTGCATGAATACAAAAAATGTATCTTAAGGAACAAGATGGGTGGATAAAGTTGTTCGGAACATAATTATCAAAAAAAGTTTGCACAAACCTTTGGGATAACATCAAGATAAGACTCCCCCTTCAAGGTAGCAGTACCTCAACTTACCTTCTTACGAGACCTGCAATCAACATATAACATGAAGATAAAATTTATAGGTTCAATAGACAATGTTCATACATCAACCACCGTTAAAAGAGGAAATAAAACAAATGGATAATAAAGATAAGTGTACATAGTGATGGAAGGACATTAACATACTCATATTCATGTGGCATATTTTTCTTTATCTCGTCATATGTCATTCCATCACAAACTCCAACACTAATCTCATCAAGCGCACACTATTATATATTCAAAACCGTTCATATTTCACTTGATTTTTATCAAAATTAGCTAGTTTCTTCGAATAAAGCTCATAATATATAAAAAAAATCATCAAATACAAACGTATTCATCAGTTTTGACTTAAGATGCAAGATAGGTAGTATCTAAGAACTTTAAAGAGATAATGAATACTTATGTTCGTTGTGATTCCTTCAAAGTAAATGAAATTCAACTCAAATCGACGGGTAATAGAGATTATGATTCAACGATTTCCAATTTGAAGACCGATTATCGATCATAATTAAGGATATAGAGATATACTGAAACTCGATTAAAACCCCTAAAAAAATTGACATTTTCTTTTCTTAAAATTTTTGTCTCAAGAACGAGATTAAGATGAGATTATAATAGATTTAAGCTTTGATTAATAAATTTAAGTTGAAATCATAATTTCAAAAGTTTCAAAGTCACTGTTGATTTTTCAGAATTTTCAATTCTAACTTTAAATCTTAGTGATGTCGACGAAATTAAAAGTGACAGGGAGATAACAACTTATCTTTTAGAATCGTTTTTTTATGATTCTCATCGGCTTTTTTCGTCAGATTCATTTGTTGATGATTTTCATATACTTTTCACTTTAATGATTTCTTTGTGGAATACATATAACAAGTTCGTAGAATAATCGATGATAAGTTGTTAAATCTATAGAATCAAATTGATTCAAACTAAATCGTATAAGAAGGGAAAAAAATGAACAATAACCGTCGGAGCTCAGGAAATCGAAAGAAATATAAATTAAATGATTTTATTTTTTTTCCTTTTGTTTCTTAAAATAATTAAGTATATACATGGGAGGGTTAAATTTGGTATTTAAAAAAGTGGATGACATCACCAATCAGAAATTTTTAAATCAAGCCCCAAATTTGAAAGTCTTGGGCCTATGAGTAACAAAATCATAAAATAATGGAGCTACGGATGGATAATCCATTTTGTGGGGTTTTAGAATATACAACTCATATATTTTGGGGTTGATAGTATTTTTCACTTTAGGTATTATAATATATTTAGTGCGACCATCTATATAATAAAATATATTATAATAATTAGGCAAGTCATATGCACATGCCAAACAATCAAATTTGTCCATTTTGAGCTACTATGGACCTTCAAAATGGGGAAATTTGGTAGTAAAACCGACATATTTGCCGGTTTGCACATCGTGAAAGAGTCTCTATTGAGCGATATAGACTCTGTCACTCTATAGAGTTTGGTCATACGGTCAAGTCTAAGCTGCCAACAACCAAAACTCTGTCGTTGAGTTGTAATCTCAGTCGTTTATTAATTTTTCATCCAATGGTCTCTGTATAACTTCTTATTTCAATCATGACCTTTTATATTGCAAATCCAGTGACTATTTTTGATTAAATATAATTTTTATTTAGTCACACACCTTTTTGACGTACAAACTTGACATTCACGCATTTAAGTTTATAAAACATTAGAAAAGGTAAATTTATAAATTCACTTTACCTTTTCTTTGTAAAGGTAAGTTATACAATAAAACAGACTAGTTTCTGATTTTATCATATTTTGGAATTTGTTTTTAATCAACACATGGTTTCACTTCTGAGTTTGAAATGTATTAACAACTAGGGTAATTAATCGCCAAATGTATTCAATTAGATCAATAATTCAAATTACATTCAATTAAAATTATATTTAATCTGCTAATTAATTTCCTTGATCACCAGCAGTGGGCCAATTTGAATCGTATTCTCCTCGATTTAACATGGCAACAACATAAACTTGAGTAGGCTCAGGAGGTTTAGTTTCATCACCATAACCTGGAAAAGGAACCTGAGGAAGGAAGAGAGCACCGGGCCGATAAACACTAAAGGCTCCTCTTGGAGTCGGGGTATAAAAAGGAACAACATCTGGAAATAATGAACCACCACTGGGAGTTTCTAGAACCATTATATCGTTAGGGGAACCATGTGTCATATGAGTTTGTTGCACGACCTCTAGTGTACTGCTTCTTTGAAGGCTTCTACGACTTGGTTGACTTCTATTTTTGGATGACTCTGAAGGCATATCAAAAAGAATTGTGTTCATTATTTGGGTTATCTGCTGCAAGTAATATTCTTGTATTCTATGTGATCGCCAATGATAATCGTTCAACCTAGTTTGCAACTCCTCATGTGTATCTTGTACCCCCCAATGTGGATAAATCGAGAGAGGGCTTGAGAAATTATTGGAACAATGATAGCCTCCCATTGTGGATTAATACTTGGCATCTCCCAATCAAACGGTGGCACAACTGAAAAAGAAGATAATCCACTCTGACTACTGGGATATACGAAGGGAGCGGACGTTGGTGATGGAGGTTGGGAAGGAACAATATCGACGTCAAGTGGCAATCTACTTAAAGCTTCCATATCCATCCCTTCCAAATTTAACGGGTCCATAACAATGTTAGGCTTGCAAATTGTGTTGAACCAATGAAGATAATCACTCTTATCATCAGGCTCCACGACCAAGTCATCAACATGTTCCCATGCTCTACCACTTTGCAACAACGTCACGTAATCATCATAAGAAATCTTCCTGCATGGTAGTAGGTTGATTGCTTTTTTGGTTCTCCCTTGTAGCTGTAAAAGGTGTCTTTCGCCGAAGTATCAAATACCTTTTCTAGAAGGATAATTGTAAAAAAAACACCTATCGATGTAAGCTCAACTGTAGCATCCTTTGAGTAGCTTAACTATGGTACTCAGGATGATTCAAAATATGGCAAAATAATAATGTTTTGGCTTGTTCTACACACTTGTTAAAGCCTTTGAGTCAGCCCTGAGGGTTGATCGTCATCAATATGATTGGCCCACAAGTTATGAGTTTCGTACTTCTCTATAATTGGAAAAACAATATTGTGTTGGTATACAACAGGTTCACCAACACGGTTAATCAGTTAGTAAATTAATAGTTAAAAGTAAAAAAAATAATTAAGTGGTACAATTTTTTTTTTGTTTTTTTACCTCCAAGATTCCTCCCAAAAAATTTAAACTTGATTTGGAGCCCGAGTATTCACTGAGGCCTATGTACAGCTCCGATAACAGTACAAACCCCCTGTCATATGGTGGATGTAACTCTAAATTTTCAAGCGTTTCGAGAAAACCAAGACTTGTCACCAAGCTAGCATTTGGAACAAGACATTGTCTTAACACGTATAACACAAATACTCTTTCAAGCTCAAAATAACGTTGTAAGAAATTCTTTTACCTAGACACTCTTATTGCATTGAATTTCATAACTCTGTGCAGATCATTTCCTTCCTCATTAGCACATTAAAATTGAAGGCGTTCTTTCCAATTCGATTGTGATAGTCATTTCCCTTGGTCAAATGGAACCAAATCTCCCTCACAGAGTATTCCCGCCAACATATACATATCTAACGTCGTAACTCTTATAAACAACATTTTAAAATTAAATTTCGGCTAATCGATAGTTTTTATACATAATCTAAATTTATGTGAATCCTAAAGTTTGTATATAAAACCAAAAATAAAATCCAAAAAATGAATTAGAGAACAAAAAAACTTACCTTAGTCGAAATCCTTAAAATAGAACGTATTTGTAGTCTTCCACCAATGTTCTAATAGTACTTGAACAACTTGAGACCTATGGTTTAAATAATATAAACGACACTAAGGATATCTTCGAATTCTCTCCTTAACTGCATTAGGAAGTCACCCAAACGCCGTACTTAACTCAGTCCATCCAGCTCTTAGCTTGAAAAAACGACTTCTCTCTTGATGGCCCGATATATGGTCCTCGAATACAATAACGCCCGCTTATTTTCTAACATTTTGGAACTCCACCTTTTTATCCTGATTTCATTCCAATTCACTCGTTAGGGTGCTTCGTGTTTTCCCTTTTATGTTTTCTTTTTTTCTTTAGCCAACCCATTGTGGCAGAAGAATTTTTAGAGTAAAGACTTTAGAAACAAAATTAGAAAAAATTTTGTGAAGGAGATTGTGATGAAATTGTGAAGGAAGATGTGTTATTTTTAGGAGGAGGAAAGTTGGTCGGTGGCGACCTAGTTTCCGTCGAGCGACAAAGTTTTGATCGTTGGCGATCAAATTACTATATTTTCCATAGTGACACGGCTAATTTGGCCTCCCACCTGGTATAGTAAACTAACCAATTCATCCATGTGCATATAAACCTGGCCTTAAAAAAGTTACTAGTAGAGATATGAAATAAATCTCTGAAATAAAATCTCTGTCGTAATCTGCAAATTAATACATATGCCAGTTTGAAAGACCTTACTCGGAAGTCGATGTCACTATAATGCATTGGTAAAGAATTTAAAACTCGTCGAGACCAAATTCTACGTCGATAAAAAAAATATACCGTTTGTCCAACGGATTTTCCTGTTTCCGATGTGCAGGTGATTAAAATGGGCAAACCAAGCCATTTCCTATGTGCATACGACTTGGCCTCGGTCTAAATCTTTTCTGAGTTTTGTCTCTTTGTATAGCTCTCTGGTTTGGAACTATAAGGTCCGAGTCAATAATATTGTCTGAAATACCTAGGGTTTTAGTGAAACCCTAACAAACCGAGAGAATGGAAGATGATGTCATGGGGGGGTTGATGAGTATAGAAGTGGAATTAGAAGAAGTTCAAGGTATGGTTGTAAAAATTAACAAAAATCATTCGAATCTCTTATATCTCTTGATTAATATCAGTTATATGAAAATGGAAATGATGAAAATTGTTGTGATAATTGCTCAGACCAGATAAAGATATTGCTTTATCGGCAAGAAAAATTGTACGAGCGGCAATCTGAATTGAAGTCGCTATTGGATGAATGCAAAACATCTGGAAGTCCTTCAGGTGTTGGCGTTTCATTTTCTGTAGAGAATTGGTCTGGGCAGTTCGAATGGGATTCTAGAGCTGATGATGTTAGATTCAACATCTTTGGGATACCCACATATCGTGCAAATCAGCGAGAGGTTTGTCCAAAACACTTTCCACATTAGTATTTGTATAATAGTACTACATATGCACTTAACCTGCGGCGGTGGATAGATAATAAATGCAGTAATGAGTGGGAGGGATGTCCTGGTGATAATGGCCGCAGGTGGTGGCAAGAGTCTATGTTACCAACTTCCTGCCCTTCTCCAAGATGGTGTGGCTCTTGTCGTCAGTCCTTTGCTTTCTCTTATTCAGGATCAGGTAATAATATTTGTTTACGCTTTTAAGTAAACACCTCTTCATTTTTCTTTTTCTTTATTGAATTTAACTACAGCTATTGGTTCAGGTAATGGGTTTGACAGCTTTAGGAATTCCTGCTTACATGTTGACATCGGCAACTAGTAAGGACAATGAGAAATTTGTATACAAGGCTCTTGAGAAAGGTGAAGGAGAGCTTAAGATCTTATATGTCACGCCAGAAAAGGTATCAAAGAGCAAGAGATTTATGTCAAAGCTTGAAAAGTGCTATAATGCTGGTCGTCTTTCTCTTATTTCAATTGATGTGAGTAAATTACATCTTCTTCGTTTTTGTGATGTTTGTGTACATCGGCATTATATATATCTAGTCGTTAAGTTACTAACATATTGATCTGAGCAGGAGGCCCATTGCTGTAGTCAGTGGGGCCATGACTTTCGTCCTGATTACAAGAACCTTGGAATTTTGAAGACTCAGTTTCCAAATGTTCCAATAATTGCTCTTACTGTAAGTGTTTACTTTGTCATGGCAGATTCCAAATGATCTTTTATTTGTTTGTCAGGGATTCATTGCTAAAATCTTTTGTTGACTAATTTATTTCTCAGGCAACTGCTATCAAAAAAGTCCAAACAGATCTGATCGAGATGCTACATATTTCAAAGTGTGTAAAATTTGTCAGCACAGTGAACAGACCTAATCTATTTTATATGGTATTACCCATTTGCTTTATATTATCTTAATTCTGGACAGTATTCCAGTCACCTTCTTGGAGACGATAAACACAATCACTTTGCAGGTACGAGAGAAATCTTCTGTAGGGAAGGTGGTCATTGATGAAATTGCAGAATATATACAAGGTTCCTATCCAAATAATGAATCTGGGATTGTTTATTGCTTCTCGAGAAAGGAATGTGAGCAGGTATGTCCAATTTTGTGAAGTTTTATCTATCATGTATAATTTCCTTGGTTTCCTAGTGTTGACATCTTTTTGAATCAATCTTGCTATGGCCAAGAGGATGAATTTCAGGTTTGACCATAGTTGAACATTAAGCAGTGTATGAGGGTTTTGTGAGTCATAGGTTTCCTTACTACATTAAGTGCATTCCAGTGCAACTACTGGAAATTGAAGTGTTTCTCTCCAGGGAACTTATGCCATCCACAGTTTGTATGAGCATTGATTGTTGTGGAAACCTCAATGAAATTTCCACTTTCCCCCATTAACATCAAATCATGGTACAGAAATGGGAATCGAATTTGGAGATCATAATTTGAACTGGACCATGGCGTTCCTAATTATTACCTATGTTTCTGTAACTTGTATCAATTAAGTCCAAATAATGGGTGCCTAGACTAAAAATATTCTCACCGACACTAATTTTATTAGGTATAAGTTCATATGTTGAATTACAATATAGACTAACCAACGCACAAAGAACTCAAGCGCTTGGTACTTCATTTAACAAATTATTACACAAAATTTGCATTTGCCATTAACTTATTTCTCATCAATTGAAATAAATTTTAATTGTCTGACAAGTAACAATATCAACTGTATTATTTTGTATTCTTGGTCATTCTGATACTTCATATGAAAGTAGGTTGCACATGAATTACGTCAACGAGGAATTTCCACTGATTATTATCATGCAGACATGGATGTAAATGCTCGTGAAAAAGTTCATATGCGGTATTTTATTCCCTGATCTATTTCTAAAATATAACTACTCTGATTGAATCAGTTAAACCTCTTAGTGTCATTCTTATTTTTGTTTTGCATATAAAGTCTGATTTGCTTCCAAGTTATTTGGAGACGCATGTCAGAATCTCTAAATGCTACGAATTATGGTTCTGTATTTCAGTTTAACCTTAGGACCAAGGGGCTGAGCCGGTCAATAAAAGTCCACTACGAGCTGTTAGTTAAATTGGCTTACTAGATCAAGGGATCCACTAGTGGGCAGTTTAGACCATCAACTTCATAATCAACGTACTACCAGCACTGTTTCGTTCTTGTAAAATTTTTGATACTCGTTGATTAGTGATGATCGATAATGTGTCATGCCTGTACAGTGTATCATTTTTAATTTGTTATTTTATTGATAACTCTTGATTTTTTATTTTATGGTTTAGGTGGAGTAATAACAAGCTGCAGGTCATTGTGGGCACGGTATGGATTTGTCTCTTTTTTCCTTATTAGTTTATTAGATATGCGCTGATGCCTATTTAATGTTTTATTTTTTTTCACTTCACTTATTTGCATTTTTAAATCGACATTCCTACTTCATCACTCTACAAAACTATCTTCCTGCGTTGCGTTTAAAGAGTTACCGCTAATTTATCTGAGATGATACAGCTGTTATTGAAGCCCTTCAAGAACGCTCAAAAACTATTACTGACAAATAAATGTTAGTGACACGCAAAAAGAAAGATGAGCCACATAGGTGGAGATGCACATGAATGATCTTTAGGGAATCTGCTTTATATGTTAAGGAATAGATTGTGTAAAAATCCAAAATGTTGAAAATTAATCACAGCAGAGGGTAATATGCATAATTGGATTATGTAATGGAAACATACTCGATGATCTCGAGAACAATTGTTCACATATTTATTAGTCGAAATTGTTGAGGCCAATAGTTACTTAAAACCCTTTGAGAACGAGACTTAGCTCATGACTCTCTTAACATCTCTTGCAATGTGTAGGTAGCTTTTGGCATGGGAATTAACAAACCAGATGGTAAGTTCTATCTACTATATATGTTTAAGAACCTTAAGCTACTTCTCTATATGTATTTCTTTCTCCTGGCCATTTTATTTTTGCACCATGTGAAGAGGATGCACAGCTTGTGTATACATACACCAGTATATACTAGACTTGTTACACAAGCTGGTGTATGGACAATTGGACATTGGTTAAGATGTTAAAGCATCTGAAAAGTGCCTTCACGATCGAAACTCACATTATTTTCTTGTAGTCAGGTTTGTCATCCATCATAGCCTGAGTAAATCAATGGAGACATATTACCAGGTATTCTTCGGGTACGTACTTAGAGTGCTTACCTTATATAAAGTCTTTTTCTATCATTAACTAAATCTGACCGCAGGAAAGTGGCCGAGCTGGGCGGGACGGGCTTCCTTCTGAATGTTTGCTCTATTTTAGGCCCGGAGATGTTCCTCGGCAGGTAGTGTTGCTCTCCATTATGTTTTAAGTGTTATTGAGGGTGTCCTTTCTTTCGATACTTTTTTGAGACTTGGTTTTTATCTAGCCAGAGTTCGATGGTCTTCTACGAGAATTCTGGTTTGCAGAACCTGTATGTCATAGTAAGATATTGTCAGGTAAGTTAATGATTATTGATTACTCGTGTCTAAGTTGTCATGATGGTGTTACCTGTATGTTTTTTTTTTGGCGGTCAACTTACATCATCTAATCAACCCTATGCATCACACCATTGTACATATTACATAGCTGCAGAATTATAAAGATCTAAAGTCTCTTCTCTCCGTGACAGTCCAAACGAGAGTGTCGTCGAAGCTCTTTTTTCAGGCACTTTGCTGAGCCTATACGAGATTGCAATGGTACTGAGTGTTAAAATTTTTCCTTTTCAAATTAATTTAGCTTCTGTAGTAGCAGCACTGCTAGAGGCTATTCAATCATGTGAAGCTTAAGGTGTTACCTTCTTTTCAGGAATGTGCGACAACTGTGCGTATGGAAGGGATCTTAAGGAAGTGGATGTCACGCGTATGGTTTCTCTGACTTCCTTTATAACTATTTATTTGTTTATCCTTCTGCCTACATTTAGAGAATGCATTATCACATATTTCCATTTCTGGCTTGTTGGAGATTATTAAGTGTTAACTCCCATTACAACATCAATTTCAGGTCATGCAAAAGTTATGATATCTATACTGCAGGAAGTGCAAGAGAGTGAACAGAGAGCAACTATGTTGCAACTAATGGACAAGGTGAAGGTCAAGCATAAGGAACTAGGTACCTACATTTCTTTGATTACTCTCTTTTTCCAATTGCTATGGATTTGTACTTGGGAGTCTAGGTGTTGCTATGTGAGCTTTAAAATACTCAATAGTGTGGCGCCCACTACATGTATTGTCTATTTTTTTTTAATGATGCTTGAACTCTGACTTCAAATTTACATGTAGCACTTGAGCTCTCTCTTTCTTACTTCATAGAGTTGGTATTCGGGGATCGTAAAGTATAACCATTCAAGTTGGGTGTTCTTATCTCTGCAGCTTCTGAGTTAAAGAGAGAGGAATCAGAGCAGCTTATCGTTCAGCTACTCTTGGATCGTGTTTTGGTGAGTTTTGATCCTGGATATGTTTTTTTGTCAACTAAGCATGTAATGTTTCAGATTAACAATAAGATGGGAATTTACTTTGAGATAGGGGGGGCTGTTGAGAAAACTATAGATGGTAGAGCAACTCTCTCAGACTCCCTCAATATTTTGTAGAATTGGCCGCTAAGATATAGCTTTGACTTGGTCCTGTTTGTCAGTCAAGCTTCAGTCTCACACTCCTACACAAACTGTTGTTGTATCTATGAATGTGTAGTCTCCCCCTGTCAATGTGAATATTACGTTTGAGGTTCTCTTTTTCCTGTTTCTTTGTAGAAAGAAGAGTTTCAGCACACAGCATATACAACAAATGCTTATGTAACAATAGGACCGCTGTGGAAACAAGTACATACAGGAAGAAAGACAGTTAAACTAGAAATTTGCAGCGGAATAAAGGGAAACACTGGTAACAAAAAAGCTACTAAACACACTGTGTCATTATCAGGCTTGGAAGTAAAGCTTGATGAACTACGTAGAGAACTCTCTTCCATTCATGGAGGAATATTCCCACACTCTGTCTTCTCGACTCAACAAATCAACATGTTAAGCTCCCAAAAACCTACTTCGGATGAGCAGGTATGCACTCTACCTTAACTATCATACAGTAAACAAGTCAGTGTATCACGGGTTCTTGGTATCCGCTATAACGTTCTTTCTTAGGTACGATGCAATTTATGACGAGTGGCTTTGGTGTTGTGTATACACAATTTTACCGTGCACTTTTAAAGATCCCATTGCCAGTTCAACCATCCATGATGATTAATACCTCACAGATCTTAATTCTTTACAATTCATTCCTCTCTTGTTCTAGAAAGGCTATAGAGCCATTACTTCTCACCTTAGAAATAAATGTTTTCAACTATGATATGCGAGGGTTACTTCTGCTTCCTATGTTATGCATGCTTAACTGAGTATGTATGTGTTGTTTGTTACAGTTGGAAAGTATAATTGGCAAGCTGAAGACGGAGAAGTATGGTAGCAGAATTCTCAAACAAATCCAGAACTTTGTGGAGCAGTGTGATGGTGATCTGCCAATTGAAGTTGATCAACCTGAAAACAGACCTAGCAAGAGATTCAAGAGACAAAAGGCTCCTGTTCTCATTGAGAGTAGCGAAGATGAGGATGAAGTTCTGTTTAGCAAGAGATTGAAGAGGCAAAAGCCTCCTGTTTTCATTGAGAACAGTGAAGATGAGGGATAAAATTCTCTTTAGATCTGAAAACAGCGAGACTCTGCATTTAGCTTAGTCTTATGCTCCTCGTGTATATTGGCATTTTTTGTAGCGGAAATGCTATTCTTCTCTCTTTTCCTCCCAACTCTCCTCCGTGATGATGTGTCTGTTGGAATTTCAGCTCCTTAACCTCTATGCTTCAATACTAAACTTCATATAAAGCTAACAACATTCTGAAATCATACTTGAACCTAGTATTAGCATACTCAAAATTACACATAAACAACACCATACGTAGCAAGAACACTACATATAGTACATATCCAAAACAGATTGAGCAATAAGGAATTAGAACAAATACAACACTAAACTTTCATGACTTATCATCTTCTATTTCCTCGTATTATTTTTTGATGGATGAAAACAAATTTTTGTTTATAAAATCCATGTCACTCCAACCTTTGTATTGTGAGTTGGAGAACACCTCTTGGCTATAAAGAACACCTCATAGGAATGTCAAGCTAGTGGACATGTCATGCTAATCTTTAACCTTATCTAATATTTATCTTAAGCTAGTCATTAATGTATTATTAAGCCATAAACAAACCATAATACGGAGTATGACTAATTCAACTTAACTTAATCTAAATAAAATTTACTAAACAAACCATAATGCGGAGTATGACTAATTCAACTTAACTTAATCTATTTAAACTAATAGAAATTTATAACGCAAAATACAATATATAAACAGTGTCGTCCCATGTGGATAAAATCCACCAAACTTCCAAAAAGCAAGTCATATAAGAACTTCGGCTGAAATTTGGGTAGGAAATTAGATTTTTGAATTTTGAAAGTCAGTATTATAATTTATTTATTTTATAGAAAATACATATTATAATTTAAGATCATACAAATTTTCATTAAACCTCCTGTAAGGAAAACGTTCTTGCATTGTTTCTCCCTCTGTTATGGAGAAAGAAGAACAAATTGGATTTAAATTTTGTTAAACATGCATCTGTGCGAAATAGTAGAAGAGGAATCTCCAAATACAAAAGATATGGTAAACAAACGGTTATAACTGAATTCAGGCAATTTAGATATGTCTTTGATGGTAAGATTATAATGAGATATGGTGGGTTTTATGAGAGGAATGTTGTTTTCTAATTGAATCTAAGACATCATGTAGAAAGAATCTATGCCTAAGACTTGTTTGATAAAACGTCACTTACAAAATGTTGTTTTTTAACTGTTGATATCTAGCTTCTTTTTGTTGATCTAGGATGGAATCCCTGCAAAGTCAGGTTGGATTGATGTTCATGGACTTGAATCCTAATATAAATCTTAGTGTTGGTATGGGGTCTAAGAGTATTGATGATGCACGTGAGTTTTATAAAATGTTTGGGAAAGAAAACGGCTTTCCGGTGATGAAGAGCACAATTTAAAAAGATATCGCAGGAGACATAAGAAGTTACACATTCACCTGTGCTCGAGCAGGTCAGTGTGATTCTACCACTGAGAAACTGATAAGCATATAATTTATATATTTTTATTATCGTTCTTGCACTTAACTGCTAGATTTTGTGGAAATTACCTTATATTAGTCTTGTTTTCTATGTTTTTTTGTCTCTCTAGGTGATTATCTAAAACAAATGGAAAGAGCACTATAAAAGTATCGATGGAGTGAAGTGCCTAAGGACCCAGGACCAAGTCGTGTGAATGAGTTGCGACAAAATGAATAAAAACAAGTTCAGAATATTCACTGCCATGATGGTGACCGAGGAAATATATGTTTCTCTAAAGGTCAGGTGTCCGGAAAAACCAGAATTATCAGAGGGTCAGGTGTTCGAGAAAACCAAATCTAGAAACTTTAAATTTTCTCGGGTGGGGTATGCGAGCGAGAAAATACAGATTCTCGACCACTCTGGTGATCGAGAAAGTTGAGTGAGATGAGTATTTTTGATGGGATTTTATGCTATTTTTGAGTTTCAGTGAGTTTCCGAAACCTAGTATGACCGGTATTCAAGCATGGGCGCTCTTATACTTGATTTTTTATATAAGAAGACTTCCTAGACTCTATAAAAAGGGACCATATCGTATCGTATCGTATCATCTACAACACAAAAACAAAATGTGTTGGGAGCGAATTAAGGTTTTCCCCTTTAAGGGGAGAACCGTGACACTTTTTTTTTTCTTCTTCCTATCTCTTGTACATTTTCCATGTGTTTTGAGAAAGTTATGCGTAGGTAACTTTCTTTTATGGTTGGGGATGTAATTGGAAGTGCTAAACTTGTGAATCAATCTGGCTGATTTCATGTTACAGATCTCTTTTATTGCTTAGGTTCTACTGTTAATATCGCATGTATGATTGAAGACTTGCTAATAGTATCTCAAGTCAGGTTTTTATATATTTTGTTTTTGTAAAAGAAGAAGAAAAAAAAGAGAGACTTTAGGAGATTTTTGAAAAACCTTAGATTCACTCAACCAAAATGAGTGATTTTAGTGAGAAATTTGAGGTGATTGAATCCTTATATGATATAGAAACCAAACTTTACATGCCTCATGATGAAAATCGTGATTTACCCGACCAAAGATTGATTTCTTTTGCTTTCAGACCCATTTATGGTTGAGTTTTTCCCTTCGTAGCCAACCGTACGACTAATTTACGGTTAGGTAATGATGAATTTCTAACCGTAACTGGGGTTTCCCAATTTTTAACCAGTTACGGCTGGATTTGATATACCAAAACCCAATCGTAAAAAGCTCCTTCAACTTTTTTATTTTTTTAATTTTTATAATTAAAGTCGGGTTTTTCAAAAACCTGCACGTAAAATCTTCAGAAATGCAGTTACAGTTGGGTTTTTAAGAGCTCCCAACCGTAACACCTTCAAAATTTGATTTTACGGTTGGGTTTTGTTCAAAAACTCAACCGTAAATTTCACTAAAAAATTAATTTTTACTAAAAATAAATCAATCAAACAATTTTCAAACACAAAAAGAGAAATAAAATGTGGAATTTGTCGAATAATACCTAACATAAGTCATGCGTTTTTGTTGGGGAGTTTGAAATTTTTCCACCGATTATTTTTTGGATTTCTTGATTGGGTTGTTGATGATGTTTAATTTGTTGGTTGGGTTGTTGCTGATGATGTTCAAGAGAAGAAGATGAATAATTTTTGATTAGAATAGGGTTTTGATTCAGTTATTAGGTTTTAATTTTAGAAGAAGGATAATTTAGACATTTAACTATTATTTAGAACATCCCCTAAGAGCGTCCACAATGGCGCGATTAAAACACGGACTAAAGACCAAATACAGTCTTTGGTTCGGAAAATTGAAGCGCAGCGGCGCGACCAAATACAGTCTTTACTCCAGAAATTCAACTGTAGCAGACTAGATTTGGGATTTTTTCCGGACTAAACTTGGTATAGTCGGGCGGGCTCGTAGTGTTCCGCCTAGCATCAAGCGGCTTCGTAGTGAACCGCCTGACACGAAGCGTTATTCTGGGACAACGCTCAAAAAGACGAGCGGTAACCTAGGAATACGCCTGATCAAGCGCTAACCTAGAACTACGCTTGATGGAACGAGATTTTAGGATCACGCCCACTAACAGGCGTAACGCTAGAATACCACCCAGTTTGAGCGTAACCCTAGGATACCGCCCATATCGGCGCGCCCCTAGGAGTCCGCCTGGCTACTATCCATGATTTACAAATTCTTATGTTAGTTTAAATGTTTAGTTAGTTTGGAGGGAAATGGGAAGTTTAAATGTTTAGTATGCTTAATGTTTAGTTAGTTCAAATTGGAGGGAAATGGTTTGTTTAAATGTGTTTGGTATTCACATTTGGTGGGGCGGGATGCTAGCAACTCGCTTGGAATCCCATGCGGAGCGCTTGGACACCGCCCGTCTCTTTCTTCTCACACGCTCCATTTGCACAAGTGATAATCGACCAGGCATGATTCTGGGACACCGCCCCATCAGGCGATTCTCTAGTGCTCCGCCCGTCTCTTGGACGTGGTCCTAGGACACCGTCCATCAGCAGACGTTATCCTCCGATTCCGTCCCACATCGAGCGTTACGCTAGGAATCCGCCTAGCTCAAGCGTTATGCTAGGATTATGCCCGTCTCAACAAGCGGTACGTTGGGACACCGCCCAACACCAGACGTTACATTAGAACACCGTCCGACCACTTACGACTGTTCTTGGATCTGACCAATTTTTAATCTTTGATCGTTTGGGATACTGGTCTCATTATGGACGCCCTAACAAACTATTTGGGTTCTTTCAATCCTGAAAAAATCCCTCAATTAAAACCATAAGCCCCTGTCCGAAACTTTTTTCTTTTAAGGATGACCGGTGGATGGCCCAAACTCTGGTGGGTTCACACTTCGCATCAACAGCCACGTCCGCCTGGACTCCTCTGAACCACGAAACTATTATAACTACGTAACAATAAATAAATAAAATAAATCCGCAGTGATTTCCATGGCGAAAAAAAATCCTCATAAATCCCTGAAAAATCCTTTCTTCATCGATTCTTACATATTAGTCTTCACAGTGATCTGTTTCTTGACATTCACATCCACCCTAGCAAAGAAATCCCCTCGTTCAGTAACTGAAACTGAGGTCAAAGAGAAGAAGAACATATGTTATGCAGATATCGAAAGGTATTAATAAATATATCCCCAATCTTCCCCTTCTGTTTAGTTCTACTTTTGTAGTGTTTTACAGATTCATTTATATTTATGTAGTGGATTTTGGGGTTGGAACTGTAAATCATCAATGATAGAGAAAGAAAATTGTGCATTGAAATGTCTGTCTCCTCAATGTTACGAGCTCGTCTACGAAAGCGATCCAGTAAGTTTAAATTCAATTGCTTTCTGGTTGTTATAGGCTTTTATTTATTGACCAATTTATCATATGTTGCACTGTGGATTGCTTAAAATCCTTAAAGAGGAATCTGTTTTTGGATGATTAGTTAGTTGGCTCTTTATTTGTCATAGTTAGGATAATACTAATCTTAGGATCTAACAATTTCGGAGTTGATTCATTCTGTGAGTTCTTTTCCGTATTCAGCTGGAAGAAGGAGAGAAGGATTATGCTAGAAGTCAAGAGTACAAGTTTTGTATGCACAGGTACTTATATTAGCACGGTGCTTCGAATTTTGTTTGCTATATCCATATTCTCTTTCCTTGTTGAAATCAAGTTCTAACTCTAGAATCGTGGTAGCACTAGGAGATAATGGACTAGGTTTCCCTTTAGATCTTTTATCATGTGGTGAAGAAATGACACTATTGGATAGGAAACTTCATAGAACGTCTATGTACTTGTTAGTTTCGATAGTTGAGCAAAAAGAAACACCAGTTGGTTTCTATAATTGACCAGGAACTCTTACTCCAGTAACTCTTTATCAATCAAATTTGAAATTATGTAATTAGATCCTATGAAACACTTAAGTTTTCATGTTCAAAATAAATATTGGTTCACTGATGCAATAAAGTTATGTGAAGATGATTGAGAGTTGAAGTACTTTTTTCCTCTTTTACCCAGTGATAGTTGGTTATAAATTGGAACGAAGAGCTGTTTATGTTCCTAATGCTGCAGGTTGATATACCAATTGCTTTTAACTAAACTGTATCTGCAGCTTTGATGTATCGATGCATTAATGTATGTTGTTGTACTCCTTGCTCTCTACTATAATCTCCCTTGACCTACTTTAACAAAGATAAACCAATTCTCTCACCTTTGATTGACCTGATTATTATCTTTAGTAGCTTAGACTCACATGCTAAGTTTACCATATCTGTGTTGCTTAGAGTTAAAGGTTACGGACATCCAACTCAAAACCAAACCATTTGGCAATGAGTGGAGCGGCCCTTCCATATTATATTTAGTGTTTATTAAGGGGATATTAACAATGTGGGACTAATATCCTTCACACGCCCCCTCACGTATAGGACACTCTCTGTGGACCTCTAACACGTGGACCTTTGTATGGGTGGGCGTTGGGCTTACTCTCATACGGCCTAGCTCTGATACCACGTTAAAATAGATAAAAGAGTATATGTAGCTTGTTTTATTAAGATGAAACTCATGTATTTATAACCTGTTACAATCCTATCTCAACAAACTCCACAGAGTTTTGAATAACAAGAATTACAAACAGATGCACAATATCTGGTGGAGATAAAGTTGGATCTCTGACTTAGCTAGGTGATGATTCTAACTTCCCTGAGGACTAGGTGAGCTATGGGTTACACATAAAACCATCAAATGATATGTCTTTACATGCCTACACGGATGCGGATTGGGATGGAAATCTTGATGATAGACAATCAACAAGTGGGTATTGTATTTTCTTTGGGGGGAACTTAATTTTGTGGAGTGCCAGAAAACAGAAGGCAGTATCACAGTCGAGTACTGAAGTAAAGTATCGTGGAATAGCCATTGCTACATCAGAGATTATTTGGATACAATCATTGTTAAAGAAGTTGGGAGTAAGCATTTCTCCACCAACCAAGTCTGTGGTGTGATAATTTGGGCGCGACTTATCTTACTGTGAATCCAATCTTTCATGTACGAACAAAGCATATAGAAATTGATTATCGCTTTGTATGTGAAAGAGTTGCAAGTAGAGAACTTCAGGTCAAGTTTATTTCTTCTAAAAATCAATTCGCAGACATTTTTACCAAAGGTTTAGCTTTTCCAAGGTTTCAGTTTGTAAGGGCCAAGTTAAACATCCACCAACTCACGTTTAACTTGAGCGGGAGTGTCAAGGATAATACATTGTCAACTGAGTCCTCAGGGAAGTTAGAATCCTCACCTAGCTAAGTCAGAGATCCAACTTTATCTCCACCAAATATTGCGCATCTGTTTGTAGTTCTTGTTATTCAAAACTCTGTGGAGTTTGTTGAGATAGGTTGTAACAGGTTATAAATACCTGAGAGTTTCATCTTAGTAAAACAAGCTGCAAATATTCTCTTTTATCTATTCTAAGTCTAAGAGCCTGTACCATACTGAATTTTCTAGGTAAAGCACCAGGCACCAGCAAATAATTTTTCATGGAGTTAGACTCAATTGAGCACTTCTTCTTGATATTCATTCTCTAAGTTATTCATCTCTTTTAGTCGGACGCGACATATTGAAATACTATGTTTTGTTGAGAAAAGGCAAAAAGGTCATATCGTTTGTCACTCTCTCATCCTTACCAAAATTATGTACTAAACTATAGTTGCCCACATGGATCCATCTGTTCTTTTTATTTCTGTAATTTGGTCTTCAGTAGTAATGATAGATACTTCCTTGCCTTTTGACAATACTCATTGGCACTGATACTGTTACGTAACTTCTCCTAAGATTTGTTTGTGTTCTATCTTGGTTGAATATCCATTAACGACCTATTTATTAGAGAACTAGACATAAAGTTTTGATTTCATTTTGATCTATACCCTTGCAGGATATCAATGGGAGAAAGCATTGATGGTATCAGAGGCTCCTTTGATGTATAGGATTATCCAAGCTACATACAAGTATTCTTTCACGATCTTTCTGCTCAAAATTCTGTGCACGTGTGTGTAAGTTTGTCACAATGTATGATACTTGTATATTGGTGCATTCTTTTGACTTTCACCATTCATATACTTTTTACAGGTTGTGAGGTCTAGACTACACAATACAACTCTTTAGATAATGAATACTACTCATGGTTTTGTACAATAAATGCCATTCTCAGATTCTTGTGTACGGAATCCTTCAGGATTCTTATGAACTTTCATGAATCACTTTGATCAATTGGCGTTCGATGTTTTTTTTCTTAGCCTCCATTTTGTCCCTGAAGGCAGTCCATCTCGAAATCAGGTCAAGCAAGTATAGAAGCATCCTCTGGGAGATCAATTTCTGGGGGTATAGCCTAGTTCTATTTTGTTTTGTTTATTCATGTTTGTCGAATGTTCAGGTTCGTTCCATTCCATTTTACGGTCTCTTCTGTTGGAGTGCCAAGTCATGCTAAATAGTTTGTCGAATGTTCAGGTTCATTCCATTCCATTCGACGAGTCAATAATATGGCAGCTGACAAGCTTGCTAAGTTTGCAAGGTCTCATCTTTGTAATCATCAATGGTAGTATACTCCACCTGATGTAATCTGTTGATCCTTTGTACGTTGTTGCTTTTATGAATGAAATCTCTTGTTTGTGTTTCCAAAAAAAAAAAGTTGAATTGCTAATCAGATTGAATTAGTGTGAAATCTCATCTTCATCCTACACTGTGGTGACCTAACAGCCACAAGTTCATGTAATCCTATCAAGTGGAACCTATTCGATAGTTAAACCAAACCAACGACTCTAGATTAGTAGGTATAACCTGTGGGAAAGAAAGTTAACAAAGATACACATCAGCTTTTCAAAATTTGAGTGATAGAAAGAAACGAGAGGCTCTGAAACCCTAGGTTCCACTGTGTTCAGTGTGTCTAGGTGTATTTCATTACAACTACAAGTGCAACCAAATTTCTGCCGAGACCCAATTAGAACACTAGACTCCAGGATAGTCAAATACCAAATCTTTTCTGACTAAAGATGTGACTTGAGTAGTTTGATATTTGAAACAAGGAGCACATTCTTTTCTGACTAAAACATAAAGCGAAACAAAAACCATACAGTGTAAAATTGACTGTAACAGATGTTTCAAGCAGATTTAGTTTGAGTGGCGAATTATTGCCATATATGTAAAAGTACACACTTTTCAAAGTGCAACCAACATCCAAGATGAAGTTACCCAAAATGAGCTCAACTAAATTGCTCGATCATCTCTTTCACTCTGCCAATTCGACTGGGTTTCGAGCTTCAACTTCTTTCAATTTCTCCAAAACTGAAACACGTCCATCCATTGATTCATACAGCTCTTTCGCCTAGAGAAAATAATAAAAACCATTGAAATTAAATCAAACTTTAGGCTGTAGCACATCCGAGTCCCCTCTATATAAAGATTATTCACATATTTCTACAAGATTGCCAAGAGTACGGCTAACAAATCACATTGGCACAACAATTGTAGTCTGAGTATGCCACATTGCCACATACCAGTCAGTGACATATTTTGTGTTCTTATCCCACAAGAGAAAGCTCTAATTCGAAAGAATAGACAATTAATAGCAAAAGTGAGATGCCGGGAATGTCATGCCATGAATACATCGAAAAACTACACTTTTCAATTCTACCTATCAATTTTTGCTACAGGAATCATATGCGGAGATGAACTCCCACAGTCCTGCCTTCACACGAGCTAGAAGTAGGAAAGTTACATCCTCCTTCCCTTTGCCCTTCTACAAGAAGGGTCGTAGATCTCAAGGTACTAATACAGCAACAACATCTTAAAGTTCTGCTTTTATCCACTCTAGACAACCAAAAAATTTTTTTGCTCACCAAAATTTTTGTTTTGATATATGCTGCTGGATAATAACCATTTTGGCTTCCTATCCCCCAATCATTAGAATGAATGACTATTCACATGTTATCAAGTTGGGGCCTAACCTTGTGTTAGAAGTGTGTGGCAAATTATATAAAATTACATACAGAAGTGGGGAGATGTAGAACATAGACAAACGGTTGATCTGATTTATATTCAGTTCATACAAAGTGATTGGTTGGGGGGAAGGAAAGAATGTGGCATTAACTTACCGCAACTCCAACATAAAGCCTGTATTTTGAAAGAGACGTAAGGAACCATTAATCAGCTTGCCAGCTCTCAGTAATCCTAGTTAGCTAACCTAGACCATCAGTTAAAACCATTCTCCAATTCTGAACCCTAGAAGCTGCGCAGTGCACGTTTGTAAGATATGTAAAGGTTGTCATGACTGTCATTGATAGTTTCATGTTTAACAAAACAGTAGTTTGTCCAGTATAATGCTAACCAGAAACTCGAGACTACCATATACCATTAGCTATCTATTTTAATTTATATTTATTCTTTGATCAGCTACCATTAGGTCTCTATCTCCCCGTTATTTCTCCCTTTTTGTATAGATATTCCAATTCAAATCACATAACAAGTTGCAGTAAACACAAATGATAAGTAAGTGTAAGCTGGAAACTTGGAAAACACACGAAAATACAGAATCATACTTAATAAATAAACAGGACCAAGACTAGCCAAGCATACAAGAAACATTTCATATCAAAGCATAGATCTGACCCCGACAATTTTAAGTTGATCTCTTAGTCTCTTACTCTACTTCACAGCCTAAAGTTTTCATAATGTTTACATCCATAGCTCGTCAGTATCGGCGATTGATAACAGAAAAAGAGTTCCTGCTGCGTCTTGATTGAATTTCAAATTTTTGCTGAAAAATACTAAGTATAAAAACCCAAACAATAGCATTAAAAGAGACCAATATGTTAAAATGTAGGTTAGTCTCTCGTCAATGCTCTGCAAATCTGTACTGTAATTTCCTGGGTACTTGTCGAACAATACAAATTACGTTTCCTCTTCTAGATAGTTCAAATTTTTTAAAATTCTAATCCTTCAAAACCTTAATTATACCTTAACACTGCTTAACAAACCCTAGATACTGTTTAGACGAAGTGATTTCCATGTCATTTCATACTGTAACCTAACACCGTTCCTTAGTAATCAGAAATTGGCAAACCCTAGAGTAACAAATATTGTTCTTTCCTTAATAACATTCAGGGAAAACCAGAAACCCCATTTTCAGGGGAAATCAAATCGCAGTATATAATATGAGTATAAAATGGTTTTCACATAAACAAACGAAGAAATCTAATTTGGAAATAAGAAAACATAACCCTAACCTGTTTAGAGATGGCTTCATAAGCAACCTTATAATCCTTGTGAAGGACATAAAGACCCGCGCCGGAGGCTGTAGCTGCTCCTACGAAGAACGATGCTAGCCTTACTCTCAGAACGTAACCCATTCTCTCTCGTGATAAAATCAGATCGAATTGTGTTTGTTGAAATTTTCCGACGAGAGTTGGACGAAAATTAGAACTTGTATGTATTTTTTATTTTATTTTTAATTATGAAAACAGCCTTTATATTAACAAGGAGAAAGTACTGAGTACTACAGACGCCGCGTTGCTTATATTACTCTTTTTTTTAATAAGAAAACAGAGTAAGCTGGATCAGCTACTCATTGATACGGAGTAAGCTGGATCAGCTACTCATTGATACGAACGTTCAGGGCTAAAACTAAAACCATGCAAAGAGCCCTCTTTTGGGTACAAAATGCTCTCATTGTCAGAGATATCAATCAACTGGAGAACTGTAGATAATTGTAATAAGTTTGTGCCTTTCCAGTTTAAATCGTCTAAGTTACTCGAATTAACTGTTAATGTAGCTAAACCTATTACCATCTTTGCACTTCATTTTGATAAACCTCCTCAATAGCTGCTAGAGTTGTATCATCTTGAGCTTGAAAATTGATATTGGCCTTCAACAACTCTTTCCCAAACTTCACAGCTATTTCTGATCCTCTCCTAGCTATGTTGCCTCTAGTGATATAGTCTTTGTAGGTCCTTGCTCTCATACAGTTCCTTGAGAAGGACATGGCAACAAGAGCAAAGTTAGTATACAAATAAATATTATTGTTAGCCTCACTGGAGTTGACATCCAGGATGCTGAGACTTATAGTAGCCCCAAACTTTTCTCTGTATTGTCTGATTATCCTTTTTCTAAGTTTGAGAGTCTTTCTTGTAGTAAACATTGTTCAGGATATGAGTTTGATTATGGGCAACTCTACTAAAGGAGCACATATGTTGTCTGATATTGTTTGTTGTAGAAACCGCATTAGGGGTGAGCTTGTTGAAGATGAAATCACATATGGCTTTCCAGATGTACCAACAAGTAATAAGATAGGTAGGAATCCAACTGTTGAGGTGATAAGAAGAAATGAACCACTTGTTTAGCCAATCCATGAAGGATAGAGAGCCTAAAATACCTGATGATTAGACCCAAAGAGCTGAGTCCACACAGAGGAAGCAAAATGGCAGGATAAGAAAGTGTGAGTAATGTCTTCCTTTACACTTCTGCAGAGATTGCATATAGGATCAATGTAGTTGAGAGTACTGGCAGTCTTAGCATTAGTAGGAAGAATTCCTTGAGCACATTTCCATATGAATAGTTAAATAGCTGGTGAAGTATCCATTTTCCATATCTTCTTCCAAGCTGGATTGATTATATCATCTTTATACTTTTCATTTATCTGATTGTCATATAAAGATTTGACAGAGAAACTCCCTTTGTCATTTAAGCTCCAAAGAACAATGTCTTCCTCATGTAAGTGGATTATAGTTTCTTGAATGGCTAACTTCTTATCACTGGTGAACCATAGGTTAAGGGTGGTGGAGTCCCATTCCCCTCTGGAATTCATGAGCTGATTAACAATTGTGAGCTCTATTGGGCAGTGTTGAGGCTTAATCAGGATGTCATCTTTGTTCTTTATCCATCTATCTTCTCAAGTGTGAATTTATTTTTATTTCCCACCTTCCATCTGTAATAATTTTGGATATTTTTCACTCCTTCAAGAATGCCCTTCCAAATCTAAGAATCAGTATCCTTAGGAGTAGTGCTCATTCTGATAACCTCCAGCCCTGTAAAGTGAGTAGCTTTCATAGTGGTTGACCAAAGAGAATCTGGTTCAGAAATAAATCTCCAGACAATTTTGGTTATCATGGCAGAGTTAAAAATTTCCAGATTTTTGAAGCCTAATCCCCCCATATCCTTAGGTTTTCCAGGGTCCTTGTGCCAGAAGAAATCTTTTTGAATTTTGTTCAGGTCTTTATAAGTAGCTTTAGGAAGTTTGAAGCAATTCATTTCAAAGGTGCTTGAAGTAGAAGTGACTGAGTTAATCATAGTGACTCTGCAGAAGCATAAAGAGTTATATTTTTCCAACTTGACAGTCTGAATTTAAGTTTGTCAATACATGGATTGAAAGCTTGGATTTTGCTTTTGTTGGTGAAAAGAGGAGAACCCATATACTTATCAGTAATATCAATTTTATGAACACGCATATGATTACTTATCCTGTTAGCAATATCAGGAGCGAAATTCTTGCTGAAGAAGATGCCAGATTTAGAAAAATTAATCATTTGACCAGAAGAGTTGCTAAAATCACTGAAAACTTGCACCAGATTATTGCATCCCTGCATATTGGCATGACGGAAAACCATACAATCATTTGCAAAAATCAAATGGTTAATAGGAGGGGATTCAAACATAGTTTGATGCCATGAATCAAACCCATCTGCTTAGCATTAGAAAAACTTCTAGACAAAACCCCCATATAGAAAAGAAAAAAATAAGGAGAAAGGGGGTCTCCCTGCCTTATACCTCTTGAAGGTTTGAAGAAGTCTTCAGGAAAACCATTTACTAGAACAACAAGATTAGTTGTAAAAATGCATTGATGGATAAGCTTGCACCATTTATCTCCAAATCCCATTTGAGACATGATGACCATCAGAAAGCTCCAATCAACTCTATCAAAAGCTTTTCCCGTGTCAATTTTTATTCCATGTACCCTTTATCGTTTTTCTTTCCAGTTCTGGTATTCATATGGTGTATCATTTCATGATCTATAACAATGTTATCAGATATTCGTCTCATATGAATGAAAGCAGATTGAAAATGAGAGATAAGTATGGGTATGAGGGGTTTGAGTCTTTGAGCCAGCATCTTGGAGATGATTTTGTAGGTGGTATTACATAAGGACATTGGTTTGAAGTGAGAAGAAGTGGTAGGATTATCAATTTTGGGTATGAGGGAGATACAAGTAGAATTCATTTATTTGAGAATAAAACCAGAGGTGAAGAAATTTTGCACCATTTCTACCGTGCCGGCTAGCTGGGGAGAGGGTAGCGGGGCTACGGCTACC
>JAJJMC010031210.1:8782332-8807682 GCA_023531435.1 Papaver californicum | reverse complement strand
AACCACATCCCAGTTGGATTGTAAGAAGTTGGGTGGGAAACCATTTGGACCAGGGGCTTTGTCACCAGCCATACTAAAGAGGATGTTCTTTATTTCCAAAACATCTGGAGTAGCTGTGAGGTTGGCATTTTCAGTGCTAGAGATAGTTTTAGGTATGAGGTTTATGATGTTCTGGTTAATGTTGATAGACTCAGCAGTAGCCATGCTTTCAAAATGAGAGGTAAAACATTCAGAAATTTCACTGCTGTCAGAAATCCAGATACCCAAATTATTCTGAGTGGAATTAATCCTGTTTCTTCTTATTATTTTCTTGGCAGAATCATGAAAGAATTTAGTATTCCTGTCTCCAAGTTTTATGAATTGGTTTCTACTATTGGTTTTCCAAAAATTCTCCTGTATATTTTGCCAGTGATGAATATCTTTCTTAGCTTTATTTATAGCAGTTCCGCTATTATTACTATCAAACTTGTTAGAAGTGATCCAATCCAACCTTTTAATGCATGCTTCCAAGTTGGTTTTGATGTTGCCATAAATTTTTTTATTCCATAACTTTGACTTTAACATCTTTAAGCTTTCTGACTATAATAATATCTTTACACTCTTGGTGATCAAGCCAAGGTCCAAAGAATTTGAATGGTGTCTGACCAGCTTTCCAGTTTGGATTGGTATTGAGAATGATAGGGTTGTGATCAGAACCAATGACAGGGAGGTTGGATATGGTAGAATTGGGATAATTTTCCATCCAAGTATCAGAAGCTAAACCTCTGTCCAGTATTTTTTTCAGTGAGGAGATTACCGGTTCTTCTATTTGTCCAGGTGAAGGGACATCAATATACCCAAGATTATTAAGGCCCACTTCATCAATCTTACCCAAGAAAATTTCAGCTCCAGAAGCATCAATAGGATTTTAACTAAATTTTTCATGATCATGAAGGACAAAATTAAAGTCACCCATAACAAGCCAAGGTAAAGAATTGGTAGAAAAAAAATCAACAATCCTCTTCCAGGAATTTAGTTTATCCTTAATATTATAGGGATTACCATAGTAACATGTGAACAACCAAGGACTACCAGTTATAGGGGTGATAATGGCACTAATATGATGATTGGAAGAATCCACAAAGGTGATATTGACATTGGATTTCCAAGCAAGGACAAGACCGCCAGCAGTACCAATGGCTCATCATTTGGGTTCAACATACCAGAAATTGGTAACCACTATGCTGCCAATAATAGAGCTAAGGTTCCCAGGTTTTTGTTTAGTCTCAGGGAGGAAAAAAATATCAGGATTTTGTTTATTTAGAAGTTGGTAACCGCTAGTATTATGTTTTCCTAAACCTTGATAGTTCCAATCCAAGATAGAGAAAAATTGCCAGAAGTAAGATATCCTAGGATATGTGAAAATGATAATGTGGCATCCTATGAACAAACATATATATTTGATATAACATGCACAATTAATAATGGAATAACCAGAGCTATAATAGGTCATGAAGAAATGCATACTATCCTGGAGGTACTGAAAATACAAATATACAACGGATATTCTTACCTCAGTCTGGATGAAAGGATTAGATCCCTCAAGATTACTAGTAGTCAGGATAACTGGATCACCCTCTTCCATCCCATGTTCCAAGCTGCTTTCAAAGTTGTTATTATGAACCACTTAGTCTTTAATATTTTCGCTTTGATCAATAGTTGTCTCCAAAATCTGGCTCTTCCTTTTTTGTTCCATGCTCAAGGGTTCATGAAGTACCAACTCTTATTTCCCATAACAAATTCTTTTGGGTATTGAAGTCCTCATTGATTTGAGCTTGGATAACATCTAGAGAAGGTATATTTGGGTAAGGATTTGGGATTGAAAGAGAGATTTTGGGAAATATGTTATCAGGATTGATGACTTCAGGTTGAGGTTGTCCTTGTTATGCATTTGGCGACGAACAATATTTTAATGTTGATCTTTTTATGAGTTATGTCTTTGGCTTTGATCCCAGCTACAATTTTCCTATGCTTCCTTTGATAAGCAAAGACTTCAGAGTTATGAGTTTGTAGTTCTCCCATAATAGGATCCTAAATTCCTGCTTTGAATATAATGTAGTCTTCAGGACCATCCAACTCCTTAGTTTTGTTTGCTAGAATTATTTTTCTTTGAGCATTTCAAAGTTTGATAGAAAATTTCTCAGAAGCATCTTTATCAGAGTAGTTTTTTTTTGTTATCTTAGGAATTGGGTTAGATGAAGAAGCATTGAAGGGGTTGGGGGTTGGAGGTGAGTGAGGTATTTTTGAATCTTTATGTTCTTCACAGAGGGGCCCAGGACGATCCAAGATTCTACATACTTTGCAAAACTAAATACCATTCAGGGTAAATTCAAGCCAATGAGAAACAGTAGGGGATTCATAGGCATCGATATCATAATTCAAGGCTCTAGTAATGTCGATATTAAAGAGGATTTCCATGTTTTTTTCATCGCTATCTCTGCCATAAGGTTTCCTTGCCTCTTGAAAGATTCCAGCAGGTCTGAGAATGTTTCTTCTATCAGGGATGATATGATATGGGATTCTTTTGACAAGGACCCAATTTTGACAACATAAAATTTAGCTTCTTCTATGAAATCATGACCAGCTGAGAGCATTTCCGAGAGAACAATAAGCTTACCAAAATTCACTCTAGTCCCCTCTTGTCTCAAAGTCCTGTAGTCATCTATGCTTCCTAATCTGATAAGTAATAATTTCTCTTTTTTTTTTCCACAAGTCTACAACAACTTCTCTTCTGAGATCCCAGTTTGAGTTGATAAATATAGAAACATTTCTAGTTTCATAAGAGGCTTTACTACATAGTCTACCAACAAAACACCATTCCCCTTGGGAAAAAGGTCTTCAGGGATGTTCAAAGAAGAGTTAATTTGGTTGACTAGACTAGCAATGGATTCCTCTGGTTTTGAAGAAGAAGTTGATGCTATGAAGATGAAAAATAAGTTTTTGTGGTGGTTCTGGATGATTTTCGGGTTGGGATAGATGAAACAGTTATAACCAGAAATGTTAGTGACTTTAATTTGAAAGTTGTCTGAACCCCCTTTGATAGAAAAGTATATCACGAGTTTGATAGAGAACATGTTCCAAAAAATCTCAAAGAAGAAAAACTGGTTAAAAACTGATCTGCCAATGAAATTTTGCACCAAAACTCAAAAGTACAGACCCATGTGCTCAAAACATGATTGATTTTCGGATTGGGTGTCAGCGTAAAGTAAGATGTGTGAGTGACTACTAGCAAAATCTTGAGGGAAACATGCAAAACCACAAACATACCTTACTACCAAGGGAATAATAATGATATAGGGATAATTATAAATATATCTTTTCCTAACAAAGTGATGTTGTGATATTTTATTAGTTAGCTCAGACGAAAAGAGTAGAACACGATGATTAGCCGTTTCCCTCCATTTTGTAGTGGTAGTTTAAAAATTGCTAAAAACATATCTTTTGGGCAATACCATCTTGGGATTAAACCTGTAGCAAGAAAATTTGCCAAATTTTTTGGGCTAGAAGGCCCACTGGTGATATTCGGTATCTCTTTCACCAGGGTTATTGAGCCACATTGGTACCACCAGTTAGCTATGGGTAGATCCCAATTGTACGGATAATAAGGATTGTTAGTAACCAAGATTTGATTTATGGCTATTCCTGAAATCAAGCACCAAATAATAATAAAAAAAATTCCATGGTGAATTTTCTTTGAGGGAAACAAGACGAAATCAGACTCCATGAGTCTAAGGTAAGCCAGATAAACAAGATACCTAACAAAATGGTGGTCGTTAACTACATAGCCAACCCCAAACTGTAAGGCACCTTTTTCATCATGAAAATTAAAGGACCATTGGCTTTCCATTATGGCATTTCTACAATCATTGTCAAGGAAATGAAATTTTCAACCACTAGGGGTATGATGCCTAGTGGTAGCCAAGCGTCTCGAATGATAGTTGCATTTGCAGTCTTTAATTACCACAGTGATTTGCACATTAAACCAAGCGGCAAGAGAAGATTTAAGAGAGATTGGGGTAGATGGAGATAAATTTATAACCTTTAGTTTTAATATAATCTTTCCTTTACCTCTTTCCGTTTTTCTGTTCATCTTCTTTTCCCAATTTCTCAACTCAAAAACATCATAATAAGATTTAGGTTGGAAGCAGTTTTTCAAGAACAAAACCAAAAATATCTCATGGCAGAGGTATTGTTCGTTGATGGTCATGGGGTTTGCTTTGAAATGCCCGAATTGCTGCTGGAGGAAGAGTATTTTACTAATTGAGAGGTGAGTGAAAGTGATGATGATGATAGGTCTATCGATGCTGCACATAAAGTGGAAGATGTTGGTATAGATGAAAGTGATGATGACGATGGGTCTAACGATGCTGCACATGAAGTGAGAGATATTGCCATGATTTTGTTGCGGGATAGGAATCACAGTCACAGTTTCTTTCTTGAGCATTTTGATCAGGATTATTTCGATGATGTGCAGATTATGGGGCCAACAACATATGCCAGTTCTGATCCTATTCATGCTTATTATGATCTCATTTCTGACAAAGATGGAGCAACTTTGATGGTACCAGCCTTGCATGAAATGGGTAGGACGCCAGGCATAACTCACAAGGCAGTAAGGGTTTACAAGATCAAATGTAAGGTAGTAGTAAATGAAGAAGGAGAGAGTTCTAGGGTTAAGAAGATATTTGCATCCATCTATGAATATAATTTCAGTAGAAGATGGGTTGGATCTACCAGCATGGGTGTTGAAGGTTGTAAAGACAATGTGACAAAATTCTGATCAGCCTTTTTTGTTTTTGTTGGTACGCTTAATGGGCAGTTTATGGTTGCTGAGTTTGCTATTGTTATTGACGGTGGAAATGTAGGTATGCCCAACAGATTTGTAGTTGGTGATGCTGCCATTGGATTCTAGGCTCATGCTCGAACAGAAGATAATCTCCAATTTCTCTGTGCAATTGCTTCCCTTGCACCAGGGTATCCACCTGCACAAGTAAGAGCAACAACTAGACCAAAGACGGGGATGGGAGTTGATATACCTCAGCAAGTTGTAGAGAATCCCGCTGAATTCGAGGTCCAAGAGGAGCAAGATGAACATGTTGTAGATGCGGCAATGCCAGAGTCTTAAGCTACACCAGTGGCCCATGTTGCCAATTTTATAGTCCCTCAACCACCATCTGGAGGTCGATTGACCCGAGTGCAAAACGCAAGAATGAGGAAAGCACTGCTCCGGTTTCTAGACGAACACGAAGCCTCACCTCTAAACATTGACTTACAGAAGCTCCAACAGATGCACATAGGTAATCAACCTTCAGAAAGTATTTTTGTTTAAATGTTCTAAGAGGGTAATGATTCCATAGTTTTTGATACTGTTTATTTATGTGATTCCTGTAATTTTTTCGGTATCTTGTTGAAATTCAGTGTGATTCTTAGTGATGGATTTGGTGATTCCATTGTTACGAGAGCTTTCCATCAAATTCATAGTTTACAAAGAGGATTCATGAAAATTTCGGCGAAAAAAGAGCCGAAAACATAGCCGTTAGAGAAAGAAGAACTTGTAACGGATAATAAAACGACTAATCGGAGGAGATTTTAGTCATCTGAGAAAGAGAAAGGGAGAATTTACTCAACTATTCGTTAACATGAAAAAGACATAAGTTGGAATCCGTTGCTTATATTACATAGCCTTTGAAACCAGTTAGTCTTGTCTTTGACAAGACTCATATAAACAGAATTCAAAGACATTTTATCTTCCTAACTAAAACCTTATCTATAGTGTCTACTAATCCGTTATAATCCCTACTAACATATTTATAAGAAAAACAAGCAAAATTTTGTCAGAATCGTTTAGAAAACCAGTAAAAAGTGAAGTGATCTCCAGTCAATGGGAACAATCTCTTTTTGCATTATCCTTGTGACATCTTGGTTGTCATTATAGAAAATTATTGCTCGAAATCCAAGCTGTGTAGCCCATTATGTTGCTACTCTATAGGCACGCGATTTTGCCTCCACTAGACTAGAGCATCATCCATTTCCTCCTGAAAAATTTGAAACCAAACCCATGGTCACATTGAACTAAAGCATAAGCAAATTTGTTAGTAGATTTGTGAAAAGCTACATCAAATAAGATATGAACTACATTATTATTCAATGAAGACATATTAGAATCTTTGAATTTACAAAAACTTGGATGCATAATGTTACATTGATAACTACAAGAAACAAATAACCTACCTATAAAAGGGGATAAATAATAAAAAAAATAGTGTTAAATAATGTTGGAATAATCTTAAAAGGATTCAGATCAATATGTTGAAAGACTATTTCACATCGGTACTTCCAAATAGACCATAAAACATAAACTATTATGTCTTAATTGAGTTTGTCAGTTAGCCAATTAACAAATGACATATTTTTTTCTTGATAGAATATATGTTCTAAGGACATACCTTTCCAAATAGCCTCATAGAAATTATATTGAAGAAAAAGGTGATCAATAGATTCAATGACACCAATTTTATATAATGGGCAAGTAATATCCATGTGATTAAATCAACTAATAATTATTTAACTGGTAAACAACCTACCAAAGCTTACCATGCACATGGGATTGTCTTAAGATGCCAAATATGATACCAAGGTACTCTAGATTCATATGTATTTCTATTAGCAACAAAAAATACAGATTTAACTGATACCATACCATTTCTAGTTCATATCCATTTCCTAGAATTTGTGCTAGTAGGATCAAGTTCAATTGTTCTAATAGCAGCAACAATTGTTTCATCAAATAGATTAGTTAGAAGGGGGAATTCCACTTACCTCCAGCATTAATAATAACAGAAACCTTTTGCATAAGATTAATAGTGATACCAGATTTAGGTTGAGGACAATTACCCATGGGCAACCATTTATCATTCCAAAATAAAATATTCGACCCCATGCCAATATCCCAACAATAGTTAAGTTACATAACCTCAATAACTCTACAGGTACTAGACCAAACCCAAGATTTAACAAACTTTTTTCTTATAGTGAACAAGTTCCAATTTTGGGAAGTTTTTACATTTGAGAATTTTGCACCAAAGTTGTTCAGGATTCGTGAGTAATCTGAGTAATGCAAGATTAAACTTATGTGGGTTTTTAAAACCTAAACCTCCATTTGCTTTACTAATACAAATAAATTTCCAGGATTTTAAGTATCTGCTTTTACTACCCTTCTTTCTCTGCCGCCAAAAGTTCATGTTGTAAAGCATTTAGCCTATTTAAGGTTTTTTGTGGTAAAGAAAAACACATCATTTGATACATGGGCATAACAATGGTCACAGGAGTCATAAGAAGAGATCTACCAGCTTGTGATAGTATCTTGGCTTCCATCCTTGAATACGTTTATAAATTTTGTCTAACATATTTTGGTAGTTGAGCTTAGCTCTATGGAAAAAGAGGGGTGTACCCAAATAAGTATCGATTTTAATAATTCTTCCAAATTTTAAAATCTTTGATAGTAATTTATAGTGTTTATTTTGAACTCCTTTACTAAAATATATTCCAGAATTTTGATAATTAACAGTTTGACCAGATGAAGTACTAAAAATGTATAAAATATCTAGAAGATTTCGAGCTTGAGAAATAGATGCATGAGTAAATAAGAAAGCATCATCAACAAAAAATAAATTGGAAGCTGGAGGACTAGCAAGAGTAACTTTAACACCCGTGATTAACCGATTTTGTTCAACATGAGTTAAAAGTTTGGATAAAGCTTTCACGCATAATATAAAATAATTTGCGATAAAGGACCACCTTGACGAATACCTCTAGAAGGTAAAAAAGATTCACCAGGTATAGCACAGAGTAAGAAATAATATAAATGCACATATAGATCAAATCATAAAATTCTTTAGAAAAACTCATAGGTTGAAATATACAAATAATGAAGTTCCATTCCTACAATCAAAAGACTTAGAAAGGTCTAATTTATAGCCATATGACCTAGTTTACACTTACTAGTCTTTGTAGTATGTAAGATCTCATGAAAAATTATTATATTATCAGTTATTTGTCTTTTCAAAAGTAAATGCAAACTGATTTTAAGATAACTTCGAGATTTGTGGCATCAATTGACTTACAATTTTAGACTATATAGTATGACGTGGGAAGAAAAATATTTACAATAATTTTCTACCAAGCAATCGTAATTTAAGTAGGGTTGCTCAAAAACCGTTACAAACTGTACCAAACAAAATCGATTAACGCTGAATCGAACCGAATTATTTATGTAATGATATGGAATGATTTTTTTATTGTGTAAATGTTAGATCTTGGTTGATTTTGGTTTGGTTCTGGTGAATTCCCAAACCAAATTGAAAATTATTTGTATAAACCAATCAATTTAAGTTCTTAGTTTTTTTTTTGTTTTCAGCAATTAATTTTTCTAACTAATTTAATCTATAGAGAACAATTTGTGATTTATTTTTATTTTTTGGTAAGTAATTTTTAGTTACTAATATATTTCCACGACAGTGTGATCACTAATTTTTTTTAATAATAATAACATATCACCATCAATTTTTCTTACCCCCTTCGTTCCATTTTAGATGATAGTTTATAGATTTATTCTAGTTTCAAGATACCTGAGGGTTTTCATATTTTTCCATAAAACTACCAACAACACCCTTGAATTTTTTCTTGGAAACATAAGTTTTTCTTTAACATAGTAATAGCAAATAATGTTTGAAGACTTTTTTTATGGACACAAATGGAAAAAAATTTAGCCTCTTTCATTTTCCTTAATCTGCATGGAAACCTCAAAATTCTCATCTAAAATGGAACGAAGGGAGTATAAAAAATTAATTTGCTAGATTTTAGAAAAGATAAAAATCGTGTATTATTTTTTATTTGCTAAATATGTTAGACAACATACCCAAAGTAGTTATGAGATACTAAGCTCTTAAAAGCTAGCTCAAATAGTAAAGATACCGTGATGTTTGATTGTTTTCATAAAAAATCACAGAATATCTCCTACAGAGAAAAACTAATCATATTGTTTGAGTTTTCATTTTTCAGCAGGTTTTCTAAAGCAACTAAATATTCTCTGCCTAATAGTATGGTAATAGAGGATAATTATTCTTCCTCATATCGGTTACAATTGTTATTACAAAGATAGTGGATAATAAAAACCTGGCATAATCAGATTATTAAGAAATTGCACGGAGAAAAATCAGACCATGTTTTTCGAGTGAAGGAAGCTGCTGAAGACATTAAAAGATTGTTTGTGATCTCTATGCGGTATTATCGGTCTCAATGATCAACCCAGGCAGCTACTCATCAGGGGGAGTAAAGTCGTAGAAAACTATGGATATTGGGCAACTGGACTTTTACGCAATGTACTTTTTTTCCTTAGTCAAGGTTTTTTCCCACTGGGTTTTTCCTTGTTAAGGTTTTAATGAGACGTGCGAGTCCACTGTTATCCGCATTTTGAAATGTGGTACTCTTTTTCCTCTGCCGTGGTTTTTGTCCCTCTGGGTTCTTCTGGAAAGGTTTTAATGAGGAAACATGTGTGGGTCCAACACTGTTCTGAGGACTCATGTTTTCCTACGTTCAGGTTTTGTCCCTCTGGATTTTCTGGACTAGGTTTTTAATGAGATAACAATCTTAAAATGGTGACATCATCTAAAAAGATGAATATCCATATATTTTTTCTTTGAAATCAGTGATAAAAAAATCACACTTTACTCTTGGGTTCAGGTTTTTACCGCACATGGTTTTTCCTGTTAAGATTTTAACAAAGCAAATTGAGCAGCGTCGTCAATATGACTATGAGATTTTGATGTTCATGGCTTCCCAAGTGATTTTCCGGAAAAAGTTTTATCAAGGAAACATATTCGCGATGGTCCATAAAGCTCGAAGTGTTATACCATTTTTGTTGATTCATTTTTTTGGCGAAGCGATCAAAATGGTGGAATCTAACGGGGAGTGTTAATATCATTGGATATATGTGTGGACGTCCACCTAATGGACATATGTTCAGATGAATCAACTATTTTTTTGTCTAAGTATCATCATATGGATATCTTTATCCCATTGATCAATTGCCTATATAAAGGCTTTGATCCCCATTATACAATAACAACAACAAACAAGCCTTTAGTGCCAAATAAGTTGGGGTTGGCTAGAAATGGAACCCATGTCGAAGTTACCAAAACCAAAAGCAGAAAAAAATAATATATACTAATAAAATCCAGATACTAACTATACTAATAAATCATAAGGATTAAAGTGGTAAGCTCTAAGTCCTTGATCTCGGACCGTTAAATCGAGCCCTAGCTTCTAATGCTACTCGTAGATAAAACTTAACCAAGCTCCTTAAGTCATGGTTCTGGTACGTGATTGCTAGATTTCGTACGTTATTGGTCGAAGTCAAGTTTTTGGTCATATTCTATTCTTTTAAGTCATTTTTTCAATGCTTCCTCCCATGTCAATCTTGGTCGTCCTCTGCCTCTCTTTGTGTTTACAATATGGCTTATGACACCAGTCCGCACTGGTGCCTCCGGAGGTCTCCGTTGGATATGTCCAAACCATCTCAGTCAGTGTTGAATAAGCTTCTCCTCAATCGGCGCCACTCTAATTTTATCGCGTATATCATCATTTCTAATTCAGTCATGTCTACTATGTCCACAACTCCACCGCATTATACACATCTCTACTACACTTATCTTTTGAATATGTTGTCTTTTAGTAGCCAAACATTCGACACCATACAATATCCCAGGTCTGATTGCCGCTCTGTATAGCTTGCCTTTCAGTGTTTGCGGGACTTTTTTGTCACACAAGACTCCCGTCGCCTGTCGCCACTTCATCCATTCCGCTCGAATCCTATGTCCAACATCCTAATCAATCTTGCCATCCCTATGCAACATCGACCTTAAATATCAAAAAGTGTCCATCAAATGAGAAGTTACAAGCATAGAAGTATAGAAGAGGAAGAAATAGAGGGCGAAAATCTAGCCTCTTCTAATTTTTCGCAATTTGGTTGAATATACGGGGTGAAAGAAATCGAAGATTTATGGCCAAAAAACCTCAAAGAAATGTGTGTGCTTATTAATGGAGTTAAAGCTACAATCTTTCTTTGGGGTTCAATAGGTAATTTGTTTAGTACAACACCATTTAGAAATCTGATAACTCAATGGAAGGTCATCGATTGTAATTAGTGCTTGAGGTTGTATCTTTAGATTGCTCTTTTGAGCAGTTGTTTTAATAAAACGTTTCAACCTTTCCCCTCGAAAAAAAACAAATCGGTTCCGTTTGTATTTATCATGCCATGTAGTTTTTTTTTTCCTAGCAATTCGAATTTCAGTCCAAAATATAGGAGTAGATAATTCCATCCCGAGCAAAACACACAAAATTACTCCCTCCGTTTCAAAAAGATACGTTTAATTGGTTTGGCACAAAAATTTAAAAAATCTAATATTTTTTCCTTACTTGTCCTTAAGAGATAAGATAAGTGGTCCTTTATATTTAAATGATACAAATACAAAAGAGAAATGGTCTTTTAATTTATTGAAAAGAAATAAAAAGGAAAAACGAATGGTCCATATACGGGTAAAGTAGTGATTTTAGAACATTTAACTTTCTATTATGAAAGCAAACCTAATTTTTTAACATACCCCAAATATAATAACATTATCTATCATTTTAAAAGGGGTGAAATAAATAACTTCACCACACATAAAAAAGTCTACTTCACCACACACAAAAAGAGGAAAACGAAACAAACTAGTACTGTACAAAACTAATCTCACACTTCCATCCGACTACCATTATACTAACTGTTAGAAGTCAACCATATCTCAATCTTCATGAGTGCATCCAACAATCTGAACCCAAACCAAGATACACAATAGCTCAGTTGTACTAGTAGCTAGTACTTAAAACTTCTGAATCAGGGAGGGCAAACGAGACTCAAATCACCCTGATGGTATACTTATTATGATTTTACTGTTATTAGGCCTTTTTGTACACACAGGTAGTAAACTGCTTAAAAAAAAAAAAGTAGCTAAACTACAACCACATGAATCTTGTCTGGTGGGTTTCACTATCGTAAGAGTTGCCTTTAAGATATTTGGCTGGAATTTTTGTTTAAGGTTCATGGAAAACTGGGAATCCATTTTTGTGCACATTCCTTTAAAGAGGGTTAGTTTGACGTTTTCATTTAATTGGACCCTATATGTTCCATGATATTGCAAATTCAAGCAGGGTGTGCCAAATGGGAGAGTGGTGGCAGAGAGTGATCAACATGAACTCAATCACTAAACGAAGAGGTACTAGAACTGTGCAACTTTCACTTGGTAGTCCATCTCTGTTCAACTTTATATCTCTAGTGAACTCGTCCTAAAGCACTGTGTGAGCTACACATCTATTTACGGAAGCTTTTCTCTGTCACAAGACTCACAACCATGAAGTTCTCCATGGGGTATAACGACACTAAAGCTAATTTCCGTTCTGTAAAGATGCTCATTAAAGTGAATTATTTTGTTATTTTCTTAACCAGAGACAATAAATTAACAAATATACACATACAGACGAATTCTTCAATCTATGCACTCACACAATTATGACACACTCCCAAAGCGCACAAACATCTTTGGATGATTTTAAATCAGTTTTCGCTCCAATTTATGCCCTTTAGGCTTCAACATCTGAACTTGTCGGGAAATCAAGACCTTGAAGTGCAGGACTGTTCTCTAAATCTTCCTTCGCATACATTGGGAAGAACCATAAGAGCTTTTTCTTGCCAAAAACCTTCAAGTTTAGAAAACAAAGACAAGTTACACAAAGAAGATAGAAAAACAAAACAAAACAAAACAAAAAGGGTTGAGATTTGGGAGACACCGACTTAAAAACCTCAACTCTAGACTTTAATCATCCATGGTCGAAATTCACTGGCATGGTTATATTATTAATAGCATCTATATAACCATTGGATGATTAAATTCAAGGGTTGCGATCTTCTGTCAACATCTGAGTTCCAAGACCCTAACCAAAGTACACATATCCAACATAGATAAGAGTAGAGAATGTTTAGATGTTTTTACCTGCTCGAAATTCTTTTTCCGGCCCAAGTCATATTTCCACCTTACTGCTCTCTTCTTCTCATACACCTTAATTTATTTATTTTCCAAATATTTACATGAGAGAATCGGTTATGCTGAAAGTGGTATATATGAAGTAAAACAAGCTTTGCTAGATTTTATGTGAAGGCAATAAATCATTACCGACAGTTTAAAATCTTGTCTGAACCAAATTTATCAGTTAGTAAAAAATCAAGGCCTTAACAACCAACAGTTATTTTCGTTTCTTCTCTGCATCTATCTCTAATCATGGGTATTACAACTGGGTTTTGGTGTTCCATAAACAAGAAATAATGGGAGTCAACAAAAAAGGTATACAGGATGCATGTAGAGGAAGGCAAGCCCATCCTTCTATTACGTTACTTAAAATATGAATATGGTTTTCAGCTGAAGTGAATGGGAGGGAGTGGGGGATATCTATGGTTTGCATACACAAAATAAAAGTCTAGACAACCATGGTTCCCTTATGCAATAGGATAGATTCATACCTCAATTGTTGTTGTATTGTTCAACAAAAGGGATGTATGCATAATGACGAAACAGAGAAGGCTCAATGCGAAGGCTAAATTAATAACTGCATCAGAAACAGGATTGCTATCAGAGTCATGACTCACCAGTGGTGCAGCTTCCAACTACACGTTAGGTAGTTAGTTCAGTCGCTAGACACAATTGAAATCTGACTGATAAATGAAGAGTATAAAGAAGAATGATGATAAGTAGTAGATTTATTTTACCAAAAGCCACAATGGTGACAGCAAGGTTTCCTTGTGGGCCAGAGTGATTCCTGGCGTCTTTGAAGAATTTAATAAAATTTGGCAGCAAGACAGCGGTGTCCAATACCGTCTCCAGAAATGTATATAGCTAATCAACCAAGAAAAGTTACCCAGATGAATAAAATACGGGTGTCTTCCTCTTCTTTTCCTATTTTCTCTCTTGTGGAACCATAATTTTGTTTTTAATATATAACAAGAAGAAGAATGCAATCATTCATTTTAATGATATTCCTGCTTTCTGCTTTTTAAAATGGAGCTGAGTCTCAAATTAATTGTTTCCTCGAGAATAAAAATGTAGCCAGGCTTACCAAGAAAAGAACAAAAAACTTGTAGTTTTGTGCTCCAACACAATTTACAACCCATATGCAATGGTGATCCATCTTAAGAACGCATCTTTGACCTAAATGCCAAAAAGATCACCTTGAGTCAGAAATACACCAATAACACCAATTTAAGCTACGTTATGCTTGATTCCACATTCATGTTTCCCAGGATATTCATGAACCAGAATTTGAGGAACTGAAACCCCTTGGTGAGCATTCATAAATGCCTCAATGAAAATCTCCTGAAACGTGTGTGTGTTAACATTTCAAGCAAATGCTCGTGACCTCAAGGCATAGGTCAGATTAATTTAAATGGATTCGAAAAAAATCATGTTTCTTATGGGAAACAAGTTTCCTGAGACTCACGGAAGGCTTAGCAGTACAGCATACGAGCCAAAAATAATCCCAGGAAATCATGTTACCTACCTCCAAATGCCGGGGTTCAAACACAAAACTAATGAAATAATAAATAGTTTGAAGAGGACATTTTCTACTCCTTAAAGATAAGAAAAGAGTCCACGGTTCTTATCTGCTTTACATTTCATTAAAGATCCAAAAACAGTAAAGAATTTGAACATGAACCAAAAGTGAAAACGAGACAGATAAATAAACCAAAGACATAAAACATAACAGTTGTGATACATCTTTATAACTTTATTCGAACCTTACACTAAACCATAGTGACAGCTGCTCCAGAGGCAAAATGAAACTTAAACTAAGCATGGCTATGGCATGTGGATATTTACCATGAAAAGCGTAGACGCAACAATCCAAAACTCACCTAGACGCTCTCTAAAACCACAACGAATGTGTACGTGCAATGAGGTTTCAGTCAATATAGGATTTTGACAACTGTTTCCTTCTACTAAAAAGGAGTAGAAGAAGCAACTGAATCCTCTTTCAGAAGTTGGATATGACTTTCCTACTCCTATGCCACAAGTGAACTAATAGTCTAATACAATGTTTTTGAAAAGCTTATAATTGCTCGCTTTTCTTGAAGGAACTTCAACACATGCTGATTCCTCCTATAGCACACAAATGACACATCAAGAAAGAAAACTGCAAGAACAATATTAACATTTTGAAAAAGGGAATACTAACTTACAAACGGAGCAATGATGACAACGAGGAGGTTTGCTATTTTGGCAGCGAGCACAGTAGCCTGCAGTGGATCTTCCTTCTGTCCTTCCAGAGGGAGACCAAGTAGAATTCCTAGTTTCGAGACCAACATACTCAGGTAATGTTAAGGAATTGCCGGCTTCCAAATTCTCCTCATTTAATAAAGGTCTCCAATTCTCAGGAACAAAACCGGGATCTTGAAAGACTACCATAAAATAGCTCCATGTCAACATTATAAGCTGCATGGTAGAAGGAAAACATATGAGACATTACTATTTTATCTCTCACTAGAAATACATGATAATCCATGAAAATTCTGGAACTTTCTTGGACATGTGAGTTCAGGGAGTGAAGCGCTAACTAGATGCACAACATGTTTAACTTTGTAAATAAAACATACCCAGACACTCTAAAGTCTAGAATTTTCATAGTTTACCCTGATTAACAAAATTTAAGTACTTGTGATGGGTTTCTTAGAAGTGAACCAATAGAATATCGCAATGAGAGAGCAATAAGCATATAGAACATGAGGTTGAACCTTAAGAACGTAGATAAATTGAGCCTAGGTTAAAGAACCTTATCAAGTGATTATAAGTGTAAGAAAATATCATAAAAGACTATCTTCTAAAGACAATCTAATAGCCTATTTATACTACAAAGATAAACCTAAATAAAGTAACCCTAGACTAAGGATAGAAACAAAGAAAAACATACCTAAATTGTAAAACATTCCTAAATAAAGAACATTTCTAATGAAGAACCAAATGCTCCTGCATCAACCACCCCAGGTTGAAAGAAATCTCAGCTCCAATGAGAAGCTTTATGAATTCTGCACATACCTTTGATGTCTCTTCTGCCTTCCCACGATCGGAAACAAAACTAATTACATCATGAAAGAACACCACAGCCTGTCCTCCTTGATGTTTCTTATGCCTTAGATGCCCAGTAGCAATATCTGTATGCCGCACATTGACATATTGTTTCGTAGACATGTTCAATGCACCATAAGATATCCCTGCTGTTTTCCCACGATCAAAAACAAATACCATAACTTGATCTCCTTGTGGTGACTTCTTACACATTTGATTAGCATTCGCTGTATCTATGTACTGCCCACTCTTGTTGATTATTTCCTTTAAAACAGACAGCTGACCAAGCTTGTAAGTTCTGCTAGTCACTAATCGTTCCTTAAGAATAATATCTGCCAACGATTTCCTTAGGGACGCCACCCAGAATCTTAAGCCAAAGGTGATCACACTCCATAGGAGAATAGACACTAACCTGAGCCATTGTTGCGCATACAACGAGGTTGTCGAGATATGCTCTTTCCTTGGCTGTTGCGTAAGGCTGTAATTTCTCTTGATACAGGCCCACAAATCTGTCACCATATCATACGTTCCAAAGCTTGTCTGGTCCTTCCTTACTAATGTTGAACGAATGACCATTCTCTCCATCTTTAGTTTTGCTAACATGCTCTTGTGCTGGTTAACTTGTGCACTCTTTCCGAATAGAAGTCGACTAGATAAATCTTTCCTATCAAATTCAACGAATAGAGATGTGTCACTAATATCAGCGAACAACTTCACCAACTTCTCCAGTAACTTCCCCTCACTGCTTGGATGCAGGAGATAAACAACTCTATTGTTTTGAATTGTATAAACGATTCTTTCAATCAGAGCACCTAGTCCTTATACCCTGTAAGAGACTTACTCGTCAGGGATATAAGTTTTCCAGTGTCAACATATAGCCCAACCTTTGTAACACTGTCATATTCAAGTGTAAATGGAATCTGACTAACTCTTTGTGTAGTTTTCCCATCCTATAACTGTTGGTGTAGGCCATTGCACAAAAGTTTCTTCAATACGAAAATCAGTATTGAGATACTCTGTGCTAGAATAACACATGACGCTTCCAAAATTTCCTGATAGCTTTTCAGCTATAGCTTCTCTACAAGTGTTCGAGAAACTTCGACCTCGAATTTTACATTTATAATCTTCTCCAAGGATTTCCTTATGCCAAAATCTTTTCTTATACTATTTTCTACCACATGTAAAACTTGATACTCATTAACAGAATGACATAGATCCAGAGGAGTACTACATTGTTTGTATCTTCTCCCGTAAGAGGATCAAGACGGTCTGATTGAAAGAAAACTTCATCATCCGGATAAGTAGTAGACTGGTGGTAACTCCCAATCCACAACTATATCTTCTCCTTTCTCACCTAGTGAGAACAACGATCCCTCATGAACAACATGTCTGTGAAACAGATGTTAATCTTCTTTAGAAACTCCTTCCGGTGTATCTAAAGGGTTGCGTCGGCCTTCAGATATCTCCATTCGGGCATTCGCACGTTCTTGTTGCTCCAGTCTGTCCAACCATCGCAACAATTCCTCAAACATGATAATAAGTTCAGCTATAACTGCTGCGTATTCTCTACCTCTACCACCACCTCTGCCTCTACCTACCATTGTAGAAACTAGGGTTTGCTAGTGGTTTCCTTCTGGCGCCAATTGATTGGTTTCTTATAAGTGAACCAATAGAATATCACAATGAAAGAGCAATAAGCATATAGAACATGAGGTTGAACCTTAAGAAAGTAGATAAATTGAGTCTAGGTTAAAACCCATTACTCTTCTATAATCAACTGATTATAAGTTCAAGAAGATATCATAAAAAGTCTAAGGACAGAAACCAAGAAAAACATTCCTAAATAAAGAACATTTCTAATGGAGCACAAAATGCCCCTGCATCAACTTGGCAGCACCCTAGTTTTGTCTATGTTTTCAGTATGGAAGTGGAATTAGAATTAGAATTAGCAATAGAATTAGAATTAGAATCCCAATTTAAAGTATCCCTGGTGATCACTATGGATTTTGAAATTGAAGATGGCTCTCTAGTAGAGCGTTGAAGTCTTTGGATGTTGATACCCACGAACTTGAGTTCCAAACCCTTACCATCGTAATAAATAGAAGAACTTGGAGAAGAATGAGACCTATAGCTATACGCATATTCATGAATTTAATCAACCAAAACATAAATTAATCAACCAAAACATAAGTTATATGTGACCTATTCAAACAGACTTAATAACATCTTAATCATGAAAATAAATAAATAAATAAATGAACAGAAAACAGAATTAGATGAACTTATTACCAGTACGTGAAACACTGCAATAATGGCGAAGGAGAGAAGAGATTGTAAACCTCCATGAAGTAACTGAGAACCCCAAGTAACGATCACAACAGCATAGTAAGAAACTGAAATTATTGCCGAAACCAGTAGAATCATAAAGTAACCTAAGCTTTTAAGACCAGAACAGAATTTAAACAGATTCAATTCCATCCCAAAATTACTACATCCTCCTCGATCAATCAATACAGCTCCACTAGAAGAAGATCTTCTATTTCTTGCAGGGAATAAACTTTTTAAGATTTCTGACGCCAGATTTAACCAATCTGAAATTGATCAGGACCTGGAAAAGAAAAAATTGAGTTGGGTTTTCTTTTTTAAAATTACTTGGAATTTCACCAGTTCTGGGCAGTCAGTAAATCAATGAGATCAAAAGAAGTCACACTTCCTATTTATTCTAAGCAAAATTGGAAGAAAAATATACGGTAAATAAGACGATGTGTACTGTGTAGTCTAGAGCAAGATTTGAAAACTAGACAGGAAAAACGGATGTTATGAAAATTTCGCATCTACCTGAAGCCATCGGTGCCAATAACCGGAAACTAAAAAGAAATCAAGGGTCGACATCTCTAACTGCTTGAACCACGTGATAGCAGCTAAGGTCACATGATGATAGTTCGAGTTCGAGTAGTATATACAAGATTACAGCTATCTAGAGAATTCATCTGGGAGTGGAAGAGTAAAATATACCGTATACATGTTATGGTTTGATAAAGAAATAATTCTTTTTATCATTATTTTTTTCTTCTTATTCTATTAGAGATTAATTTTTTTTGTATTAAAAACAATAAATGTAAAAAATTATTGTTTCCAATACAATAAAACATAAAACTTATTCCAAGATAAATGGTTGTTGTTTTATCGAAACTTAACACTAGGGCTGCATAAAACCGACCCAACCCGCCAACCCGACCCGTATCCGCCCAAATAACCCGATCCGTACCCGGCCCGTTGATGAACGGCGAGTGATTTTTCTTAAATCCGACTTCTGGCGGGTCGAGTGCGGGTGATAGCTCCTCTCACCCGACCCTACCCGCCCACCCGCCATTCACTTTTAACAAAACAAAGCAAAGCATCATCGATTCAAAAACTTCATCTTCTTCACTTCTTCTCTGTAGTCGGTACTCTGTTGAGTCTGTTCCATTCTTCTTCACTTTTAACAGTCACACCACCACCACCACCACCGTGAACCCAAGTTCCCCAACTGCATCATCAGTTCATCACCACCATCAAACATCAGTTCAATCTTTTACAGGTAAGTACTGTTTCTTTTTGCCCTAATTGAAATTAATGTGTTCATTACATGATTTAGTAGCAATTGAAATTTGGGTTTTATTAGTTTTGAGTGTTTCTAAATATGTGATAGGATTTTACTAGTTTTGATTGAGTGTTTGTAAATCAATTTTAGAACTAGGGTTCTTCAAGTTAAAATTTGGGGATTTTTCCCAAATCTGTTTCTAATGTCAATTTTATCATTAGTGTTCCCTGTTAATTAGTATTCCCTGTTATATTGCACAACTTAACTTAATATTAGTGTTCCCTGTTCATTAGTGTTCCCTGTAACCCTGTTCATTAGTGTTCCCTGTTCATGTGCTTGTTATAGAGAATTAAACTCATCAGCAGTGTTCTTGCTGCTGTTACCAAGCTACTAGTACTACCTTCTACTATTTTTCTTTTGCTTTGTGAGTTTATTTTTATGATTATTACTTATTAATATTGTTTCTTCTTTTGGATCATACTTTGTTTCTTTTAATTTTTCATTTATAGTATCATGATCTTTTTAATCATTCATTTCTATTAATTTCAAATTCTTTTGTTATTCATTTGTTCTTCAAATTCTTTAGTTTTTCTGTTCAATTTTTTGAGAGAGATTGAAAGGGAAAACCAATCTGTTTCTCTATACAATTGTGTTTATGGGAATTGTGAATAGACATTTTGGGTTGATCTTTCTCTCTCTGGATCTCATTCTTTCTTTCATTTTCAGTCCGATAATTTGATCTTAGAAAATGAGGCACATGGTCATTTTGCTGTTATTTTCTTGATATTCTTGACCACCAGACAAGAGCTGCTGTTTCCAGGTCTAGTTGATTGAGACTTGCAGCAATTTGTCCGACTTTCCATTCATCGGGGAACCCAAAACTATTACCATAGATTGTGGATACATTACCAAGATGCAAGAGTATACAGTTTGAAGCAGCCTGGATTTGTCAACAGTTGCTGTAAATTTGTCATAATCATGTATACTAGTTGCAATGTTTTCACCCGTTGTTGATTTTGAGATGGTTGTTATGCTGTAAAGAGAAAATAGAAGGAAATGTAGCCAACTGACTATTGAATGATTATCTGGGCGGGTGACCCGCACCCGCCCGACCCGACCCGCCATATGGGCGGGTCAAACCGACCCGACCCGAGGACCCGGCGGGTCGGGTGCGGGTAACAAAAATAAAAACCAATTAGAGGCGGGTCGGGTGCGGGTGAGGCCAAACCCGACCCGACCCACCCGTTGTGCAGCCCCTACTTAACACTATACGAGTATAAAGAATTTGATAGTCATGTTTCGCCGCGTAGTTCTTTTAAGAACATTTCTAACGGTATAAAATTAATAAATACTCGTCTTTTAGTTTGTGAGATATATCAATCAAAAATTTTAACACATGGGTTAGATAAGGAAAAAAATAATCTTATCCTTATTTTATGTCTTAATAATTACAGTCCGTGAATTAAAACCTCACTACTCTATACCTCTTACTACCAAAACCCCAGTCAAAACAAAATGAAACAAAAACCTCATTTGAATAAATATGTCTAAACTACCCTTTACATTAATTCAACCCACAAAAATAAAGATCAACCCCATTCTTAATCTTTATTCTCTCTTACCACTAACACTACCAACACCAACTCACCACCACCAACCAACAACAACCACCATCATCCAGCAACACCACCAATACCAGCTACCAACTAACAGCAGCACCAACCGCCACCACCAACGAGCACCACCAACCAGCGCCGCCATCACCCACCACCACCACCAACCAGCATCGCCATCACCCATCACCACCACCAACGAGCACCACTAACAACCACCAGGTCCGCTACCAAAGAGCACCACCACTAACCACCACCAGCAGAAACGAAAACCAGAACCAACACCCACCACCACCACCAATAACAGCCAACACCAACAACCAACACCACTTTCACCACCAATACCAACATCAACGAGCACCACTAACAACAAAAAACAGAACCGCCACCAACGAGCACCACCACCAACCATCACCAGCAACAACGAAAACCAGAACCAACACCAACCACCACCACCAACAACCTACACCACTTCCACCAACACCACAAACACCAACACCAGCATTATCCCACTACCATCAACCGGAAAACACCACTACCGACCAGTATTATCATCAATACCACCATAAAAAACTTACCATATTACTAAAACATTGGTTTCAACGATAAAAATTAGGCAGAAAAATGATGAAAACAAATTAGGTTTCAACATAAAATTTGTATTTCATCAACACAACTTCAACGAAGAAACCAAATGCACCAAATTGAATAAACTAGGAAAAATTTAGTTGAAACCAAATTTGGTTTCAACATAAACATATTGTTTCACCATTAAACTTTGGTTTCACGGTAAAAAGTAGGCACAAATCAGATAAAACCAAATTTGGTTTCTATAAAACTTACTGTTTTCACCAACACAAAAATTGGTTTCAACGTTGTTTAGTTTTTCTAAAATTTGATGAAACCAAAAAAGGTTTCATCATTTATTTTATTCTAAATGAAAAAAATGATGAAATCAAAAAAAATTCATCATTTTTCAGACATTCCACCAACACAAACATTGGTTTCAACGTTGTTTAGTTTTTGTAAAATTTGATGAAACCAAATTTTGTTTCATCATTTTTCTGACGTTTCACCACCAAAAAACCCTAATTTCGACAATGATGATTTTCGACGATGATGATCTGGAGGTGTTGGTGATGTTTGTAGAGGATAGAAGGAGGAGGAAGAGGTGTTGGTGGTGGTGGATCTGGACATATAGTGATGGGGGAGAAAAAATAACAAGGAGGAAGCGATGGGGAAGGAGGAGGTGTTGTTGGTGGTTGATCTGGACATAGAAAGAGAATGACGTACTGGTGGTGTTGGTGGAGAAGACGGAGGTGCTGTTAGTGGCGGATATGGGTGACAGAGCTATTATTGGTGAACATAAAAAAAGAGAGAGGTGTTGGTGAAGGAGACAGAGGTGTTGTTGCTCCGGATCTATCTTTTCTCACTGGTTTGGTGGTGGCGGAGCTATTGTTGCTGGTGATGGGGAGGAGGAGGCAGAAGAAGAAGAAGAAGAAATTAGAGAAGAAAAGAAGAAGAAGAAGAACCCGACGAAAAGAAAGAAAGGGTAAGGGTGGTATTTTAAAAAGTGGTAAAAACTAAATTTAAACATTATAAATAAAAATGAGGTTTTTATTTTATTTTTATTTCAAATAATTTTTATTTATAAAGAATAATATGGGAGGAATTTTTATATGCTAAGTATGGTTACCTTAGTTTTTTCACTTGTTATGTTATGCAAATTTTAAAACACCCACTTCTCTAAACCGAGGGATTATAAATTATAGGAGACATACCCGTTATGTGTAACAACTGTATTTTTATAGTTGGTGGCGGACAGGCTAGGCAGCAACTCAGTCTGGTCCGTTTGGCCTAGTCTAATTCGTGTGGTTCACTGTGAGCCGCCATATACCTATAACCAATGTAGTCAATCTCGGATCTCGGTCTCGTCGCGGCCGGGACCTTGACACCTTGACAACGAAATCTCGGGGAGATTATCGTCCAAATCTCGGACTAACTTCTAAATCTTTTATCCAAAGATAGTGTTAAGAATTCACAAACAATTCTCCTTAATCCATTATTACTGACTAGCAACTTTGCTGACATAAATTTTAGAATTCCAAAGCCAGTGTTATACGGCCACATAAAGATGGAAACAACTACAAAATCAAGATGATATAACTAAAACCAAAGCAAGCAAATGTCTTACATAACTTAAAATAGACTCAAACCAGTAGACATGTTACATACTTGTGCAAGCACTTAAAAGAAATCACATGATAATAGCATTAGTTTATACAAACAACACAGTTTCAAACATTGCATATAGCAACAAATTAAACAGGAAACAGGAAACATTGCATACATGAAACAAGAAACATTGCATACATGAAACAGGTTGGTGCTATGCTGCCATGTGTGCTTCTCTTAAGGTTCTGATATCTAGTTCTACTTATCAAAACTTTCTTATTGCTGTAACTACAGTTTACACGAATACAAAGTTCAGAATGAGAAATAAAGAAATTTGATTAATCAAATGCTCTTACAAGATGGATTTAGGGTCAGTAAAAAATCATAAGGCGTTGTCAACAAAAGATAGCATACTAAATGCTTATCTAGTAGAATGATAGAAGTCGTTCATACCCACAACTTTGAGATTGTAACTTGTCTACACAACAACTTACAATGTAGACGGAGAAGAATGTAGAAAAAGGGCAAAAATTGAAACGACAATAATAATCATGCAGCAGAAGAATAAAATGATAGGGGTTTTTAACTTGTAAGAGCCAGGACGCACCATCAATTACTAATAAACATATGCAAACATCAAAATCCTTTTGAGTATTAGTGATATTTAAACAACATTGATCTAGGGTTAGAACAAGTAGTTAAGAACTTGATAATAATAAAGAATAAATGAAAAATTAAAGGTTTGAAGATCATTACCTTCTACTTCTATAGAGGAAAAATAAAATGAAATTGGGGTTTCAGAAGGTAAGGGTTTGGGATATTAGTATACTACTAAGTCTGAAGTCTGAACAATTAGGGGTTCGGAAGATAATGAAGACGGGTAAAATTGTGTGTGTCTGAGTGATTCAGGGTTAGGGTTCGGTAGTACTCATTCGTATAAATTTTGAAGAGGAAAAAAACCTAATGAAGAACAAGAACAACAGAGTTACAGACGGTAGTATTCATTCGCAGAGAGAAGATTAGGTTTCTGTTGGATTCAAAAGATAAGATAAAGATGGACCGTTGGATCGTCAAAAGATTAGGGACCGTTATATTAGAATAGTAAATACCCATTTTACCCTAGATACGGGCGATTCGTCACGGTCGAGATATGGGCGATTCGTCGGATATTCACGTTCAAATCGCGGTCAGCACAATCTCGAATATCGTCAAGGTATTCGTCTGATACCTTGAAAAGCGCCGATATCTCGACCGTAACGGCCGAAATTGACTACATTGCCTATAACCATAGTGCATAACCTGACTTTCTATGCACCTAGACCATCATCAAATACGTTATTTTGATAGTCACCATTGGAATCACCCAAGGCTCGATCCCCAAAGTAAACTAATACATGCCGACAATTGTTTGTTAAACTTTTTTTGGTAAACAAGCTTTATATAAGAAACTAGGTTGTGTGATCCAAACTCACATCCTCATACAACATTAAACACATAAAAGGAGGAGGTTGTGTGATCCAAACTTGGTTTACATCCGATGTTGTAGTTTTCTTGGACAAAATATCAACTGTAAAATTTCCTTCGCGATAATGATGAGAGACGGAAACATCCTGAAAGAGATGAAGCAAAAAGTTAATATCTCTTAGGATGTTAGCAAAAAACGAAGGAATAGTACATACACCATGTGATGTGAATCTCAAAGATTCACAGGGGTGAAAATGATGATAATAAG
>JAJJMC010031210.1:8764143-8781693 GCA_023531435.1 Papaver californicum | reverse complement strand
CGCACTAGTTTACTTTTCTTTACTTTCATCTACTGTTAAGTTCACAACGGGCCAACGAGCTTTGCTAGCTGGGTTGGTATCAGGTGATTTTATCCTGAATTCAAGTTTGTCGCTTAAAGGGTGTAGCAGCATCTTCTTGAAGGTGTACCTGGCAAATATTGAGTTAAGGGCAGTCTGTTGAACAGGCGACTTCACCTCCTTGTTTGAGTGTGTATGCAGTGTAATTCTAACCCTCCCTTAATCATCTACAAGTTCTCTGTGTTTGTGTTTTTCTGTTACAGGAAGTATATTATCCAACAACCTCATTTTTCACTTGTTCTCAGATTGGTTGAACCACTGGACATTCAATAAATAAGTGATTAATCGTTTCAGCAGTACTAAAGCAGAGAGGGCATAGGTCTGTAATATTAAGCCCTCTTTTTGTAAGGTTATGTCTGACCATCGCTCTCTTATGAGCCAATAGCCAAAGAAAATGCTTGAGATGTGCTGGGCAGTGTAAATGCTAAAGCTGCCTCCATTAAATTAAATAGTTTTCTAATCCATAATTGTCTTTGCAGATGAGCTTGTAAGCGGATTTGATAGTAACTTCACCGGAATTTACTTAAGACCATACAAGTCTGTCTTTGTAGCCCCCCACATATCTTAAAGGAATGGCCTTAATCTGGTTGAGAATATCTGTAGGAACTATACCAGAAATACTAGTGAGATTCCAACTACCTGTTTGTGCATCTATTAAATATTTAACCTTGAGATGTTGTAGGTGTTGAATATCCATAGTAATGAGATCCTTAAGAGGAGTTTTAGTAACCCATGTGTCATCCCAAACATTAATGTCATTTCCATCCCTAACACACCAACGAAGACCAGCTTTTACTATCTTTCTACCTCTGAGAATGATTTTCCAACACCAAGAAGAAATTTTAGGCAGTTGGCATGTTCATATAGAGGAGTTGCTGACATACTTAGCAGTAAAGAGATATCCTACTAGAGATTTAGGATTCATGATCACCCGTCAAGCAGTCTTAGCCAGAAAAGCTAGGTTATGGAATTCCAAGTTCCTAATTCCTAAGCCTCCGGCATCTTTAGGCATACAAACCTTAGCCCATCCAATGGCATGCAATATTTGTTGTCCATCTCTTCTACCCCATAAGAACTTGTTTCTAAGCTTATCAATAGATTTCAGAACTCCTTTAGGGAAGCGAATGGAAGCCATCAAGTGATTCAGAGAAGGATCAAGAACACACTTGATTAAAACATCTATGCCTGCCATATTTAATGCTGTCACTTTCCAGCCCTGTAACTTGTTGGTCATTCTGGCTAAGAAGTCAAGAAAATCACCATTATGCTATTGACCCCATTGAATGTTATAGCCTAAATATTTACCAGGTTTTTTAACAAGCTTCATACGCAACCCTCTAGCCATAAGCCAAGTCTAGGGTGAACATTGGTAGAGAATACAACATTCGACTTATGATAGTTTATATGTTCTCCAGACCAGCCGCAGTAAAGATCCAGAATTTTAGTTAGAGCCTGTACATTCTTCAATGTAGCTTCTAAAAATATGATACTGTCATCAGCACAGAAGTTGTGAGAAATAAGAGGAGCAGTTGACGCTATTTTAAAACCTTTCAAAGAACTCTGTTGAACACTATGATCAATGAGCCTTGACAAAACTTCTAGTCCTAAAATAAAAAGGTAAGGCGACAACGGGTCTCCTTGCCGCAACCCTTTTTGTGGAAAAAGTATCACCCGGACTACCATTTAATAGGGCTTGGTAGTTGACAGTCGATAAACATTCAAGAACCCAGGTAATCCATCTCGAATGAAAGCCAAAAGCTTTCATTACTGTCGCAATAAAATGCCAACTCATTTTATCAAAATCTTTTTCATTATCAATTGTTATAACCATCCATCCTTCAAGACGTTTTTTATGTTTAATTGAATAAAAAAATTCAGAGGTAATGAGGATAGAGTCAAAGATGGATCGATTTGGGAGGAAAGCATTCTGATTTAAAGAAATGCATTTGGGCAGGATGCATTTGGTGATAATTTTGTAACTAAAGTTACAAAGGCTGATTGGTCTGTTGTGTGAAATTTGGGATGGGTGTGGGATTTTTGGAATGAGTGTAATGAAGGTTTTATTAAACTGACGGTGTAGTCTTCCAGTGTTAAAGAAATCCTGAATCACTTGACAGACTGAATCACCAATGATGTCCCAGTATTTGACATAGAATGCACCTTGCATTCCATCTGGTCCCGGGGCCTTTAGAGGACCCACGACCTTAATTCCATCCAAAATATCCTCCTTCGATATAAAACGAAGGAGACAATCATTTTCTGAATCAGTGATAAGATGAGAAATGACAGTATTAATATTGAACTTTAGAATAGTTGATTTTCTTTACTCACAGATGTAAGGTATTTATACAAGGTACAAACAGGAGTAACAGACTCCTTTAAGTATGCAGAATTACAAGTAGATAGCTAAACTGTTTCCTAGTCTTCAGGTGTGCACAATTGTAGCATTCTTTGAACTGATCCTTACTTGGTCAGTTGAATGTTTCTTTACCTGTCAACATGCCCCCTCAAGATGGACATCTAGATAGAAGTCCAATCTTGGATTTTAATAAACAAAATCTTGAGCTTGATAAAGGTTTGGTAAGAGCATCAGCTAATTGATCTGCCGAGGAAACATGAGCAACACGAAGTGAGCCATTTTGAACCTGACTTCTTATGAAGTGAAAGTCTATGGCAATATGTTTCATCCTCGAGTGAAACACTGGATTAGCGCAAAGTTGAGTAGTTCCCACATTGTCACAATAGATTACCGGACATCTGGACAAGTTGATACCCAGGTCCGTGAGAAGATATGTTAACCAGTTCAGTTCAGCTGCAGCATTTGCAACCGCCCTGTACTCTGCCTCAGTAGATGATCGTGCCACTGATTTTTGTTTCTTTGAGCTCCAGGAAACCGGATTACGACCAAGATACACGATGTAAGCACCTGTGGAGGAGAAGTCATCCTTGTTGCCCCCCAATCTGCATCAGAAAATAACTGTAGATCACTGTTACTGTGAATATGATCTGAGAAGGCATGTAATTGGATAGAAGAGTTTCTATGCAGTTGGATGCCTTCATCAATACTTCCACACAGATACCGTAGTAGTCTTTTAACAAAATGCCAGTGTAAAGATGTTGGGGAGTGCATATACTGGGACAACTTGTTAACTGCATAACACAAGTCAGGTCTTGTAATTAAAAGATATTGCAAACAGCCTACAATTGTCCTGTATTCAGACGGATCATCCAAAGGTGTTCCTGATTGCATAGTGAGTTGTGGTGTTTGTGGAATTGGTGTAAGGACCGGCTTTGCATCAGTCATTTTTGTTTTTGCTAAAATATCCAGAATGTATCGCCTCTGAGATAGTAGAATACCATGTTTATTTTGTACTGCCTCCACTCCTAAAAAATAAGATAAAGCACCTAGATCCTTTATTGAGAATCTGCGTGCCAGATTGTCAATGAAACTGTTCACCATATCTGTATTGTTTCCTGTTATAATCAGGTCATCGACATAAACCAAAATGTATATTAAGGCAGGAGATTTGTTCAACACAAACAGAGATGTATCAGCTGTGGAGTTGGTGAACCCTGACTGAAGTAGAAACACACGTAGCTCATTGTACCACGCTCTTGGGGCCTGTTTTAGACCATAGATTGCCTTACGCAATTTGCACACATAAGAAGGATTATCCTGATCAACAAAACCAGGGGGTTGTTGCATATATACTGTTTCTGATAAAGTACCTTGTAAAAATGCATTGTTGACGTCTAGTTGGCGAAGATGCCAGTCACGTGAAATTGCTAAACTGAGAACAACTCGTACTGTTGTTGGCTTCACCACAGGACTAAATGTATCCATGTAGTCCACTCCTGGTCGCTGGTGAAAACCCTTTGCCACCAATCTCGCTTTATACCTGTCAATGGTACCATCAGATTTTCTTTTAGTCCTGAAAATCCATTTACACCCTACGACATTTTGATTTGGTTGGGATGGAACCAAGTCCCATGTCCCATTGGTGACTAAAGCATTGAACTCATCAGACATTGGTTTGCGCCAGTGTGGCTGTTGAAGGGCTTTTTTTACTGTTGTGGGTTCTGAGATTCCACTGGATGATAGTTGAGCTGACAAATTCAATTTTTGAATTGGTTTGTGTATTTTGTTCTTGGCCCTAGTAGTCATTGAATGGGTCGGTTGACTCTGCTGGGCCTGCGCTACCTGCTGGGTTAAATCATCATGTTGGGCTGAATGTGCTGATGTGGTAGACAGTATGGATGTGCTTGTTAACTGTTGGGTTTGGTTTGCTACTCCTGGATTAAGGCTTATTGGTTCAGAATTGCTCATACCTGTGTCTTGACTTGTAGCAGGTTCTGAACACTGGGAACTCTCCTGGAAGGGAACTGCCGATGGTGTGCTGAGTGGCTCCGGTGGTGATGGCAGTTGCAGTTGGATTGGTGCTGGAATCCAGGTATCAATGCATGGATTTTGGGTTGTGTCAGATGTTTTGTAGAGACTTGCAAAAGGGAACTGATGTTCAACAAACTTCACATGTCTGGAGACAAAAATTTTCCTTGTGGTAGGGTCAAGGCAGAAATATGCACTCTGAGTGAGTGAGTAGCCTATGAACACACATGGTATGGATTTGGGAGCTAGTTTGTGTGTATTGTAGGGTTTGAGCCAAGGATATCATAGACACCCAAAAGTTTTGAGTTTTGTATAGTTTGGTGATGTGTGAAAATTTTTAAGGTAGGGTGACAAGTAGTTTAAAGTTCTTGATGGTAGCCTGTTAATGAGATAGACAGCTGTGGATAGAGCATAAGGCCAATAACTTAGGGGTAATGAAGCATGAGATAATAATGAGAGGCCTGTCTCAACTATGTGAAGATGCTTTCTTTCTGACATTCCATTGTGTTCAGGAGTGTGTGGTGGTGTTGTGAAGTGTGAGATTCCTGAAGTTGACAAGAAGCCCCTCAAGCTTATGTACTCACCACCATTGTCTGAGTAAAGTGTTTTGATTTTGGTGTTGAAGTAGTTTTCTGTGAGAGCCTTGAAGTTGATAAATGTTTGTTTGACATCTGACTTGTTGTGCAGTGGGTAAAACCAGGTGTACCTTGTGTAATGGTCTAGAAATATGACATAGTACTTGAACCCACAGGTGGACAGTACAGGTGATGTCCAAACATCACTGTAGATTGTTTGTAAAGGCTGTGTAGAAACAATGGAGGATGTTGAAAACTTTAACTTATGACTTTTATTGCAATTGCAGGCATTACATGAGTTATATGAAGACATTTTTGGGAGTTTTCCTAGCTTATATGTTGACAGCAAGTGTTGTAGAATCTGAAATGAGGGGTGGCCTAGTCTGTTGTGCCAGCAAATTGAGTTGAGTGTTGTTGTAGAGAATGCAACCTTTGTGGAATTGAGTGGCCACTCATACACCCCATCATTAGTTGGTCCTTCCATTAGAGTTGCTCCTGTGCTCAGCTCCTTCACAAGAAAAGAACAAGGTAAGAACTCAACTGAGACATTGTTGGTTTGACAAAATTGTGATATAGAAATTAGGTTCTTTTGCATATTTGGTACACATAAAACATTCTCAAGTTTAAACAAGTTGTTTGAGCAGGTTAGAGGAGTTGAACCAGTATGAGTGATTGGGAGATTTGTGCCATCCCCAAGCATAATGTCATCCTGGCCTGTGTATGGGTTGTGAAGAGACAGGTTCTCCAGATCTGAGGTGACATGGTGAGAGGCACCAGTGTCAAGGAGCCAGCCAGGTGAGTGTTTTGTGGAAGTTGCATTGGACTGTGGCTGCCATGGTGTGCTTTGGTTGTTCTGTCTTGACTGTTCTATAGGAACTATTCTGAAAGATGGACATCTTTTTGCTGTGTGTCCTTGGACCCTGCATATTTGACATAGACCCAAGTATGGTCTGGTTGGCCTGATATTGGAGAAAGAATTGGAATTATGTTGGTACAATGTTGGCTGTTTTGCTGGGTTGGTGGGGTGAGATGTATTGATATTGTTGTTGCGCCAAGATGACTGATTTGTACTTCTTGGCTGAAAAGAATGGTTTCTTGTGGTCCAGTGTACAGTTGCTGGAAAGGTGTGAGATAGAGAATTTCTGGTTTGCAAAGAGGCTTCAAAGTTTAGCAATTTTTCATGTAACTCTTCAAATGTGATATTTGTATCTCTTGCTTGAACTGCCCTGACTAATTCTTTGTAGTCTTCATTAAGCCCATCTAGCACCTTATCAGTTAACTCTTCTGCATCAATAGGTGCACCAAGAAGTGCTAAGTCATCTGCCTTTGTTCTGACAGACTGCATGAACTCACTGACTGTGAGTGCACCCATCTCTATATTCTTGAATTGCTGCTTGATTTGTTTGATTCTTCCTCTGGAGGGTTTGGCATAAGTATTTGAAAGAGTTGTCCAGGCTTCCTTTGATGTTTTGGCCTGTGCAATGAATGGAATTGTGGCTGGTGACAGAGACCCTAGAATGGCATTGAGAATGAGTGAATCTTGCCTATTCCAGATGTTGTATGCTGGGTTTGGTGCTGTAACATCTCCTGTGGTTATTGTTTTTGATGGGCATGGCAATGTCCCATCAACATAGCCAATGAGATCATAGCCAATGAAGAGAGTCTTGAACTGTAAGTTCCATGAATTATAGTTTGTGGCATTGAGTTTTAATGGTGCTTGTGCAGCAACATTTATGCTTACCAAAGTTTGGTTTGAATTGTTGGTGTTTAGGATTTGGTTTTGATTGGTGTCTGCCATGGTTTTTGGAAAGAAAAAAAATGGATCACTGCTCTAATACCATATTGAACTTTAGAATAGTTGATTTTCTTTACTCACAGATGTAAGGTATTTATACAAGGTACAAACAGGAGTAACAGACTCCTTTAAGTATGCAGAATTACAAGTAGATAGCTAAACTGTTTCCTAGTCTTCAGGTGTGCACAATTGTAGCATTCTTTGAACTGATCCTTACTTGGTCAGTTGAATGTTTCTTTACCTGTCAACAATTAAGACATCAAGGGGAAGGATAGTTGATCTCTGAGTAAAGATTATTGAAGTGATGGAAAATTAATTTTTCAATTTCCTCCTCATCATAAATCCATATATCATTAGCATTCTTTAAAGCATGAATCTTATTCTTATTTCTTCGGACCATAGTCGATAAATGGAAAAATCGAGCATTCAGATTGCTATGTTGTAGCCACTGAACTCTGGATTTTTGAGCCCAATATAATTCCTCTTGTCGTAACTGGCTTAAGTACATATTCAGACAATGTGCTTCATGAGCTTTATGTGCCGGTGTAGGAGATAGACTGAACATAGTTTGTACATTTACTAACTCATCACGTGCATGCTCAACCTTTCTATGTATGGAACCAAATTTTTGCCTGTCGAGCTAAAACATTCACATGATGGCAAAGTTTGGAAGCAACAGAAAGTTGTGGTGGTGTTGCAGTAGATTGCCAGACCTTAGTCACTATATTTTTAAATCTGTCATCTTCTAACCACATGGCCTCTAACTTCCAGGGTCTAGGTTTAAATTTCTTTTTAGGGAATAAATCTAAAAGCAAGACATGATTATCAGAGTTAAAGTAGCTTAAGTGAAGTTCTTTTGCATTGGGGAATTACATCCGCCACTTTTCATTCACCAAAGCTCTGTCGAGGCGCTCCTGGATATTGTTTCCAGCAACTGCTTGTTTTTCCAAGTGAATTGGGAACCCGCGGCTTGCAAATCAATTAGACCACATGAACTGATTACCAAGTTAAATTCACTTAGCTGTGAATTAGTTGGGATAAGCCCACCTCATTTTCATGAGTGCCTGCAATTACATTGAAGTCTCCAATAGCAGCATAAAGGCAAACAATAGAAGCTACAGACTTTAGTTCTTCCCATGTTCTTTTGTGAAGAGGTGGTTCGGGACTAGCGACGAAAGAACCCAAGGCTTGCCATACTTTGGAGTAATCACAACATGTATAGTTGATATACTAATGGAAGTAGGCTCCACATTTATCTCTGTTTCATTCCATAAAAGCCATAAGCCTCCTGAGAAGCCTGTTGATTCTAAACAAATGCAGCTAGAATATACTATTTCTTGTACTACATTTAGAGAATGAAATTCAGTCTGGTCTCAAAAATGGCGCAAATAGTAGGCTTATGCTGATGAATTAAGTCAGCCATACTTATGAAAGAGGGTTTTCCCGCCTCTCTACAATTCCAACTTAGTATTTTCATTGGAAAGAGATTGTAAGCTGGTTGGTCTATCTCCATGGAGGACTGTGTCTGTGGTTGGATGTGATTGTTTCGTTGGAGTCTGACGTAGATACTAATTTCATATCTATCTGCAGTAGATCGCTTGGCCCTCTTAATAGAGCTAGAGTTTCCACATATGGACTGTATAGGATTTCCACTACGCTGTCTGCGTGCCAGATTCTTATGTCATATTTTACTTTACGATTTAACCATTCCTCTCTGAGAAATGAAACTGTTTGTAGATGCATAATTGTTGATTGTGGGAAGTGTAGTTGATTAAGTATACTCTGAGTCTATGTAGTTAATTTCGGCCGAAATGATCGAAATTTCGGATTTCGGGGTGAAACGAAGACGAAAACCGAAATTTCAGTCAACGATTTTTGAACGAAATATCGGCCGATGTGGACCGATACGGCCGATATGGACGATTTTTTTTTTCAAAAATCAAATTTAAAAAAAAAAGTTAAAATTTTTTTTTTAAAAATATAATTTTTTTTTGAAAAAAAAATCCTTGTTTTAGGGTTTCAATTATTACTCATATTTTTTATGATATTTTAGAATAATATATGGATATGATAATATCTATAATTAATCTAATGATTTCGATTAGAATTGTAATACCCTTGTTTAATTAGCATTTTAGACGATGAACTTTGAAGTTGTTCTTGTTTTTCTTATGTTTCCAGTTTGAACTTTGTATGAAATCTATGGATCTATATATTTTAGATGATTACTAGTTTTTCTTTTTAAACTTTGTGAAAAAACGTTTGTTATAACGTGTTAAAATATATTTATAATTATAAAATGTGAACTAGTATCTTTTCATAAAATTATAGGTATAAAATATATGGACCGATATTTCAACGATATTTGAACCGAAATTTCTCCGATATACCGACGTACCAGTGTATCGCCCTCGACCGGTACGAACCGAAATCCGATATGTAACAACTTGCTCTGAGCATGGATGATCAACACCACTGGTTCCTCCGACACATGGGGGTGTTCCTCCAGAAACCATTGTCTTCTGCGTAGGCGAGCTTCGAGTTCCATGTAGTCTCTCATCATCAGTCGGATCTGATTGAGGATTTTCCAATGTTGCAGGACTAGATAGTATATTTCGGGACCCCATGTCCATATCTCCTATTGAATGTCCTCCTTCTCTATGTCTCTGACCATCGAGATTTCAAGAGAGAGACATTTGCATCTGGTTAAAAAGGGGTTGGTGAGAGCTACCGTGTTCACCACTAAGATGATTATTGTTTTCAGGCTTTATGTAATTGAAAGTAAATGATTGAGAGTTAGAGTCTGTACTGCAGTTTGTTGTTGTTTCCTTGAAAGACTTACCAGATTTTGTAAAGGCCTGCATGTCAGAAGGAATTGGCTGAGGGGTATGCAATTTTTTTGAATGTAACACAGGCCCCTACTAGTGCTAGCGTAGAGTGATGATTTGTCCCTATGGGGCTTTGCTGGAGATGAGTTACTCTGGTCAAAAGTTGAGAACGAGGTGAATTTAACCGGGTTTAACTTGTGTGGGGATGAGTATCTGGATTTCGGTAGAAGCTGGGTTAATGGATCAGGACTTCCTTTTAGAGCCACTGAAATATTTTTGGGGTTAAGGTGGGGATTATCCACATTGGTCTCGACTGTTCCAGATTGTTGTAAGACCGAACACCGAGAACCAGTCTGCCGATGAAGATTCTGAGCCGAAGTTTGAGAATTCCGACGAGATTTTTGTTGAATAACCATCCATGTACCATATCTATCAGAAACAGGCTCATCTGAGGAAGATACATATAAACCATCAGAAGTATTGATTGTAGAATTTGATAAGGGTTCAGTTATGTCCGAAAATTTAGTGTTTGGGGATGTTATATATCCCTATGGACAATAATCAGCCGCACCTAAAATAAATGGATACAATTCCTTCGTATTCAATGTGTTGAATTAATTTGCCAATTCGAAAGGCAGCCAGAAGTGGCTTCTGTAAATCTATTTCTACACACAGACGAGCAAATTTTCCCCTAGTTTGGCTTTCAGTGGTGATACCAACCTTGATTGCTTTCCCAATCAAATTGCTTATTTTGTAGAGAACTTCCTTATCAAAATACTCAATAGGTAGTGCCGGCAGGCGTTCCCATAGAATTTTTTTCATAAATTTGGCCTCTGAAGGTTTAAATTCAGGACCATCGAACTAAAGCAAAATAATGGCCATTGGTGAACCAGGGGCCTTGTAACAAAGCTTTTTTGAGATCTAAAGAATCTGAAAATTTGAAAAGAAAGAAATCTTTCCCCAGATCAAGTATTTGAATTGAACCTAATGGTTTCTATAGGGCAAGAACTCTTTCTTGGATGAATTTGAAACCCATGGTTTTTCCCATAACCTTACCAATCAAACATCTTTTCCAGGGTTTACGAATACGATCTTTAATGGGTTTATCCAAGGTAAAAGACGAAATATTGCGCACCTGGAAACTTGAGTTGTTGCCAGAAATTGAATTGGGTTCATACTCCTCCGATTCAGATTCCTCCTCAAATTCTTCAAAAAAAAATCTCAATTGATTCACTATCGTTCCATGAATCCTGAGGGTGTATGGATTTGTTTTCACTGTATGTAAGAAAGATGGAGCTTTCGAAGATGTAAGAGCCACAAATTGGGGTGGAGCTTCTGCTATTTCGATTTCATTTGCAATATCAGGCGGTTTTCCTCTTGGTGTTGAATAAACCGGTTAGCAATGAGATTCCGGTTGCACAGTTTTTAATAGGGCTGCATAAAAAATCGGTAAACCGATAAAATTGGACCGAACCGAACCGAAAAAAGACCGAACCGAATATCTAATGTTAATCAATGATAATGGATTAAAAAAAATGATTGATCTCGGTTCGGTTTTGGTCTACCCCTAAAACCGAGCCGAACCGGTTCGGTTTAAACCGATTAATTTGTACCGTAGGATTAGAATAATATTAGTCATAGATCTCTAACCATAGCTTTTGATAGATCGACCACCACGAACATTAGAGAGTAAATTTTTCCCTTCGCTCTCTCAAGTCTCTTCACTAAAGGCTCAACTTCATTCTTCAGAAGTTCAGATACAGCCATTATTAATCGTCTAACCCATGATAAGTTTCAACATCTAAAGCCTAAAGGGTTTCTAGAAATGACCTCTTCAAACCCTAATTTCCCCAATTTTGTTTCTCCACTGTAACTCATTTTCTCTTCGTCATTTTCTTCTACAACAACAATTGGTTTAGAAATCGATGATTGTGTTTGATTCCTGCAACAGGCTCCATTTTCTTCACTGTTTCTGTTGGTTCAGACTCCATTTTCTTCACTAAGAAGAAACCACCTGGTAAAGGCAAAAAGAAATAGAACAATCTGGGGAGAAATACAAATTAGGTTTCTGTTTTTATGAGCATTTTGTTCTTCTTGTTTTCTTGGACGATAAAACTTGAATTCATGTTAATTTGATATGTTTGAATTGTTAATATGTTCACAAGTATTAGTTCAATTGTTCTCTTTTTGATGAATCAGTTGAACATGTCACTACTAGGGTCAGTTATTTCAATCAGTTGAACATGTCACTACTAGATTACTTTCAGGGCTATCACAACCATACTTCAATTTGCGTGGAAGCTCAATAGCGAGCTCTAAACTCTCATTAGGCAGGTGAACCTCTTTAGTACCAGACCCTGAGTCAGGATTTGTGGTGGATCAGCAGAGCAATTAAATATTTCAGCAGTTTCTACATCTGTGACATCGTTGAGTGTTGGGTTAACTAGCCTCGCATACCTAGGATGTGGCTAAGAATTCATTCCTTGAATGTATGTTGTATCTTTGTAATTTTCGTTTCATAGGATCAATTAGCAATGTGCTACATAACCTCTTAGAGAGATGGGATGTATAGGTTGTCCATTTCAGTTTGTTTGTTTGTCCGAAAATTTTAATTTAGTTTGTTTGTTTTCAATATACATCCTGTTATAATTCAGTTTGAAGGTTTTATTATTACAAGTGATGGAGCATCATAAATGAAATTATATCTAAGCTAATTATCATTTCCTGTAGACAAGTGAAACTTTTCTGGTCAACCTGTTTGAAGATTGGAAACAAGTAATCATGCACAAAACAAGATGACATAAAAGCAATGAAACAGACTTTGTTTTGAGTAGTAGAGCTTTGTTTCCATGGCTAGTACTGTAAACTCCTGCATTTCATTTTTATGTTTAGGCACGCAAGAGAGAAAACTCATGCATTTCATTTTGAGGTTGCTGTCAAGTTACTTGACACTTATAAAAATTTGAAATCCTAACCGGTTAAAACCGAATCGAACCGGTTAAAACCGAAACCGAGTCGATTCAAAACCGAACCGAACCGAAAAGCTTAATGGTAACATTCGGTTTTCAAAACCGAAAAACCGAGACTCCCGGTTTCGGTTATGGCTGGGACAAAAACCGAACCGTACCATGTGCACCCCTAGTTTTCAAGTCACTCATGTTTTTTTATCTCGATTCTCTTAATTGTTTTTTAAACTTAAATTATTCATCTGATCCTAAGGCCAAGTCCTATGCACATATAACATAAGCTAATATATATTTGTCCATTTTGAGCCACTATAGACAGGGAAAATGAGCAAATTGGCTGAGCATATTTGCTTGTTTTCCCATTGTGTCAGACTCTGTCGCTCGATAGAGATTTGGTCGCATAGTTTATTCTGAGCCGCGAACGACCAAAACTCTGTCACTGGGTTCTAATATTAATCGTTTATTAATTTATCATCCAAGTATCCCTATATGAGTTCTAGTTTCTATCATGGACTTACATTATTGTAAATCCACCTATTGTTTTTGATTAAATATAATTTCTATTCAGCCACACACATCTCTAAAAGACGTATAAGCTTAACATTCACGAATATAATATATACCAAAGAACATCATAAAAAGGTAGATTTATTAATATATTTTACCTTTTCTTGATTGATTTTTTACTATAATAGTAAAACATGCTAGTTTTTGATCTCATCGGATTTTGCTATTTGTTTTTAATAAACACATAGTATTTGTTCTTTTCTGATTTTAAAATGTATTAAAAATTAAAGTAACCGCAAAAGTGTATTCAATTAAATCAATAATTTCCATTATTTTTAATTAATATTACATGCTATCCAATGATTTCCTTGATCTAGAAATGCCCAACTTGGATCTTATTCACTATTATTTAACAAGGCAGCGATAGAAGGTTGAGTAGCCTCGGGAGGTTTAGTAGAATCATCATAACCTTGAAAATGAACCTGGGGCGAAGAGTGGTGGTGGGGACGGCTCGATAGATGCTAAAAGCTCCTCCTGGAATAACAATCGGGGTATAAGAGAACCATCTTGAAAGAGTGGACCCCCACCAGGATTTTCTAGAAGGGGGGAGCGACCCAATAAAGGATAAAGGCTCATCCTGGAATAGTAATCGGTGTATAAAGAGGAGCATCCCGAAAGAGTGGACCACCACTGATGCTTGTCGTAAGTGCAGCAAATTAATTAAGATATTTTCCACTAATTAACTAACAAGTAATATAGCTAGGGCTGCACATGGTACAGTTAGGTTCGGTTTTTGAGCCAGTCAGAACCGAAACTGAAGATTTCGGATTTCATGATTTCAAAACCGAGCATTACCATTAGTGAATTCGGTTCGGTTAAAATACGATCAATTATGATTAACTGATATATATTAAGGTATTATTTCGTTTCTGTACAATTGAATGATAAACCATACAAATGTAACATGCATAATTGAATGATAAGCATTTTCACAACTCCAATTACATACAAATTGGTCAACCTTGAGTCAGGTATTATCAATTTGACACCCAAAAAATTGATTAAGTTTCATTTCATAATTTTGTTAACATTTAATTGAGGCAATTAACCAGAGTCACATACATACACACACAATATACCACAAAGATTCATTTACAACTACAACTCATTCAAAGCCAAATCATATTCATACTAGTAATATCTTTTGATATCGATTTGATAATCTAAGATATTAACCAAACAAAGATGATAAATATTTATAAGTAGAGAAACAAGATCTAAAACTAGAAAAACGAGAGACCATTTTCTTGAATTAAGCTAAGATCTAGAATTGAAAATGGAAATGGATGAATATATGTATTGAAGAAATTTTAATTGAGGAAAACAACACACTTGCAGAAATACAGTTGAATATAGGGTTCGATTGATGGTGTTGGTGATGGTTGTTATCAAAACTTGGTAGAATAAGAAAGTGGTGGTGGTGAGATAAGATACTGATAGTAGGCTGGAGTTTGAGTGGCAATGGTGGACTGGTGCTGGCGGTGAGAAGAAACTGGGAATAAAGAGAAGATGGGGAAATAAGTTAGGGTTTATATATTACTAGCGTCTACGGACCACAACTATAATTAACTTAGATGAAGGGCCCTTGTTAATCGGTTTAAAACTGTGAGATTCGGTTCGGTTTTAAGAGTAAACAAAAACCGAACTGAGATAAATCGGTTATTTGTAATTTAAAACCGTTAATTACCATTAGGTTATTGGTTCAGTTCTCACTATTTTCGGTTCGGCTCGGTCCGGTTTTCTTGGTTTTACGGGTTTTTTGTGTAGCCCTAAATATAGCGGTAGTAAGGATCGTTCCCACGAGAAGCTGTGAATTGTTATTTGTCTTTGACTTCTTATGTTACCAAGAGGGGATTATAGGTAATTAACCTAAAGTAAACTAATGAATGTAAAAACAAAGTAAATAAAGATTAAGATCAAGGTGAGAAAAAACTGGTTAAGGATTTCATCTTCCATCGCCAATCATGATCTTCAATCGATTAGAATCAACATTTGTTTTGTCTTCATACTAATAGCCATAGAGAACCACATCGAGAGCATACTCCGGTAAAATACCATACGATGAATATGTGAATACTACTTGATGTGGTTGTAGATAGTGGTAAGAAAAGTATCGTTCACTCGGACTTGTGAAGATTTGATCTTAGACCTAATTCTAATTTTAATCTAGCAAATATTTACAAAAGATGGTAGCAATATTAAGGATAACTGAGACATATGATTCCACCATTAATCATATCAAGTGATAATTATTGATTTTTAACAATTCCAACTAATATTATTGACTTTATTCCTTTGCCGAAAGTAGTTTTGTAAAACATCAATTGTAAATCATAAGCATGATGCATCAAAAGCCCTAAGTTTAAGCATACACCATCAAACAAAATCACAATTGATTAAGAAAAATCATAAATCGATTAGAATCAATGCAAAAAGTCTAAAAAATCAAATATAGCTACCATCCAGTTGTGAAAATTGGCTTCATCCATTGTGCTAGCGATGGGGTTTATCTCATCATGTCCAATACACTATCAAAAGATCGGTACATGACTCAAAAGTGTTTACAAGGAAGAAAGAAAAGAAAACAGAAATACAAGAAATAAATACGTTTATATTTGTTGCTAACGGGGAATTGACACGGTTCTCTGAAGCATTTTTCTGTTTGTCGAAGGTATTGAATATGGAAGGAAATACCAAGGTTTTTTTCAGCAAAAGTTTTGTATTGTCGTATATTCATCTCCTTCTTCTTCTTCGATGAAGAACAACCAAAGATGAAACAATTTTTTTTTCTTTGGTTTCTGGCAGAGCCAGCTCCCGTGTTGTTCCTCTTAATCTCGTATTTATCCTACAACAATAATCTCCTCCCTAAATCCTTCGAATATCTTCTCTTTTAAACCAAAAATCCTTTAATCAATTCTGTTTCCTTATAAAATTATTCTGGAAATTGTTTCCTTCTCGAGAACGATACAATCGATGTTGTTGTTGAATAAATCCCAAAAGAATATTTTCTTTGTCTTGAAGAGCAAATCTGCCGAGATATTTTCTTCCCTTTTCTTGCTATTTACTTTTCATCGATCTGTTTTCTTACCAAATATGTACGAGAAAATATTTTGGTACTTTGAGGAGTTTAAGTTGGGTACAAATTCCCCTTAATAAAGAAACATAATATTTGTGTTTTAATCTCATGCAAATCATTTTCAGAAACTTCACAGCTGAGATGAATAGTTTCCCGCCAACATTCATGTTTGAATTTGAAAAGTGGGTGGTGCCCTTAGCCAAGTCTCGGGTGCCTTTGTCAATACAAGGTGGGTGCCTTTATCAATTCTTCAGGTGCCTTTAATACTTTTTAAGCTAACTTTTCCGCAATTATTGATTCTTCAAAAATACCTATAAATAATTAAAATAACATTATTAATACAAAAATTAAGCACTAACAATAATAAATATGAGTTCAAATAAGACACAAAATTGTGTCTATCAAATACCCCCAAACTTATTATTTGCTAGTCCTCGAGCAAATCTACTTTAGAAAAATAAAAATCCTAACTCACTGTCGCAGGCATCGCGATTGCACTTAGCGCGTGCAACAAGCCTTTGAACCCCTAGTGGCCCTAGTGACTGAGTGTTGTCTCGGAAGGGTTTACAAGAGATATACCCACAAAACCTTTACTTCGAACTCTAGCTACTTGTGAACGATTGAGGGTAGACACTAAACATGTTATCTAGTTGGACACAAAATTCTTTGGCTACTGGAGAAATTACCTTGTCATTGTTGTACACGAGTTTGCACTTAAACGTACCCAAATTCATATATAAGAAAATAAAGCAATACTCAGACATTCGTACAATAGACCACGATACTCGGAATCTAACAAACCACAATCACATGAATAAAATAAGAAGATGGATATGGAGATATAAGTGTGCGCATGTTGATTAAGGTGAACAGTGTTTCCCAGAATATATGTATGATCGTTAGTGCCAAGATGAACCCTAATAGATTGAGATACGCACTCACTGGTCCGAAACCTAATTCTAGTATCGACTCAGCTGGTATATACAAGGGCCCCAGCGGTCGATTTATTGAATATATACATATTATTATTTTATTTTTTTATTATTATATTTTTTTTCTACAACATGATTAGATCTTTTGAATCTAAACACATGCACCTTATCAACAGATTATATGATAGTTCCCATGGATCCTGCGTTCCACGCTTTCTTAGGCGACGGAGCCAGGGAGAACACTCACATATTGCTATCCAAGTGTTTTTTTTTTTTCATTGGTCAAGTTGAATTAAAATAATGGGGCTTGATCTCAATCATTCTACTCATCCTAGCGGCGACAACA
>JAJJMC010031210.1:8741542-8764133 GCA_023531435.1 Papaver californicum | reverse complement strand
TTAGAGAAACACAAAAAATTACAAAAATAAAAACAGAACGTGATATGGTGTCGACTCCGAGATATGGTGACGACTATCATGTTATTTCTAACACCTGAGCTCTGTCCTTTTATGAATAGACCATTTAGCCGGGTACCTAAACTCATACATCTAAGAAGTTTGTTTCATCTACCTAGAATGGTTAGTGTCATCCTGAATTTTTCACAAGTTTCTAAATTTTAGAGTTTTTGGTACAACTAAAATTTTTAAAATTTTCATTTTTTTTCTCCCTTACCCCCAAACTTAAACTGAACATAGTCCTCGATGTTATAAAGATAAATGAATGAGAGCATGAACAAAGATTAATAATGATAATAGTAAAGAGATAGGGAAAGATATTACTAGCATCGTGTACCCAAAGCATATAGGTTGCCTCCCATAGAGCGTTATGTTTAAAGTCTTCAGCCAGACCAAGAAAGGATTAGTCACAATTTACGAATCATATAACAATAATCTGAATAATTGTGGATCCTTAAAGTCAATCATATTTGACTTATATAGCTAACCACAATGCAATATATGAAATCGATGGTCATTCTCATGAAAGTGTGTCGATTTAAGCTTCCTAAAATATTCATGTTTGGTTCCAAAGTTTACGAATTGACACATATGAAGTTCATTTGTTCCCACTTTTGGTAGAAAAGTATTTGGTGGGAAAATAAAGTCAATGATGGTATTATGATCTGGGTAAACCACATCAACATGATGATGGGTTTCTGACGACTGAATTTCATTCTGGATAAAATCAGGCTCAAGGAAAAGTGTATGAAGATAATCTCTCAAAATGGTAGAAGCACATATGTCAAGTCCTAAGTGATGGACTTTAAGCAGGGATATTTGAAAATCACAAGAATCATCGGTATCCCCAAACTTAGAGTAGACATTGCTCTTAGATGGACCAAAAAATATTGGTTGGGTCATAATATCCTTAAGGTCAAAACTATGGTCAGATTCTTCTGAGGACTGGTTACCCAAATGATCCAAAAGAACATCATCATCAAAACCATACAATGGGTTATCCATGGTGCTCCTAAGAGCCTCTTCTTCTAAATCAGTGATCCCAAGAGGTTCATCACATTCATATAATGGATTGTTGAACACAGTGCTTTGTAAAAGATCATGAACAGTCCTACAGTCTACGAAACTATCATCTTCATTAGAAACTATTATTTTTGAATAGCTAGACTCTAAATTACGAGTCTCAGGACAAACTCGTTCCTCTAAACCATCATTGTCTTCATAGTAATAAGGAAATATTACTCCGTTTATAACAATGGTATCACTAGTTAAATCTATTTTCGGTGAAGAGGGATGACTGAAAACATTTTCCTCTTGAATAGGTAAATAATCATTAACATTATTAGGATCAGAAACAGAAACATCATTATTATCATGAAGCTCAAATGGTGTGAAAATTTCCTGATCATTATGACTACGAATTTAAACTCTTCATAAATACTCTTTTCATCATCATAATAATATGAAGATGATCAAACCTTATTTGAACAAGTAGTGTCTTTAATTCTAACCTCGTTCTCTAGATTAGGTAAATATTTGTCATTATTATCAAGGATAAAATTAAAAACACTATTTTGGCAATTATATTTATCTTGAGCAATTTTAGCAGCTAACCGTTCTTCTTCTTCAATTTCATTTAAACGTGTATTAAGTTCACCGAGAGCGGTACTTAAAGCTGCAAGTTCTTTATTCTGATTTAATGACTCTTCACAAAATTTCTTTATTAAAATGTTGATCCTACGTGTCGACTCAGTTAACTGCTTCATTAAATCTTCAAAAGATGGAAAAAACACATTATGATCATTATAATATTGTTCATTTACCCGTTTTACGGCTGGTGAGTGTGCGAATAGTAATTGGGATCACTATGGTATGAATCATAACCTCAGAAGGCTGGTAGTGGTCCCAAGTACTATCTACACTAGAGTCATAGTACGAATAATGCCCATTCTGAAATTCATGTCGATATTCATTGTATTGTTCCTCATAATACTAGTTCGACATTTTTTTGGTGCACGTGCAAATGCAGGTTTGACTAAATATGTAAGCTCAGGTTACCTTAACAAAATATACCTACAGTCAAAGACTGGTCAAAGGTACAAGGCTAAGGCTTGTGGAATTTCAGCTGGTAACTCCCATTAGGCCCACGACACGAGTTCAACTTACTTTTCCACGGATTTTCCTAAACTCGGTAGTCTGAAGAATGCAACTTGTGTGTATACAATATTTATATATATATATATATATATATATATATACAAAATAAATTAAAATAAAATATAAAATAAATATAAAATAAATATATACAAATAAACTAAACAATTAATGAAAAATCTAATTTTTTTTGAGGTTTACTGCTTACCTTTTTTGGTAGGCAATTTCCATAATAATTGCAAAACATTACCTGCACAACAAAGACAAGGAGAATACCCACATAAAATCTGAAAAAGAAAACAAATTATAACAAAAATAAAATAAATCCTAATTAACCTAGTAAAAAACTAAACCTAAAAAAATCTAAAAACTAACCTAAAAACAAGTCCGCGTCGGTGGCGCCAAAAATTGATGTGATTGTAGACAGTGGTAAGAAAAGTATCGTTCACTTGGACTTGTGAAGATTTGATTTTAGACCTAATTCTAATTTTAATCTAGCAAATATTTACAAAAGATGGTAGCGATATTAATGATAACTGAGATATACGATTCCACCATTAATCATATCAAGTGATAATTATTGATTCTTAACAATTCTAACCAATATTATTGACTCTATTCCTTTGCCGAAAGGATATTTTTAAAACATGAATTGTAAATCATAAGCATGATGCATCAAAAGCCCTAAGTCTAAGCATACACCATCAAACAAAATCCCAATTGATTAAGAAAAATCATAAAAAATCGATTAAAATCAATGCAAAAAGTCTAAAGAATCAAATATAACTACCATTCAATTGTGAAAGTTGGCTTCCTCCATAGTCCCAGTGATGGGGTTTAGCTCATCATGCACAAAACACTCTCAAAAGATTGGTACATGGCTCAAAAGTGTTTACAAGAAAGAAAAGAAAAGAAAACAAAAACACACAAAACAAATACGTTTATATCTGTTGCTAACAGGGAAATGACACGGTTCTCTAAAGCATTTTTCTGTTGCTAAAGGTATTGAATACGGAAGAAAACCACGTTTTTTCAGCGACAATTTTGTACTGTCGTTTATTCTTCTTCTTCATCGATGAAGAACAACCAAATATGAAACTGATTTTTTTTCCTTTGTTTATGGCAAAAGCCAACTCCCTTATTATTCCTCTTAATCTCCTATTTATACTACAACAATAATCTCCTCCAAAAATCCTTCGAATATCTTTTCTTTTAGACCAAAAATTCTTCGATCAATTCTGTTTCCTTATAGAATTATTCTGGATATTGTTTCCTTCTCGAGAAGGATATAATCGATGTTGTTGTTGAATCAATCCCAAGAGAATATTTTTTTTTGTCTTAAGAGCAAACTTGCCAAGATATTTTCTTCCGTTTTCTCGCTATTGACTTTTTATCGATCTATTTTCTTACCAAATATGTACGAGAAATATTTTGGTTACTTTGAGGAGTTTAAGTTGGGTACAAATTCCCCTTGATAAGGAAACATACTATTCATGTCTTAATCTCATGCAAATCGTTTTTAGAAACTTCACACCGAGATGAATAGTTTCCCATGTGTCATATGAGTTTCTTTCACAACTTCTGGTGTATCACTTCTTTGACGGGCTCTACGAATTGATGATTATGTAGGAATTTTAAAATTCACGTTGTTCATCATTTGGGACATCTGCTGCAAGTAATACACCTCCATTCTTTGTGATCGCCAATACAAATTGTTCGTCTTAATGTGCCATTCCCCATGGGAAGCTTGTACCCCCAATATGGATAGGTTTGATGAGACCTTGAAAAATAATTGGAAGTGTGATTGTCTCCCCTTGTGGATCAATACTCTGCATCTCCCAAAAACAATTCAAACTTGGTTGGATCACGAGCATTCACTGAAGCCTATGTGTAACCCCGATAACAGTGCAAACCCCCAATCATACATTGGAGCTAACTCTAAACCTTCAAGCACTTCGAGAAAACCAAGACTTTCCACTGAGCAAGCATTTGGAAAAATACATTGTCCTAACACGTATAGAAAAACACTCTTTCGAGCTTATTATAGTGACCGATGTCCTCATAACTTGGATTCTCTTCCACTATCTGAGCATAAAGTTGTAAGAAATTATTCAACCCAGACACTCTTATTCCACCGGAATGCACAACTACGTGCATATCATTTCCTTTCGCATCAGTATAATACAGATCAAGGCGATATTTCCATATCGATTGTGCTATCCACTTCCCTTGGTCAAATGGAACCATAATTCCCTCACATAGTTGTAACGCCCCGAGAAATTCGTCCTCCAACGTTATACGCTGGGCAGGCCAGAGCCCCCGATGCGCCACTTGAAATGATAGTTTTCGAGCATCAAATTTTCACTTCTCGCTAGGCAAATGCAGGTTAATTTGCCCTTCCAAGCATGCTTTGTAAGCATAATACTCAAAACGTAGTTTCCATACTATTCAAACTCACCCTTGTTTTGCTAAGGGTGCAAGGCATTAAAAGCCAATGGTGATGCCTTTGGCATGCAACAGTTGATTACAAGAATTGTCCAAGCCTAAGTCATGCATTGGACTAGCGCATAGGCCATTTCAAACCTAATTTCCAATTCCTTAACCCTGCTTCGACCATGCACTGGAGCCTGCACAGATCTTGCTCTTGCCAAGGGTGCAATATCTATGCACATACCATTCCATGTTGTAAAGGTTGATAAGAAGTATGAACAATCCATTGAATGAAATTACAACTACCTCATCGAGTGTGGCAACAACCATCTCTTGACTTGGTATTGTCGAGCCAGATGATATGAGTTATCATAATGTCACAATCACCTCTAAATTAGATGATATGAACGACAAGGTGTTGCACCTCAATGCATTGCATTGCGTCTGCCTACTTACCCAACCCGTACCTTGAATGGATCAACTTCCTCGAGTAAGCTTCACGTCATAATAGTGCCTTAACACTATATTACGCTTCGAGTAAGCGTCAAGGCCTATTGTGCCTTTCTCGAGTAAGGGTCATTTGGACTTGTGATGTCTTGTGTAAGCATCACACATAATAGTGCCTTAGCACACAATACAAGGCCGATGCATCCTTGAGTAAGCTTTACAAGCTTAGAATGAAGTTTTATCCATGCCATGACGCGTCCTTGAGTAAGCGTCATATGAAAAATGCGGGTGTTACAATATTATTCCCATTAACATGTATATCTAATGGTGTAACTCCTATAGCCAACATTTTAAAATTAAATTTTGAGTAATCTATAGTTTTCTTGTCTAATCTAAATTTCCGTGAATACTAAAGTTCACATAATTTAAAGCTTGCATATAAAACCAAAAATAAAAATCCAAAATTTGACTTAGAGAACGAACAAACTTACCGCATTCGAAATTCTTGAAATATAACGTATTTGTAGTCTTGCACCAACGTTCTAATATTACTTGGATCTATGGTTCTTCTATTTAAATTATGGAAACTTCACCAAGGATGTTTTTGGACTCTCTCTTTAACTACATGAGGGAGACATTTATACACCGTACCCAACTCACTCCACCCACCTCTTAGCTTGGTAAATCGGTTGCTCTTTCAATGGCCAGATATATGGTCCTCGAATACACCAACGCCCACTTGATGTCTAACATTTTGGAACTCCACACCTTTATTATGATTCCACTCTACTCCACTTTTTGGATGTTTGATATTTTCCCTTTTATGTTTTGTTTTTCCTTAACAAATTCATTGCGGCGGAAGATTTTCTTAGAGTGAAAATTTAGAAGAAAAAATTTAGAGAAAAATTTGTGAAGGAAATTATGAAAAAATTGTGAAGAAGAATGAGGTATTTATAGGTGAAGAAGAGTTGGTCTGTAACTCGGTAGAATCTAAATTGCTTACTAATTTTCCTATAATGACGCGACTAGTTTATCCTGCCACCTGACAGGGCACATTAACCAATTTTCTCGGTTGCATAGGCCTTGACCAAAAGAGCCTAGTTAGCAATTCTTTGAATTATTCGCGAATTATACATGAATTATTCCGAATCCATTTTATATACGTATCATACGCGTACATATAGAAGCCCGACTTAGTTTAGCGAGTTTTCATCCTGAAACGAATTATACGCGTATTTACGAATTAACGAACTATACATCTCGTATAATACCTTGCCACATCATCACTGCCTCACATTTTTAATAATATTTTAAACTTCCAACATCTAATTTTTTTTGGAAAATATGGATACCGAAGGATTTTGAGCCTGTGGTTATGGATATATCAATGTAGTTTATTAAAATCATTATACTATAGTAAAAATAACATACTTTAGAAGTTAATGTATGCCGAATTTGTCTTGACGAACTCATATCTCTAAAACGAATTATTACGTACGTATGTCGTTCCAGATTATTACCGAATCACAAACTGTTAACCCGATTTTTAACCGTATTTGATTTTTATGAATCCATATAATATTCATACGTTTGCCTTATTGTCGAATCACAAACTGTTAACCCGATTTTTAACCGAATTAGATTTTTATGAATCCACGTAATACTCATACGTACGCCGTTCGTACGTTTGTCGAATTTCGAATCGCTAACTACGGCTAAACAGAAAAGAGTCTATAGCTAAACCGACGCATCGGCGAGACTCTAAATATCTTTCTCCTTCCCTAGAGCAGGTTAGTCTCTCGAGTCTCGACTGGGAGAACCAAATAAAAAACCCTAGAAAACTTCTTGAATATCTGTTTTTCTTTTGAGATCTCCTTGGGTTCTTTAGGGTTTTGATTATACAGAGAGAAACGGTATTAGGGTACTTTTTTCCTCATCTCAGATTTCAAGCTTATTTGTATTTGAAATTTACGTAATTTGGTTAAGATAGTTTGGGCGAAACAATGGCGGAAGGAAGTAGAGTTCATCCTGGTTGTCGAAACGCATCAAATCCTTATCACGAATGTGTTGAGTTTTGCTTCCTAAGAATTGCTGAAGTGAAGGAACGATTAGAACGATCACAATCAGGTAAACTTTTCACCTCAAAAACCTAATTTCTGTTGGAAAATTTATTGATACACGTGAAAATTTGAACGGAATTTAAACATTCTACTTAAAATTTGATTGAAATCGAACTTTTCTATCTTCAGTATTAGTGATATATGCGAATCCCCAGATGAGAATTAAGAAACGGGATAATTTTAAAAGTATTGGGGAGGATAATTAGGGATTATTTATTACATGAATTGATAAATTTGATATAACCATATTTAAACTGCATTAAATGTTTGATTTTTTGGATAATATGAGTGCTTAAGTGAGATGGGTTGTGGAAAACAACGAAAAGATTGACATAAGGTTTGTCTACAATTGGTGAAGTTTAGGATTTAGAGGTATTAGTGTTATATTGGGCATATCTAGATATTGCACTTCAGTGGGATATACTGATGAATCAGAGATGAATTCTGCAATGACTTAGAATTGTATATTTGAATAATTTGTTTTACTCATGTTCCGATATTTGCTTAACCTCAATGTTGGATACCATGTTTCAGAGCTTAAACAAGCTGGTACTGCTGCTGGTCATGCCCATCAGGACGAGGATCTTCGCGACCAAGGAATCAGTCAGGAAGAACATGCTGACGAGGATGATGATGATCATCCTGTTGAGAAAAATGTTGAGGTAGATTATGCCAGCCTCACCGAACGGCAGAAGAAGTTGTTCAACCTGAGGCTAAAGATGGTAATCGCAACATTCAAACTTATGATGTTGATGTGAATATATTGTGATTTTCGTAATGTCCTTACTGTGAGTTCCTTTCCAATTTTTGATTTGTTATTACTAATTTTCATACTTATGTTGCATTCTGCTCACAGAATGAGGCAAGAAAAGCAAACCAGACTGCCATGGTAGCTGAGAAGAAAAAAATTGAAGCTCCTCAGGAGACAAGGGGTATTTCTAAACAAAAATGGATGGAGGATAGGAAGAAAAAAATTGGAAAACTACTGGATTCGAATGGCTTGGATATGACAAAGGCATACATGCTTGATACACAAGAGGCAGCGGAGTCGAAATATAAAAAATGGGAAAAGGAACCAGCTCCTTTTGGTTGGGATGGTAAGCTTCTTACATGCGAATACTTGTTTCTGTTATGTTTGCATAGTCTCCAATAATGTTATTATGCATCCTTCATGTAGATATTAGTTAGAGGAGGATGGCTACTCATCCTCAGTTGCTCTGTTTTCCTCTCTTAGTGCGATTTTTTAAAGGGCCTAAAGTTGTATGCCTATCTGTCTATCATAAGTCAGGGCTAAGTATAAGTAAGAAATAGTTGAGGAGTATATAATACTTATACCAGTCCACATGTGTAGCTCATCTAACATGTAATCTTTCGTATGTGTTTTTATAATTTTATCCAATGCTTTGAAGCTTGACCTGTAAATGAAAGTTTTACCCATGTGATCCTTCATATATTTTTTGATGCTGCTATCAAAACCATATTTCAACACATATTTAGCTGAGGAGAACCTCAGATAATTTTAACAATTTTGTTATCGCGCTTACTATTAAGCAATGTGAACTAAAACTCAGACTAAAGGTTTAAAGGAAATTCCAACATTATAATCAGTCATTAATAAGTTATTTAATTACTGTCTTTTGTGCTTGGGGATTGATGAAATTTTGCATTTTAACTTTCTTTCCTAGTAAACATCTTCAGAGAATATGCGACAATAGCTTTCTGGGAATTGTTGTGGTTTCTTCATCCTTTACGGCTTAGTTGTACAATTTCTGTTTTTCAATGGTTGGGGAACCTAGTTGAAGGTAAAGCTGACATATTTCCTCCTCGAACAGTTTTCAACCAGAAAACGCTGTATGATGCTTATAAGAAGCGTACGAAAAACATAGACTGCAACCTAGAAGAATATAATAAGATGAAAGCAGCTGATCCGGAGTTCTACCGTGAGGCTTCCAGTCTTCAATATGGGAAGGTATGTTGATTAATATATCAAGTAAATTTTACTTTGCTGAAGTTGTTCTTTTTATTCTCTACTTCAGTCTGATTGAGAAAAGGTGATGAATCAATATTTATTTAATGGGATCCTGATTCGTTTACTGTTTGGTGTAGACACCAAAAATCTCGGAGGATAAAATTGACAAGATGGTGAAGGAGCTCAATGACAGGGACGATAAGCGCAAAGCATTTAGCAGGAGGAGGAAATTCCATGAAGAGAAAGATATTGATTCTATCAATGACCGTAATGAGCATTTCAACAAGAAAATTGAGAGAGCCTTTGGTAAATACACATTGGAAATCAAGAATAATCTTGAGCGAGGAACGGCTTTGCCAGACTAAGGTATTATAGTGTTTGAGTTTACAAGTACTAGGTTGTAGTAACTACAAAACCACCGGATGTCGCCATTGATTATATTAAAGTTGTAAAACTGGTCAAAATGTTGAGATGGGAATTTGTGGTTGATTTCCAAGACTAATCATCACAATTGTCTAGTATGCAAGGACTTTTGCAGCAAACTGCCCTCATATGTACATCCATTTCATGTGTTGCACTGAATCTGAATCTGAATCTGAAAGCATGTTAGGATGCACTTTAAGAAGTTGATTTTCGGGTTAGTCAAAAAGCAAGAAGCAAGGTGGGATATTCATTTAAACTGACTTGTAAAAGTTAATTATGAGTAAAAAAGCAACCCCCGAGCAAATTTTTTTAGCTTCTTGCTTCACCTTCAAACTTTCTTAGCTTCTTGCTTCTCAGGAAAGCAACTACTCACCTTCTCGCAACAACACCTTTCCCTCGCTTCCCATCTTCAAGTAGATAGCAAAGGAAACAAGAAAGACCTTCATGCCAATTAATCTAATAATCACCTAAATTTGATTTTTTTGCAGAGGCTGAGGTTGAGCTCCAAACCCCGAGATCTATTATTGTTTGTACCCCTAATCTATATTTAATTTTATTTTCCTTCTTGTTTTTGGTCGATAGGATTCGATTTCATAAGTATATTAAACATTGTGCGGTTGTACGATTCCATCCAATTTCCGCTTATGAATTTGTTTACGTGACTTGATTTAAAACGGGCTTAAATGGTACTATACCTCCGTTTCAGCAAAAATGTTACTATAATTTTTTTATTTTAACTTATTTTTAGGTCAAAATGAAAAAAATGATAGTAACACTTTTGCTGAAACGGAAGGAAAGGGAGTGTCTGAAATATTATCCTAAGTGATTTTCCTAAATCACTGACCTAAGTCAAAATTTGAAATTTCTAATATGATCTTCGAGATCTAGCAAGGAGTGTGGAGTAGGTGAAGTTTTGGAGAGCTTACGTAAGAATCGGTATTTATCCCTTTTCGTTGTTATAAGGTAGAGTAATCATTCCGTTGAGGTAAATGTTTTGCAGTTTCGTTTTCTCTGTTTATCCTTACTGGTTTGGTAGAGTTGGCGGATGTTGTATTACAGGATTGATTTGATTCTTCGTTGATAATATCTTGTGGGTTGGTGTAATCTCTGATAATTTCCTTTTTCTTTTGCTCGATTCCTCTGCTTTCTTCTTTAGTTCATGTTCCTCTAGTTAAGATCTAACTACTTCCTTCCCCTCTTTGGTCTCCGAGATTGGTTTTAGTTATTTTCTGGTTTATTTTCATCTATTCAGCCCTCTATCTCCGCTTTTATTTTGGGTAAATGAGTTTATTCTATCTAATCTCTTAGCATCTTTTTTCGAAGAAATCTGTTATTAGATCTGCTACGTGCCCCAATCTTACATTCTCGAATTTAGATTTGTTTCTCTTTTCTGCCTAATCCAAACTCTCTCTCTATGGGTTATGTTAAAATCCATAGGTTTTTTTATCGTTAGAAGTTCCAAATTCTTCAAGTATAAAGTCAGTTTAAATACAGATCAATGACCTCATGTTTTGCTCTCGCTTATGGCATCTTCCTCAAACTCAACTCAATTCATTCCATAAATCCTTCTGATATATTTAATAAGTTAGCTGTCAACATGAAGAACAATTTGAATATAGATAGTGCTATAAAACCAGTGGTTTGTTTGGACAAGCATATGGTTCTTGAGAAGGAGAAGAAAGATTTCTCTTTATGCATGCTAGGCAGAATTTGTTGTCATGTAAAAATTTCTACTAGTAGAGTCAAAAAGCTAGTCAGAGATAATTGGTCAATGTTCAGGGAAGTGGAAATCAAGAAATTTGGGGCAAGATTTGATGTTCATCTTCACAAGTTTGGTTCTGAATTGATATAATAAAGATTCAAGATGATGGTCCTTGGGTGCTCGATGGTTATTTAGTAGGTCTTAGTCATAATCAAGACATTCCCTAGCAGTGGATTTCAGTTTGGACCAACTATCAGTGTGGATTGTGAGTTATTTATAGTATTTACGTGTAGAATCCGAAACAATTTCTTACTTTGGAGGCATATAGTCATAACAGCTGCTATTGGTAAGCTGTGTGGATTTGCTGAATCTATGAGTATATCCAGACCACAAAACTGTCAAGATGATAATCAAAATAAATGTAACAGGTGCTCTTCCTAGGAGAGTTTTAGTCAAGGCACATGATGACTCTGCTTGGATTTCAGTTAACTATAATGTTATGCCTTAGAGAATATGTGGGTTATGCAGAGTTCTAGACCACAAGTTAGAACCATGTGTAGAGGGAACAATAGTATTTATTGATAGCCCAATACCTACCACAGAAGAAAGGAATAAAAATGAAGAACAAGATGGGCATATCATTTCTGGTCATATTGGGCATAGTGGTCACAAAGATATGAGTTAATTTAAGCTAAGTAAAGCTATCATAAATGAAATGGAAGTAGAAGCTGCTAAGGATTATATATCTGAAATGATAGGAAGATCAGAAGGTGTGATTCATCAACCCAAAAACTCAATAGGTGGTGACAAAAATGTAATGAGTTTGGTAGCTGATCAAATTGTAAAAGCTGCTGAAAGAATCAAGGAAGACACAAGGATGGTGAAGGAGAGGAACCTAATCAAAGGTAAATCTATTGTAGCAGAAAGTTCTTAGGAATGAGGTATTGCTTTACCTGTTATGGAAATGCCATCTAATATAGACCTATCCAGATCAGAGAAGGAGGTCAAGTGGTTGGTATTGAGGAAGCTCTTATGAGATTGGATGAAGCAAATGTTTACCAGCTCAAAACGCATACGCTGTTAGATTTTAGGGTGAATATTAAGGAGACAAAAGGGGAGAAAAAAAGTACAAAAAGAAAGTAGTAGTAATGGAAGATGGGAATGCAAAAAAGTCAAAAAATTTACTAGCAGAAAACAAGGAAAGGATTCTTGCAGGAAATTCCATTGTAACAGGTGAAATTAGAAAATAAAAAATCATTAGGGAGACAATCTTTCCTTCAGTTCTTAATTATGAGAGCTTAGTGTCTAGTCTTTCGTCGTCTACTTTTAATTTTCTATTTCCTTCTCCCTCTATGCATTTTCTTGTTGAAGGTGAAGGAAATATTATAGCATTTCTTTCCCAGCTACCCATACCATATGTTCAATGAATTCATCGTCGACAACCCAGCTGATCCTATTCCACTGACTTTTACTGAGCCAAGTAATGAGACAGTGAACTCTGTCTACACTAACAACAAGGTATGTGATTCATTTTTTTTTTCTCATAAAAAGAAGTTTGGAATAAAATTTACGAGTGTAAAATGCACTGAAAATAAGTGGTCTTTCTGGGGGTTGTTTGAAGGTCATAACAGAAATAGGTGGTTTTCTAAGGATGAATTCATTTTTTCATTTTCTTTAGTTGTGTTGAATTTACATTTCTTTATATGGTATAAGGAATGTTTTCGGCTTCATTCATTGAAAATCTTATCTTGGAACTGTCAGGGTTGTGGTAAAAAAGTACCCTAGGGAGCACTTCAAATCCCTGGTGCTTTCTGTCCGACCTGACATCATATTTCTTAGTAAAACTAAGATGGATAATGATACTGTTAGCAATGGGGAGTGTTAATTATGATAATTAGAGAATTTGTGATCCGGTAGGAAGGTCTGGGGGAATTGTTCTTGCATGGGTCGAAGCCTTAGACTTATATGTTATTCTTAGTTCAAACTTTTTCAGTAATGCTTGTATCAAGGATAATATAACAAGAAAGAAATGAATGATGGCGTGGTTTTATGGAAATCACTATAAAAGAGTAACATGGAATTTCATCATCTATATGTCCTCTATTATCTCTCTGCCGTGGATGTTCATTAGAGATTTGAACTTAACATTGAATCAAGAAGATACTAAAGGGTCAAAAAGAATCAATAGATGGGAAACTGAAGGTTGTGTGAAAGCGGTAAATCAGGTAGGTCTGATAGATGTAGGATTTACTGGTTATCCGTTTACAGGGTCTAATCGAAGGCAAGATGGGGAGATTATAGTAAATAGATTATATAGGCTGTGTGATAGATGAAGAAAAAGAGGTGAGAGTAAGGCACGGGCTTTATCTTCAAGATTAATGCAATGAGAACATCACCAAACTCCTAGGTGGTAGTAGCTTGTGAAAAAATATTCCAAAAGTCGAGAAAATGAAGCCTGAGTCTGAAGTGGCCATGTTTGTTGAGTATCCCTTCCATGTCGGAGATGGTGATAATTGAGACGAGTACCATGACTATGGGTACTGTCTCTGATAGCTTACTCGAAGAATGTAAGAACCTGATGATGTCACCCTGAAAATTTTAATTTCGTTGAAGCATGTCTTTGGCAGTAAATTGATGTTGTCGGATCGGAACATGCAGCAGGAGCGCAGTCCCCACTCTGGACATGGTCAGTAAGAAAAGGCAGCTTCCTAACAGGATGTGAGTCTTAATGTAGAGAGGTTTTATCAACTATGCTCCACTATCTTTAGTACTGACATTATTATTGACTTTTCGATGAAGGTCTTCGCTAAAGACTAACACCTAGAATGACATAGTGGTGTTGTTTGAGTAATGGATCCTCCAGTTGTCTTGCTAGTAGTATATCTGGTCACACTTCGAAGAGAGATGGTCTGCACACTCTTATTGAAGTATTCAGGATGACCACTCATATGTCTTGGATGAAGTTGAATTGATCTTCTCAACAAGATCAAGTCCCCAAGTATAACACAACCAGGAGATTTTCACTAATTAGACAGAGAGATGCTGAAGTGAGACTCACATGAACTTGACAGCTATGGATGAATAATGTTGCGTCTCCTTCAGGCGTCTGCTTAACGACCATTATGGTTTCGTACTCCATAGACGCTATGATAAGGTATCCTCAACACCTATCCTCGCACAAGGGGTGAGGCTCTCTTTTGGAGGAGGTGAAGAAATGTGGGTTATCAGGACCTTCTGGTTGAAATTGATGATTGTATTGAGTCTTCAGCGAGTGAACGAGCTTTATACGAAATTTTCATCAATGATATGGCTCTTCGAATAATTGGTTTCTCTGAGATGGTGGATCTTCTAATGTGTTGGGGAAGGGCAGTCTCGTTCCAACGTCAATCCCTAAATGTATCTCATTTGGTATCCGCCGCTAGAATCAATATGATATGATTTGATGGAGCAATCATGACCCTAGCAACTTGATCCTCTCATATAGAACATGAGAGATATCAGAGTCTCCCCGTATTGTTGGTTTTTGCTGACGCGATGGGGCTGAAGCAAGCATTTGGATGGAAGTTGGAGTTGAAGTCGGCGCTGACGTTCAGCGTCCGAGCTGTCAAGCATTGTGAGACATAGCTGTCCTCGTGCTTTTTTTGCACTTCATAGATGGTTGGGGTGCTGATGAGACGTTTGTTTCCCTGAGTATCTCTACGGCTTTACTCGTCATTGAAAGTTCGGGTCTCTCAAGTAAGGTAGATACAGTCGTGGATGATCTCTTGGCAACTTCATGAATCTCAGTGAAATTTTGTAAGCACAAGTTCTCCAGCAAATCACGGTAGACTGATATCATTCTATTAATGCAGAGTTCCACAAGTTATAGTTGAGTCATTTTTGGGTTGTGACAATCAAGAGCATGGATCTTGAACCGATGTACATAGTCATCAGGATATTCGTCGTTTCTATGGGACAGTCTCCCCATATCTAATAAGGTGACTTTCTCAGAGACAAATAAATATTTTCTGTAGAAAGCACTGACCATCTCACCCCATTTACCAATATTGTTCGGTGTGATGTTATTCTAACAAGTATACGTTCTTCCGTTTAGATATTTTGAAAATTCCATGAGATGTAGCATGTTGTACTCATGTTCCCCCAATGACTCTAGGAAGCGGGAGACATGATTCTGAGCATTTCTAGTCACATCATAAAGTGAGGAATAAATGAGAGATGTGTCACCCTGGGAGAGGGATCTTTTGGATGTCGATAGGATAAGGAGGCTGGTGCTGATAAAGTGAGGCAAGTCCCTTTTGATGTGGTTATAAACAGTGGTAAGAAAGTATCGTCACTTGGACCTGTGAAGATTAATTTTCGATCTAAATTCTAATGCTAAAATAGAAAAATTAAACAAAAGATTGTAGCAAGATTATAGAAAAGACTGATACAAAGGATTCCACCATTAAACAATTTTTAAGTGATTCAATCTTGATAATTATACAACTCTTTTGACGTTTAAATTGATTCTAATTATTTCCTAGACAAGTAGATTTTCAAAATAACAATTGTAAATCGAAAGCATGGAACATCAAAAACCCTAGGCCAAGCATATACCATCAAAAGAAATCACAACTATTTAATCAAAATCATATATTCAATTTTTATTAAAGCAAATAATCATAAAAAGAATTGAAAAAAATTAATCAAATAGAAATTACCACTTTGTTATTGAAATAATGACTTCCTCCATTGTCCCAATGTTGGGGTTTAGCTCCTCATACTCAAAACACTCTCAAAGGATGAATACATAACTCAACAAGTGTTTTGAGAAGAAGAAGTAGAACGTGAAAGCGCAACGTTTATAAGCGTTGCAGAGAAGAATAAAAGAGGTACAAAAGTAAATGTCTTTTTCTCTTTCACCGAAAATTATAGTGAGAATGAACGACAGTTCTTTGGTGCCTATACTTCAAATCAGTTAGCCACAATATTTGCGACTGTTCTTTGATGTAGTTTTCTTCTTCTTCTTTTTTCTCTCTATAAGTTTTCAAAAAAAAAAATTCGATTCTAAGCTCTCGAGCCTCCCCCAACCTTTTCTCGACTCCTCTATTTACAATATATCATCAATACCACTCGATTATCCTCAAAAATCTTCATAAATATTCAAATATCATTCTCGGTCGTAAAAAATCTCGTTGATGCGATCTGATTTGCTTTTATTATTATTATTGAATACAAGGCCCCCAACGGTCGATTTATTTAATATATACAATTACTTTTATTAATATTATATTATTATCATTTTTTTCTCGACAACATGATTAGATCTTTTGAATCTAAGCGCATGCTCCTTGTCAGCAGATTACATGATAGTTTCCATGGATCCTGCGTTCCACGCTTGCTTAGGCGACGTAGACAGCGAGAACACACACATATTGCTATCCAAGTGTCATTTTTTTAAGAATAAAAATGGTCAAGTTCAATTAAAATAATGGGGCGTGATCTCAATTATTCTACTTCATCCTAGCGGCGACAACAAGGAGATACTAGTGCCCCACCAAATCACTTAGAGAAATACAAAAAGTTGTAAAAATAAAAACAGAACGTGATATGGTGATGGCTCCGAGATATGGTGATAATATCATGTTATTTCTAACACCTGAGCTTTGTCCTTTTATGAATAGACCATTTAGTTGGGTCCCTCAACTCTTACAGATAAATTTTTGTTTACATCTACCTAGAATGGTTAGTGTCATCCTGAATTGTTCACAAGTTTCTAAATTTTGGAGTTTCATATTGCAACTAAAAGTTTCTCCCATAAATACCCCAAAGTTATTATTTGCTAGTCCTCGATCAAATCTATTTTAGAAAATGAATATCCTAACTCACTGTCGCAGGCATCGCGATTGCACTTAGCGTGTGCAACATGCCTTTAAACCCCTAGGTGGCTGTAGTGGACAAATTTTGTCTCGTGAGGGTTTACAAGAGATATATCCACAAAACCTTTACTCCAAACTATAGCTACTTGTGAACAATTGAGGGTAGACATTGAACATACTATTTAGTTGGCTATAAAATTCTTTGGCTCTGGGAGGAATTATCCTGTTTTGAATCCAATTGTTGTACACGAGTTTGCACTCGAGCGTACTTAAATTCATATATAAAAAAACAAAGCACTACTCAAACAGTCGTACGATAAACCACAATACTCGGAATTTAGCAAACCACAATCATATGAATAAATTAAGAAGATGGATATGGAGATGATGAATGGTGCATATGTTGACTAAAGTGAACGGTGTTCCCAGAATATTTGTATGATCATCAGCGCCAAGATGAACTCTAATAGATTGAGATACGCACCCACTGGTATGAATCCTAATTCTAGTATCAACTCAGCTGGTATATAAAAGGGCCCTAGTGGTCGATTTATTGAATATATATTAATTTTATTATTATTATTTTATTATCATTTTTTTCTCGACAACATGATTAGATCTTTTGAATCTAAGCGCATGCTCCTTGTCAGCAGATTACATGATAGTTCCCATGGATCCTGCGTTCCACGCTTGCTTAGGTGACGGAGACAGGGAGAACACACACATATTGCTATCCAAGTGTCATTTTTTTAATAATAAAAATGGTCAAGTTCAATTAAAATAATGGGGCTTGATCTCAATCATTCTACTCATCCTAGCGGCGACAACAAGACGATACTAGTGCCCCACCAAATCATTTAGAGAGACATAAAAAATTACAAAAATAAAAACAGAACGTGATATGGTGTCGACTCCGAGATATGGTGATAACTATCATTTTAATTCTAACACCTGAGCTTTGTCCTTTTATGAATAGACCGTTTAGATGGGTCCCTCAACTCCTACAAACAAGAATTTTGTTTCCATCTACCTAAAATGGTTAGTGTCATCGCGAATTGTTCACAAGTTTCTAAATTTTGGAGTTTCACATTGCAACTAAAAGTTTCTCCCATACCCCCAAACTTAAATTAAACATTGTCCTCGATGTTCTAAAAATAATTGATTAAAAACATGAACAAGGAGAAACTGTTAACAATTGAAGAAAGAGATAAGGAAAGATATTAGCGTGTCGCATGAGCATGGGTTACCTCCCAAGAAGTGCGAAGTTTAAAGTCTTCAGCCAGACTAAGAAATACCATAAAATGGCTAATCACCTTTCAAAATCATATATCAATAGCCGAAACAACAGTGGGTCAACAATACCAAATAAAGCTGACATAAATATAAGACACATGTACTGGATCAGGCAAATAAACAGGTTCAACGAATGGTGGGTCTCTAATAGCTGGATTTCTTCATGGACAGTATTACGAAGATCGGGTTGTGGAGTCTGAAGAAACTCAAGTAATACCTTAGACGTATAAAGCTCGAGTCCCAAGTTAGGGACTTCAAATAAGGATACTTGAATATCACAAGAATCATCAGTACCCCCAAACTTAGGGTAAACATTACTATCAAATGAACCAAAAACTATTGGTTGGATTCTATGGTCCGTAAGGTCAGCACAATGCCCAACTTCTTTTGTGGACTAGTCATCTAAACGAACACCATCATCAAAGTCATATAATGGATTATCAAATAAAATCTCTTGCAAAGGATCATCAACTTCCTATGATTCATTGAATGGTTCATCAAAACATTGGATTGTCAAAAACAGTGCAGGCGAAAGGATCACAAACTAAAGTGTTAATCATGTTCACCTCTTCTAAACCGTCCATCTCAGAAGATTATCTGGTAACATTAATTATATTCAGCTCAGTGGTCATATTACCAAAAGATATGTTTATAAGTCTGTTCTATAGTTGATAACAACATTGGATGTGGCTAAAAACGGGCGACCTAAAATCACCGGTATTTGAGCATTTTGGTCCTGAACAGGCTGGGTATTTAGAATAACAAAATCCACTGGATAAATGAACCCATCAACCTCAATAAGAACATCCTCTATGACAACACGGGGGACTTTGAAAAACCTATCTGCTAATTGTAGTGTCATTTTTATCGGTTTCAACTTACCAAGACCTAGCCGGGTCTACACATGATACGTGAGTAAGTTACACTAGCTCCTAAGTCAAGCAATGCCTTATCAAACACGTGATTACCAATCAAACAAGATAGGGTGGGGCATCCAGGTCTTTATACTTAGGGGTGTTTGGTTCAGAAGGATTGAACTTACTTGACCAACTAAAAAGGCTTTCTTATGTACATTAAGATTACGCTTTCATATACAAATATATTTGAGGAACTTGGCATAAGTAGGCATTTGCCTAATTGTTTATAATAACGAAATGTCTATGTTCACCTGCTTAAATATTTCCATTATCTCGTTGAAAGTCGATTCTTTCTTTGTTGGAACTAACGATTGTGGATATGGGGCTCTAGGCACAAAGGTAGTCCCATCAGGAATTGTATTTGACTTCTTAAAGATTGCTTCAGTCTCTTCAGCTACTGCTTTTCTTGGGAAGTAGAAGGCGGGACTAAAATATGTACACTATCAGGCATGGTTACCTTGTTGTCAACTACCTTTCCACTCCTAAGGGTTGTAACAGAGTTCACATGATTGAACAGTTTCTCTCCAGAAGATATTTCATGAACTCCTCTAGGTTTGGGTTATGTATGACTAGAAAACTTACCTTTCTCTCTCAAAGACTCATTTATCTTGTTAACCTGGATTTGTAAATTGGAAATAGCCTAATAGTTAGCCTCAAAGATCTCCTTATTATCTTGTAAACTTTTTTCAACATATTGCTGAAACTTTGTAGTACTCAGAGCTAACATGGAGATAGACTCTTCTAAACTCATGATTTTCGTATCTGATGGGTTCTGAAATTGGGCTGGACCTGAAGGTTTCTTAGTATAGCCAAAACCTGGGGAATCCTGAGTATTACTAGACTGACCTTGATTCTGGCCCTTAGACCAGGAAAAAATAGGATGATTTCTCCAACCAGGGTTGTAGGTTTCTGAATATGGGTCAAATTTCTGATGATTTTCAAACCTGGAGTTGTTATAAAGAACATGGGTTTGCTTCTCGTATCTAGTATGGTTTGACCCTTAATTCATCTTTAAAGCCTCTAGACACCTAATAATATCTGACCCATTATCAACTCTATCGACCCTGTGGATAACATTCCTAGAAATTTCTGGTTCTGTCGTTGAAGCCCAATTCCTAGTTTTCTCAGCTAATACTATGAATGAGTCAAAACATGTATCTGGATCCTGATGGGTGAATTTTCCAACACTCGTTGTTTCTACATGTATACGGGTTTCACTATCTAGGCCCCCATATAAAATTTGGTCCATGTAGGATTTTTCAAAACCGTGATGCGGACAATGGTATAGCAACTCATTAACCCTTTCTACATATTCATGTAGGTTTTCACCTAGTTTTTGCTTAAAGATTTGAATAGACTGACAAACAACAACAGTTTTTGCTTAAAGAAATTTCTTAACAAAAACTTCTACAAGACCGTCCCATGTGGTGATTGTTTTAGAAGATGTAAAAAAATGATACCACTTTTTGGCTTTATCCTCAAGAGAGAAGGGAAACAAACGTAACCTAAGCACTTCTTTGGAGACATTCGGATAACTTATTGTTTCACAAATCATTTCAAAGTCTCTTATGTGGATATACGGGTTCTCATTCTCTAACCCCCTAAATGTACGAAGCATGCCAATTGTCCCAGGTTTAATAACAAATTTGGTAGCAGTGGATGGCAAAACTACCCCCGGGTCACGTACTACTCTACTTGGTTCATACGGTCTCTAAGGGTTTTGTTCACATGAACCTCATTATCATTATTACCATCCATTTCATCAAAAATAAATGTACTACCTAAATCTGTGTAACGGGTCGGACTTAAACAAAAAAGGTTGTTTTCTTCAAGTCTATCTCCTACACGAATCCAACGAGGCATACACAAACAGAATACTAGTGTTTAACAAGAATATGTGCACATGCAAATTCTGAGGTTCACTATTTTAGGTAAGCATGGTTTACCTTAACAAAATATACCTACATCCAAAGACTGGTCAAAGGTACAAGGTTAAAGCTTGTGGAATTTCAGATAGTAACTCCCATAAGACCCAAGGCACGGGTTCTTCTTACTTATTCACGGGTTTTCCTAAAAATCGGTGATCTGACAAAGGTGAAAAATGGTGTCTGCAATTGTATTTTTTATATATAAATAAAATAAAATACTAAAAAACAAGCAAGCAGACAACAAAATAATAAAAGTCCAAAAAGAGAAAATAAGGAAAATGAAAAACTGACAAAAAAAAAACTAAAAAAAAAAACTAAATAAAAAAAAACTAAAAAGAAAAATTATCTTTTCTCCGTTCTTTTCCACTTTATCTTTCGACTCCAATTTTTGCACCAAAATCTTTAGCTCAACAATTCTTTTTGATCCAAAACCTGTAGTGAAAAGATAAACACCCAAAAACGTAAAATAGATTAAATAAAAAAAATAAAAAAAATGAAACTACTAAAACCTAAAACAAATCCGCGTCAGCAGCGCCAAAAATTGATGTGGTTATAAACAATGGTAAGAAAGTATCGTTCACTCGGACTTGTGAAGATTAATTTTAGATCTAAATTCTAATGCTAAAATAGAAATCTTAACCAAAATATTATAACAAGATCATAGAAAAGACTGAGACAAAAGATTCCACCATTAAACAACTTTTAAGTGATTCAATCTTGATAATGATGCAACTCTTTTATGTTTAAATTGATTCTAATTATTGGTTAGACAAGTGATTTTCAAAATAACAATTGTAAATCAAAAGCCTGGAATATCCAAAACCCTAGGCCAAGCATGTATCATCAAAAGAAATCACAACTATTTAATCAAAATCATATATTCAATTTTTATTAATGCAAATAATCATAAAAAGAATTACAAAAAATTAATTAAATAGAAATTACCACTATGTTATTGAAATAATGGCTTCCTCCATTGTCCCAGTGTTGGGGTTTAGCTCCTCATACTCAAAATACTCTCAAAGGATGAATACATAACTCAAAAAGTGTTTTGAAAAAGAAGAAATAGAACTGACACAGTGAAAGAGCAACATTTATAAGCGTTGCAGAGAAGAATAAAATAGGTACAAAAGTAAATGTCTTTTTTTCTGTCACCAAAAATTATAGTGAGAATGAACGAAAGTTCTTTAGTGCCTTATACTTCAAATCAATTAGCCACAGTATCTGCGACTGTTATTTGATGTATTTTTCTTCTTCTTCTTTTTTCTCTCTATAAGTTTTCAAAAAAAAAAA
>JAJJMC010031210.1:8710071-8736542 GCA_023531435.1 Papaver californicum | reverse complement strand
TCGACTCCTCTATTTACAATATATCATCAATACCACTCGATTATCCTCAAAAATCTTCATAAATATTCAAATATCATTCTCGGTCGTAAAAAATCTCGTTGATGCGATCTGATTTGCTTTTATTATTATTATTGAATACAAGGCCCCCAACGGTCGATTTATTTAATATATACAATTACTTTTATTAATATTATATTATTATCATTTTTTTCTCGACAACATGATTAGATCTTTTGAATCTAAGCGCATGCTCCTTGTCAGCAGATTACATGATAGTTTCCATGGATCCTGCGTTCCACGCTTGCTTAGGCGACGTAGACAGCGAGAACACACACATATTGCTATCCAAGTGTCATTTTTTTAAGAATAAAAATGGTCAAGTTCAATTAAAATAATGGGGCGTGATCTCAATTATTCTACTTCATCCTAGCGGCGACAACAAGGAGATACTAGTGCCCCACCAAATCACTTAGAGAAATACAAAAAGTTGTAAAAATAAAAACAGAACGTGATATGGTGATGGCTCCGAGATATGGTGATAATATCATGTTATTTCTAACACCTGAGCTTTGTCCTTTTATGAATAGACCATTTAGTTGGGTCCCTCAACTCTTACAGATAAATTTTTGTTTACATCTACCTAGAATGGTTAGTGTCATCCTGAATTGTTCACAAGTTTCTAAATTTTGGAGTTTCATATTGCAACTAAAAGTTTCTCCCATAAATACCCCAAAGTTATTATTTGCTAGTCCTCGATCAAATCTATTTTAGAAAATGAATATCCTAACTCACTGTCGCAGGCATCGCGATTGCACTTAGCGTGTGCAACATGCCTTTAAACCCCTAGGTGGCTGTAGTGGACAAATTTTGTCTCGTGAGGGTTTACAAGAGATATATCCACAAAACCTTTACTCCAAACTATAGCTACTTGTGAACAATTGAGGGTAGACATTGAACATACTATTTAGTTGGCTATAAAATTCTTTGGCTCTGGGAGGAATTATCCTGTTTTGAATCCAATTGTTGTACACGAGTTTGCACTCGAGCGTACTTAAATTCATATATAAAAAAAACAAAGCACTACTCAAACAGTCGTACGATAAACCACAATACTCGGAATTTAGCAAACCACAATCATATGAATAAATTAAGAAGATGGATATGGAGATGATGAATGGTGCATATGTTGACTAAAGTGAACGGTGTTCCCAGAATATTTGTATGATCATCAGCGCCAAGATGAACTCTAATAGATTGAGATACGCACCCACTGGTATGAATCCTAATTCTAGTATCAACTCAGCTGGTATATAAAAGGGCCCTAGTGGTCGATTTATTGAATATATATTAATTTTATTATTATTATTTTATTATCATTTTTTTCTCGACAACATGATTAGATCTTTTGAATCTAAGCGCATGCTCCTTGTCAGCAGATTACATGATAGTTCCCATGGATCCTGCGTTCCACGCTTGCTTAGGTGACGGAGACAGGGAGAACACACACATATTGCTATCCAAGTGTCATTTTTTTAATAATAAAAATGGTCAAGTTCAATTAAAATAATGGGGCTTGATCTCAATCATTCTACTCATCCTAGCGGCGACAACAAGACGATACTAGTGCCCCACCAAATCATTTAGAGAGACATAAAAAATTACAAAAATAAAAACAGAACGTGATATGGTGTCGACTCCGAGATATGGTGATAACTATCATTTTAATTCTAACACCTGAGCTTTGTCCTTTTATGAATAGACCGTTTAGATGGGTCCCTCAACTCCTACAAACAAGAATTTTGTTTCCATCTACCTAAAATGGTTAGTGTCATCGCGAATTGTTCACAAGTTTCTAAATTTTGGAGTTTCACATTGCAACTAAAAGTTTCTCCCATACCCCCAAACTTAAATTAAACATTGTCCTCGATGTTCTAAAAATAATTGATTAAAAACATGAACAAGGAGAAACTGTTAACAATTGAAGAAAGAGATAAGGAAAGATATTAGCGTGTCGCATGAGCATGGGTTACCTCCCAAGAAGTGCGAAGTTTAAAGTCTTCAGCCAGACTAAGAAATACCATAAAATGGCTAATCACCTTTCAAAATCATATATCAATAGCCGAAACAACAGTGGGTCAACAATACCAAATAAAGCTGACATAAATATAAGACACATGTACTGGATCAGGCAAATAAACAGGTTCAACGAATGGTGGGTCTCTAATAGCTGGATTTCTTCATGGACAGTATTACGAAGATCGGGTTGTGGAGTCTGAAGAAACTCAAGTAATACCTTAGACGTATAAAGCTCGAGTCCCAAGTTAGGGACTTCAAATAAGGATACTTGAATATCACAAGAATCATCAGTACCCCCAAACTTAGGGTAAACATTACTATCAAATGAACCAAAAACTATTGGTTGGATTCTATGGTCCGTAAGGTCAGCACAATGCCCAACTTCTTTTGTGGACTAGTCATCTAAACGAACACCATCATCAAAGTCATATAATGGATTATCAAATAAAATCTCTTGCAAAGGATCATCAACTTCCTATGATTCATTGAATGGTTCATCAAAACATTGGATTGTCAAAAACAGTGCAGGCGAAAGGATCACAAACTAAAGTGTTAATCATGTTCACCTCTTCTAAACCGTCCATCTCAGAAGATTATCTGGTAACATTAATTATATTCAGCTCAGTGGTCATATTACCAAAAGATATGTTTATAAGTCTGTTCTATAGTTGATAACAACATTGGATGTGGCTAAAAACGGGCGACCTAAAATCACCGGTATTTGAGCATTTTGGTCCTGAACAGGCTGGGTATTTAGAATAACAAAATCCACTGGATAAATGAACCCATCAACCTCAATAAGAACATCCTCTATGACAACACGGGGGACTTTGAAAAACCTATCTGCTAATTGTAGTGTCATTTTTATCGGTTTCAACTTACCAAGACCTAGCCGGGTCTACACATGATACGTGAGTAAGTTACACTAGCTCCTAAGTCAAGCAATGCCTTATCAAACACGTGATTACCAATCAAACAAGATAGGGTGGGGCATCCAGGTCTTTATACTTAGGGGTGTTTGGTTCAGAAGGATTGAACTTACTTGACCAACTAAAAAGGCTTTCTTATGTACATTAAGATTACGCTTTCATATACAAATATATTTGAGGAACTTGGCATAAGTAGGCATTTGCCTAATTGTTTATAATAACGAAATGTCTATGTTCACCTGCTTAAATATTTCCATTATCTCGTTGAAAGTCGATTCTTTCTTTGTTGGAACTAACGATTGTGGATATGGGGCTCTAGGCACAAAGGTAGTCCCATCAGGAATTGTATTTGACTTCTTAAAGATTGCTTCAGTCTCTTCAGCTACTGCTTTTCTTGGGAAGTAGAAGGCGGGACTAAAATATGTACACTATCAGGCATGGTTACCTTGTTGTCAACTACCTTTCCACTCCTAAGGGTTGTAACAGAGTTCACATGATTGAACAGTTTCTCTCCAGAAGATATTTCATGAACTCCTCTAGGTTTGGGTTATGTATGACTAGAAAACTTACCTTTCTCTCTCAAAGACTCATTTATCTTGTTAACCTGGATTTGTAAATTGGAAATAGCCTAATAGTTAGCCTCAAAGATCTCCTTATTATCTTGTAAACTTTTTTCAACATATTGCTGAAACTTTGTAGTACTCAGAGCTAACATGGAGATAGACTCTTCTAAACTCATGATTTTCGTATCTGATGGGTTCTGAAATTGGGCTGGACCTGAAGGTTTCTTAGTATAGCCAAAACCTGGGGAATCCTGAGTATTACTAGACTGACCTTGATTCTGGCCCTTAGACCAGGAAAAAATAGGATGATTTCTCCAACCAGGGTTGTAGGTTTCTGAATATGGGTCAAATTTCTGATGATTTTCAAACCTGGAGTTGTTATAAAGAACATGGGTTTGCTTCTCGTATCTAGTATGGTTTGACCCTTAATTCATCTTTAAAGCCTCTAGACACCTAATAATATCTGACCCATTATCAACTCTATCGACCCTGTGGATAACATTCCTAGAAATTTCTGGTTCTGTCGTTGAAGCCCAATTCCTAGTTTTCTCAGCTAATACTATGAATGAGTCAAAACATGTATCTGGATCCTGATGGGTGAATTTTCCAACACTCGTTGTTTCTACATGTATACGGGTTTCACTATCTAGGCCCCCATATAAAATTTGGTCCATGTAGGATTTTTCAAAACCGTGATGCGGACAATGGTATAGCAACTCATTAACCCTTTCTACATATTCATGTAGGTTTTCACCTAGTTTTTGCTTAAAGATTTGAATAGACTGACAAACAACAACAGTTTTTGCTTAAAGAAATTTCTTAACAAAAACTTCTACAAGACCGTCCCATGTGGTGATTGTTTTAGAAGATGTAAAAAAATGATACCACTTTTTGGCTTTATCCTCAAGAGAGAAGGGAAACAAACGTAACCTAAGCACTTCTTTGGAGACATTCGGATAACTTATTGTTTCACAAATCATTTCAAAGTCTCTTATGTGGATATACGGGTTCTCATTCTCTAACCCCCTAAATGTACGAAGCATGCCAATTGTCCCAGGTTTAATAACAAATTTGGTAGCAGTGGATGGCAAAACTACCCCCGGGTCACGTACTACTCTACTTGGTTCATACGGTCTCTAAGGGTTTTGTTCACATGAACCTCATTATCATTATTACCATCCATTTCATCAAAAATAAATGTACTACCTAAATCTGTGTAACGGGTCGGACTTAAACAAAAAAGGTTGTTTTCTTCAAGTCTATCTCCTACACGAATCCAACGAGGCATACACAAACAGAATACTAGTGTTTAACAAGAATATGTGCACATGCAAATTCTGAGGTTCACTATTTTAGGTAAGCATGGTTTACCTTAACAAAATATACCTACATCCAAAGACTGGTCAAAGGTACAAGGTTAAAGCTTGTGGAATTTCAGATAGTAACTCCCATAAGACCCAAGGCACGGGTTCTTCTTACTTATTCACGGGTTTTCCTAAAAATCGGTGATCTGACAAAGGTGAAAAATGGTGTCTGCAATTGTATTTTTTATATATAAATAAAATAAAATACTAAAAAACAAGCAAGCAGACAACAAAATAATAAAAGTCCAAAAAGAGAAAATAAGGAAAATGAAAAACTGACAAAAAAAAAACTAAAAAAAAAAACTAAATAAAAAAAAACTAAAAAGAAAAATTATCTTTTCTCCGTTCTTTTCCACTTTATCTTTCGACTCCAATTTTTGCACCAAAATCTTTAGCTCAACAATTCTTTTTGATCCAAAACCTGTAGTGAAAAGATAAACACCCAAAAACGTAAAATAGATTAAATAAAAAAAATAAAAAAAATGAAACTACTAAAACCTAAAACAAATCCGCGTCAGCAGCGCCAAAAATTGATGTGGTTATAAACAATGGTAAGAAAGTATCGTTCACTCGGACTTGTGAAGATTAATTTTAGATCTAAATTCTAATGCTAAAATAGAAATCTTAACCAAAATATTATAACAAGATCATAGAAAAGACTGAGACAAAAGATTCCACCATTAAACAACTTTTAAGTGATTCAATCTTGATAATGATGCAACTCTTTTATGTTTAAATTGATTCTAATTATTGGTTAGACAAGTGATTTTCAAAATAACAATTGTAAATCAAAAGCCTGGAATATCCAAAACCCTAGGCCAAGCATGTATCATCAAAAGAAATCACAACTATTTAATCAAAATCATATATTCAATTTTTATTAATGCAAATAATCATAAAAAGAATTACAAAAAATTAATTAAATAGAAATTACCACTATGTTATTGAAATAATGGCTTCCTCCATTGTCCCAGTGTTGGGGTTTAGCTCCTCATACTCAAAATACTCTCAAAGGATGAATACATAACTCAAAAAGTGTTTTGAAAAAGAAGAAATAGAACTGACACAGTGAAAGAGCAACATTTATAAGCGTTGCAGAGAAGAATAAAATAGGTACAAAAGTAAATGTCTTTTTTTCTGTCACCAAAAATTATAGTGAGAATGAACGAAAGTTCTTTAGTGCCTTATACTTCAAATCAATTAGCCACAGTATCTGCGACTGTTATTTGATGTATTTTTCTTCTTCTTCTTTTTTCTCTCTATAAGTTTTCAAAAAAAAAAATTCAATTCTAAGCTCTCCAACCTCCCCCAACCTTTTCTCGACTCCTCTATTTACAATATATCATCAATACCACTCGATTATCCTTAAAAATCTTCATAAATATTCAAATATCATTCTCGGCCATAAAAAATCTCGGTGATGTGATCTGATTTGCTTCTCGATTATATTGTTGGTACTTGTTTGCTTTCGGAGAAGATCTACTCGATGTTGTTGCCTTACTCGTCCTAATGAAGGAAGTAGACTCAAGTGAAATAGACAGTAAATCCATGTTTTACGTGAGAATATCTTTTTACCCTGTTTTTGCACAAATCGTATATCACATGATTTTGTTGGTTTTCAAAGTTTCCAAATCATAAAAGACTTCCTCTTTATCAGGCTAGAGGATATTCTCGCCTTAAAAATAGAATAATAACCAAGAAATCTTGTGCAAAATCTTCACAGCTTCGAGTAATTTTCCCGCCAGAATTTGAATTTGAATTGAAGGAATGTGGGTGCCTTTATAACAAGCCCGGTTGCCTTTAACACTTCTTCTCGGGTGCCTTTATCAATTTTATGGGTGCTTTTATCACTTTTCGAGCATATTTTCTATAAATTATTTATTCCCCAAAAATACCATAAACACATAAAATTATAAAATGAATACAAATATTTAGAATTAACAATATAAATATGAGATCAAATTAGACACGAAAGTGTGTCTATCACCTCTTTGCATCGAGTTTGCAAGAGTTTCTCCAGATTTTCAAGATTAATAAAGTTGATCTTTTGGTTCTTCGATTTTTCATGATGGCCACGAACTTCACCACCGTCTAGAATATGTATTTTAGGAGGACTTGACGTCTGCGGTAGTCGCGGGGCCGTCTTCGGATTGCTCCATCTGGTGACGCTAACGTTATTTCTCTGACGACGTATAGGTGCTCTATCAAATTCTTGAGGAGGGTAAGTATTTACTTTTGGATATTCACAATATCGATTTGATTTATGACGAAAGTCTCTTGTCTCTCCATCAGATCCGCAATACTCGATTGTCATTGAGTACTCCTAACTTCTTTAGGAATTCGGATAAGGAGAGAGTTAGTGATACTTGGAGTAGTACTAGCATATCAAGAGTAGTACCAAGAGTAACTAGTGTGGCACTACTGGCGCTAGCATTAGTAGGAACCGAATTGAGATTATAAGCATTTGATCCCGACTTAAGATCAACCATTTTGAAAAATTTGAGAAATTTTGTAACCGAGGGATTGATATCCCACTGTGGTATCCAATTATTTCGAGGTGAAGAAAAATGTATTTTAGAAGTACTTAGATTCGAGAGATCAAGTTGTACAAAACTGGCTTGAACCAAGAAATGGTTGTTCATGTCTTGCTTCATTCGCAAATGAGGAAAAAAGGTTGGTCTTAGGGAGGAAAATAGAGTAAACGTTGAGATCATACTGTAAGAATCTTCGTGGTTTGATTGATGTGTATTATTGTATGTGCAGATTTCTTTGTGTAGTCCGAGAGAAGGCTTCTATAAAGTTAGGATTTTAGACTTCTATGTAAATTTTTGTCTGTCGATCTCTTCGGATTTGTGAATAGGTGGAATGACCTAATTATGATAATAGTTGTACACATTGACCTCGTAGGAAGTGGAAGTCGTGAAGTAGTGGAGGAGTTGAGATCGTGGAGAATGTGATAAAATGATGTCCATCTTGTCAGAAAATACTGGAGGTTACACACCCATTACTCCTCTACCTTGTCAATCGTTCGCACGTCCTGGTCACCTTCTCGTAATAAGGTGCTACACCATATGTCGTAGACCGCCAGACCAAAACCTTAAATTGTATCCCCCCCTATTTGTGACATTATTGATGTCTCGTGTGATTTTAGTAGAGTTAAGTACTAATTTTGTTAAGACAGACGTTACTTGCTTAGTCTGTCAGTTGACTTGCGGCTTGTCATGCCTGACTATACATGACTGATGAATCTTGGTGAGTCTGTCAAGACTAGTGAGACTTGATGATTATGATAAGATTGGTGAGACCTCCATAACAAAGGTAAATTAAAATAAATATGTATATATTTAGACCTTATATCAACTTTATAGGAAGCTTAGATGAGCAATGAAATCCCAAGTGTATCAATCAACATTGACTTGTCCTAGTGAATAGTGACAAGTGCATATTTTATCTATATTTTGAGTGTTATTTCATGCTAGTATTTGCTTGATCTCTTGTGAATTATTGTATATTACGTTTGTTTTTGTTTTTTTATATTTTAGTAGGTTGAAGCATCCAAAAGGAGTTAATTGGCTCTTAATTATGCGAGAAAAGAAGTGCTACAAAGGAAAAAGGGCCAAAGACCAGATGTAACTCATTAAAATCCAAGATTTCTACCCATCATCACGTAGAGAACAAAGAAACGAAGCCAACGACGAAAGAATGAAGTCATTCGGACTTCGTATGAAGAAGTTAAAGGCACCTGCCTTTCTGCTAGGGGACACCATCTTCCTCCCCAATTTGAAGGCGTGAAATATTTAGAGTTTGTTGTTGTTAATGGTTGAACAGGGAAGCAATGATTGTTGGTGTTTCGAAGATGGATTAATTATGTTAGTATTATTTCATGGCAGTAATGAAAAGAGTTCAAATGGGCAGAGAGATAGGGTCGAATTGAATGATCAATGATGGCAGCGAGAAGGGCAGTGGTTGATATTTGATATGAGAGTTGTCTTAAGTTTTAATGGACATTGGTTTGGTGGCTGCCAGTTTCGGAATGAAGTTGCAGAGATAGTGAAGCTCAGTCGAGATATAAAAGAGAAGAATGGAAAGATGGTGATTGATGGGGATCTGAAAGTGATGAACTCGATAATGTTGATAGTTTTGAAAGAGTGAATGAAATCGGAAGTGATGGGGAAGATCGAAGTTAAAGAAAAATAGAGCTTGAACTTGAAATAGTGGTGAGTAAACTGTCAAGAATAATAGAGAACTTGCATCTGTGACTGGTAGTTGATCGAGAATAGTTAGTGAAGATGAAGTTTTTGTTGTAGTTTGATGGTTATTGTTCTCATTGGATGATCATTGCAAGGTCAAGTTGAGATGTTGTTGACTATTGAATGATGATGGGTTCGAGCTTGATGTTAGTTACTGGTAGTAAGGTTGATGAGATGATTGAAGTGAGTTCGAGTGTTTAAAAAGAAAACAGAGTATGGAACCTATGATTGGTAGTTGGTAGTTGACGTTGTTGAGGTGGTTATGATGATTTTTTGTTGATCGAGTTCATATGGAGAATCAATTAATGGTGGTGATTGATCAATGGAAGATGTTTTGAGTTGTTAATGGAGGTTTGCAGTGAATAAAGCTCGAGCACAACGGAGAGAAAAACAGGGAATCAATTTCCTTATTTTGGTTATGGTCTGTTGAGGAGAAGAACAGGAAATAGAAGTGAGATATTCTCGGCTTGAATAGAAATATGGAATCTAAAGACTTAAAGGCCTAGACAAATAAAACTCCCATTTTGAATGGTGAGGAAACCCTCGCTTCCTATTGGTCGAAATAAGGATTTTATGGCTTTTGTGAAACGAGAGTTTTGGTGAGGACACTTGGAAACGTATGATTGGTTTAAAAAAATTAGGGGAAAAAACAATAAAAAGGAAAACCCTGCCTTACCATGTTTTAAACTCTAAAGAATATATATCAAAACCAAATTCAATTTGGAATTCGTTAGTATTAAACCTACCATATTCATAAACCGTGACTACGTTAGGAAACCAAAAAAAAAAAAGGTGTAAACCTAACCGTTCCATCACGATAGAACGGGGCGGGGCGAAGCCCCGCCACACCAAATCAAAAATTCAAGGTAACTGTGATGAAAAGTTAAATATGCCCGATGTGTATCACGGGCACAAATCTAGTGAGTTTTATAAAAGTCATAAGGAATTATTTTTCTCGGAGCCGAGATCCGTCGAGGAAAAATAAGAAAAGTCAGAAGAAAAGATCTTTATCGATGGATTGAACCCATCGAGAAAGTGGCCGAGAGAAAATAAACTCACCAGAAGAAATTTTCTTCTCGATGGGTCAGACCCATCGAGCATGAAAATGGAAGTTAACGTGAAGTTGGGCTGGGTTATACCATTTTGCAAGCCCATTAGTTGTGTTAGCTATTTTTCTCACGGTTAAGGCTTAGCTTCGACTTATTTTTGACATATTTTGATATTTTAGAAACCTATTTCGACCGAGATTCGAGCACGTGAACTTCCATAACTTGGGACACCTATTTAAGACTCTTCTAATTATTTTGTGGAAAGCTATCTATTTTTTTTATCAAGATTTTGGAGATAAGAACACAAGTGGAAAAAAGCTAGGGTTTTGGAGCGTTTTCATCACCATAACTATTTCTTTTCTAATTTATCATATGTATACCATGGATTTTGCTACATCCATGAGTAGATAAACTTCTTATTGATTGAGGATGAATTCTAAGTTCTAATACATGATTAATTTAGTATAAAAATCTATTTTATTTTTTTTACATAATTATCGTTTGTTTAAGCTTTAAAGAATGTTCATGCTTCATTGATAGATTGTTTAGGTGGTCAACTAAATTGATTTTGTTAATTAATCTAATGCTAGTAATGACTTAGGAGATAAGCGTAATAGTCAAATAACTCCTACACTAGTAGAGAACATAAGACCTTGCAGAGGGATTCTGTGGAGCAATTGTGTGCATAAATAACACTAGTAAGTGGACCTTGAGCTAAGAGTTTAACTGCTAGGATCAACCTACAAATTTACAAAATATAAAGCATCCGGCTAAATTACATCTAGAGTGAGCTAGTACTAGGTAGTTTGGATGAGTAGAATCTAGTAACTGAGAACTTTCGTATCCAATCATATAAGGAATTTCGGGGATAATATTGATCTAGCTATTATTCTGTGGTTGGTAATAATTTGAAAAAAATAAAAAATAGATGAATGTACTAATTTAATTATTGTTTAGTAACAAAGAAGGATTCCTCGATCATATTTCTCTCAATTGCTTGCATCTTAATTACTTTTAATCGCATTGTTAATTATATCCAATCTTATTTACTACTATATTATTCATTATTAAAGTAGAGGATAAGTAAGCTAATTTGTGCACTTACAACACTCATCAAATTTTGGTGAAACCAGACATTTGAATTGAGTGGGTCAAGTACCGCACCTCATGACATCAGCGTGAGGTAATGAATGGTCATGAAGAAGTAGAAGGGAAATATTATAAGTACCGAAGTGGTACATCATATATGGTAAGTCACGTATGTCCAGTCACATTTGTCTGAAAACATATGATACAACAAATATGGGTAACACAAAGCACGGGTTTGCACTTATCGATACACAAAAGTTGAACATACACAGTTAGCCAGTCATAGTTGGCCAGACACAAAAACTTGGTCAGAGAAAAAAAGTTAGTTGGACTTATGTTAAACGCTAACATACAATTTTTATATGGTAATCCAAGCATAGCCAGCTACGTAGGACAAGTTAACATGTTAAGGCGTTGGTGGCTTATCGCATGTGGAAAGTCGTATTATCATGAAATTATATTTTTCACATAAGTCTTTATACTAAGATGTTAGTGATTAGCCTAAAATAATATGTCATAAATGATTAGTCATATACGACAAGCCATATATATTAAAAATTATTTAAAGCCTGTCGTATATTAGAAATCATTTTATTGTAAATAATATTAAACATGTAAGTCTTTTGTAAATACACCACCAAACTATCGTATATGTCATAGTACTATTGGCATGCAACAAGCTACATAAAATACGCTTTGCCACGCTTTATGAATGACAGTTGGCATGGCCACACTAAATTAGCGACGGTTGGCCAAATGCCACATAAATTAACGAAGGTTTTACGGCTTTGGGCTAGCCAACTTGACTAGCCAAGAAAAAAGGGTTATCCGACCAAGTTGGCCGTCCAAGCTTGGTCAGAAAAGAGAAAGTTTGTCTGACCAGATTGGCTAACCAACTTGGTCAGTCGAGGGAGAGAGAGAGAGAGAGTTTGGCTGACTGAGTGAGGAGAACAAAATGCATCATCCAAAGTCAGTCGTTCATGGCCAAAATTTAGGGCATTTTAAGTAATTCACATATTATTGATATTTTGACGTAACTATCTTGGGAGATGCGTACTCCGAGCTTGGCTAACAATAAGGGTTGGTCAATTAGAGATTTAACTTTGTATTTGGTGCGACTTTGACTTGGTATGTAGATATAGTTTTAATTCCTTAACCCAATGCATTCATGCGCGAATTGTTATGTGCCTTCGTAAAATCTTGCACAAGCGTTATAGTTAATCAATATAATTCAAGAGAATATGGATATTGATATAACACAATTTCTAGGAATTCAGCTGTGGAATATAGCCTTAGAAAAGACTCAAGTTGTTCTATACTAATGGGAAATCCATCTAGGAACTTGAGACTTATTCTATAAAAATTAGATTCCATCTGAGAGTATTGCAACAAGCACCAATAATATTCTGAGAATTTTTTGCATAAGTAAATACTGAGTTTTACCGTAACAATGCCCGTATATGTATATTTTTTGAGTTCAACCGGGAGAAACACATACACGATGTTAGTACCTAAAAATTGATTCTAGGAAAAACGATATACTGTAGAAGTACTTTCTTTATATTCAGAATCAAAATTGTACATGGAAAGCCTAAACCACGATAGTAGCCATTCCGCCCTGCTTCGGTCACGAGGAGAGAAAATGGGTTGATCTTAGGGGAGGGAGTCAAAGAAAGTTGAAGGAATTTATGTGTTGAATTGGGTGTAGAGATGGAGAATAACAGAGATGTGAGAATGATCAGCTTGTTATGTGTTTCTGAAATAGGCTGAGTAGCCTATTTATAGTGATTAATAACACACATTTTTCTTATAAAGTAGTGAAGATAGTGGGGAGATGGAGTGATGAAGATTATGTGGGAATGGTGTAACCGCCCACTTTGTCTTGGGAAGTTTTTGGAAACTTCTAGATCATTACTCCATCACCTCTTCAACCACTTCAACCTCACCACTACTTTATAACTTCCTTGTCATGGGGTGTTGCCACGCTGCATGATGTTGTAACCACCATACCAAAACCCCATGAATAATCCCCTTATGAAGTATGATTTGATCTCTCATGAGAGTTAGTGGAGTCATGGACTCTGAATTTTGTTGTAACAGAATGTTCGTGCTAGCTACAATGATGTATATAAGTGCTACAAGCTTGACTGTGGTGTTGCTAGTACCTACCTATGTCATGGTTATAGCCTAGGTGATGGTGCAAGCATGAAGCTTGAGAGGAAATAAAGAAAATAGGGAAAAGGGTGAAGGCTTAACAAGGCGTCAAGGCTGACACTTGTGCTAGTGCTAGCAGCGCCAAGCTTGACACTGGTGTTAGCGCTAGCACTGCTAGGGCCTTTCTGGCGCGTGCTTTGTTAGCTTTTTTGGATTTTTGGCCTTTTTGCTTTTATCTAACCTTTTGGCGCATGTGTGTGCTACTCATTGTTATTGGGAGCGTGGCTAGGGTTCGCTAAAGATGGCACTTGCTAGTGCCATGGTTATTGCATGTGCACCACTAGCTTTGGCATCCGTTAATTTTGTCGCCATATTTATGGCATGTTTAGGGTTTCTCAATTGTATGAGATTTAATGTTAGCATTTATGCTCAACTTTCATGTAGTGCATACAGAACATTTTCAAGAGATTCAGCTGTGGAAGTTTGTAACTTGAGATAATACTGGATGCGACTTTGCAATTAGATGGTATGCATTTAATTAGCGTTTTTATTCAGATATGACATAGCCTCTATTCTGAACGTTTGCAATATAATCAACATATTCTGATTAATACAAATAGTTTGTATGGGTGCACATGAAATAAAGAGGGTTTAGCTAGGTAAAGCCTTGCAATTTTGAAAGTGCATAAATATACAAAGAGCTACAGAGCTATTGTAGATATGAGCTGAATATGCATTCTTAATTCTCTTGCGGAATGTAAGATAGAAATACATATCCATAATTCTGATGTTGGGTCAGAAATTTGTACATATTTATTTCATGTTTCTGCAGCTAAGCATAGGCAATATTACAATTTTATCCTTTGTTAAAAATCCACCATCAACCACAACTATACATGTACAGAAAGCCACATGCATGAGTACCTATTAGCATATATATTATTTTATTACATGATGAAAAATAAAAGTCTATATTTCTGTTATGGGACAAAAATATGCATACAATTATATATTTCTGCTACAGAACAAAAATATATACACAATTTTAGGGCTTTTTCCACTGTCAAAAATCCACCATCAACAAGATGACAAAATATTGCTTCTACCTAGAACTGGAAGTCATCAGTGCCAACAACTAAAATCTAAGAAGAAATCTAGAGTCGAGAACGATTGTCACTTGAATCACGTGATAACAACTAAAGTGACGTGACAACAACTCGAATTATACGAACAAATTTACAGTTGTCTGAAGTATAAAGCTGAGAGCTGAAGTGTAAAGCATCTGGGACGAAGGGATGATTAGATATCAGAGACCTGGATTTCGGAGCTATAAGCGGTAGAGTTATCTGTAAGATGACAAGATGAGCACCTGAAGAGATGAAAAGTGCAAGAGTACAGATCAAGCGTCTTCATTTAAGAGGAAATAAATATAAAGTGATCTGATGGGTCCTAGTGTACACGTGAAATATAATTGGTCCCTACCGATCACAAAATATACATGTGTATCATCTCTTGTGTGTATAACATGTGAGGCTCATTTAGTAAATGATGTGCTTTAGAATAGTGGTAAAAATCTTCGTTCGCTGAGACTTGTGAAGATTTGTTTTAGACCTAATTTTTGATTTAAACTAGAAAATAAGTAAAAGATTTTAACAATATTTGAAGAAATTGGAACTCAGGATTCCACCAAAATCACTTCTGATTGATTTCTACAATAATTCTTTAACAATTATAGCTCTTTTATTGACTCTGTTTCTTTGCCAAAAGTAGATTTCTAAAACATTGGTTGTAAATCACAAGCATGGCACATCAAAAGATCTTAACTCCCAGCATACACCATCAAACAAAATCACAACTAATAAAGAAAAATCATAAATCAATTAAAAATCAATGCAAAAGTTATTAGGAATAAAAATAGTTATTATTCATTCATGAAATATGACTTCCTCCATTGTATTAGTGGTTGGGTTTAGCTCCTCATGTTGTAAAAACTCTCAAAAGATTGGTACATGGCTCAAAAAGTGTTCAAAAGATGAAAATAAGCTAAAAATAATGTAACGGGGAATCCGCAACGTTTTCTGGATGTTACAAATTAACTGTTGCAATGGAGCTTGAAGATAAATGTTATAAAACGAAGATAAATGTTGCAAATCAGTTGAAGAAATCGTGGCAGATGGTTGAAGAAATTGTTGCCTTATCTATGTTCTTCGTCTTCTTCAGCAGCAGCATCAGAATTGTTCCCGAAGTGATTTTTCTTCGCTTTGTTTAGCTTCCTGAGCTCGACCCAACCTTCCTAACCTCTTTTGTGACTCAAACAATCCATTTTATACCCAACAGGATCAAGAAATCCTAAGAGAAATCTTCCCTGGATTTTCCGGCCGAGCTTCCCTCCTCATTCTTTTCTTCGATCTCTTTCTTTATATAGGTCTATCAAACCCTAATTACTTCTCCTAAGTCGATTGGAACTAAATATTCGATCCATATCCAACTTTATCTCAAGTTTTTCTCCATCTTATAAGAAATCAGTTTCCAACCATGATATGGATTTCTCACCATTTTTACGGTATGAAACACTCATAATGACGTGTTTCAACATATCTTGATTAGTTCTTCCTTTTGATATGTCGAAAACCTCTTTTTAATCTCTTAAACTTCGGTCCAACTTAAATCAGATACACTCTTCGCACAAGAGAAAAGTTCCCGCCATTTTCGTTTTCAAATCAATAGAGAAAGGGTGCCCTTAACCAAGAGTGGGGTGCCTTTATCAACTAGCTTGGGTGTCGTTGATAATTTTTGGGTTCCTTTATCACTTTTAGAGCCAATTTTTCCACAAATGTTTATTTCTCAAAACACCTACAAACACATAAAATAATACAATAAGTACCAAATGAGCATTAACAATATAGATAATTGGGGACAAATCAGACACAAAAATGTGTTTATCAGTAAACAAAATACACTTTTATCAATAAAATGAATCTTTAACGTTTCTCTTCTAATTATTTATTCTTCTTTACTCTTCACTTCCATTACCGAGTTTACAAACTCTACTTATAGATTTTAGATTCCAAGTCCTGATACGGAATCAACCAATTACCCAAACAACTCATATCTTAATTGTAATATGAATCTTGTGAAGGTACGAATCCTGACCAGCAAACAATCACACCTTCAATTCGAGTTGTTATCTCGTGAATTTAGTTGTTGTCATGTATTTCAGGTGATAATAGGTACTGACTCTAGATTTTTTCTTATCTAAGCCACTGGATTGATGGTTACCATTTATAGGTAGATGCGATATTTTGTTATCTACAATTATATCAGAAGAGAAGGACCATGGGATAAACAAGAACGTATATTGAAAAATAACTACGTGTTAGTTTAACAACAATTATAACACTGAAAAACTAAATAAAAATCTTAATTTCCCACCAACGGCACTACTAAAGCCTTGATCCCAAAGAAGTCTTTAAGCTAGTTAATCATGCTTTTGTCCAAATTGAATCAAACTTCTTGCTACTGACAATAACCTCACACTTGTCTCAGGTGTGGTCTGGGATGAGTTTATAAGAATACGAAGCTCCACTATTTATAGTGTTATGACCAAGGCTTTGATTGGAAACCAAAAAACCTAATTCTGAAATTCTCAACATATTCAATTAATATCGTTTACGAAATTAAGAATATTCTTGATATTATGGATTATATTAACACACAATGATGTAATAAAATTTTATAATATATTCCAACATTAATATATTACATATCCTACTAGTATGACAACTAATATTAGCCAGGTGCATGTAAATGAAATTTGCTAAAATAGTTATCTATTTATGTACAATCTTCTGGGAAAGGAAAGACATCGATATTTATTCCAAAGATGGATTCAAAAATGCATCTCAGGATATTAATAGGATCTTTCCTTGAGTATTAAAGGAATAAATATGAACAGTAATATTTCTTGACACATGAATCTTCATATTCTAACTTGTATACATCTCGATATCCATTAACCAAAGAGAAAAAAACAACTCAAAAATGTACAGACAAGTCAAAAGATAATTATGAATGGTTCTGAAGTTATCGTCATGTTGCAGATTCTGAAGTCAACATTGGTTGTTGACTCTAAACTGGAGCCAACGTTGGTTGTTGTCTCAATAATTGAGCCTTCTCATATGGAGAAAACATCTATATGTTGACTTCAAAACTTGTAAACAACACCGGTATGTATAATTTCTAGATATACTAGATAACACACACAAGTGTAATACTACGTTAAACATAGGAAGAAACAAAGTAAAAGATTACATGAGAGAAATAGCAAGTAAAAGAACTAAGAGTATCATTATTTATTAAGGTAAATATGCTTATATTAGGCCACCTTAGAGGGAAGGGACCTTTATCATGGATAAACCTTAGACTAAGGGTCCTCATGATCCGATGCATTTCATACGAGCACTATAATTAAGCTACATATATTCTAGAGTGTTCATTTACATGGACCTGGGTTTGGTGCAACTTACACTAGCCTTACGTGCTTAAGGATACATACACAAACATGGTATCCACAGTATGCTGACTCCAAAACTGAAGACAATATTTGTATGTTGATTCAAAAACTGAAACAACATATGTATGTCAACTCCAGAATCGAGTTACTTTCTCTTATGGAGACAACATATGTATGTTGACTCTAAAACTCAACACAACAGTTACTGATAGACACATTTTTGTGTCTAAATTACGCTCGAGTTTCTATTTTGATAGTGTTCGATTTTGTACTTATTATGGCTTTTTATGTCTTTGTAGGTATTTTTGAGAAATAAATAATTTGGGAAAAATTCGCTTGAAAAGTGATAAAGGCACCCAGAAAGATTACTAAAGGCACCCACAAGTTGGATTTGGCGCACCCCCTCTTTTGAATTTGAAACCGAAAATGGCAGGAAACCTATTTGTTATCAGGAAATACTCATGTGAGTTGAAGTGTAGTGTTTTTAGTGATTTGGGGTAAGTCTAATTTACCCAAAGTGAAGTAAGCAACCAAAATAAGTTAAACACACGTAAACAATGAGTTTCAGCCGGAAAAATTGGACACGGGATTGAATCTAGACGGAAAACAGAGTTTGGGTCTGTTTCGGATATCATAAAATTTAAGATTGATTTGGACGTGTTCTTTGAGTCCTTATCGGTTAAGAAGAGTCTCTAGAGTTTATAACCCTATAAATACCCAAGAGAGTCGAGGAGGAAGTCATCTAGAGGTAGCCAGAGCACTGGAAAAAGTTGACAGAAAAATAGTTCCTGCTGCTGCGAAGAAGAAGAGGAAGAACATAAGTCGCTAAAGAACTGTCGCTAGTTCTGTCGCACATACAACCCGTACTTTGTTTCTTTTTCTTTACCTTCTTCTGTAACACAGAGAACACTTCTCTGTAACGCTTATAAGCGTGTCTGTTCTGCTGTGTTACCTCTATTTCACCATTGTAAGAACTTTTGAGCAATGAAAGTCTGTTTTGAGTGTGTTTCCATTACAACGAGTTAATCACCATCACTGGGGCAACGGAGGAAGCCGTTCATCCAATAATTGTGGTAACTTCTATTTTAATTATATTTATTCTATAATTCTTTTATTATTAATTGCTTGAATTAAAATTTAAAAAATGGTTTTTCTCAAATAATTGTGTTTTCTTCTGATGGGTCATACTTGGTTTTTAAACTCTTGATGTCTCATGCTCTTGATTAACAATTATTCTTTCAAAAACCTATCTTTGGCATATTTAGATTAAATTGAATATAAGAATTGTTAGATGTTATCACTGAAGTATTGGTTAATGGTGAAATCTTAAGCCCTAGTTTTTCTTCATCCATTTTAAAATCAAATTGCTTTAATTCTCTTTATTTTCTGTTATTAAAAATTAGGCCTAGAAATTAAATATTCACAAGTCCGACAATCGAACCCTTTTTACCACTATTCTAAAATCCCATCAATTTTTGGCGCTTAGGTTTTTTTTTTTTTTTTTAGTATTATTTTTACTTTGTTCTATTTTACGTTTCTTTGGGTATTTCTCTTTTTGCTACAGGTTTGGATCTTGGATTGAAAGGAAATAAAGCCAAAAACTTTGGTGATTAAAGACTTGAAGTTAAATTTAAGGACATGGAGTTAAAAGTTAAAGCTTAAAGAACGGAGAAGAAGACAAAGACTTTTATTTTTAGATTTTATTTTTATTAATTAGATTTATTTTCTTTAGATTTTATTTGTTTAGAAAATTTTATTAGCAATTTTTATTATTTCTGTAATTTGGTTGAGTCGGCATTGCTTGTGTATGTTTAGACCCCTTCATGTTAGGATTTATTTTTTCTTAGATTTTTTTTTAGGAAGTTTTTAGAAAATGTTGAACTGGTATTATGAGGACCAATACAATGAATATCCGACTGAATTTCAAAATAGACGTTATTCATACTATCAACATTGTGTGGATAGTAGTCGGGATCACCACCAACCTTTTGGAGGTTATTACTCATACCAGGGTGATCCCAATTACTATTCGTACATACACCCGTCTTATGAACATGAAAGTGAGCAAAATTCTAATTCTTTGTCTTGGAGGGATGCCCTAAAGCAGATGCAATCTAGTACTCCCTGTGATGACTCAAATCCTTCTCTAGAAGAATCCCTCAAGCAGTTGACTGAGAATGTAAATAGATTGAATGAAATTCTTGTAGAGAGTAATATTGCTCAAAATAATCTTAATTTCCAATATAGTGCTACCCTTGATAGTTATTCACCTAGTCAAGAGGACGAGGATAGAATTGGTAACACTACTTATTTATTATTATGATGATAAGGATAGTATTGGTGAATAACTTGAAATATACAGGCAGAATGATCAAGAAATTGTCACTCCAATTGTGTTTCATGATGATAATGTTATTTCTAGTTCAAATCCAAATAATTTTAATGCTTATTCACCTATTCAAAAGGAAGAGGATTTGACTAGAGAAACCACTGTTTTAGACGATGTAGAATTTTCTTGTTTTGAAGTCGATAATGGTTTAAAGGAACGGGTTTATCCTGAGAATACTGTTTTAGAGTCCAACGATTTAGAAACAATAGTCTTAGATAACAAAGATAGACTCGTAGAGATTTTAAATATGAGTGAGGATGCACCACCTTATTATAAGCTTGAAGAAGCAATTGACCATTTTTGGGAATCTGACGATCTAGAAATTAGGGAAATTGTGACTAGTCTATCTAAAAACACTGAAAACTCTAAGTTTGGGGGTGACTATCATTCTACCTTTGATTTTTCTTTAACTCTTAGAAAGGTCCCTAACTTGGAACTTGACATTTGCACCAATACCATTTTACAAGATCATATTCAAACTAGATTTCCTGAGCATGTTGATGTCCAGAAAGAAGTTCAGTTGTTAGAAACCCATCCTCTGGTCGATGTGGTTTACCTAGGAAATAATACCAAGATTGACTTTGTTTTCCCACCAAAATATTTTCTTCCATATGTGGGAACGTATGAATTTCAAATGTGTCAGTTATTAAGTTTTGAGACTAATCCTAATTACTTTAAGGAATTAGAATCGACACATTTGTTGAAGAATGACCACCTTTATAATAGTCAATTATGTGAGTCAAATCTGATTGACTTTGAGGATCTACAATTATTCAGGTTATTAGTATGTGCTTCTAAGTTCTTAGTTGAGTTACTCCAGACTCTACAACCTGATCCTATTGATCCTGCCTACGAGGAAATCCGTCCCATGAAAATATTTTATTTAGACCCTTTTATAGAGCCTGAACCTGAACCACAGCTAGAAGTAGTTATCTTAAATAGAAAACTAGATAAGGGTGTGCTCGGTTTGTTCATTTTCTTGGCTTGTTGCAGTTTTCTCTTATTTGTGATAGTACTATTTGATTCAGATGACCCACAATTGTTCCGACTATTGTTATATGATTTTATTAGGTGACTAATTCTTTCTAAGTCTGGCTGAAGACTTTAAACTTAGCACTTCTTGGGAGGTAACCCATGCTCATGCGACACGGTAATATCTTTCTTTAACTCTTTTCCTTTGATTGGTAACAGTTTCTCCTTATTCATATTTTTAATCATTCATCTTTAGAACATTGAGGACAATGTCAGATTTAAGTTTGGGGGTAAGGGAGAAACTTTTAAGTGCAATATAAAACTCCAAAGTCTAGAAACTTGTGAACATTTCAGGATGACATTAACCATTCTAGGTAGATGGAAACTTAGCTATTTTTCTATAGGAATTGGTGTGCCCAGTTAAATGGTCTATTCATAAAAGGACAAAGTTCAGGTGTTAGAAATAACATGATAGTTGTCACCATATCTCAGAGTCTATCTCAACCATATCACCTTCTCTTTTTATTTTTGTAATTTTTGTGTTTCTCTAAGTGATTTGGTGGGGCACCAATATCGAATTGTTATCACCGCCAGGATGAAATAGAGTGTTTGAGATCAAGGCCAATTCTTATATAAATAAAAATAAAAATAGAGAAGAAAAAAAAAATAAAAAAAAATCGAGTATTGACACTTTGATAGCAATATGTGTGTGTTCTCCCTGTCTTCGTCGCCTAAGAAAGCGTGGAACGCAGGATCCATGGGAACTATCATGTAAGATGCTGATAAGGACCATGCGCTTGGATTCAATTCGATCCAATCATGTTGTCAGTACATTTATAGGAGTTTCTATTTTCAATAAATCGATCGATGGAACCCTTGTATATACCAGTTGAATTGATATTAGTATAATGATTAAGACCAGTGAGAGCGTATCTCAATCTATTAGGATTCATCCTGGCACTGACCTTCAGACAGATATGGGAAACACCATTCACTTTAGTCAACACGCAAACTTCATTTTTTCCACACCCATCTTCTAAATCTTTTCATGTGATTGAACTTTGATAGATTTCGAGTATTGTGGTTGAACGACTATCTGAGTAGAGCTTTGTTTTCTTATATATGAATTTTAGTACGCTTGAGTAAAAAACTCGTGTACAACAATTAGACTCATATAGGGTAATGATTCCGAGCCGAAGAATTTAGCATGCCAACTAAATAGCTTGTTTAGTGTTTATCCTCGATCATTCACGAGTAGCTAAAATTTGGAGTAAAGGTTTCGTGGGTATACCTCTTGTAAACCCTCACGAGACAAAACTCGTCCACTAGGGACACCTAGGGGTTTAAAGGCTTATTACATATGCTAAATGTAGTCGCAATTCCTGCGAAAGTGAGTTAGGATTTTATTTTAGTAGATTTGCTCGAGGACTAGCAAATAGTAAGTTTGGGGGTATTTGATAGACACATTTTTGTGTCTAAATTATGCTCGATTTTCTATTTTGATAGTGTTCGATTTTGTACTTATTATGGCTTTTTATGTCTTTGTAGGTATTTTTGAGAAATAAATAATTTGGGAAAAATTGGCTCTAAAAGTGATAAAGCCACCCTGAAAGATTACTAAAGGCACCCACAAGTTGGATTGGGGCACCCCCTCTTTTGAATTTGAAACCGAAAATGGCGGGAAACCTATTTGTTATCGGGAGAAACTCCTATGAGTTGAAGTGTACGTATTTTCTAGTGATTTGGAGTAATTCTAATTTACCCAAAGTGAAGTAAGCAACCAAAATAAGTTAAACACACGTCAACAATGAGTTTCATCCGGAAAAATTGGACATGGGATTGAATCTGGACGGAAAACAGAGTTTGGGTCTGTTTCGAATATCACAAAGTTTGAGATTAATTCGGACGTGTTCTTTGAGTCCTTATCGGTTAAGAAGAGTCTCTGGGGTTTACTAACCCTATAAATACCCAAGAGAGTCGAGGACGAAGTCATCTAGAGGTAGCCAGAGCACTGGAAAAAGTTAACAGAAAAATAGTTCCTGCTGCTGCGAAGAAGAAGGGGAAGAACATAAGTCGCTGATACTGTCGCTAGTTCTGTCGCTGAAGAAACTGCTGGAGCAGTCTTATATCAACAACACATACAGTCCGTACTTTGTTTCTGTTTTCTTTACCTTCTTCTGTAACACAGAGAACACTTCTCTGTAACGCTTATAAGTGTGTCTGTTCTGCTGTGTTACCTCTATTTTCACCATTGTAAGAACTTTTGAGCAATGAGAATCTGTTTTGAGTGTGTTTCCATTACAATGAGCTAATCATCATCACTGGGGCGACGGAGGAAGCCGTTCATCCAATAATTTTGGTAACTTTTATTTTAATTATATTTATTCTACAATTCTTTTATTATTAATTGCTTGAATTAAAATTGAAAAAATGGTTTTTCTCAAACAATTGTGTTTTCTTTTGATGGGTCATACTTGGTTTTTAAATTCTTGATGTCTCATGCTCTTGATTAACAATTATTCTTTCATAAACCTATCTTTGGCATATTTAGATTAAATTGAATATAAAAATTGTTAGATGTTATCACTGAAGTATTGGTTAATGGTGGAATCTTAAGCCCTTCATCCATCTTAAAATCAAATTTCTTTAGTTTATTTTATTTTCTGTTATTAAAAATAAGTCATAGAAATTAAATCTTCACAACTCCGAGAATCGAACCTATTTTACCACTGTTAAAAACTACATCAGTTACCTCATGTTTATGAAGCCTATATTGATTGTTGGCTCCCGATCACAATCTATTGATGAAGACGAGAATTATAACCTAGTGTTATATTAATCTTTTTCGTATTTGTAGAAAACGAGAATCACATATTATTCTTACTTTTGATTTTTGTTATAATTTTTTCTTTCAGGAAAAAATATTATTAGTTTTGACCGAATATTACCCCCCCTTTGGGAGTTATAATGCCATAAATTAAATATATACCGTTTATAACAGTTTTCCAATGATAGACTAATTCATCAAACTTTATTGTCCTCAACCAATTGGAATTGGCAGTCCAAATAAAAATTGAATTTTTTAACTTCATTTATCAATGTGGCATGCCTCTATCTCTTTCTTGTGTACTATTTTTCTCATGTTTATCGCCATAAATAACCCAGCAGATTGCAAAGAAAAGTATAGGCCACACTTTCCTACCTCTATCTTTACCTCTTCGAAATTTCCATGTCAATAACTCATGCATTAAAGGTTCTGATAACACTTACTTATGATTGAAACTATTCATAAATAGTTCCAAATTAATTTGGTAACTATGCAATTAAGTAGAATGTGATTGACAGTTTCTTCATGTTCTGAGCATAGACAACATTGGTTTTCCACCATATTGTAGCCCCTTATATTGAGATTATCACTAGTTGTAATTTCATTTTGAATAACATCTTTTTGATAGTTGACGGAGACGAGAATCAACAAATACTTAGATCAAACCTTTATAATCAATTTCAAACCCTGGTTTCTTTAAGTTTTTCTTGATTCTTTCTCTTAATTTTTTTGTTTGATTCACGTTATATTTTTCATGAAAATATTGTAAAACTGATTTTGCTTTGATTTGGATTAAAGGAAATTTATATATCAGTATTTAGATTTTAACTAGAATCTTATTTTAGTTCCCAGTTCTTTAGAAATTAAGGGTTGGTATTTGGACTTTTGGTTACTATCAACGACCGTGTTTGACTAGACATACATCCTATTTCTGTAACGAATTTTACAAAATTACCATTTTTTCTAATCATTTTTTTAACAATGGAAAGTTTACGCTCAGTTAACCAGTAAGAAAAAAACACATGCCATGGCATCAAGCCATCAACAATCTCAAAGATTTTTAAGTGAGAATTTTAGAGATTCTCCTTGATTTGCACACAACCTTGCTAATGCTGAAAGTAGATTTTCCCCCAATTACAGCTAAGTAGTTTCTATGAAAATTTGGCGCTAATTTTTCAATTAGGCTTGTGAGGGTATAAAATCCCAAACTACACGTGGACCAATACAACGGAAGAAGCATCAAGTTACAATAAAATGAGAAACACTGAAACAAAGCTTTGTAAGAAGTAATGAAACAAACAGCTTTGTTGCATGATCGACACGTGGGTTGCGGGAAAGCATGACACACTGCTCGAAACAGATAGCCTTGCTGCCTGACTGACACCCGAGTTGCGGGAAAGCCTGACACAGTAAAGGAAAATGATGAGCATCGGTGCATGAGAGACACGTATCAGCTTTATAGGATGCGGAACAAGTAGAACTAAAGCATGACAAGCCACTTTCAAGGGCCACGTGTCAGACATGCTATGATTCTAATAAAACCGCAACATTCATCCAAATCCAAAAAAAAACAACTTGAATACAAGTCCGCAGAAGAGTTGCGGGACATCAAGTGAGAAACTAAGGGAAATGAGCAATACGCATGCTAAGTCTTGCGGGAAGCACGATCAAGCCGTGCGAAAAATACAAATAAATCTTGCGGGATTACACTTCGCTCTAAAGGATGGATAAGAACAAATAGGTGGAAAGGTAAATTGGAGGGACCCATCAAATTGGCTATAAATACCAAGCTCATAAACAGGAAGAGGGACTGGAAAATCTTTAGAAAAATTGGACATAAGGCATATGATCAAAGCAAAGAGATTAGGTATGAGACTAGTGTAAAATTTTAGTTCAATTGTTCTTTGATTAACATGATTATAATTTTATAGAATATCATCTTTCTATAATATAGGATGATGATGAATAAAAATGATACAAATTTTTACTACCCGTGGATGTAGACAATTTGATTGTCGAACCACGTTAAATACTAGTGTCAATTCATTTCTTGTTCTGGTTGATTATCATGTTCTAAGTTTTAATATGAGTTGATTTTATTATAAGATATCAAACTTCACTCTGTTTCAAATTTTGTTGGTTGTGATCTGATAGACACATTTTAGTGTCTAAATTACACCTTAATTTCTAGTGAGTTAGTATTCGATTTTGTGTCTATTACGTGTTTTATTGCTTTTGCAGGTACATTAGAAGAATAAAGATTTGTGGAAAAATTGGCTCAAAAAGTGATAAAGGC
>JAJJMC010031210.1:8569112-8709671 GCA_023531435.1 Papaver californicum | reverse complement strand
TAATTATTTATAATTCTTTTATTATTATTTGCATGGATTTAAATTAGAAAAAAATGTTTTTATTAAATAGTTGTGTTCTCTTTTGATGGGTCATGCTTAGTTAATTACTCTTGATGTCTCATGCTTAGGATTTACAATTATTCTTTTAGGAAACATATTTTTGGCAAACTTGAATTAAATTGTTAAAAAGAATTACATGATTAATCACATGAATTGTTAGAAATAACTGAATCCTGATTCCTAGTTTTCTCCATATTTTCTAAAAATCATCTCTAGTGTATTTTCCTGATTTTTATTAGTTTAGGTTAAGTCCAATATTTTCTAAAATCATTACCTTCACAAGTTCGAGTAACGAACCTCTTTTTACCACTATATAAAACCACATCATGATCCAAAGACGCAAAATTTTTAGTAATCACAAGGCGTGTGGTGATTTCGAATCTAATATTCTTTATTAAGTGGCATCAGGGATGAAACACGAAGAGCTTATTTTTGATGAATTATATGTATTAATTTCTTCCCGATAGAGTACTGCAACAAACAACCATAACAAGCAGAAAGAAAAAATATATCTCTATTAATCCAATAAGGGTTATTAAGGTTATATTTCATAGTTTCATCATATAGAACATGACCCATTGAATTAACTTTCTCAACAGAATCAATTGCTAGAAGTCTAATCATATAGAACATGACCCATTGAGTTATGATTAATCTGAGTAGAAACTGTTGAACTTGAAGAATAAGGAGAAAACCAGTATCGACAGATAAATTGATTTTTTTTGTGTCTTTGTTTTTGTTCATATTGCCGGTCTACATAACAGATCGGTTTTAAACCGGACTGAGTCATCTCAGAAACGAATTGTACCATGTGCAACCCTATCTATACATTAAGTTTGGTTAAATATAAAATTTATAATTAATCAAATTGAGTCAAATTGCCTAGCTCAGGTTAACCTGATATTAGAAGTAGGACTTAGAAAGAAGAAGGTGATAATCATCTTCCTTTATTCACGTGTCTATTTTATTACTCATTATATTCTATAATAAATAAGTATTTTTATTTTTATTTTTGTTACAAAATAAGTGATTTTTTTTATATGTTATTTTTTAAAAAAATCCTTATTAATAATTAATGTTGTTAGAATTTTCTTTAAAAAATATAAATAATTTGGTAATAATGTTTACACTCGGTGCATAATTTTTTTAAAAAGATTTTTAATAGTACAACATCTGTAAGAACATTTCGAATGGGAGATTGTGATATTTCAATTTTTACGGCTATATAAGATTTATGCTTGTTTTTCTAAAAATCCATCTCTATCAGGAATTTGAAAAGAGGATGCAAAGATTATATAACAAGAAACTAGATTTACATATTCCAACCCATCCTTTTATTTAAGAGGTTCCCTTAAATAATATAGAAAACCTAATCATCAGCTATAATTATATAATCAAATGACCAATTTTAAATGAATGGTTTTAGAAGTTTTAACCCAAAAGAGTAAAAAAGGGAAAAAAAGTTTTAAAAGAAACCCTTAATTGGGGAATACTCTCATAAATTAGGGGATACTCACGGTTACAGGGAGCTAGAATTTGACTAAGGAAGTATTTTTTTAATAATAAAAAATATTCATATTGTCCTTATACTAATAAAAATAAAATAACAATCTAATTTGGTATCCTTTTTTCTTCTTCAACTGTGGACTCCTCCCTTCTTCTCCTAAGACGTTTTCAGTTCAGTACACTAATAAAAAACTAATCAGCCAACTGTAACGCTCAAAATTCTTACAAATAACCTTCTTTTGCTTACCAGTTCTAAAGAAATTTGGGGAAGATTTGCAATAGTGTTTTACTGTCTTATCATATTCCGTCTTCCAAGGGTAAGTTCCAAAATTCCCCTAGCTTACCTAAAGTTTCATCTGACCAGTACCTCTAGAATAGAGAACTGAATGTGTCCCTCAAAATCGGATGGCTTCTCACGAATGCGGAAGAGGTCAATTCTCGAGGGTGTTTGTCCACTCCTAATCATTATGATGGTTATTTGTGCAGTGGATCTAGATTGTTCAATAGATAAGTTTTAATGAATACCTAGGTAACAATCGTATAAAAAGCAAACAATTACAATTTTATCCGAAGGGTTCACTAAAATCAATGAATAATAGAGAGGGACGGAAGTTTAGAATGTGTCCACTTGGTGTTACCTAGGGATCAGAACTTAAACTTGGAAAACGATGTTCTGGAATTTTGTGATTTTTCCGAATTAGGTCAAAATTGGGGCCCCAGCCAAAAAAGCATGATTTGGGACATTTATATTGATGGTTGTAAATTTTAACAATATTTATAAAGTGTCTTAAATCGTCACAGTCAACATTGGTGAAATTTTAAATGCAATGGCTATTGTTATTTTCGGTATTACATTGTGGATGAACACAACACAATACCGATTGTTGAGTCGGTATTGTCTGTTGGTTGAATGCAATACCGATTTTGATTGAGTATAACTAACAGTTAAAAAGATAAAGAAGATAAAATCAAAATATAAGTTTAATATTAATAATATTTACAGGATATTTATAATTTAATCATTACTAAAATTATTTAGATAAAGGATTTATTATTGGGGGATTCTTTAATGCCCCCACATTCCTTAATGACATTTCATTATGCCCCCACTTTTATTAATAATATCAAAGTGCCCCCACTTTGGTCAAAAATTTTGTGACTTGTCTAATATAACCTTATTGTTTTTGGTCAAGACAATTGTGGACTTGACTTTCACCAAGTCCTTAACCATGGTTAGGTTAGGGCATTTTTAATCCTAAACCTTAAGAAAAGTATGTGAGCATGCAATACTAAAACTAGAGATAACAGAGCATTGGTAACAGCCGCCGGAAAAGGATCGTGAGTTTTCACCAACATTCTTCACAAAGCTTGCTTAGCACGAAAGAGGTAAGATTACTAGTTCCTTATTTTAATATAATTATAAATATCTTTTGTTGAACAGGTATCAGTCATGCTCTTTGAAGCAAATGTATTGTGCAACGTAAGAAACAAATCATGATAAATCACTTTCTCGTAACAGCATACAATGCTGCTCACAGTTGCCATTCTGCTAATGGTTTCTCATATGAATTGACCATCAACAGTGGTTTCTCACAGTTGGCATTCTGCTCACAGTAGAGACTTTGAAAACTCTACATCATCGGAAGCAAATTGCTGCAAGTCTTGTTTAATCTGACCAGAATGTGTTAGAACCAGATTGATAATTACATGAACACTATCAGTTTTGGGTAGCACTTCATATTTAACCTTTGACTTTTAATGAGGCCAATCATTATGGATGAATCTGCAGAAGAAAAGTATTTTTAGCATAGTTGTGAGCACAATTTCCTGGGTGCTTTTACTGTACAGTTGTGCTACTAAATAATCATATACGGGTCTTCGCTTGGTGGCATATTTGAGTTGATATGCATCTATTAAAATGAGATTTAGCTTCTTCTTTATGAATAAGATAGTGAGATACAATCTCAGTTGGTTACTGAAGCATTGTTATATGGTGTTATAACAACAAATAATGCATGATCTTAACATTTTTCGGATATATTTACAGTATTAAAAGGCGTGCTCTTGATTTGCTCTTGATCTATCTTGGTAAGGATGGCTTATTTGCAGATGGTTTATATTAGCAGCATGCCATGATACTCACATCGCAGCCTACCTACATGAGTGCATTTTTCCTGCTCTATGATGATATTTCACCCTTGAAGATTTATGTTCAGCATTTTAGTCCCTAATGAATCTCTAGTGGCCTGAATGTGATGAAATTGTTTTGGATCCTAAAACAAGAACTGCTAATAAAAGATTAAAGCTTCTTTTGAGTAATTAGGTTGTGCAATGGAACTTGCAGGTACTCTGTCTAAACAGTAACGTTGAGTGTTTGGTAAAACACAAATCATATTCACCGTAGCAACGACGAAGTAACCGACATCGAGAATGTAAGATTCTTTATAAACTCTTTGTATTCAATTATATCATATGATTTTGATACCAAGATTATTTATATTTAACGCAGGGCAAAAAAGTGTATTGTTCGAAGACCTGAACGTGATACTATTAATACTTCTTCACCACCTTCGAGTCCGAGTATGAGTCCTCGTACAGGTCCTCAATTCGAATATTTCGAGAGTCTAGAAGATTCCTATGATCATGTGCCTGTTTTCTATGAGCCAAGTCAGGATCCTTTAGATCCAACACTTTTTAATTTGGATGGTGCTGATATTATAGAGGACCGAGAAGAAGATGAGATAGCTTGGTTAATGAAACAGGATATGCAGCTACAAATTATGCTGAGTTTGTCGTGGATGGTGTAGAAGGAGAGGAAGATGTTGTTGTCAATGAGGTTCAAATAGAAAATGTTGTCGATGAGGTTGAAAATGAAGCTGCTTTTGTGATTGATGTCGTAAATGTTGTAATGTTGCTGCGATTGACTTTGTTGATCAAGAGGATGCCAGTGAGTACAATACATTTCTGGAAGAGACAGAAGCTTTGGATGAGCCTGAATTAGTTTTTCATGATGAGAATGTGGTGCCCGAAACCATGGTTAAAGGGTTGTCTTATTCATCCACACATCTTTTCAGAAAGATCCTTAGAGCGTATGCTGTTAAACATAAGTTCGAAATTTATTTTCAGAAAAATGATCTTAACAGGATAGTTGCTCGTTGCAGGAAGAAGGACTGCGATTTTTTAATAACTGCAAGGGTTATTAAGCACACAACAACAATGGTTGTTAGGAAGTCAATTGGACATTCTTGTCGTGGTAGGGATTGCTCAATAAATATTTGTGCGACTGTGAAATTTTGTGCGGATGCGATGGAGAAATATTGCAGACAGAATCCTACTACTTTTACACCATCCTCAGTCGTGAAAGGTATATGGAAAATTTTCAAAATCAAGATTTCATACATGAAGGGTTATAGAGCATGTAATATAATAAAAGACAGGATGTGGGGTAACTTTAAGGAATCATTTTCTTTTGTGCCTGTTTTGTGTGAACGTATATTAGCAACAAATCCTGGAAGTGTTGCAGATTATGGCACCGACCCAGAAACAGGAGAATTCAAATATTGTTGTGTTGCTTATCAATTTTCATTGAAAGGATTTGAGGAGAGTTATAGACCGATTGTTGGTTTAGATGGTTGTTTCCTAAAGGGGAGGTATGGTGGGCAAATATTATCTGCTACCGCGTTAGATGCAATGGGTGGGTTATATCCATTAGGTTTTATTGTTTGTGACGCTGAAGATGAGGAGAACTGGACAATTTTTTTGAAATTATTGCGTCCGCATTTATCTCTACATCAAAGAAAGCTTACTTTTCTAAGTGATAGGCAAAAGGGCTTAGTTGCTGCTGTTGAGAAAGTCTTTCCGGAAGCTAGCTCAAGATTTTGTTTACGTGATCTCTATGCTAATTTTAAGAAATATTTTAAATACAATGAATTACAAAGTCTAATGTGGCGAGCAGGAAGATCATACCGAATGGATAGGCATGAACTACACATGAATGCGGTTAATGCTAAGTCAGTTGATGCGTATGATTATTTGATTAAGGCAAAACCACATACATGGGCTCGGGCATACTATGATCATGATTTTGTCTCCGATGTTACGACTAATGGTATCAACGAGTCATTCAATAGTTGGTGTAAGGCACTGAGGGATAAACCAGTATGTATGATATTTATAAAGTACAATCAAATGATTAGGGCAATGTTTACGAAAAGGAGAAACAAGAGCAGAACTTGGTATGACGACAATTTGGTCCCTAAAATGGAAGTACTTGGAAAATTCCTCGAGGAACATAGGAATGAGTACACTTTACACTGGGATGGTGAACATGAGGTTGACGTTCGTAAAAACGACACCTACGAGTCCTCGATAGTAGATCTATCTTGGATGACATGTTGTTGCATATAATGGCAGCTAAGAGGGTTTATATGTGTACATGCAGCAACAGCCTCACATGAATGGAATGCAGTAAATGAAAAGTATGAATTTCAAATGATTATTGATTACTTGAATGAATATGAGTATTAGTTTTGTAAACTAACCTATTTTTTTATTTTTTTGCAGTTTATGCAGTACTTACTATCGTGCTTGGGCATACAAAAGGTCGTATAAATATCACGTAAATTCCTTTGGTGATACTTCTGGTTGGGTCCAAGTAAGACTTATTAGTTGTTTATCATTTCCTTAACCTTATTGAATTGTCAGACTCAAACCTAATTGTCCCTTTCCAACACTTTACAACACTTGCAGCCCACAGAGAACATTGTTATTCCACCTCCATTGAGAAGGAAAGCATGAAGACCTAAAGAAAGTAGACATAGGTCTGATAAGGAACCTGCAAAGACTAATGCAATTAGAAGGTGTACCATTTGTCGAATCTCCGGGCATAACAGTAGATCATGTAAAGGTGGTACAGTTGGGAGTAACAAAAAGAAACAGAAGAATGTGAATGGTGCTAGTACATCGCAGCAGGTAGGCTCAACTCCACAACCTCCACAACCTACACAACCTAATGCAATTAGAAAGTGTAGAACTTGTGGAATTATCGGGCACAACAGCAGATCATGCAAACGCAATAATTAACAACTTGTGTGCTTTAGGCAAGGCTAGTCACCAGTTTTAGTACTGGTTAAAAACAAGTAACAAAATTAAAAAACAGTTTTTTTTTTCATATGTTGGTGGCTTTTCTCAGAAGTAACCAGAACTGAAATCTGAGGAATTTTGAGACAAATCTTGCTGTTGTCATACTATTCAGCTTCCTTTTTTCCATGACTGGTGCCACAATTGCCGTCTGTCTACTAACAATCTGCTGTTGAATACTCTATATTCGCAATTAAGGTTACAGGTAGGTTTTTTACTTCTTGCTTGCAAACATCACATGTCATGTTACCCTTTATACTGAACCACTCCACTGCACATTCTTGGTGGGCTAGTGCAAGTTCACCTCTGCAGCTACACTCAAATTTAAGGGTTTCACCCCCTTCACATAGTTCAACAAAACAAATTCTGCACACTGCACTAACACCAGAAAGAACACATCCATGGGTACACTCTACACTAACAGATATCACATGAAAATATTAAGTATTTAAAACAAAATATTTGATGTCTTCATGAAAATAAATTGGCATTTTACCAGTAGCTGCTGCAGAAATGTTCCTTTAGCCATTGACGAGGAGAACACCTTGGTCAGAGAAAATGATCTTGAGGTAGAAGGCTTGTCGATTGGACCCACTGACATTTGTGTCTCTGGAACAAGAAGAACAGTTTTCTCTCCTTCGTGAGACAAAGTTTTTGTTCTAAGACTGCGTTGGGGAAGCAAATTTTTTACAGATGCTTTGTACTTTGCTGAACTTGGTCTTGGGGGTAGGCCTGCTCTTGTAGAACTGGGCTTGGTGTTACATCTATTCTTGTGGAAGTGAGCAATGCATTTTCTATGGATCTTTCACTATGCCCCCACATTTTCTATGGATCTTTCATGACCACTTACAGTAATGAGTTAAGATATGAGCTTAAGATATGAGCTTAGGAGCTAAAGTGGGGGCATTTTAAAATAGTGGTCATGTTGTTCTTCCTAACTCTAACCATAGTTAAAGTAAAATTCTTCCTATAAGGGTATTTATGGTATAATGAAACTTTTTTGATCAAAGTGGGGGCACTTTAATATTATTAATAAAAATAGGGGCATAATAAAATATCATTAAGGAACGTAGGAGCATTGAGGAATTCTCCTATTATTTTATTTTTTGTGTGATTATCCTGATGTATAAGAGTTTTCCTTTTTTTTCTTTTTGTTTCCTTAAAATTATAAGGATGTGAAAAAAACTTACTCTAAGTGGGGCGGATGGAGTATATAAAATCTCGACGAACCTCGCCATCTGATTTTGATGTTTAGAAGCAAACTGGAGACAGACTAAGAAAGATGACTAGAGGAAAACAGAAGATCGAAGCTCAGAAAAAGAATGCAGAGAAGAATCAAAAAAATAAAGGATCTCAATTTGAAGCTAGGGCTGCTGCTCTGAAAGTCGTTTGCCCTATTTGCAAGGTATTTTTATTATCTTCCATCTCATACACCCCCAAACGCTAGAAAAATCTCAGAAAGAATTTCAAATTCTCATATAAATCTAATCTTATTTCAATTTACATATGAATAGATAAATGATCTCAGCATCAGATTATTTCTGATCTTTTTTATTCCTCGTCTTTGGATTTTTGAATTTTGGGTGGGATGATATAGTTTTGTGCTGTATCAAGGAATATTCTAATATTGAAGAATGTTTGTGCTTTGGATTGTAGATATGTATGGCTTTTGGTGTGTCTAGAAATCCTGAAATTAGGAAACACCCTCGGTGCAGTAGGATTTTAGTGGGTGAAAGTAAAATATAAGGGACATTGTAAATTCACAAAAGATACTGTAAGGCTTAAAATAAGATCTAGTAGATTACTGTGATCTTGTAGATTACTGTGAAGTACTATAAAATGATTGATTGGTAGGGGGTGGATGTGCTATGGTTATTGAGGGTTCTAGGACTAGGGAACACATAGAAGGTATTGAACGTTTAAGGTTTCAGAAGGTGAACTAAGAGAAATAAGCATACGGCAGGTAGGACTATGGTAAAATGATGGTATTGATTAAGAAAAGTGGTAATGCCGTGCACCCATGATGTTGATTCAAGAAGTCACTACCTAGGAAACTAAATTTGAAGGACTTGTAAAGGTAGTTAAAGATTAAATGTGATTCATGTGAAGTTTGTTATACGTTTTTTATTAAAAATAAAACTTCAGTTGAAGAATTTGTGGAGTGGCCATTTGTACAGTGGGTGTGATAAACCGATATCTTAATTTTCGACTGATTGTCTTTTTTGGTTTCAAAACATTGTGGAAGGATGGACGTAATAGTCCACTATCTCCTACTTTGTTGGGAGGTTAGATGGTTGGTATGCTACATTTTGAACTTAAGTATAAGTCCTATGAAAAAACTTTTCGAGCAGAGCTTGAGAAAGAATAGAGAAAAAAATTTCTCTTCAACAAAGTTTAAAGAGTTTGAAACCAGTGAAATACCATCTTCAAGTTCCGCTAGAATTCTGATTGGAGTGCTACGTATCAGAATTTCGCCGTTGTATCTTTTAAGTCAGATAATTAGCACTCCAAATCAGAATTCTAGCAAACTTGATGATGATGTTTCTCTAGTTTCAAACTTTTTAAAACTTTGTCGAAGAATCCTCTATTCTTTTTTCATACTTAAACTTGATATATTTATTTTACCCATACTTATAGTTTTCAAGTTCAATATGTAGCATAGCAACCATCTAACTTCCCAACGAAGCGGGAGATGGTGGAATACTAAGTTCACAGTTCTACAACGTTTTAATACCAAAGAAGAGAATCAGCCAAAGATCAAGATTAGGATAGGTCGTCACACCCATTCTACGAAATGGATTTGGGTCAACTAGACCCATTCCAAAAAATCTTCAAGTGAAATTTATTTTTTATATAACAAAGGTAATGGTGGATGTCTAGTTTTCATCAAAACTTAGTTTGACCTGGAGGATGGGTAGGTTAACTTAGATGAGTTTCATATAGACGTTAAGTTTTATTTCTAAAATTAGAAGAAAGGGTGGATATGTGTTTCAGAGATGATCATGTTCAGTCCTCTGTCCTCACCTTTTTGGGGATGGCGAATTCTTTTTCTCTTGTTTCATACTTTCAACATTCCCTTCTATCTTGAGCAGTTATGACACCAAAAACAACAAAGGATGAAGATTTCACAATTCACTGTTTCTTCTTTTAACCTAGTATCTGACAAGTAGTGGAGGCAACCATAGACATTAGTAATTGGCACCTTTTGACTGAGCCCTAGTTGTGAGTCTTATAGGGTGGAAAGTACAAACACATTCCTGGAACTTTATATCGAGTTTATCCATGACATTTTGGGCTAGTTATTCTCTTTGCTGAATGTTACTCTTGAGCCAAAGTATTCTCTATTGATGCATGGAATGCTTATTAGCGTAAGGGAAGCATTAGGAAATACAGAAATATGCAAATCTAGTTGTTTCCATGTTATGTACCAGGCTGCTACATCACATGTGGTGCTTATTAATTTTAGAAGCATTTAGACATGTGCACTATTCTCTGCATTTCGCCCTTTGTGAAGGCAGTAATGTGCATCTATGATGTTGAGTTTTTGTTTAACTGTCTGTCATATTTTGTTTTTCAGGTGCAACTTGCTAATGCAAATCAACTTGGCGATCACTACTCGTCCAAACATCCCAAGGAAAAACCTCCAAGTGACTCTACATGAGTGATTAAGACTTAGCAACAAATAAAGAATGGCGAACCATCTCTTTAATATGTATTGGTACTCATTTATATATTTTTAAGCTATCAAACACCTGAATGGTACTCATTTATATATTTTTAAGCTATCAAACACCTGAATGTATAATGCATGTCTGTACTTGTGGAAATAGATAACAAACCTATATATTTCAAAGATGAGAGAGTTAGGTATTTGCTTGTTATTTGTTATGCATCCATTGTCTGCATTTGCAACTGCAGATGTCCCCACCAAGGTAGCTTTCCCAATTTTGCACATGAGGATATTCATGCTAAGTTGTTAAGGGTTAGGAGAAGAAAAAAGTGCTATAAAACCATATGAATATTTGCTGGTATAGAATTGCTGTAAAAAAATTTTGCAACCCACTTTAGTCGATGACCCTTTTTCTTGTTTTTGTTAAAACATTTACATCATTGATACATAATTTGCTTTATGATCACCCGTTTTCTTGTTTTTGTTAAAACATTTACATCTTTGATACATAATTTGTTATATGATCGAAAACTAGTTGTTTGTACTGTAATTTATGAATCTTTGGAGGTGTGTGGTAACCATTATTATTATTGATTATTTATTAATAATCAGTTATGTCAACTTATAATCAACTTATAATCCATTCTATGGATGTTTGATAAAATTTATGAACATCAATCATTTTAAGTGGAATTGAAAGAACTCATTATTTTGATAAACAGGAAAAACTTGTTTATTCTCTTGTCATAAGAATGTTCTAGATCTTTGCCTAAACTATCTCTTGTGAACGGTGCATAAACCATGTAAAAAAAAGGAATCTTTACCCTAATTTCCTTTTTTAAATCCTCTCCAAAAAAAATTCTTAAGAATTACTCTTGAAGTAAGTCTAAATTTTCTTTTTGAAAGCTAGTTACAAAAGAATCCTTAATCGGGGAATATCTCCATAATTTGGGGATACTCAAAAACAAAATAAAAAAATTATGAAGTAATTCAAAAAATCATTTATCCAAATAATTTTGTCAATGACTAAATTAGCCTTGAGTATCCCCTAAGTGTTAGTTTTGAGTATCCCTCAAACTTTGATTAAACTTATATTTTTATTTTATCTTCTTTATTTGTGTTAGTTTTAGAAGAAGAAGATATATTTGAGGGGATTTGAATGATATGAGAGATTCTAGTGAGGAATTTGATATTGATGAATCCTCATCTCACCAAATAGAAGGTGCTTACATTGATTTTAATGAATCCCAATTGCAATCTTTTGTAGAGAATCAAACTTCCATCCATGAAAAATCCACAAATCAAACCCCTAATGAAACCCTAAGTCAAGCTTCAAATAAAGGAAATTTGTAATTGAAGAGCCACACAAGGGAAATGAAGAAACTAATGATACAAGTGCTCCAAATAATCAGGTATTGGTGTGTTAGATGTGATTTATGGGATTTATGTGATATTTTTCTTTTTTTAAAGCAATTAAAAGTCGGCATTGCATTATCATGAAGACAATACCGACAGAAAGTCGGCATTGTCGAAAATTTAAAGCAATATCGGCTGTCTCTTTCCTTGAAACCAATTTAAAGCCAACATAGTTGTTTTTATTTTTCGTCAATGCCGGTTGTACAGTCGGCATTTCCATGAGTACAAAGCAATGTCGATTGTACGACCGACATTGATGGAAAATAAAAACAATATCGGATGTACATGCTATATTGAAGTAATTTTTTTTTCTTTTTTTGTTAGATTGTTCTTCAACCTTGGCCTGTGGGACGTTTGGGTCCAGATACTTCGGATAGTATGCGACTGATTTGGAATTCGCGAGTAAAGATGAGACAATTAATTGGGCTAAATAAACGGCTCTCAAGAATAAGTGTGTATTAGTGAGAAACCATCAAGGCAAAGATAGTCGGTTTGAAATGACTTGCGAGAGAGCTGGGTCGTACGGTAGGAACAACCACAAGCGAAAGGATTATGTATATGAAAAAAAGACTAATAGGGTATATAAGACTATTTCGAGGAAGGATGGATGCCCCTTCAAGCTTGTGTTCAATTTGAAGGGAAATGTATGGAAAATGAAAGTGTGGAACGGTCACCATAATCATCCGGATCCGAAGTCTTTTGTTGGGCACTCCTTAGTTGTGAATCTAAAACCTCATGAATTGGAGGAAGTAAAGAGATTGAGTGTTACACGCACCGCACCAAGTCAAATGCTTGCCGGCATCAAGGCGAAGGATAAAACTAACGTGTCTTCCTTAATTACAATTTATAGTGCACAAACAACTATAAGAAGGGAAGGTTGGAAAGGTAGGTCGGTTATGCAAGAGTTTCTAAAGTTAGCTTCCGATCACAACTACATGCACAAGGAAAAAATTGGCCAGACGGTAATGTTCTTCAAATATTTATTGCTCATCCGTTGATGGCGCAATTGATTCAATCATTCTTTCCGGTTCTTATGATGGATTGCACGTACAAGACAAACAAATACCATATGTCGTTGTTCAACATCATGGGCCATACATCAAACAAGGTGACATTCACGTTGGCTTGGTGTTTTATGAGAAACGAAAAAGATTACAATTATATTTGGGCACTACAATAATTGAAGTTACTTTTCCGGGGAAATGATCTTCCAAGGGTAATAAAAACCGATAAGGATGACGCGTTAATGACCGACATTTTCCGATGTTTTCCTGGATGCACAAAACTTCCTATGTACATTCCACATAGTGAACAACGTGAAGAAAAATTGTCATGCGGTTATTGAACCTCCAAAGGCAGATATGAAGAAGTCAAAGAATGAAGCTCTTGAGGAAGAAGTTCGCATAAGCCAACTATCACCGGAACAACAAGAAGAAGCTAGAAAACATATAAGTACCCTAGCGTGGTCTCTTATTGTAGAAACAATTGGTTGGATCCATACAAATAAAAATTTGTGCGGGCATGGACGAATTGATATAAACAATATGGAAATGAAGTCACTAGTATTGCAGAGTCCGCTCACGGCCGCTTGAAGAAATTCCTTGATTTCAAACAAGGAAATATTGTTACGGTGACGAAGGCAATGGAACAATATTCCAAGAATGATATTGATAGAATTAATAAAGCTTTCCAAATAAGTTCAATGGAGAGGATGACGGAAAATTTGAAGCATGAAAAATTGTCACGGGGAATAGAATATAATGTGTCATATTGGGCCATATCGTATATGATGAAAGAACTAGATTATGAGATAGAGCATGGCCAACCGGATCATGTGTATGTTTGTTCTTCGATATCGTCTTTGGGACTTCCATGTCGTCATATACTTGTGAAATATAAATAGGTGATACCTATCGAGGATATCGATCCATTTTGGAAACAATTCTCTTTTACTCCTCATCCTACGGAAGTTGTCGGAGAATCACCATGGGAGACTAATGAAGCCATATAATTCTTGGACACTTACTCACGTGGAAACTCGACTATCCGATAAATTTTGTTGAGCCAACTAAGGCTAATTACTCGTTCATGGACACATGACTTGGGTGAACCAATAAAAGGAAAGCCAACTGGTAGACCTCAAACCAACTTGTCAAGGACAAAAGAAAGAAAAATCTTGAAAAAAGCAAGTGAACGTGAAGAGAGCAAGAAAAGATATCCATGTGCTTTTGAGATTTCTGAAGCGAGATATGATGAAGCCCCGGCTCCAAAGAAAAGAGGAAGGCCGAAGAAGGAAGTTTCTACATCAACACCACAAGAAGAAGTATATGAGAATTCACAAGTTATTCCTGATGTTGATTCGCAACCCAAGAATGAAGTTATTACATCAACATCATAAGAAGAAGTTGATAATATACAAGTTATTCCCGATGTTAGTTCACAACCAGTTCCAAAGAAGAGAGGAAGGCCGAAGAAGGAACCTTGTACATCAAGTGAAGCAAAATAAGAGAGGAAGGATGAGGAAGTATAAGTATGTCGAAGTTAGACCCCTATATTATGCATAAGATGGGTTGGAGATACTTATGTTAAATCGTGGTGACCGGAAAACCCATAGGGATCCAAAAAAACGTAGGACGATTCGAATTTATTACACTAGAATAAAAGAGTATATGAGTCAACTTCCCGAGATTATTCGTGAATATATAATATATACGGACGGTCGATTGAGATGGAAATTGTGGCTTTCATGCCGGACCGAGCAATTAAGATACTTAGGTTTGGTGGATAATGAAGGGTTGATACAATGCCAATATGCTAGAAAAAAATATGGCCAAAAAACTTATCGAAAAGAAGAGCTTCTATGAAGTAACGTTTGACAATGAAAAAGAGTTTAACGAAGCATGCTCGTGTGCTTGGGCCCAAGGAGACGATGAACTTCCTTCATACGGAATATTGGATGAAAATGCGGTATGTGGGCATCTACTAGCGGATACATTTAATTGTGTTGTTCATTGTTTTATCCCTAATGTCTCAACCACTTTTACACCAAAGTGGCAAAAGCCGGAAGGATCTCTTAAGAAGAGAAGGATTGACTTAGAGTTGGTGAACGAGAATCATTTTATCATTCTCACATTAAAAGAAAATTTCCCATTGTCACCGGTTTGTGCGATGACTAAAAACAAGGACGTAGTTCCCAATCACTCGAAGGAATTGATGGAGTTATATGAGGAGAATCACCAACTTTGGGATGCTATAGAGCTATCAATTCCCCGAGAGAAGACGACAACAATTGAATTGGTTGAAATGGAAGAGAAATGAGTTTTTTTGCGATTCACTTGGTTGTATTTTGAACTCTGAATCATAATCAATAAAATGTTTATTGGGGATTCACTTGGTTGTAATGCGAATCTTGTACTTTCTAAGAACATCGAAATTTAAAAAAACACATGAACAAACACCTTGTTAACATCAATTTAAAGAAAAATTTATACCAAAGAACATTCATACATAAAAACAAACACCTTGTTAACATCAATTTAAACCAAAGAACCTTCATGCATAAAAACAACACCTTGTTAACGTCAATTTGTTAACATCCCATACGGGTTATCAAAAAATCCTTAAGGATTACGTAATCCATAAGTAAAATTAGTTCTTTTCCATCTTCTCCATTCCTCTAGATCTTGTAATACAACATCATCATTTGTATCACCTCTAAGTTGATAACGATTAACAACCCGAACCAAAGTTATAAAATCTCTAACTTGTCTTTGTATTTCTTGAAATCGAAAAAACAATCCGGTGGCATTGCGGTTATTTAGGTTACCAGTATAGATTTGATGGATGTAACTCATACTCATTACTCCATTTCAATGTCGTTCCGCACCCCTAGACGGATAACAAGCTACCTAGTCTCGACAAAGCGACAAATCTTCATCTATTGTAAAATCCATAGGATTAATATATGTTCGGGCCATTTTTAAAGGATATTTTGAATCTTCTTTGAAACGGGAATGGGTAGTGTTATCGTATATAAAGTCTTGTGCAAGATGACAAAATAACGACTTGATTTTTTAAAATAACGGCTAGATTTATCAACAACCGGCATTGCGGATCCACTACCAAGTAATGCCGGTTGTGGCTCAATATCTCTGCCAAAGATTGAGCCACAACCGGCATGCAGCTTCATTGCCAAGAAATACCGGTTGTGGCTCAATATCTCCTCCAAGAATTGAGGCACAACCGGCATTGCTCGGAGTGAAACTGCAATGCCGGCTTTTGAGATAAACTCTCTGCCAAGAATTTTGGCACAGCCGGCATTGCAGCTCCACTGCCAAGAAATGTCGATTGTGGCTCATCAAAATCCAGCATTGTAGTTTCACTCCGAGCAATGCCGGTTGTGGCTTATGCAAACTGAAAGTTAAAAGCTAATGGGCAATGAAACAAAGTAAATGGGAAATCAAATCGTTCAAAAACTAAAAACAAATTGTTCAACTTAAACCAAACTAGCATATTTTATAGAGATTCAAAGTTAAAACCACACATTGTTCCAAATCTAACAACAAGCACACATTGTTTGAAAAACAAACTATTAGAAAACAAAGATAAAAGGACATCTTCTAGCACCAACGAACATCTTCAATCAATCACGCCTCATCTTCTTGGTGGGACGTTTTCTCTTATTTTAATTGAAAAATTCCGTCGTGTTGGCATTCTCGATGTTCTGGATTTTCTTATTCAGCAAATACATTTCTTCAAGAGTAAGCACCTCTCCTTTATCCAGCTTGCAACTAATCCATTTCCCAACACTACCAAGTCTCTTTCGCTTTTAAAAAAATAAAAATTTTATTAGACATATACAAGAATGACAATACATAATATCAATCGATAAGAGTAAGCGAAAAATGTTAAAAACATCAGAAAATATGAAAAGAAAACGTACCACGGATGGAAATAGATTTCGAAGTGAATTAGGATATTTAGGAGCTCAGAAGGAGGAGTAAAAGCAGTCGTTTCCATCATTATTGGAAGGGGAACTTCAACGAAAGGCGGACGTACTACAAAACGATAAGGGTAGCTAAGGTACTCTTGGTTGTATTCTGGATCGACTTCATCACCGTTGGCCGCAAGCGTCCAAGTACTCCAATTTAGCGTACAATATTGTTCTCTCTCCCTCAAATGCATTGGGACCAGTCTTGGTGTGTAAGTTGTGATAGTCTTCTTTGAAGTTGAAGAGCACAAGTGAAGATCATGTTTAAAAATGTGAGGTGCAGTCTCTCCCGCAACTTCTTGCTTAAAGTCAAGTTATTGCATTACACGCAATGGATCGTACATAACATATCCGCTTGTGCAAAATAACGGTCCGTTGTAGAATGTAACGTTATTGGGAGTTACAACACTTTATAAGAGATCTCTTTCCAACTTGTAAGGATCAAAGACTACCTTATCAACCTTAATTTTGTATAAAGCTAATCTCATTTCTAATAGCTTTTTGTTGTTACCTGCAAATGGACCCTTTTTGAACGAGTATTTGAGGGTCTAGGCTGATGCGACTCCCAATTTGCATTTTTCGTCAAGAATTTTTTCTTAGCGAACAATGTTGGGAAGTGTTTGTACGCCCAAACCTATGTTATTTTAAAAAAAAATAATATATTCTAGTTATGTAAAAATCAAAATCAAACAATATAATTGATAGATCAACAAAAAAAAAAAAAAATAACAATTCCAAATGAATTATTACCTGAAGGAGAGTGAAATTCCCAACAAATTGGTTAGTTTCCGTCTTGCTAGCCTTATGCATCTCTCCCATCAAGTGTGAAATAACTGTAGTGCACCATGAGTATTTTACAACATCTTCCAAAGATCCAACAACCGCAAGAAGTTTGCATTAACCCGGTTTTCACTTGTGCTCGGAAAGATCCTAGTGCCCAACACATGTAGCAAATATGCAGCGGTTGTATGAGGAATATCTTCGTTGGTCAAGTTTTACTTGTCATTTGTCCCTCCAAAGGATTCCTTTAACACTACTAGTTTTAAATTCTTGAATGTATACTGACCACTAACATAGAAATTTGCTTTTTAAGTTGCTTCATTCCAACCAAACAAATTCTTAGTTAGATCGTGCAATTGTCCCCAATCTAGATCCTTGGTGTAATTTCCTTCCAAAACAGCCTTACCTTGAACATCAAGGCCTAGAATTTGTACAACATCATCGGGGATGAAGAACATCTCACCAAACGGGAAATACATGGTATCAGTTTCACCATAAACCTTTCGGCGAAGCAATTCACCGTGACAGCATCATAACCTAAGTAATTGAGGACCGCAAGTAACAAACCGGATGCTCCCACTAGGTCTTTAACACCTTGACATTCATTTTCCAAATCCCAGCTATCCACCGATTGGTGTTTAAAGATACGTACTGCATTCTCGTGATTCTACAAAACGAAAAAAGTACAAAAACATAAACAAATGATAACAAAATTAATAATAATACATGACAAAAGACGGATAAACTTACATATGTTTTATGGACGATATGAGCCCACGAATCTTTGTAGCCGAATAAGAGTTCATGGTCCTCCGGTTCACCCCAAAGATGACCATCCTCGCGGTCATGTAGCATTAGGTTTTCATCGGGTATATGGCCCCCTTTTACTTTCGGTGTTGTTTTGCCTTTTCTCTTTCCTTGAACTTGCTCTTCTTCGGGAATTTCTTGTCCTTCATGAATTTTTCTTTTTCGGGTTGAGATCTTTCTAAAATCAACTCCTCTTAAGTAGGTTCACGGATATATAGAATGTTACGATTTCTTGGGGGGTTAACAGCACCACGGTTGTTTGCCCCTAATCGTTTAGTATCACCATGACGGTTTGGAAGGGGCGGTGGAGGGGCGTCAACAACCTTTCCTTTTAGAGCTGCAAGTTCTTTTGATCCTCTATTGGCTTTATTCTTCGTCCTAAATAAACATAAACATCAAAGTCCATCCTAATGTTTTTGTTTTTGTCAAGACTCAAAAACCGTAACAAACTAACTTCTTGCACTAGTCAAAATGGGAAGATAACCACTAGTCAAAACACAGCCGGCATTGCGGTTCCACTCCAAGCAATGTTGTATGTGAATCAAATTCTCTGCCAGGAAATGAGCCACAGCCGATGTTGCTTGGCAGTGAAGCCGCAATGTCGGCTGTTGCTCAATTCTTGGTAGAGAATTTGAGCCACAGCCGGCATTGCAATGTCACTGCCAAGCAATGCCGGTTGTAGTTCAAAATCTCTGCCAACAATTGAGCCACAGCCGGTATTGTTTGGCAGTGAAGCCGCAATGCCGATTGTCGCTCAACTCTTTGTAGGAATTTTTTGTCAACTTCCGGCATTGCGGTTTCACTCCAAGCAATGCTGGTTGTAGATTACCCAAATCATAATAAGAATATATCCTAGAATCGTTATATCCTTCAAAATCTAACCAATACCGAATCTAACAGTCGGTATTGCATTCAACATATAAGCAATGCCGGCTGTCACTAAAACCCCCCAATTTTGACCTAATTTCCAACTTAAAACCTAAAAAAATCAATCATAAAACTACAAAACTAAAATTAAATTGATGGAAATCACTTACCTTCTTCTCAACGGAGCCATTTCCCTTAGTGGTTGATCGTCAGAGTTGTCTTCCTCTTCTTGATTTGTAATTGCATGTAATTTTTCTTTTAAAACTTGTTTTGCTTTACTTTGAGAAGTAATTCCAGTTCCAGGATCAGGGCATGACCTACTACATTGTTTCATTCTAGGCATTTTTATAGAAGGAATTAATCGCCGAATAAATTTTTAGAATCGACGATGAAACGGAGAACTTATATGGAAGAATAGAAGAAGAAGGAGACGGGTGAAAAAACAACAAGTGGGATACAAATTGAACGTGATAGGTTTTCTTTTTCTTTTTATTAAGGTAAAGGGCAATATGGACATTTTATTATTAGGAAAAATACTCCCGTAGCCCAAATCAAATCTCATATAATCGTGAGTATCCCCCAATTTGTGGGGTATTCCCCAATTTGTGGGGTATTCCCCAATTGAGGGTTCTTACAAAAGCGGACGTTGGCCTTCTTGTCCTTAGCTTACGTATTTTTGGAATTCTTTATCTACCTTTCTTGAGTCTCGAGTTGGGATTTCCTTGAAATACCCTACAAACGTTTTGAGTTTCTCATTCAAGTTTTCGCAAAGAGCATGTCTCTCGTGACTCCTAATATTACACGAGAAAATACGGAAAAAGCTCACTTTGTCAATAATTGCGAAGATATATGATCAGAAAGAAAGAAGAAAAAAACGCTAGTCAGTTATGAAGTTGATACTCTTGAGCCTAATGAAGATCACCCGAAAGGAAATTGCTACTTTGCCTATGATCATCAAGATGTCAATGAAGAAGATATGATTTTTGTGGGAGTCGTTTGTGACTTCTTAAAACACTTTGAGGATGCAAAGATTCAACTTGTTGTTATTATGAAGGGTCAAGATATGTTAAACATTGAGTTGGAAAAGGTTCCTGGTGCCCTTGTTCTCATCAAATCTCATGTCAAATGAATTTCTTAATGAGGAGATTTTCCTAATTAAATCTGTTGATATTGTTGATGATAAGCTCAAATGTCTAAACACCAATGAGGAGTCTACCTATAGTAATTCACAAAAGATTTACTTTTTATAGTTTATTCCTCGCAAAACTTGTTCTTAATTTTTCTTTGCGTCGTGATAGAAAAGGGATATGAAGCCGTAAAAATTATTGGGTTGATTCTGTATCCTACCTTAATTGTCAACTTTTAGTTAATATTCACATTTCACACTCATTATTGAAATTTAAGCTCAAAACAATAAAAGGGAAAATAAAATAAAATAAAAATAAATACTACAGTATTTTCACTCTCTATAAAGAAATTAGAAACTTGAACATTTCATGGATACAATTGCATTCTCTTTAGTTAATCTTGATCATGAATAAGTTTATTTTAAAGAGTAGTTAACAAAGCATCTCTTGTTTCAGCTCTGCTTTCCTCTCTAACTCTTTTCTGTTTTTCTCCTCTCCAAGCTTATTGATCAGCTATTAATCTCTCTCTTTCATTTCTCCAATGATGTTCTCCATTCTTCTCTCATTGCATTTCCCTTCTTCGTTGTTGTTGCAAGACTTCTTGAAGCATTTCTTGAGCTCTAACAGCTTCATTATTATTCATACTTATCGTACTTGGATTCCTACCTTTTAATGTTTTTTTTCTTCTTTTATTACTGTCTTTGTTTGTAATTCTTTCTTCTTGAAAACTGTTTTCCACGGCATCATTTTCTTCTGGAAATTCTTCCAAAAATCTGTATCCCTCAAAAATCTTCTTTGATTTCCTCTTTGTTTGTACCGTTCCTCACTCGGATTCGAGTAGTAATCTATTCATATTCATTGCTCGGTCTGTAAACACCACACGGAATTCATCGAAGTATGAGCATTGTCTTCCGTTTTTTTGCTCCGACATTTCTTTTCCCTGTTAAAGAAAATCCGACTTAATTGGGGACTGCCAGGATTAAATTGGGCTGAGAATTTTAGTCTCCTCCATGAGAGGGGATAAAGGTGTCTAAATATAGTAAAAAGATTATATTACCTTAAACCTCTAAAATTATGACACGTGTATCATATATATATATACTAGGATATTACCATTTTATAGCGGCACGGGAATTCGTTTGCTCCTGGACATTTAGTCTTTTGTCTTGCAAAAAAGGTCATTTAGTCTTTTGTCTTGCAAAAAAGGTCATGGATCAATCTTTAAACAAGCAGTCTAATCCCCTCAGTGGCAAGCAGTCTAATCCCATCTACGCAATTTAAATCCAAGTAATGGAAGAGACAAACCAAAACAAACAAAGGTAAAGAGGAGTCGAAGCCATATATTGATTTTTGATTTTCTTCTAGCTGATTGATATTCTCGTTCTACGTTTAGTAATTAGCATGAATGACAACTATGTTTAAACAGGATGATGTTCTATTACCAAACACAGTCCGCTCCACCTGTGGTAAACATTGTTTCAATATTATTCACTATCATATGGTGGAACTCGGGTTAAATAAACATCGAAGAACAACCCCGCACCTAGATAAATAGAGAAATCAATAAATCTAAAATGACAATGCTAAGACAAATACCCTTTATATCCAAACACCCTTTATCAGTCCCTTTTTTTTCTTGCTTCTGAGCATGGTCAGTTTCAATATATATACATAGTTTCAACAATTGTCCCATGTTACACTACTATTTGACGCTTAAGACTTCCACAGATCGCGCTGAATTAAGATGAGACTAAATGGAAAATGAAATTTGATTGGAGTAACTCAAGTTAACAAATCCTCATATTATAGCGAGACTAAATCCTATAATATGAGGATTATACCTGGCTTCCTAAATCCTCGTATACAAATCCTCTAACCCATATTTAACAACCATGATTAGATGTCTATTATTATCTCCGTTAGTAATTTTTATTATGCCGGTTTCAACATGAGGTCGTTCAACAAAGAAGGAATCATGAATGATACTACCAAAACAGAAAAATAGGAAGCCAGTTTGTAGAAATACTTGCATAAACAATATCAATTAACCTCACCAACCAAACACACACAAAATTATTGCTAAAATTTACCCCCAGGTATTTTCAAGTTTATAATCAGATACTCAGTCATAATACACTTGTAGGAGTTTCTTTTAAAGTATGTATGAAGTCTCCACTATAAGTGCATTGCTGCCAAACAAAAATCAAGGCCATCAAGAGTAGACTTTAAATTTGCAGTGTTATAACTCTTAAGAATCACATTGCAAAGATGCCAATAGTAAGCAGTGTCGTTACCTGGAGTGGCTGCTCTGAAGTACTTTTTGCCCAAAAAAAAAAAGAGAGAGTAATGGGCACAGTTAAAAGCGATGCTCACACCCATATTGTGTTAAAAATTTATCCTATTTGTTAGATTAATTGGTCCATACTACTGTTTCTTTGCAGTCCCTACACCTCAGAAATCTCATTTGTAAAATTTATCAGAAATTATGTAAATTGGTAGATTATCTGCTACCTCCATCCCTAAACCAAAGTACACAAAGAGTACTAAACTTACAGTTTTTGGCAATCCATACATGCTGAGCATAAGCGCACATGTAAGAAATGTACAACCTTCACAAATAAAAAGGAAAAATTCATTAAACCCATCTAGAACTGATCGGATCAGTGCTGGATATCCAAAAAGACCTCCTCTGCAATTAATAAAAACAACAATTAGTCTTTATAAGTGATGCTAAAACGTGAAACATGATGTAGTTAAAAGCAACCTTGAGTTGCGGATGGACCAAATACTTTGTTGAATATGAATGATGTGACTGACTGCATGCCATTAGTATTAAAATCTATTTTTTCTTTCTGGTTAAAATGATGGATATATTTTCCCCAAAAAAATTCCTTACTCTCCATTTTCTGTGATCTATTTTTTTTTTCTTGTTGCTAATTATGTTCTCATTTCCCAGGCAGATTTTGATCTATGTTCTGAGTGTTATAATAATGGGAAGTTTGATGCTGGAGCCGAATGTCACATGCTGATTTCATCCTCATGGAATCTGCAGAACCGGGTGTAAATGGTGGGAGTTGGACAAATCAGGAGACCCTTCTCCTTCTCGAAACCTTAGAGTTATTTGGACCAAACTGGAGTGAGATTGCAGAGCATGTTGCCACAAAAACTGAAACCAAATGTATCTTGCATTTCGTTCAAATGCCAATTGAGGATTCCTTTTTTTAAGTTACGCCTGCTAAGGATAATGTTACCGGAAGAATGAGTGACTAATTACCAACCTGTTCCTTTTGCTTGAGCTTTTTAAGAGCTGCTTTGGCATCAGGTTCTGAGGACTTGTCAATGGTTATAAACAGTCAGGAAAAATAAGTTTTCAGATTCTGCAAACTGAAGCATGGGGAATGGAAGAGTATACTTCTAAGAAGCAAATGGAAACTAAAAAAAGGAGTACCAACGACCTTCTTAAAATCACTCCTTGCGTCCTCAAAGTCTCCAGCTAACATATACGCCATACCATGACGATATAGAGCCTTCATATGTCCAGGGCTTGCTTCTAAAACCTGCATAAGTTCAGATACCCCGTTATGATTCCATATATTTGACACACTTAAAAAAGTTACTGCATAAGGAACTAACTCAGGGTGCATTCATACAAATCATACCATTCAAAGTTGACTAGGTACTACCGAACTGTGTTGAAACTACTTGAGCTTTATAATTAATGAGGAGAGGAGGGTTCCAGTGACATATTACGGTTACAATTTAGTGACACTCAGAATTGTAAGCATAATGTCATTCTAAGCATATCAATGGAACCTTTCCTCATACTTAAGAACTCATAGAAACTCAAAAAGTGTACAGACTGCTAGTTCAGTTAAAAATGGAATTTCATGTTAATCTAACAAATGATTGCCACCTTCACCCCATCGAAACAGTGACAGACACACAACTGAATACAGAAGCCTGATAAGTAATAAGCTAAACAACTCAATCCTCAACATTTGTTTGGTCGAGCTATTTACCTAGTCACATGCCTCAAGGGATTTTTCGCATTGGCCCATTTTCATGTAGCAGGCAGCTACAGTTAGATGCAAAGTATTCTGCAATCATAAATTAAAAATTCATGTCAAGAAGATGAATTCCATCCACATTAGCATTATGTAAACGAAAGATAGAAGGGATATATCTATATGTACATAAAAGAGAACTGAAGTTTCTTTAATAAATTTCAGGAATGCCGTACTCTTGAGTTCGAAAATATTTTCCCTTCCTCATCAATGGGAGGTAAGAAGTAAGAACGCATCTGTGATCCCTTGTTGGAATGCTGATGTAGAACTTGAGGGTACCACCAAAATGCATATTTAATTTACAACATAACTCATTGCAAGTTTATAAATAAACAAATCAAACCCCAATAAATCAAAATGCACTTTTAATTACCAATAGAAAAACAAATGTCCGAAATTTCTTCAATTCCCACTTTTAGTCCCCTAAATTTGTTTGCAAAAGCTGCAGTGACAAATCAAACATTTAGGCGCTCAATAAATCAACTTGCTAAAATTCAGATAAAAGAAAAAGATATATACAGTGAAAACTATCTTTAAGCTGAAGAAATCTTCAATTAGATTACCCACTTGATGAAAGAACTTCATTTGAAGGCAAAAGAAATTTTGCGCTGAAGGCTTGTTACAGGTTCAAACATGAATTCCCGACTTCCACTCTAACCTGTAAAATTCACATGGTTTTAGTTGACTAATAACATGAAAGTCATCACTTGCAAAGTGTTTCATTACCTTTGATGGAGGGTGTAGGGAGAAGAGATTGTAGTATGCAAAAAAGGTATTTGTTAAGGTTAGCGCGAACTGTAATGGCAGATATGGTAGAGAAAAAAAAAAGAAAGAAGTCAGTTTATATAGGAAGAATCATTGAGTGTTCAGATTACCTTAAAAAGTTATAAAATGATATGCATCAACAAAGTCAGTATCAATGAAAATCTGCAATGATACATCCATATATTAAGAAACTCATATTGAAGATGATCAAGAAACCCAAATCCAAATATACCAATCAAATATATATCTTAGCAAAATATACCAATCGAAGATAGATGGTCCTGAGTTGTTTTGAAAATATACCAATCAAATACTTAAAGAAAAATTAATCTAAAATAAGATAGTATTACCTTGTATTCTTGAGAGAGTATGCTGGAGAACCGATCAAAGAAAAAAGAAAAAGAGAGAGTATGCTGGAGAAAACTGGAAAGATGATAACCTCTCCTGAGGTTTATGAAGTGGAACATTTCAAGGGGTTGTTATATGAATGTAATGCATGAAATTGATTACTGGATATGAATCAAAGGGATCGAATGTCGTAAATAATTTTTTTGTTAATGGTTTCTGTAACTGGCGAATAATGGGAGAAGAATTGGTGAAGAAAATCGATCTGGTGTTGAATGAAGAAAGCCCTAACTTCTGTTTTTGTAACCGAAGATGAGAATAAGTGCAAGAAGGGAGCTCGGCCGTTAGATTGGGGCTTAAAAGAGGGCTTTATTCTCGGCCACAATTTATTTCAGTATGGAGTGTTATCAGAGTGTCAGAATATGCCGATGAATCGTGGCCATCCTTTATCTATCCCAAATATAGATTTCCTTCTATTGGTAAAACACCATTAAGTCTTAACATATAGATTCCCTCCTTTATGTGTTCAAACTCTGGATGGATGTAGATGGGTAAAGACATCATTGTCTCTTATATTATCTCAGTTTCAGTAAAAGTGATAGTAACACTTTCGTTGAAACGGAGGAGTATTATATACATATATTTTTTTAATATATTTTTTATTTTTTATTTTTGTTATTTTTTATTTATAAAAAAATTCTACAGTCATGATGGTCGATAAATCACAACCATGATGACTCTTTTAAATTCTGGGCTAAAAAATAGATAAAAAAATAGTGTCGTTATGGTCTTAAATTTTAACCATCGCGATTCTTTCCAATTTTAAAACAGAAATGGGCTTGTACAATTTTCCATTTTTGTAGTCATCGTTCTAACTTTTAACCACGACGACTTTTTAAAATTTTAAGACAGAATTGACCATGAAAAGTTGTCATGGTTCAAATTTATAGACCAAAACGACTTTTTCAAATCGTCATGGTATAAATTTAATTATCGACCGTTACTCTTTATTTAAGTCGTCTTAGTTCAAATTTATAACCATGACGATTTTTTTATGAAAATATTTAAATTCGTTAACTTAATGAAAAATTGTCATGGTCGTTATTCATTACCTTGACGATCTTTCATGAAAATATGGATAAGAAAAAAATACTAAAATAAAAATTATGATGAATTTTGTCAATATTGAATACTAAATGGATTTGTACAATTTTCCATTACAACCGTCATCGTTCTAAATTTTAACCATGACTACTCTTTTAAATTTTAAAATAAAAATTGACCATAAAAGTTATCACGGTTATTTTTGAATAAAAATAATATACTGTAATATTATATAAGATTTGAGAGATTAAAATCGTACGAGGTTAGTCTAAACCAAAAAACGGTTGTTTAAGCCTTGCTTCGATCATATATTTAATACACATTAGCTACCCCGACAATATATATACATATATATATATATATGGACATTATATTATCCGCCAAAATATGTAATTTTTTTTATAGAAAGCAATAAATGAAGGATTATCTACATTCAACGTGTTACACAAAATTCATCTAACCACTTCAAACCTCTGCCTGAGGTGTAACCAACACCTGGAAACAGCTGAATATATCTTGCTCAAATGCTAGTTTGTTGTATCATCATGAAACCTTCTCTTTGATCATCACGGAAAATATCAAATATTTAATCACCGTAGACCATCCCCACTTGACCAATCAACCATCATCCATCAACTACTACAGATTAACCTACCTACGGTTTATATAACATCTTTTTGCTTCCTCCTATGTGCATTATGGGTAGCTCGTAAGGATTTGATATCCAGAAGGAAGCAACAACTTCCAGCCAATATCGTCAACTTGGCAAACCACATACACCAAGAATTCACTTGGGCGAACTCAGTACTGCCTTCACATATACTAGGGATGACACCAATGCCAAACAGTAACCCGAAACAACGGACGACTACAACAGCTGAAGTTGGTTGGACATCGCCAGAACCACACTGCTAAAGATTAACATGGATGTGAATCTCCCGTATCTCAAAACCATGCTTCATTGATCTTTCAGGCCCTGCAAGGCTTGTTAGACTCTCCTCGTGGATCAGGGTATATGTAAAGGTAAAAAGAGACCAAAGACGCACTGAAAGGGCTCCAAACTCGTATTGGCTAGATCTTTATTATTCAACTATTCTTTCTGAAGGAGACGTCCTTCCAAAAAGCGGAGATTGCTAAGTTGGAGCCGGCGGGCATCCGGGACCAGCGGATGGAGGGTTTATCTGCAGAGACTTAACTACGAAAGTTACAGCGTCAATGGCGCATAACCTCTAGGGAAAACAACATCTCTAGTAGAAAAAATTTGGGTCCCACTCAAGGCATTCAGAACGACAACAACATATCAATAGGTACAAGTATGTTTAGAACCAGACTCACAAACTTTAATCCATTTTATCAACGGCCATTCATAACCACCATGGTACCTGGGAAAGATGATCGAAGAAATTAAAAGAGGCTAACCAGGCAACGGATGTACTTGTAAACCAGGCGGCCGAAAAAAACTAACAAGGAGTATTTCAAACCACCTTGTGGGATTACATTGTACCAAATTATTTGAAACAATTTGTACTGAACGACTCTAGGGGGGAAACCTTTTTCGTGCAATTCCATCCTCATCCTCTTTTACATGATATATTATGCTTCAACAAAAAAAATCATCTTCCCAATGCCAGAGAATGTAGAGAAAAAATTAAATCAAATTATGAGAAATTTCTTGTGGGATCAACAGCATAATCAAGGAAGATTAATTGGGTGGCAATAAGATCTGTAAACACAAGATGTTGGGTAGTATGAATATAAGAAATTTAAAATTTACAAACAAAACTTTACTAAATGGTCTTGGAGATCTTCCAAAGAAAAAAAGCAGCTTTGGAGGAGAGTGATCAAGAAAAAATAAAAACCAATGAAAAAGAACTACGGGTAAAAGATACAAACATTCCTCAAGGTAGAGGAATTCGGAAAGGAATTCAAAAACAAAAAATGGTGGTGGAAGAAATCTTTGTAATGGAAGTCAAAAAAAAAAGATGCAGTAAGTTTCTGGTGGGATAAATGGAGAAGTGCTCTTTTTTTGAAGCACAAATTCCCTAACATTTTCAAGTTATCAAACTCAAAATAATGCTTTTGTCAAAGAAATGATCTCAAATGAAGCTTTTGAATTTTAGAAGGAATATGAAACAAAATGAAATTTCATAAATAATGGCCTTGTGTGAAGATAAAGGTGACAATGGATATCCGTAATATCCAAGATCCCGCAAAATTTGTATTTATAATATTATAAATTATTCAATTTTTTTATTCGGATACGGATATCCGTATTTATTATCCAAAAATAGAAAGGTTTTGGATACTGATATAAATGTAAAGGTATCTTCATCCGAAAATATTCGATCCAAAAAAATTTATATAAGTATAAATATTTTGTATATGTGATAATTCATCTTTTACATTTAAATTATTATTTTCTTTGCCTTTTCAAATACTAATGAATATTAGTAAATAAGTTATATTTTTTTACCTTTATTTTATATATTTATCATTATAGTTGGTTTTTATGCAATAAGAATTAAACAATTTTGGCTAATTATTTTGTTATATTTTCGGATAATATCTGGAAAAAGAATTAGATACACATACAGAATGAAAATGTTAATATCCTTTTGGATACGGATCGGATACAAATAGCTTAATAGAATTTCGGATACGGATACAGATACAGATAATGTGATATATGTATCAAATGTAACCATTGCCACTCTTATTTGAAGATTTGGGAGTGCCTCTAACACTGGATGATGAAGAAGCAGATGGGGTAATATGTACAATTCCAAGTGAATATAGTGTTAAAGTCTGTTATAAATGGTTAGTGGTGCAGCTTCCAGCACCTACCAACAATGTTCCTGTCTCCAGTATCTGGACACAGTTTGTACCTCCAAAATTTAAGTTCTCCATGTGGCCAGCAGCTCAAAATGCAATCCCAATAATAGATAATTTACTGAGAAGAGGTTGTCTAATCCAGATTTATGTGTGCCCTCTTTGTAATTTGCTGGATGAAACAACCAATCATTTGTTACTGCACTGTGAATTCTCTCACAAAGTCTGGAGTTATTTCTTGAGAGGATTTAATGTCATGTGGGTCCAAGGGGGAACAATGACTTCTCATTTAGAAGCATAAAAATATAGAAAAGGTAGAAACAAAGGAAGACAAATTTGACCCTTCATAATTTTTGATATCTGTTGGGCAATATGGACAAAAAAATAAAAGACTGATGGCTCACAAGAGATTGAGAACAATAGAAGAAATTATCAATGAATTAAAACATTTGATTTACATCGGGGGGAATCAAAAATGGTCTAGATTTAACACATTAATGGAGTTAATAACTCATTGGAAACTAGTGATCGATAAAATGTAAAATATCAAATTGACTACAAAAATGGAGGCAATTTGCCTTTTTATATTTTCTTTTAATTCAATGGAATAAAAAATAGATAATAAGTGAAAAAAAATCAAGGTGACTACTTATTAGATAAAAACTCCAACCATAAGTTGAGATCTATGAAAACTCCGTATTTAAAAGTGATACAAAACTCCAAATATTTAAAATATACAAGTTACATCCATTTTATTTTTTAAGAATATCCAGCCTATCCTTTTATTTTTATTTCTTCTACTTTGAGCACCAAATACTTACTTTCTTTCTCTCACACCACCAACACCAGAAGCACCTCTTTCTCCTCGCGTACCACCACCATCAAAATTAAACGACCATTTCCCGATCGTCCACCATAACCATATCCTTCTCTTCCTCCCCCCCCCCCCCCCCCCCCCCCACACACACACTCCCCCTCCCACACACACCACCACCACCACCAGAAGCACCTCCTTCACCTTCTCTTCATTTTATATGTTGTGTAAAACCTATGGTTTCAAATTGGTTCAAGTAGAAGAAGAAAATATGATTTTTTTTTTCGATTTTGCTGCTTTAGATATCAATTTTGCAATCGAGACATTTCAAATCGATAAACCTCGTTCTCTCTTCCTCAATGTTGTTCTTCTTGATCGTATTGATGATGCTGTTGTTCCAAATAGAGATTGTATGTGTAGTAATAGTAACTTAAATTCGTACTTGGACGAAGAAGACCAAAGAAATTCCCAAGATCTTAATCGATTTCAAGAGGTAATAATAATAATAGGCTCCTAGTTTCATTGTTTAGTTGATTATTTATGTTTTCAAATTCGGAATTAGTTGTTAGGTATAAGATTAGATATGGACACATTTTGGATCCTAATAAACAACTAAAGTAGTTATAGTATAATGTTTTCAGATTAGGTGTTATTTCTTAGTTCTTACAGACCTTTTCATTTGAATGTACATTTCTGATTTCTAGGTCGTTATAACTATTTTACTATCTTCTCACTTGCAGATGGAGATAGTAATTTATCGAGTTGTTATTGGTTGGTTTCATGAACGGAGTAAGGGAAATTTTCTTTGTTGTTCATCAATTTGGAAGTTGTTTGAGGAAAATCATTTCTCAACTAAACAAGTGGTTCTTATAAATCAATGGGTATGTGTTATCACACTTCATGTATATTTGCTTATATTTTTTATTCTCTTTTAGTGATGTATGTGAAATAAGGTAAGTGTTCATTTGGGTATGGATGTAACGTAACATAAATGATGAGTCTTGTAGCAGATGCGGTACTTTGATTTGGTTTTGAAGATTAAAGTATTCGTAAGTGTGCAAATGTTTGCGAATTGGAAATGTAAATAGTGTCGTTTTCCATTATGAATTTATGTCACTGCACTAAATAGTTAAGACTTTCATATGATGTGTTGTTGGGTGAGTTTATATGTGCTAGCAGTGCCTTATTCCTTTGGAATATGGTTAAAAATAATTGACATAGATGTATCTTGTAGTGGTTAGTTAGCATAATTGAATCAACTAATGGACTAGGAGGAATCAAATTAAGTTGTGTACTGGTGTCGCCAAAACCAAGTGATTGTGTTATGCATGTTCTTTGAATTTCTGTGGACTAAGGTTTTAATATTATATGTTCTTTTTTTTTATTATGATTTCTCTGTAATTTGATATTCATATGGTTATGTACAGGGTTGCAATATACCACAACAAATGCATGGCCGTTAATACAGTGCCACCAAGTCGTCACAATATGTATTTTAAGTTCATTCGACGTTAACACAAACGGTCAATTTGCAAAGAAAAACATGTTCTTGCAACCGTTGGCGCATCAAAGGTTTCTCTTGTGCCCATGCTATCCGTTGTATCATGTTGAATGGAGAAGATCTGTATAAGTATGTCGAATTTTACTTTACAGTAAAGTTCTACCAGGAATCCTACACAAGAGAAATTAATCATGTCCCCACAGTTCAAAAGCCTGTGATTGTGTCTCCAAAATTTGTTGTTCTTGGTCCTGATGCTCTACCACAATCAGGTCGTCCAATGAAGAAGAAGAGAATTCCTAATACAGGTTCAGTTCCCAATAAGAAGATGAGAACTTGTGGTGGCTGCCATGTTTTGACTGCCATGCCCCGCGCGTCAGATTTGAAGTCATTTCGACTATAATTCATCGACTTTCAGTTTCAATTTTCGTTTAAACTACTATATGTTTTAATCTATATTTTCTGATTTATTCTTTTTTTTCTACATTTTTTACAGTTAAACATGTTAATTTGCTGCAAGTGTTTCATCTTTATTTAATTTTAGATTAAGTTTGTCAGAGTTGCAGGTTTTATAATTGTTGGAACCAAAATAGGTTTCATAGTTTGTCACCTGCTTCAGTATTTTTTTCATCTCTAATATGATGGAACTTTTTTTGGTTCCATCATTTTTTTTCATCTAGAATAAGATGGAACCAAAAAAAAATGATGGAAATTTTTTTGGTTCCATCATTTTTTTTCATCTAGAAAAAGATGGAACCAAAAAAATAATGGAAATTTTTTTGGTTTCATTATTTTTGTTAACGTCTGTGATATGTTTGTTCAATGCCTAAGGTTTAAGCCTAAGTGTTCAGGCCTAAAGGTTTTAGCTTTTCTGTATTATGTTGAAACATTTTTTGGTTTCAACTTTTTTGTTCCATCAACTTAGATCTTTATAAACATACAAAATGAGATGTTTTTATAAAATTTTCAAGTATTTTAAGCCAAATATGTCTAACAATTCTAACTGAATTGAAATCATTACACAAGTTATTTAAACTAAAACTATAATTTTTTTAATTGCAAACTAAAACTGTCAACTTTAAATTGCAAATTTGGTCTCATAGTATGCACCTTTGTCAAGGAGGATCTTGCAGGCCAGCTTTGGCCTCATATTCTGCACCTTTTGTTTTATATGCGCTAGACGAAAATTTTTCTTTCAAGAGTCTTTTCATGTAATAGCAAACATGAAGGCCGCAATCATTCCTGAAATTAACAAAACAAGATCTTTAAATTGAACAAAACAAAAAAGGAGTGAAATGAAGAGAGTAAAGAGAAGATCTCTAAAAACAAGTTCTTTTAAAGCACTTACACATCTTGTTGATAACACAAAGGGGTGTTCAAAACGAATTCTTTTGATTGACTTGTCGACTCTAGTGAGAGATGTGAAACATGTTGTTTGATGCTGACAAAATGGACAAGCAACAAGGGCTTTCATGTGTTGTTCTTTTTTTTATATCAAAGCTTTTATGGCAGGTGCCTCCGCACACAAATGATGCAACAAGCACCTATACGGTTCTTTAACTATTTTTTTCCTTGATGTTAAACCAGAAGTAAACCATAAGCACCAACAGAGTTGGTTTCAACCATAGAAGAAAATGATGAAACCAATTTTGGTTCCATCAAAATAGCCATTAAGTAAAAAAACTCCAACATAGTTGGTTTCAAACATGCAGTGAAAATGATGAAACCAATTTTGGTTTCATCAAAATAGTCATTAAGTAAAATAACACCAACAAAGTTGGTTTCAACCATACAATAAAAATGATGAAACCAATTTCGGTTCCATCAAAATAGTCATTAAGTAAAATAACACTTCAACCATACGGTGAAAATGATGAAACCAAAACTGAACATAATTGCCAAAACATAATTGAACCGTGAATAAATAAGGTGAAAACAAATGTAATTGAAACCTAATTATGAAACCAGTGATTTCAAAATAGATGAAACCTAAACCTAATTTATGATACAAACAGATGATAAAAGATAAAACCTAATTATGCGAATTCATTGATGAAACCAAAATTGCGAAACCAAAAATCATTGATGCATGTTGATTTTCAACCATAAATAATCACTGAAGAACAATGAGACTTCGATTTAACTTTTGGAGAATCTTCGATAGTATTCTTACGCTTTTTGTTGATCTTTTCATCTTTCTTTTTCTCTTGTTTCTTCATCATTTTTGATTTTGTTCAATGATTTATTTCGAATTTAGGTTAGGTTGAAATTGTTTTAAAAACTGAATCAGTTGTAAATTTGGTTTCAGATATGAGATTTATGAAGTAAGAAGAATAGAGAATTAAATTTGAAATTGGTTTCAGATATGAAATTTAGATTTTTGAGTGAAGAGAAGAGAAGGTTGAAGGGGGGGAAAATGTCATTACCAAGTGATAAATGAGAAGAGATAAATAAAAGCGATTACTTTTTTTCTCTAAAATTACGAAAAAGTAGTTTAGACAGTAAATTTCAAATGGGGTTTTTATGAATATTTTATTTTGTTTAATTTTTGTTGTTGGATAGTGACACACTGTAATAAAATAAATTAAATTAGTTATGGTTAAACAAGATAAGACATGTGTCAAGAGCTGAATGGCCAAACAAACGAATTTATCAACAACCTTAAACGCTTCTTACTCCCCACCATTTGATACCTCACAATACGCATCCACCACCTCTCTGCAACTCAAACCCAAAGTGAGGGGGGGAAAATACAGAGAGAGAAGGAATTTTGTTCTGATCAAGGCCTCCATTAATGGCATTAACAAAACAACAAGAAGAAAAAAAACAAGGAGATGCAAGAATTTATTTGGTATCATGTGTACTATTTTTTTGTATAGTAGCTGGTGGCGTCTTTCTTGCATTATACATACATCTTCCGGAATCAGAATCTTCTGCATGGTATCCTGCTGCTGGGATGATTTTAGTTGGTATCCCTTGGATTTTTTGGCTTCTTACCTTAATTTATTCTTGTTTGAAGAAACTTGTATTAGGATCCATAAATTCCGACAAAAACAACAACAATAATAACAATAACAAGGTTGCACCAGTAGTTTCAAATGGTAATGGGGGTAGAACAAGTGGTGCATCAACGTCTACGAGATCATCTACGGAATCTAATCCTGTGGCCGGTAATGGTGGTGCTGGACATGTTCGATTTGGTGGTGCAACCGTAGTTGGTGACGAAGAGGACGATGGTGTTGAATCGGTTGATGATAACGATAGAGATTCGGATTTAGATCGCGAAGGTGATGGCGGATTATCGTCACGTATTGGTCCAACGAGGTCTTCGTCTAGTAATGGTGAAGGATCATCTTTATCTGTTGGTTCTCATGAATCTGAATTGCCATTAGCATTCTCTATGTGATTATATATATAATAATTAATTAGATCATTAATTCTCATTTTGAAAAAACAAAAATGATTAGTAGTTATATACTGTTGCAGGGATATGTTCATCATGATTACGAAATTCAAATTATCATCACTTCATCATCATCTAGCGGTCCGGTGTTCATGATTTGGGGACACAATTGTTGTCATTTAAATAGCTAGGGACACATTGCTAGCAGGTCCTTTAGACAGACAGACATTTATATGCATGCGAAAAAGCAGAGTGAGGAGAGAGGCGGATATAGTTTCCATGTGTATTTTTAGGATGATTTTTCCCGGTGTCTTAGGATTCAAATTTGTTTTTTTTTCTTCCTCGTGTAAAGATCTTATAGTTAATGATTGATGTTGCACTTACATTTCCCGAGTTTTGCAGCCCGAACTATTTTAAGCAACAATCAATATTTTTCTGAATTCATATCAGCCAGTTGCGGATGCTTTAGTTCTTCGGCGGAAGAAGGCTTGCCTCGATATTTTGAATATTTCATCCATCAACTGAATAACAATTGAATATTAACTCTACAAATACATGTAGATGGAAAAGGAGATTGAAACCGGGCTGATAGTTCCTAGCCAACTCTTTTAATTAATTATTTATTTATATTTTTTATCTCTAGAATGGTTAGTACCCTCACAAAAAGAAAGTACATATTAGCGAAAATATATGTTGAACCCAAAAAATGAATCATTTTCCTTATAGAAACCCATCATACGGTATATACTATATACCCAGAAACCATAATATATAACTATCGGTGAAAAATAAATAGTTTTACATTATATTATATTTTTATAATTTTGACATCGCCAAAAATATTTTTTTATCATGTTTTCCTCCGTTTTTATAAAGATGTTATCATCATTTTTTTCTTTTATCTATTTTCTAATAAATTTATTCAAAGAAAGATAATTATCAATTAATCGGTCAATCTAACTAATTTCTCCATCTAATTACAGAGGATATTCTCTTATCATAATTTATAGTAAAAACCTAAGGTGACCATACTTAGCATACAAAAATTTCTTCCATATTATTTTATTTTGAATAAAAACCATTTGAAATATAAATTATACAAAAATCTCATTTCCTCTAATAATATGAAATTTTAGTTTTTAATTAATTTTAAAATACTCAAGTTGCCCTTCTATATATAATATATGCGTTTTAAAAAAAATATTGACGGAAATCAAATCTTTAATGAGAGAAAATCAAATCTTCTCCAAATATAACCCAATCAGATTCAGAAAGAAAATATTTCTCTCTTAAAATCTTTGTTTCTTCTTAGGTTCTAGGGTTTCAATTCAAACAGATCTTCTTCAAATAAATCGATTGAACTAAGTCTTAGCTTCAGATCTTGTTTTCGTTTCAGTTTAATTGAAGAAGAGAAGATAAGTTACAAGTACTCGAATCATTCATCGGGTAATTTTGATTTTTATTTTACTTGATTTTGATTTTCTTATTATGATTTTGATTGTATTTTAATTTTCGAGTTGATATTGATTATGAAACTTTTCAGTTTGTTCTTCGAATCATTCATCAGTGAGATTAGATATTGGTTTGAAGAATCCAACTGAAGTTCCAGTTTATCCTTCCAATTTGATCATATTCTCACTCGGCTCAAGCTATTGTTTTAGTTGAATCATTCATCGGAGACTGAAATTCAACTTTTCAGGTAATCGATTTTTTTTTTGTTTGTTTGTTTGTTTGAATTTTCGAGTTTATATTGATTATGAAACTCAGATCCATTTGTTTTTACGATTTATTTGGTTATGTTGTTGATGTTCTTATTCAAATCTATTGGAACGAAAATTGTTATGTTGTTGATGTTTTTATTCAAATTTTGTTGTTGTTGTTGTTTATATTCACATCTAGTGAAATTTTTTTTGGTTTCACACTTTATCCTGTAGATTATGGAATCTGTTCTCGCGGTTATATCTCACAAAGAGGATACATTATCGTTTCGTATTGGTCTACAAGCATCTTTTTTAATTTGAAGGGTATTATATGTTCAAGTTGGTGTCAATTCTCTGTTCTTTCTATATAAATTTCCCACATAGTTGGTAATCAGCAAAAGGTTATCAATTGTGATTTTGATCTCCAATCGGTTGCTCTATTTACTTTGTTTAATAAGCTTACATCTCTTGAGTTACATGTAAGGCATAGAGATGAGTCTTCTAGTTCTGGTTCAGGAAGTTCAGTAATTATACCTTTTGAGCAGCCACGAAATTCAGGAATTATACCTTTTGAGCAGCCACGAAGTTTAGGAATTATACCTTTCGAGCATGCAGGACTTACAAATTTAGTTGATTATGATGCTCGTAATAAAGTTAAAGAACCGTTGAAATCTGCGCTTTGGCTAGGCATTTTTCAGGGTGTCAATCAGGTGTTTACGGGAGGTGTTCAACAAGTTCGTTCTGATTGGTTGAAATATCATGCAGCATCTGGGTATTCATTCAAGAAGACAAGGAATGAGAAGTTGAGGATTGGTGCATGTTGTGCTAAGAAGGAATAAGAGAAATGTGAATGGCATATATATGTTGTTTCTATTGATGGTGTTGAAGGTAGTCCTTTTATTATCCAAGGAGTTAAATAAGAATCATACTTGTTGCGATGGAGTTGTAAACAGACCACATGTGTCGAAGAAACTAATTAGTAGCTTGATTCTCGAAGAGAGTAAACAGAATCCAAAGAAGAAGACAAAGGATATTATGAATCAGTTTACAAGAGAGTATGGCTTTGACATTAGTCGTTATTATGCATATGCATGGAAGAGGCATGCATTGAATATTACATGGGGAGATAACGAGAAATTATTTATCTACTTGAAATGGTATACCAACAAACTGACTGAAACCAATCCCGGATCTCGTGTTGTTTTGGAAGTTGAAAATGGGACTCAAAAATTTCAGAGATTGTTTATCTCTTTCGGAGCATGCATTCGTAGATTCAATTACTGACGTCCTTTATTATTTCTTGATGCAGCCCATTTGAAGAGCAGATACCTTGGTCTTATCATGGCAGCAACAGGTCTAACCGGGAATGACGGTAAGTTTCTTAAACATTCTATTTGTTTTTGTTGGTTTCATCATTTTTATATGCTGAGATATTTTTTCATGTTCTGTTTCAGAAATCTATCCTTTAGCTTATGATGTGGTTTCATCGGAGAATGACGCGAACTGGAAATGGTTTTTGGAGAATTTGAATAGAGTTCTTTCTCCTATACGTAAAAAGCTTACTTTTGTGAGTGATCGAGGTAGTGGTATGGTAAATCAAATTTCTGTTGTATTCCCTGATGTTGTTCATGGTTGATGTTATTGGCATATGAAGAACAATTTCAGTACATATTTGTCGAAGGCCCAATAAGGTTTATAACAATTATGTGTTGGGATTGTTTGAAAAATGTGCTTATGCTAATACACATACAGAATTTTCAGAGAACTGGGATAAGTTGTTGTAGTTCAAAAATCAGAAGTTACAAGATTATCTGAGTAGAGCTCCGGTTGATAAATGGGCAAGTGTTTATTTCCCAGGTCGTCGTTATGGTAGGTTGTGTTCGAATATCGCTGAGAGTTTCAATAGTTGGATCCTTGAAGAGGGAGAGAAGCCTATAGCCATCATGGTTGATGAGATCAGAGTGAAGCTTGAATCAAATGTGTGTACATCGCGAGGAATGTGCAACCTTATTGAAGTGGCGAGAAACTTCATGTCCAGAATTTAAAAATTGAGCTCTACAACAACAAGATGCACGGCCGTGAATACAGTGTCCCCAAGTCGTCGCAATATGTGTTTGAAGTTCATTCGACATTAACACAAAAGGTCGATTTGCAAAGAAGAACATGTTTTTACAACCGCTGGCGCATCAACGGTTTCCCTTGTTCCCACGCTATCCGATGTATCATGATAAATGAAGAAGATCTGTATGTCGAATTTTACTTTACAGTAAAGTTCTACCGTGAATCATATGCAAAATCAATTAATCTTGTCCCCACAGGTTAAAAGAATGTGATTGTGTCTCCAAAATCTGTTGTTCTTGGTCCTGATGCTCTACCACAATCAGGTCGTCCAAGGAAGAAGAAGATAATTCCTAATACAGGTTCAGTTCCCGATAAGAAGATGAGAACTTGTGGTATCTTCCATGTTTTGACTACCCATAACCGAAGGACATGCCCTGCGCATAAATTTGAAGTCATTTCGACAACAATTCATCGATTTTCATTTTCAGTTTTCGTTTAGACTATTATATGTTTTAATCTACATTTTCTGATTTATTCTTTTTTCTATATTTTTTACAGTTAAACATGTTAATTTGCTGCAGGTGTTTCATGTTTGTTTATTTTTAGATTAAGTTTGTCACAGTTGCAAGCTTTTATAATTTGTTGGAACCAAAATAGTTTTCATAGTTTGTCACATGCTTCAGTATTTTTTTCATCCCTAATATGATGGAACTTTTTTTGGTTCCATCATTTTTTTGGTATGATGGAACTTTTTCTGGTTCCATCATTTTTTTTCACCTGGAATAAGATGAAACCAAAAAAATGATTGAATATTTTTTGGTTCCATCATTTTTGTTTACGTTTGTGATATGTTTGTTCAACGCCTAAGGTTTTAGTTTTTCTGCATTATGTTGAAACACTTTTTGGTTTCAAAATTTTTGTTTTATCAACTGAGATCTTTATAAACATACAAACTGAGATGTTTTTGTAAAAGTTCCAAGTATTTTAAACTAAAATTTTCAACTTTAAGTTGCAACTTTGGCCTCATAGTCTGCACCTTTGTCAGAGAGGATCTTGCAGGCCAGCTTTGGCCTCATATTCTGCACCTTTTGTTTTATATACGCTTCAGACGAAAATTTTTCTTTCAAGAGGCTCTTCATGTAATAGCAAACATGAAGGCCGCAATCATTCCTGAAATTAACAAAACAAGATCTTTAAATTAAACAAAACAAAAAAAAAGATTGAAATTAAGATAGTGAAGAGAAGATCTCTAAACACAAGTTCTTTTAAAGCACTTACACATCTTGCTGACAACACAAAGGGGTGTTCAAAACGAATTCTTTTGATTGACTTGCCGGGTCTAGTGAGAGCTTTATAACATGTTGTTTGAATGCTGACATCATTCTTTCTTTCATGCTTTCAGCACTTTTGATGCATTCATATTCAGTTTCATCTATGGAGTTGTAGTGAGAGAATTCTCCAGTCTCATTGTCAAAAGCTAGCAATGTCCAGTGGTACAAATTTTTACTAAGTTCTGTGAGAAATGGAACGAATATAAATACTGGACCGTCATACATGTTGTCGATGAAAGCTTCAATTCCAGAGCGACAATTTTGCCCGATTGAGTGTAATGTCCAAAATTCAGTAAAAAATCAAAAATCAAGTTCTAATTTGGTTTCGGAAAAACACTTGTATAAGAAAATTTAGAGGAAACTTACATAAACATATGTGCTTAGAAAAAATGCTCTTTTGTACTTAAGAGTACCATCTGGTTTCAACTTTTTCTTTAATATGTTCTTTTGCAATTTCAGCATATAGAATTCAATCATATCTTCGGCGACGTCACCCTTTCTTATCAAATTATTCATATTCCTTCCCGTTATGTACAATCCAAGATTTTTTTTCTCCCATGCCATGCCACTGTTGTTAAATTGTTGAAAAACAAATTAATGATTAAAGAAGAAAAAAAAACTGAAAGAAATGTATTCTCATTTTGGTTTCAACACTGAAATTACGAAACCAAAAAACTGAAAAGTATGAATGCCACTTACCTTTCATTATGCATTTTAAAATATTTGCACACGAGCGGTTTCTGATTTGAATTGAATACCTGCATTTGTCACTGCTTTCAACTTCACCTCCTTTTTTTTTCCGTTTGTTTCTTCTCCGACTTTTTAGAGTGTTTTCTGCTAACACAGCGACTCTTGTTTCTTTTTTTCTTGTTAACTTCCCAGGTGTATAATCCTGCATCTTAACAGGTGCTTGCATATTCCTTTTTTTTCCTCATTCTTGATATTATGTTACTCACCTTTTGTTCGGGACTGACGTCTTCATGCTCACTATCTTCTTTGTCAATGTCACTTTGCATCAATTCCAAACTGAAATGAGGCATATCATGTTCTAAATTAATTACATCTTTTGTCATATGTATAACTGAGTAATAGTACATGCCTTGACTTTCTGGCTTTAATGTAGAACTTTGCATATTCATCTTTCATTTGCTGAAAAACACTTTCATCAATTGAACCCTGAGTTGACACTTCAATCTCGATCTCTGGCTTTGACGAAGAATTTTTATTTTCTTTCAATTCTACCTGCTCACCCACCTTGATATCTTCTATTGTGTTTGGATTCAATTCAGAAACTTCTTCTATTATACTCTTCAATTCAGTATTCGACAAAGAAGATTCAACTTGTTCAGCCACCTTGATATCTTCAGTTATGTTTGGAGTTATCTCCAAAACTTCTTCTATTATATTATCTGTCGCTTGCTTTGCTTTGTTGATTTCATATTCAACTTGTTCATCCACCTTCAATTCTTCAATTGTGTTCAGAGTTAACTCTGAAACCTCTTCAATCAACCGTTGAACTTTGCCTTCAGATGATGAAACATTTTCTGGTTCCATCACTTATTGCTTCTAAACTTTGCCTTCAGATAAAGAAACATTTTCTGGTTCCAACAAACAACCTTCAAAATCTTTAATCAAACCTTGAATCTGAATTTCATGTGTTGAAACCTTTTTTGGTTCCATTGCATCATCTTGTTGTGTTTCTTCAGGCAGATTCAGTACTTGTAAGATTTATTGAGTTCAAAAAAATCAGATTCATTGACAACAAACAAATCAAATCAAAGTAAATTATCACCTCAGTATTATCTTCGAAAACAACATTGTCAGATATTTTTTTTCACCATCTTCAACCAATAAATCCTTTTCTGGTTCAATCACAACATCGCCAGCATCTTGTTGTGTTTCTTCTTGCCACAAAACCCTTTCTTTTTTCTAACATGTCATCCACAATCCTTATAGATTTGCTTATCATATCCTGCAATATTAACATATCTAACTTAATATAATTCTCAAATGAAACTTTTTTGGTTTCATTAAAAAATAAATTCATACCAATCTATTCAAATGGAACTATCATTAACCCAACACATACATATTAAAAAAGATCATATTTAACATATCTAAGATTTAACATATCACCTCCACATGTTCTTCACGGTTCGAAACCGTTTCAGGTACCGTTTCTTCACGGTTCGAAACCGTTTCTGTTTCATCTCTTTTACATTTCTGTCTCACGTAAGTCTCCTTCACTGGTTGTAACCTCTCCTCAGCATCATATTTGGCCAGTATTGATTGATCTTCTTCAGAAAGCCCATTGTTACCAACGGTTGTAAGTTTTTCAATCAAAATTCTTGCCCACTTATATTTAGCCTTGTAAAGGTTATCTTCATTTCCAGTTCCAACATTCTCTTCACTTTGTGCAGGATATTCATTTCTAGCACCAACATTCTCTTCACTTGCAGTACGCTCATCATTGCCATCAACAACCTGCAGTTCACGTGCAATACACTCGTTATTTCCATTACCAACCTGCAGTTCACGATCAATATATTCTTCAACATGAATATCTTCTTCCTCTATGCGCTGGACCAAGCGTATTTCTTGTTCATTATATGGAAGCAAGAACGATCCCTGGCGGTGACCCATATTCATATGCAAAACACAAGAAAAATGATGGAACTTTTTTTGATTTCATCATTTTTTTTCATCTGGAATAAAGTGAAATTAAATAAATGATGGAACCTTTTTTGGTTCCATCATTTTTTTTCATCTAGAATAAGGTGGAAACTAATAAATGATAGAAATTTTTAAGTCTCAGACATTAAAAAGTATAAACAAACAAGAGCTATCGTTGTTTTTACCTTTGAGAAAATTTCTGGTTTTTTGCTAAGATCATCGAAATTATTCACTACTGCCTTGCGTATTCCATCTAGGTTCCATGTAGCGAACCTTGCGTACATGTCATGCCCATCCTGTCTTAAGGTGATGTTTGACATCTTGGCAAACCAATAATGAAAAAAATAAATACACAACATTCAAATTAGTAATCAAACTCGAGAAAAATAAAAAACAAACAACTTATGAATCAAAAGAAACAAAAATTAACTTACCAATGGGTAAATTACGCAACCAGATACATCATCAACTTGTTTGGATTTTATTATAGACTCAATTAGATACTCATGGAAAACATCTGGCAAGCACAACCTTATTCATCTCAAATACTTGGTATAAGTATTTTGAAGTCAGATTCTCCCCACCTTTGTTTGGGACAAATATCGATACCAAGAGATAGAGGACGAATAACTTGACGAAGTCTTCAGCTTTGGTTTCATCCGCTGCAGTTTCCATCATAGCTCTCAGAATATCAGTTTTCCTCATCTTCTTATCTCCCTTAAAGTACTCAACCGCTAACATGTTTACCTTTTTCTTCAGCTCATCATCTTTGGCTATATCTACATCCTTCATCATTTATAGACCAAAAATCACAGCGAGTTGTTCTGGTGTGGTCTGTAATATTATATTTTTTTCTCTCATTAACTTAAAACAATCTGGTTTCACACGCTTCACAATCTTATAATATGAACCTAAGATCATCTGAATTGCTTTCGTCCTTTTCTTCAATTTTTCTTTTTGTAGTGTACCTTCGTAGAACGGTTTGAAGAAACGCCAAAATGGACAAGCAACAAGGGCCTTCATGTGTTGTTCCTTTTTTTGTATCAAAGCTTTTATGGTAGGTGCCTCCGCATACAAATGATGCAACGAGCACCTATACGGTTCTCTTTTTTTCCTTGATGTTAAACCATAAGCACCAACAGAGTTGGTTTCAACCATACAATGAAAACGATGAAACCAATTTTGGTTCCATCAAAATAGCCATTAAGTAAACCATAATCACCAACAAAGTTCAACAAAGTTGGTTTCAACCATACAGTGAAAATGATGAAACCAATTTTGGTTCCATCAAAATAGCCATTAAGTAAAAAGAAACACCAACATAGTTGGTTTCAGCCATACAGTGAAAATGATTAAACCAATTTTGGTTCCATCAAAATAGCCATTAAATAAAAAAAACACCAACAAAGTTGGTTTCAACCATACAGTGAAAATGATGTAACCAATTTCTGTTCCATCAAAATAGACATTAAGTAAAAAAAATACCAACAGAGTTGGTTTCAACCATACAGTGAAAATGATGAAACCAAAACTGAACATAATTGAATCGTGAATAAATAAGGTGAAAACAAATGTAATTGAAACCTAATTATGAAACCAGTGATTTCGAAACAGATGAAACCTAAACCTATTTGATGATACAAACAGATGATAAGAAGTAAAACATAATACGCAAATTCATTGATGAAACCAAAATTGTGAAACCAAAAATCATTGATGCATATTGATTTTCAACCATAGATAATCACTGAAGAACAATGAAACTTTGATTTACCTATTGGAGAATCTTGTTTCTTCACTGTTTTCTTAAGTTTTTTGTCGATCTTTTCATCTTTCTTTTTCTCTTTTTTCTTCACCATTTTTGATTTTGTTCAGTGATTTTGTTTCGATTTTAGGTTAGGTTGAAATTGTTACAGAATAGAATAGACAGTGAATAGAATAGACAGATCTGAGTTAATAGTAGGAGGAGGAGGTGGGAAAGGGAGTAAAGCTACTAATGATGATGAACAACAACTTCAGAATAGAAATTTAGATTTTGATTTTGATTCTGAAGGTACTAGTGGTGATGCAGATGATGATGACGAGGATGATGATGATGATGATGACGCCGAGGATGATATTGATTCAGAAGCTGGTTCTGATGATTTTGATTTTTCGGAATTGGATGAAATTGGGGAAGTGGTTGAAGAGGAAAAAATGTCGTTACCAATTGAATGAGAAGAAATAAATGAGAGTGGTTTAAGGAAGGGTAGTTTAGACAGTTAATTTCAAATGCGATTGTTGTGGACATTTTGTTTTGTTGGGTTTTTTGTTGTTGGATAGTGATATGTTTGGGTTTATAAACCACAGATTGTTCTCTGATTAGTCTTTTTCTTCCCATTAAAACTTGTCATGTATTATCTTTTCCTTCTCTACTTTCATTCTTAACTAGAAAAATTATTATCCTTTCTTCCTTCATCGTTGTTTTCTGAATGAGATCTGGAGAACATCCCGACAAAACGTTCTGATGATGGAGAAGAGGATAAAAAACCATAGTTATTATTATAACGGGTATGATAAAGAAGGTTAAATTATATCCGTTTTTGGCACTATTCTTTAAATTCACCTACTGGATAGAATACCGGGAAATAATGCTTATCAAAAAATGATATGATTATTGTAACTGTTATCATTTTATTTCTTTACTTCTCATTGTTAGTTATTGTGTAATTTGATCTTATATCCTCTGGAATTTATAGAACTTGACTACCATTTTTCTCGTCTCCATTACATTTATTATGTCATTTTCTTCTCTCTGTACTTGGAAGTTCTAGTGAGCCAGTGATAATAGGGATTTTCATAATTGTTTATAAAAAGTGAAATATGTCATTATCACTATATTGTGAAACTGATAATTGTAATTTTTCAAAGCGCAACTTGTGAAAAACTAATTATTTTTGTTATAAAATAATTATATGGAGATGAACCACCACTCCACTAATTCATAGTAATTAGGCACTTAATATCCACTTCATGGGTGTTAATTTTGTAACTCTTGTAACCCCCTTATTCTAGGTGTAATTGGTGATGTAATGGTATAGTTATTTCCCTAATGGAAGAAAGCCTATATAAGAGGTCTCTTCCTCCTTTGTAAATATCAAGAAAAATCAACAAAGTTTCTCTTCTTCTACTACTATATTGCTCTCTTATTTGGTCTTTTATTTTAGTTTATTTTACGTTATCAGCACGATAGCTCTCCTTAGCGGTAAGAAATTAAGATATAATTTTTATCTTGCAAAATAATTTTTTATTATTCTAAGAAAATAATCTGATTTATTTGTTTAACTATTCTAAGCATATTCATGAACATGTTGGTACATTTTTTTTATTATTATTATTATTTCACATGTTAAATTGATAACATATACGATGTTGAAATTCAATTAAATAGAATATGGTTAATACCCATAATCGCTAATGACCATTTGCAATGGTGTGTTTAATTATTCTGTTTAGGTGAACTTTGCTTTCATGTAGTTTTGTTTCTTAATGAATTTAAGTTTAATTTTAAGGTATACTTAAATTTCTCTTATTTTTACATTAATTTTTGAACTATATTTTTATTTTTGAAGATATGGATATTGCTAAAGGCTTGAGCATTTTTAATGCAAGCGATAAGGTTATGTGCATCGTAAATAGTGCAACAACACATACAATTCTCCGAGATAAGAGATTTTTCTCACGTCTAAAACTAGCCGATGCTAATGTTAGTACCATTTCGGGAATATAAAAAATAATTAACGGTTCCGGAAGAGCTGTTATATTATTGCCTAATGGTACAAAATTAATTATCCAAGATGCCTTATATTATAGCAAATCCACAAGAAATTTGCTTAGTTTTAAAGATATTCGTCAAAATGGATATCATATTTAGACTATTAGCGAAAATAATATTGAATATCTTTGTATAACTTCTATTATCTCAGGCAAGAAATGTGTGTTAGAAAGGCTTCCGGCTTTTGCATCTGGATTATACCACGCTAGTATAATAGAAACACATCTTGCAATATCTGATCCAAAGCTTTTTAAACTTTAGCATGACCGTATTGGTCATCCAGGATCTATGATGATGCGTCAGGTTATAGAAAACTCACATGGTCATTCTTTAAGGAATCACAAGATTCTTACGCCTCATGATTTTCCTTGCGATGCATGCTCTTAAGGAAAATTAATAATTAGACCATCTCCAACAAAGGTTGGTATTGAGGCACCTAACTTTTTACAAAGAATCCAAGGAGACATATGTGGACCTATCCATCATCCTTGTGGACCATTTATATATTTTATGGTTTTAATCGATGCATCAACCCGATGGTCTCATGTCTGCGTACTTTCAAGTCGTACAATAGCTTTTGCAAGACTACTTGCTCAAATCATTTGATGATTATTGCATGTCAATTGGAATTAACGTTGAGCATCCTGTTGCTCACACGCATACCCAAAATGGTTTAGCAGAATCTTTAATTAAACGATTACAATTAATCGCTCGACCATTAATTTTTCGGTCTAAATTACCAATTTCTGCTTGGGGTCATGCAATTTTACATGCGGCTGAGCTGGTGCGTATCCGACCTACCAGTTATCATAGCTACTCACCTATACAGCTTGTATTTGGACAACAACCAAATATTTCACATTTAAGAATTTTTGGTTGTGCTGTATATGTCAAAATAGCCCCTCCGCAACGGACCAAGATGGCCCACAACGCCGACTTGGAGTTTACGTTGGTTTTGACTCTCCATCAATAATCAGGTTCCTGGAACCATTAACAGGAGATGTTTTTAAGGCATGTTTTCCAGACTGCCATTTTGATGAGTCAAATTTCCCGTCGTTAGGGGGAGAAAATATAAAGCTTGAGGAACGTCGTGAAATTTCATGGAATACTCCCTCTTTAGCTCACCTTGATCCTCGCACTAGTCAATGTGAACTTGAGGTCCAAAGGATCATACATTTGCAAACTATTGCGAATGGAATGCCTGATGCATTCACGGACACGGGTAGAGTAAAAAAATCATATATACCTGCTGTAAATACTCCAGCGAGAGTAATAGTCTCCGAAGGACAAAATGATGTGTCTAAACCACGCTTGAAGCGTGGAAGACCTCTTGGTGCAAAAGATTCAGTTCCGCGGAAGAAAAGAAAGGATGTGGGGATTCCAGAAAATACCACATCCACAAAATCAATGATTGATGAATCCGAAAGTATTGCACATCAAGAGGAAGAAGTACCTGAAAATAAAGAGATCTCTATAAATCATGTAGGTACAGAAGGACTATTGGATAGGAACAACATCATTCCTAATCATAAATTTGCTTATGCAATTGCCTTGGATGTATTTGAAAATACTGATGATCCTGAACCACTAACCGTCGAACAATGCCGACGTAGAAGTGATTGGCCAAAGTGGAAGGATGCAACCCAAGCAGAACTCGATTCATTAGCAAAACGTGAAGTTTTCGATCCCATTGTTCAAACACCAAACAATGTAAAACCCGTAGGATACAAATGGGTATTTGTACGAAAACACAACGAAAAGAATGAGATTGTAAGATACAAAGCTCGACTTGTTGCACAAGGTTTCTCACAAAGACCTGGTATTGATTACCAAGAAACGTATTCTCCGGTAATGGATGCAATTACATTTCGATTTTTGATAAGTTTAGCAGTTTCAGAAAATTTGGGCATGCATCTTATGGATGTAGTCACAGCATTATTTATATGGCTCACTAGATAGTGACATATACATGAAAATCCCTGAAGGGTTTAAAATGCCTGTAGCAAACAAATCAGCAGAAAGAGGCATATACTCTATAAAGCTGCAAAGATCCTTGTATGGACTAAAGCAATTGAGGCGAATGTGGTATAACCGTCTTAGTGAATACTTGTTGAAAGAAGGTTATATTAATAATGTTATATGTCCATGTGTTTTTTCAAAAGATCAAGTTTTGGCTTTGCTATTATTGCAGTTTATGTTGATGATTTAAATCTAGTTGGGACTCCTGAAGAGCTCATAAAAACTGCTAACTATTTGAAAAAAGAATTCGAAATGAAGGATCTTGGTAATACTAAGTTTTGTCTTGGTCTACAAATTGAACATTTGTCAAATGGTATATTTGTTCATCAATCTACATATACAAAGAAAGTTTTGGAGCGATTTCATATGGACAAAGCACATCCATTAAGCTCTCCAATGGTCGTTAGATTACTTGATGAAAACAAAGATCCATTTCGTCCCAAAGAAGATGGTGAAGAACTTCTTGGTCCAGAAGTGCCATATCTAAGTGCAATTGGGGCACTAATGTATCTTGCAAATTGTACAAGACCTGACATTGTATTTTCTGTCAACTTACTAGCAAGATACAGTTCTGCACCAACTAAACGCCATTGGAATGGTGTTAAGCATCTCTTGCGCTACCTTAGTGGAACAATTGATTTGGGTTTATTTTATTCAAAAGAATCTAATACAAAATTAGTAGGATATGAAGATGCAGGTTATCGTTCTGATCCCCACAAAGGTCGATCACAAACAGGTTATTTGTTTACATATGGTGATACAGCTATATCGTGGCGGTCAGTAAAGCAAACACTAGCAGCTACCTCTTCAAATCATTCTGAACTTTTGGCATACAATAAAGCAAGTCGTGAGTGTGTTTGGCTGCGAAGTATGATTCATCATATTCAGGAATCATATGGGCTTCTTTCGACTAAAAATACTCCAACAGTATTATATGAAGACAATGCCGCTTGTATTGCACAACTCAAATATGGTTATATCAAGGGAGATCGAATAAAACACATTTCTCCTAAATTTTTCTTCACACATGAACTTGTAAAGAACGGAGAAGTTGAAGTAAAGCAGGTACTATCAAGTGAGAATCTTGCTGATTTATTCACTAAAGCATTACCAACCTCTACATTCAAGAAGTTGGTGCACAAGATTGGAATGAGGCAACTCAAATACTTGTCAAGTTAAAAGTGTTATAGAAGATGTAAAGAGGGGGAGAATTTTTTTTAAACTACACTCTTTTTCTTTCGCTATGGTTTTTCTCACAGGGTTTTCCTATCAAGGTTTTAATGAGGTAGTTCTATTAACATTCACCACATATTGCACTCTTTTTCCTTCGCTATGGTTTTTCCCAATGGGTTTTCCTAGCAAGGTTTTAGCGAGGCAACATTTTTACGTGGTGGACATGTAGGGGGAGTGTTATAAAATAATTATATGGAGATGAACCACCACTCCACTAATTCATAGTAATTAGGCACTTAATATCCACTTCATGGGTATTAATTTTGTAACTCTTGTACCCCCTTATTCTAGGTGTAATCGGTGATTTAATGGTATGGTTATTTCCCTAATGGAAGAAAGCCTATATAAGAGGTCTCTTCCTCCTTTGTAAATATGAAGAAAAATCAACAAAGTTTCTCTTCTTCTACTACTACTATATTGCTCTCTTATTTGGTCTTTTATTTTATTTTATTTTATTTTGGTGATAATTGCGTTTTAAAAACGTCGCTCGTAAGAAATGGTATTATCAATGAATTGTGAAAATTGATATTCCCAGAGAGTTAATTACTTATAATTGTGATTTTTGCAAAACCAATTTTGTGAAAATCAATGTAGTACGTACCGGCCGGTAAGGCCGATATTTCGCCGGTTTTACCGGTATCGGACGTATATCGAAACGAAATACACAAAATCGGCGGTACGGTATTTTACCGAAAAAAATCGGCCGGTACAGTCTAATACCGGTATAACCCGATATTTCCGATATGTTTTTTTTGTCCGTTAGATTAGACTCTAATCTAATCAACGATCCAGATTCGCTACAGAAGATTAAAGCTATCGATCCTTCTTCTGTCTTCATTTCTCTGCGCCTCCATCTCTTCATTTCTCTCTTCAATGAATCTCTCTGGGTTTTTTTTGGGTCGTTAGATTCTCCATTGTTCTCCTATTTATCTGCTGGTTTCAATGGTTTCAATCTTTTGGGTCGTTACTCGTTAGAGATTCTCTTCAATCTCTCTGGTTTCAATCTCTCTTCATTTCTATCTTCAATTTCTCTGCTGCAGAGCACGAATTTAATAGGTATTCTTCTTCCAATTTGTTGCTTTTTTTTAGTATTAACCTTTGATTAGATTTTCTACCCAATTTTTGTTCTCTTTAATTATTCACAATTTAGAGTTCCCTGTTTCTGTAGTTACCTGGATCTGATTATGTATGGGGTTTGTTTAGCTTTTTGTTTTGATGCTGCTTACCTATAAATTGATGTTTTTTGCTTGAATTGTGCGTGTTTACTGCAGTTAGTGTGACTTTAGCCTTTTAGGTGGATTTTGGTATCTTGTTTTTTTAATATATAGGTAGTCAAAGGGTTGCATGCTGAGCTGAGAAAATGGAAATTTCTCTTATGTTTTGCCTTTATTAGATTGTTTTGTTGCTAAGTTGTGTTTCATCAGTTGTCTCCTTTAGTATTTGTTCAAGAAATGAAAAATTGTTGGCATTGAGCTTTGTTTGAAAACCAGTACTAGACGAATAGAATTTCCTTGAGATGTATAAGAATTAAAGAATACAGGGAAACTGCTTTGCAACTCAACTTTGTTATGCAAAAGTCAAATTTTGACCAATTTTTGTAAAGAATAAGGAAAATATTTTGGTTTCTACCTATTGCCAATCAAGTCTAGCATTATATATCTAACAATGTTACGTAAAGGCATCATCATTATTATTGTTGTTTTGTGCTGCCTATTCGAGGCGTGCACTTCACTGAAATGTGGATTAGAAACAACATTATGCAAAATGACCATCGTTAGCATGCCTGACATTTATTTCAGTAACTTTCGTTCCAATTCATGATGCTTGGCTGTTATTCCAAATTCACTGTAAACAGATTGAAATCCTATTTGTTGAATGAGGAAAGTGAGATATATCCTATTTGCTTTTTGTACACTTCAAACTGCATTAAATAACGACATTATTGGTACATAGTTTCTATATACTTATCTTAGCCCCCGAGGACGCTTATCAGGTTAGGCACCATGTATGTCCTATAGATACCATGGAACCAAAGTCAATTCCCTCAGCAAACATCTATTTAGGACATCTTCTCATGGAGTTATATAGATTATTAGAAGTAGGATTGATAAGCTTAGTTGCATACTTCTTTACTGGTATGAAGTATATTTGTTTTTCCTGGTTCATGTATCTACGTTCTGGATCTAATCATCTTAGGGTTTGTAGTACTTACACGGTTTGATTTGGGACCATGACGACCATCTTTCTGTAACTGTAACTTTATGGGTACAAACCTAACCTAATTTTACACCCAAAACACTTATTCAAACAATCACCACAAATAGAGTAATGGGATTTAGTTTACTTACTCTCTGATTGGGGCCATTTCTTCTTCCAATTCTTCATGGTTTGACTCTTTGGTGCTTTTCGAGTTCCACTTTCTTTTTAGTTTCTCTATGATTATAGGGTTTTCTTGTTCTGTGTGATAATGCTTCGTACGAGCCATGTTTACAGAAGAAGTTAGTTATCAATTAAAGTTTTTGAATCGACGATTACGTCGATAAAATTAATTTCAATTTTTTTTTAACTTGGGGTCATTAAGTTTTAGAATAAAAAAAAAGGATAAATAATTTTGGGTTTTGATTTTAGAATAAAATGGAAGCCGATAAAATTAAATATAATAAAATTTTAAAATTAGTTATTATGAAAGGATAAACTAGTATTTTTATTAACATTTGTCACCTCATTTATAGTATGTGTCGGTAGATAAATACCCCCAGTTCCACAATCCCTCAACCAGGCAATAATAGTATAGCATGCGGTCAAACACGCCTTGGAAAAAAGCGAGGAGAGAGTGAAATAGCAGAGAATAGAAGAGAGAGAAAGTAGTGAACGAGAGGGAAAATGGAAGAAGCAGCAAATAATATTAATAGTCCGGCTCAACAGCAGCAGCAGCAGCACCACCAACAACAACTAATGAAGATGCATAAACAACAGCTTCTTTATCAACATTATCAACAACAATTACAACAACAAAACCAACTCACAAATCAAAATCAAGCTATTTCTCGATTTCCATCAAATATTGATGCTCATTTAAGACCATTAGGAAGTCTTCAACAACAGCAGCAGCAGCAACAACGTTCTATTAATCTTCAACAACAGCAGCAACAAATACAACAACAGGGTTCAAACCCTAACCCTAATTTGAATGTCAATGTTAATCTGCAGCAACAGCAACAGAAAGTAGTAATTAGACAAGGGCAACAAGCAGAACTAGAAATGGCTTATAAGGATGCTTGGCGGGTGTGTCACCCTGATATCAAACGCCCTTTTTCTTCCCTTGAAGACGCATGTGAAAGGTTTGGGTTTTTTCTTCTCCTTTCAGGGTTTTATCCAAGATTCAATCTTTTTTATGTTAATGTGTTTGTAATTGGTTTCTGGTTCAGAGTGAAATTCACTAACGAATATTGAATTACTTGATGTAAAACATGGAGGGAAGTGAATTTCTGGAACATAGGTACAAAATAATTAGGTATTTCCATTCTCAACACCCATACATCATAACAATGATCATCATTGCCTCCCTTAAACCAATTTTTTTTGGTATTTACTGTCTTCACATCACAGAACCAAACAAAACTAAGAAATAAATATGTAATTTTGGTTTATAGGAAAAAAGAAAGAAAGAGGAAACTGAATACAGATTGTTGGTTGCAAACCTGTGGTTTGCTAAGTGTCAAACCGGGGTGGCATAGGATATATACAGCACGAAACAATTCACATTTTTCTAGTATTTAGGTTGACTGATCATTTTGTTCATTTAATGCCCATCAAGTGGTTACTTAATATTCTTCTGGAGTCTAACGAGAAATAAAATAAGATCTCATCTTTTGTTCACATATGTCTCTAAATTGGTGCCTAGAATTCTAAATTTGCCTTTTTCATGGATGCTTTAACATCTCGATATACCTGTGACAACAAGGGTTTGATATCATTTTGTATAAGCTCAACCTTGTTTCTTTGTGTGTGTTGTTTACAATAGCAATTTAAGTAAGGAACAGGGTAAAGTATACTAGAATAGACACTGCATTTGAAGAGCTATTGTAGGCAGAAGGATTGTTAATGATGCTTATGCAAGGACATCCTTCTTGGCTGGTTAGCTGCTGATCATGAGTTGGAATTGCAGTTTTTACCACTTTACTGAGAAAAAAAGCTTGACGAGTTCTGAAATCTTTTCAATTGTTGGTAACAGTTAACACTTTGCAGTTTTGAGACTTTTAGTACCTTGGGTGTTTCAACAGTCTGCAATTTACTTTTCAAACACTTATTGCTTTCATTCTCTTTCTTTTATTTATGTTATTTGTTATTTTTTCGTTTTCCTTTGATTATACACAGTGTGAGGAATGAGGATATTTTGGCAGTTTCTTTTCACAGGGAATATGTAAGACTTACGTGAAATGAGGTATTGAGAAATTTATATCCTTGTTGGACTGACCAAAGATGGGGTTGAAGAAAATAATAAACCGAGTCTCCGTGAAGTTGGTATTTTCGATCCTTAGAGAATATAATGGATTATCCTGTTGTTCCTGTCCTAGTCTAACCTGATGTAGGCCAGATTTTTCAAATATCCATTCAGAGCTAGTTTGTTTGATTTATTCAGTCACAACATCGGTACCTCTTCTCGGATTTCTACACTCTTAATTTGGGTTCCATACATTATGTTTGAACATTTTTTTGGGGGGTGCTTTAGTGTTACCTGTGAAACCAAACTGATGTAGTACGGAAGATATAACAAAGAGTTGAAACTGGTTTCCTAAATGGTTGTGATAATTACCAGCTTCTGTTCATTGTCATCGCATCACGTCCCTCCCTAGAGAATACATTCCATCACTCACTCTTTAGGTAAGGTCTCTGAAGCTTGTCTCATATCCTAATTCATACCAAGCGGTTACTTAACATAGGTTTTCTTATTGTTTTGATGTCAACTGAATTTTGTTTTCCTTGAGGTTTATAGGGAGATATCCTTAGTAGTGTGCCTGAACCAAAGATTGGTGGTTGGTTGGTATTTGTTTCCTCAGTTAGATTAAGTGGTCTGTTTAAGATATGCGTAGGAGTATATGTGTTGATTGATTGCAAGTTTAGAACTATGAAGGGCTCCGCAAGAATTAATTTTAGTAGGATATATGTTTATATGCATGTATCCTCTTCCAGGCAGCATGGGAATGGACGCGTTACATCTATTAAGTAATAGCCATTTTCCACTATTTGATCCATGAAGATAGAAAGGCAGGTTTGTGAGCAGTTGCATCTCTTCCCTGTATCCTCTTCCTCTGGCTGAAAGCCTGAGAGGTTCGTTAAGGTATAGCTTGTTGTATATCAGAAGCAAAATTATGTGCGTACTCGAATATTTTTGTTGCGTCAGATATGATTCTTTCTATTTGGATTATTTGCTATCTGATGGGGTAATGGAGTTCAATGAAGTAAAGCAACTAGTTTGCTTGAAGGTTCTTTCGTTTGTACGCTGGTTGGATAACTTGAGGGATACAGTAGGGCTGGAACAACTTTGTTATCTTAAAATAGTTGACGCTCTAGCACGAGGTCAAAACTAGGTTATTTGGCTTTGAATGTTTGGATGTTGTAGTGGATGTTGAACCTTGACTTAGAGCCACTCACCTATTAACCTGTACACCTTGTTGTAAAGGAATGTTCTGATGGTCCAATTGTATGTGAACTGCAGTCCATGATGTATGAGTCAAAGTAGGGCCCAATCTTTTTTATGGTTGATCATCATTTTATTGTCTCGTGAATAGATGATAAAAAAAAAATTTACTTGCTAAAGTGACCTGACTGTGGACAGTATTATTCTCCGCCGTTCTCTCACCTTTATATCTGCTTTTCTCTAGTTGATTTATTTGTTTACGTCTCTTATGAATATTTGCAGGCTACTGCCGTACCACGTGGTGGCAGACTATGAAGCTGAAGAGGATGATAGAATTCTTGATTCTGATACAACAGGTCAGATGCCCTCCCGCTCCCAGCAATGGGACCACAACATTGCAAGTAAAGTATCAGAATTTACATCTACTTTTGAGAAACAAGTCCTTGCCTTCAATATAATATCTCGTAAGCGAAGTCTAGGGGAGTTTCGGTCTGAGGAGAGACTGATGTTAGAGCAAGCCCTTCTACAAGATGAGAAACATGCTCTGTTGGAGCTAAGGGCTGAGATTGAATCCAGAGAGAAAGCCAGTCGAGAAGCTGTAGAAGCTAAAATGCGAATGACAGCCATGGTTCATGCAGTGCAAGCCCGGGTTGAAGCACAAACTCATGCTGAAATGCTTTCTCGTGCACCAATGAGAGGGAGTGCTGTTAGTTCTCAAGCTGATGAAGGTTCACTGGGGCATGAGATGTCAGGGCACGAACAAGTAGGTCACATGGATGAGATGATTCATGGCTGGGGAAGTACACACAGAGAGGATGATGAACCATCAGAAGATTTCCTGAATGATGAAAATGAGCCTGAAAATGGGGATACTGGGATCCAAGACGAATGGAGGGAAGTAGGAGAATTTGATTTGAATACTAGGTAATTAAGCTTAGAATCAGATGTGACGTTCTCAAAAGTCAAGATGGAACATAACAGAATCTCTTTTGAATCCGATTTTATGGAAAAGGTGCAGAATCAGTAGAGTGACTTTGATCATCATCAACAAACAGAGCCTCAAATTCTTGATTGTAGATTAATTGATGTGATATGTATGTATGGATGATGTGATTGTAGGTTTCTGTGGCTCTTCAAATTTAAAGGATGGTTCCTACTTGGGTGATTTCCACGTTTGAAGTTGAAGCCTTAGTTAATTTATCCATTCTCGCCGTTTATGGGTGGATTTGATCTCGTTAAAAACATGTCAGGTAAAAACATTTCAAACCCTGTATTTCTGTTCTACAGTATATAATTTGATTGTTTCTCTGGCACATGTACGCAGTAACAATTTACATATTCTAGGGTCTTGTATGGTTCGGGTTTCTAATGTATTTCGTAAATGTTTGCTGGTCAACCAGTAGTCAATTTTTTGATTCTTTTTGACTCACTTCTAGGGTTCACATGTAAGTGACGTCTACAACCATCGAATGTAACCGATGAGAATGCATCTCAACTATCACTTACAAACGCAAAATTCCATAGTCATGAAGGGTGAGAATGCATTTTAAGTCTCAACCACCACTTATAAACAAAACGGTAATTTGTTGGCCGACTGTTAAAGAGGCCTGACTCCCGTCATTTGTCCTCACATTTTTATGGTTTCATTTTTCTCCACTTTTTTTTTAATCCCATTTTCTCAATTTATGTTTTTCAATTTTTTTTTTCAGATTCTTCTAATTTAGGAACAAATTCACTTAGTTTGTATTGATTTCACTGGTGTTTCTTTCGATTACACTTTAGAAATTGAAGAATAGCTACAATTTGTAAATCTTTTACAATTTCATCGAATTGAGCTAATATATACAATTACTTGTATATACAACACTTGATAGTGACAAATTAAAAAAAATTTGATCAAATTCGATCTATTGCAGTAGATAGAAGTAAAATTGTACTGTTATAGTTGCGGAGAATCGGGTTAAAAAAATGACGGGTATACTGGTCGGATCCGGATCGACTCAAGTCCGCCTTTCTCCACCCCAATTGTTTGCACCCAACTCATCAAACTGATTGACTCAGGTGTCTGGATCACTTACACACTCAACACAGTGAGTCACAAGTCTTCTCAAATCTAATTTCTTCATTTCACCATACAGATAAACAGATAATCACTCAAAAATTAAAGGCATTACAATCACAATCAAAACTAAACACCATTCATAAAATTCATGTCATAACTGAAAACAAACAACAACCATTCAGATTTCAGTGGGTTCCATATATACAAGACAAGACGATATTCAATGAGAAAAATGGAAAGCAGAGATCTAAAAAATATGATAGGAAAAAAACAAAAACAAAATGTTTGAGAAAAACTAATTAATTCTTTGATTGTGATAAATCAGATATCTAAACATGAAAAAAGATAGATTAAACAACCGTTTAAGTAAAAGAAACCGTGTTTGATCTTTATCTAGCTTCACAACTCATGCCATCGAATCATGGTTGAGATTAAAAGATTTGAGATACTTTTGCGGAAGAATTGCCTACAGAGAGTGTTTGAATGTTGAGAAAAGGAAAAGATAAAATATAAGTAGATAGTAGAGTTGAACACAGAAGGGATAAATGGCTTCTCTACTCCGGTCCTTGTATCACATTTGTTTTTCCACACTCTTCTCTTTTAAGAACAAAATCTAATTAAGCATATTGCAGTGAAACCCAACAATATCGTTTGCAAGTTTTTGTCGCTGGCTCCCGACTGCTGCATGCCACAAGGATGCATCACATAGCTCAACAAATGGTTAATTCACCCTTGTGCACTATCATGGCTAGCCCATTTGGCTAATTGGCTAGCCTCCATTCTAGAATCTTCTCTATTTTGTCCTTTTCTTATAATACTCTAGAATAGTGTAGATATTTGTGGATAAGAGTAGAATAATCTAGAAGTAGATCTTAGCCATACACTTGTATAGATCTTAGATAAATCTGTAGAACATTCTTGGCTCCCAACTAGTATAAATAGGGATGCCATTCTCATTTGTAATCATCCAGCAATCCAAATATTAAAGAGAGCAATACACACTTACTTCTATCATTCAAATCATTCTCTCTTGTTCTTGAGTGTTCTTGAGCGTTCTTGAGTTTCTTGTGAGTTTTGATCTTGAGTAGTTACACAAAGTTGTGTTAAACTTTGTTTGGGAGGCTTACTTATCTAGTAACGGAATTCTAGACAAGTGTCGCACGGAGTAAAGTCGAGGCGAAGGACCGACCCCGTGACAACTGGTATCAGAGCTAAGTTCACACTACTCTCGATAAGATCTCTCACTATGTCTTCAAATGATGCAAATGTAGTTATCACTACCGTTGATAATGAGAAGGCTCAGAAGGCAAAGAAACAACGGGATAGGTCAGTGGACCCCCGTATAGATGCTCGTGTTGGATCATTGGAAAAAAAGGTTTCTTCCAATACGGAGATGGTAGAAAAGTTGAACATGGACTTTGGGGAAGCCATGGATCAACAAAGTGCTACCATAGAAGATTTGGATAAATCGATGGAGGTCTCTTTTGAGACGTATCGGAAAGAGATGGGTGCACATGTGAAGATGTTGTAAACTCAAATTGATGAGCTAAAGACCCTGATCCGAGGAGGTGCGGTTCGTGGACCATCTAGAGTGAGGGTGCCAGAACCAAAGGAATACGCTGGTGCAAGGGATGCCAAGGAGCTGGAAAATTTCCTATGGAACATGAAAAGGTACTTCAGGGCCACGGGCCTTGATGACGAGCAGGAAAAGGTTGACACTGCGACCATGTACCTGACTGAAGATGCACTATTGTGGTGGAGGAGAAAATATGCAGAAATTGAGAGGGGAACCTGTTCCATCACTACTTGGGCAGAATTCAAGAGGGAAGTTAAAGCCATGTTCTATCCAGAAAATGTTGAACACAAAGCCCGGGACAGACTTCAAAGTTTAAAGTGTTCAGGTACAATTTCTGAATATGTCAAACAATTTAATTCAATTATGTTAGACATATTGACAATGGCAGATGAGGACCGCTTCTACCACTTTAATCGTTGATTACCTCGTTGGGCTTCTATGGAACTTCAACGAAGAGGTATTACTGACTTGTCCACCACTTTAATCACCGTTGAAAAACTTGATGATTTCTCAAACAAACCTGAACAACTTGCCAAGGACAAGTCATCCAAGCCATTTCAAGAAGAAAAAGGTGGGGGAAACAAGAGTTATCATGATAAGCCACAGTCGAGCCGTGAAGGGTCCAAGCCGAACAATGAGTGGAAAGGCAAGCAAGATAACCGTGCGAAGAAATGCTTCATTTGTAGAGGTGAACATCTTGCTTACAGTTTTCCTAAGAGAAACGTGCTCAACTCTTTGATTGCGGAACAAAAGGGGAAGACCGAGGACCCACACTTGGGAGCCATTCGGTTAAGCGCAATCAAAAGCCAGCCCAAAGCACAACAACCAGCACCAAGGAAAAATGCAATCAAGGGACTTATGTACGTGGACATAAGTCTAAACGAGCAGAAGACCAAGGCCATGGTCGACTCAGGCGCAACACACAACTTCATCTCTAAAGGAGAGGCCAAAAGGTTGAAGTTGAAGGTCGAGGCAGACTCGAGCACAATAAAGACAGTAAACTCAGCAGCCATACCGGTTCAGGGAGCGGCCAAGGGGGTCGACATGAAGGTTGGTGCTTGGAGAGGAATTACTGACTTTATGGTGATAAAGATGGACGATTTCAGAGTTATCCTTGGGATGGAATTCTTGGATCGTGCCAAAGTTGCGGTGGTGCCCTGCCTCGGAGTAGTTAGCATCAGTGACCAGAAGTCCCCTTGCGTGATCCCAGCCACCCGGACCAAGGAGACTTGCTCAAGCACATTATCGGCTCTACAACTGAAGAAAGAAGTTCAGAAGGGAGAACCAACCGTTGTAGCAACCATCATGGGGGAAAGCAAAGAACGGGACGGGGTTGTTCTGTTGGAGCTGTAAAAGGTTTTGCAAGACTACCAGGACGTGATGCCAACCGAGTTGCCCAAGCAACTACCACCTAAGAGGGAGGTGGATCATCAGATCGAGTTTGAACCTGGAGAAAAGCCGCCCACCATGGACCCATTTGGCCATAGTCCATTGGAGTTGGCCACAGGCCAACAACCTCTAATGCCACACACATTCGCTGGAGGATATATAGGAAAGTGTTATGCCGTTTTTTAGTTCACTAAGGAGTTGGCATTCTTGGAGAAAACCTCTCAGCGTATGAAGAAATGGGCAGACAAGAAAGGAGACACGTATCTTTCGAAGAAGGTGACTTAGTCATGCTGAAGTTGAACCCGCAACAGTTCAAAGCTTTTCGGAAGGTACATAAGGGACTCATTCGAAGGTACGAGGGACCATCTCGCATCGTCAAGAAAGTCGGGAAGGCGTCCTATAGATTGGAGCTACCTAGCCACATGAAGATCCATCCCGTCTTTCATGTTAGCTGCTTGAAGCCATATTATGCGGATCAAGATGACGAGTCTAAAGGAGTTACCAAGAGAGCCCCGTTCAATATGATTACCTCTCTAGACAAACAGGCTTCAAGCATAGAGTCACACAGACGTGTCTCAAGGGGAGGGCGAATTTATAAGGAATATCTTGTCTGATGGAAGGATCAACCAGACAGTGAAGCCAGTTGGGAACATGAAGACTTACTTTGGCAACACAAAGATCTCATCGACAAGTACAACGCGACGAGGACGTCTGCGAATTTGGGTGGGGGAGAATGTCACAAGGGTGCACCACATAGCTCAACAAATGGCTAACTCATCCTTGTGCACCATCATGGCTAGCCCATTTGGCTAATTGGCTAGCCTCCATTCTAGAATCTTCTCTATTTTGTTATTTTCTTAGAATACTCTAGAATGTTGTAGATATTTGTGGATAAGAGTAGAATAATCTAGAAGTAGATCTTAGCCATACACTTGTATAGATCTTAGATAAATCTCTAGAACATTCTTGGCTCCCAACTAGTATAAATAGGGATGCCATTCTCATTTGTAATCATCCAACAATCCAAATATTAAAGAGAGCAATACACACTTACTTCTCTCATTCAAATCATTCTCTATTGTTCTTGAGTGTTCTTGAGCGTTCTTGAGTTTCTTGTGAGTTTTAATCTTGAGTAGTTACACAAATTTGTGGGAGGCTTACTTATCTAGTAACGGAATTCTAGACAAGTGCCGCGCGGAGTAAAGTCGAGGCGAAGGACCGACCCCGTGACATGCAGCAGTCATCTAGCTATAATTTATAATATATTGGTGGAAACATATTGTGTTACCAATCACTTAAAATTGATCAAAATATATCAACGACAATATTTCATTCATCATGTTCTGATGCAACGGAGGGTCATAAATCACATGGTCAACGAGCCTACAGAAACTTGATCTGGTTTTATCATGTAGTATGATACAATGACAAGTCATATCAAGCGAGAGATAATGTACGTACATCTTCTCACAGTAGATAACATTGGAGTAGGACCTGCCTCTCCAAAGTTAGTAAGGGGTTATTTTGGGTTGGTTGGTCCGTCTTTTGTAAAAGGGACGGCTGTTAGGGTATTTTTTGGTTGGTTGTTAAGAAATTTTACAAAATAAATAAGTCGTTACTTATCGAGATGACCTTCTCATCACATATAAAGCTTCCACCGATAACAACCAACACCTAAAAAAACTCCTGCACTCTAATTCCATATCGGTAGGCCAACTCATCAATGCAACAAAATCCACAGTAATGCACCATCCAAAGCTGCCCCAAAATGAAATAGGCATGATCCAACAATGTTAGAACATGAAAATAACATCCAAACTTCCAGTGTACCTCATAATACAATTCAAACAAGGGAGATCCTCAAGCCATATATTTGCTATTCTTCTCCAGCGACTCGCACGAAAGGCCAAAGGATGGATGACTAAGTTTCTAACGCCTGATGGAGGGTCAGTAATAATAAATACCTTTCTTACCCTTACAACTAACCATGTAATTAGGGCTGGCAACGGATGCTATCGAAACGGAAACTGACTCAGCCGGTTCCGTTTCCGATAAGCCTTATCGGGTATCTGATATCCGATAAGTTCCAACGGAATCTTAAACTTCAAATCCGATTCCGTTTCGATAAGCTTATCGGATATCGGATATTATCCGATAGCCTACAGAAATCTTATAAACCTGTTTTTTCACTTCAAAATTTTCAGTTCATTCAAGCATTTCCAGTTCATAATTCAGTTCAAACACATATAAAACACACACAAATGATCACAGTTATAAATTACATGTTCTATTGTTCTTGCAGCAAAAGAAAACACAAAGAAACTAAAATTTGTACCAGCATTGTCATTGACTCATTGAGATACAGCCTGCAATGCAGCTTTAAAAGACATCTGCAAGACATATGTTTAATAAAAATTACTACCTTCAACAAGATGGGGGAGAAGAGGGATGTGAGGAACAGTCTCTTCAGCTTTTTCAAGTCATCATCTCCCTGAAAAATACAGCCAAATCCACTCAATGTACTTGTGGAATATGACTATGAAAATTAAACATATACTGACACCATGCATATTAATTTTCAAATTGACCAGTACGATTCTATGTGGGGTAATAAAGGTGAGATACAGATAAATATAAAAAATGATGCTAACAGAACAATAATTAGTGCACATTTCAGCAGAAAGTGTTTTCTATAAACTAGAAGAACAGTCAAATGATGAACTTCAAGGAAAGTAACCAGAAGAAAACTGTTGAGAGGAAAAACATGGATGACTTCACATTAAAAGTGTTGTATGACCTCACCTTAGATCCTTTTGTGGCTTTTGCAGCAGTTGTCTTCATATCAGAATCCTAACAATCCATCATCACCAGTGATATCAGAAAAGAAGAAAAAGTGAAACATGTAATATAGATATGAGGTACGAAATACAAACCAGTTTCGCCTCAACTTCAGCCAAATCATCTTCATCCGTGTCAGGTGAAACAAAAGTAGCACTCAGTCCATCTAAGGAATAAAAAAAACTTATAAAAACAATAAGAAGATGAATAGTTCACAGAAACCACAGGTATTCTAAGGCAAAGTTGAGGTGCAAGCATACCCCTTGTCTGAAAATCCCTCCCACAATGTCCAAAGCCCAAAGCCAAAGAATAAAATGGTGGTTATATGGTGAGTCCATACACGAGGAATTTGCACCATCGTAACCAAATATGAATATTGAAAGCAGTAAAGGACTGACAAAAACAGAATAAAAATCTTGTTGTTGTTCTTTCTTGTAGTATCACAGACGGACAACATATCACACAATTATCTTTGCATTTGCGAACTATTGAGGACACTATATGGTTGAGACTTGAGAGGTAGATTTAACTCCTAGGTTTGAATGGTAAACTGATTCAACAGACAATAGAAATTCATTAAAATTGCTAATTACCTTCTTAGTAGCTTCTGGAGCAGCTTCTACAGTCTTGGTCAGAGAATCTAACATCAAATAAAACATGGATCAAAAATTTAGGATTACAAATTTAGGTAACCAAAAAAGGTACAAGACAAACTAAAAACCCTAATTACAAAAAAAAACAAATATTTTTGATTAACCCTAATTTCCAAAAAAAGAAACAACAAATATTTTTGATTTCATAAAACCCTAGTTTCAATTTTGTATCATTCTAACACATAACATCATAATCAAAGAAGAATAAAGAGAGAAGAAGAAGAAGGTGGTGGTTTAAAACGATACCTTCAAGGATTCGACTGTTATGTACCAGTACTTCTGTTGTAGACTTGTAGTGGTGAACTGGTGAGGTGATGGTTTAAAAGATAGAGAAGAAGAAGAAGGTGGTGGTGATGGTGTGTTGGCGTTGAGAAAGATGGTGATGAAGAGAAAGCCGAGAGATGATGATGGTGGTGAATCTCAGATGTTCACTAAAGAAGAGGGGGAGAATTAGGAAGAGAACTACTGAACTAGAGAAGTGATGAGGAAGAGGGGGTAGGTTTAGTCTTACTTACGACTCTTATCGGTATCGGATGTTATCGGACGAATACTGACTCATCCGGTTCCATTATGATAACACTAAAATATCCGATATAATAACCGTTTCCGACATCCGATAATATCCTATAGGATCCCGGATTTTCGGAAACGGCTATCGGATTTCGGATTGGGATTGACAACCCTACATGTAATGCAGATACAAATCCTTCTAACCCACGTTCAAAACAAGATTGATAGGATTACTAGGAAATTTTTTTAGGCCACAATTCATTAGTTGGAAAACTACACCGTATGTGATGGGATAAACCAACTAAGCCCAAACCTCAAGGTGGACTAGGCATTCGTAGAAGTGCACAACACAACAAAGCCCTAATTTTGAAGAGAGCATGGAGTTTATACCAACAACTTGATTCCATTTGGGAAAACAGTTGCAAAGATAAATATCTCAAACAAGGATCTATTTTTTCAAATAACCTTCCACCCTATACAATAACAAGCCCACAATGGAAACAACTACCATCCCTTATCACTACCTTAAAGCAATATATTTTCCACCATATTGATAGTGGACAAACAACTTCTATCAAGATAAATTGGATCCCACAATTCACATAACTGGAACAAAACGAAAGTCAAATTTTCCAAACAATGGCGGAAATAATAGACCTACTACCCATAGTTGGATATATATAATAAAGTATCACAACTATCTCCTAGCTGCAACTAGAATCATAAATATTTATATACCTAGGGATGAGCCACCTGATAAAATCATCTGGCCAAACACAAAATCTGAAAACTATACCACAACCTCGGGTTATACATGCCTAACCTGCGGGGCTAATTATATAACCCAAGCCACCTTCCCAACACCAAATTCATGTGGACATTACCCACATTCAACGCCCTCTACAGAATTTTGCCTCACCAGCACCAACCTTTGGCCAAATTGTAATGGAGCACCGGAAATAGCGGTTCATATTCTTATACAATGCCGGATTGCACAATCAACTTGGAAACTACTCTTTAACCACCCATCCAACCACTCTAAACCAAACCATCTTTCGACCATCTCTATTAACCCAACAACCACAATACAACAATATTTGTAAACAAAAGGCTCGCCTCTAGTCACCACCTCTATCTGTTCCCTTTTTTGGGCCTTATAGCTCACCAGGAATGAGCTCATTTACAGGAAAATATGACAATACACAACATGTATTCTACACCTAGCGCTACATTTACAACAATAATTGACCTGGTTAGAGGGTTTTTCCCCCACATTTCCCAGATACCCCACCAATCGCAAATTCAAACACTTCTACTAGAACTAAAACAACAATATCAGTTGGTTGGATTCCCCCATCACCAAGATGGGTAAAGATAAAACACAGATGGGGTAGCCAGAGGCCACCCAAGTTACGTTAAAGCAGGATTCATCTGCATAGACTCCGTAACAACGACAATGACATCTTTAGCAAAACCACTGGAGATTACCACTGCTCTAATCAAAGAAACTTGGGATATGATGATGGCAACAAGAATGCGACAAACGTACAATGGAAAAAGGTGTAGTTTGAAACACACTCGGGAAATCTCGTAAAACTCACACATTGGTATATCTCAAGCATGATAACAGAAATCAAACACATAATACACCAATTCCTCCGGTACACTCTATACCATAACTACCAGGAAGGAAACCAGACGACAAATAAACTAACAAACCCGACAACGAACACAACTTAAACAAAAAAAATATCAACCATAATATGGGACCACACTAACACGAATTCACATTTTTTTATGCTTGATTGTAATAGTTTGACTCTATAGGTGATAAATATCACCGTGTAAACTTTTTTTTAATTTAATAAGATTCTTATGTTTAGGGAAAAAACAGGAAAAAAACCCGCCTAATCTCAAGCCAAGGCTCCTAAGCCGCACAGAAATCCTTACCGGACGCCAAATAATATCACGAAGTCAACATTCTAAGTTTTGAAATCCGTTTCATCGTTCTAAGAGAAAAGGTAAAGCGTGTAAAACCGTCCTCTGAGAGAGACAGAAAGAGAAGAAGAAGAAGAAGAGAGAGAGAGACTTCAGTCTCTGGTTAGGACGAGAGAATTTGGTGAGTTCGGCGCGCTCAATCCGTGATAGAGAGAGGAAATAAGTTGAATTTTGCAGGATTCTCCATAAATCCTTGGTTTTCTTCATCAAAATTCTGCAAGAAGTCGAGGTTTGAGGTATGTTTTCCTAAAGAGTTTCTTTTATGTTTCCTCAAATTTATATAGTTTTGAAGTTTTTAGGGTTAATAAGTCTCCATGAAAATGTAATTCCTCTCCAATTAGTTCATTCTGCCTTTTTTTTTCCTTTGTTTCTTCTGTGTTTTTTATTTGCAGAATTATGGGGGTTGTGTGAACAAATTTAGGTTTTCTTTACATAGGAAGGTTGTAACGGAAATTAGCAATCTGTTTGGGAAGGGTTTTTGTTACAGAATCTTTGGGGGTGGGGGGAATATGAACAGAGCTGGGATTTATACAGTTGGTATTGTTTAGAAACAAAATTAGGGTTTGGAAGGTAGGGTGCAAGAAAACAGAAAGGATGAAAGGTGGCCGGTCTCACCGATTGGCGAGTACTGAGCCTCCAGATGACTGGGTAAATGGTTCATGGACTGTCGATTGTTCTTGTGGTGTTACTTTTGATGATGGAGAAGAGATGGTTAATTGTGATGAGTGTGGTGTATGGGTTCATACTAGATGTTCTCAATATGTGAAGGGGGAAACTTCGTTCTCTTGTGATAAGTGTAAGAAAAAGAAGAGTAGAAATGATAATAATGAAGAAACTGAGGTTGCTCAATTGCTTGTTGAGTTGACTAGTAAGACGATGAGGATGGATAATCTTCGCCGTTCAACTCCATCAGCTCCTCCTCGGCCTTGGCCTGCTTACAGGCTTTGGACGGAGATCCCGATTGAAGATAGGGTTCATGTTGAAGGCATTCCTGGTGGAGACTCTTCTCTCTTTCAAGGGTTATCGTCGGTTTTCAATTCTGAGTTGTGGAAGTGTTCAGGTTATGTTCCCAAAAAGTTTAATTTTCATTATAAAGAGTTTCCTTGTTGGGATGATGAGAAGGAAGAAGGATTGATTGATGCTAGAATTGTAGAGGAGACAGATAATATTGCTGATAGGGGTGCAAATGTTCTGTGCTCCTTGTGGAAAGACAAGCCAACAGAAATGGAAGCTAGTTTAGGAGGTTTGGTTAGGGAAGCTGATTGTGAGGAGAAGATTGGTCAAAAAGAGAAGTATTCGGAGAATCATGTGAAGAAGGATAAAACCCATCTTCTTACGCATGCAGTTCATCCTAGCAAGCAGAAGGAATTTGTGAGATCCAAGGAGAGGAGTGGAAAGAAGAAAGCTAGGAGTGCCGAAAAAGAAGCTGATAGGAAAAAAAGAGGTATGCGTCTTTTTGTGACTTTCAGTATGATTATTTATTCTAGTAGCCTCGTGAAAAACTGGCACTAATTTTTAAATAGGTTTCTAATTGTATGTACAATCTAACAATTAATTTTGACTGATGCATTACAGAGTTTTCAATCACACCAAAATTTATTTTGCATTACAGAAAACAGTGCTGCAGTATACGTGATTAACAATAGGGCATACCGTAAATTCATTGAACATATCAGTCTAGCTTGAACAACTAGTGTTTAGTAAAAACTCTCCCAAAAGTGTGCTAGTTATCATTTTTTTGAATCTTCATATTAACTTTATCTATGACTGTAGCAGAGCAAGATTTGTTAGAATGCACTGAGCAATCTTATTTTTTGCCTTGAAGAGTATTTAAATTATTTCTGTTCCCTGGAACTGAATTTGTATTACTTCTTTTACATGTGCATTTATTTTTCTAGCTTTCACACCTTCTGTTGATGCACGAAAAGTAGTATGTCACGAGGATGGAGGGTCCAAGGTTGGTGGTACAGAATGTCAATATAGGAAGAAAAAAGTTAGGTTGGAAGTCAAATCGACAGAGCCAAATGGGGGTTGCCTTGATGCTGCTAATAACTATGAAATGATGAAAGATCAGTCAGCAGGGAAGTTACATAATTCTGAGCACCTTTCTGAAGAGGCATCAAGAAGTCATGTTTCTTTAGAAGTAGAAAAATCAAAGAAAGTGAACCGTCGAAGTCCTACAAGGACTGGTGATTCTCCAAAAACTGCTGCTGTTTCAGCATCCCTTACAAAATCAAATACTGTCAGCGATTCTCTTGCTAGCATTGAGGTATGCCCTTGTTACCTTCGTTATCTGCTTCATGTATTTTAGCATTCTGCGTCGCTTGGTTGGGCAATTGTTTATTTCCTGAAATGCGATCATTTTTGCTGGAGGAATAAGTTTTGCTGTTTGATGGGGTGCTAAAATAGAAGCTTCTCATCAATTTATGTCCTTCTTTCTGCTGTAATATTTTCAAATATATATTACTTGCTAGGTTAATCTATTTTGGTAGAATAACATATATTTGGTGTTTTCCTCAGGATGTTAACATGGTCGTTCATGGTTCAAACCATGATAAGGACAAAAACCATGAATTGAAGGACTTAAGTGGAAGTTCTTTCAGCGTTAAGGAGGACCAGAAAGTGAAGTCTCCTGTTAGAGATCTCCATAATGATGTTACAGACATGCAAGACAATCATAAAGTTCAAGTTTCGTCGGATGTTGTTGTTTCGAGGAGCCCAGTACAACGTGATACTACTGAAGTGGAAAAAAAAGCTGATATTGATCTGCCTAATGGGGATATACATTTGTTGTCCTCTTCCCTAACTGATGAAAAGCCTGAACCGGCACAGCTCTTGGAAAAACTTGGAGCAAGCATCAGTCCATCCCTTGATGACAAATGTCAGAATGGTAACAGGGAGATGAAAGCAGTGGACCATTGTCATAAGAGTGAAACAGTGGAAATTACAGTTTCAACATCTGGCGAACGTTGTCTGCATGGAGAAGAGTCAGAGAGCTCAGTAGTACCGCTGTCAGCAAAAGAAGCTTCTTTGGAGTCGAAGCCTGAAACGAAAAATGTTGAAGAGCCATCAGGCTATGGTGGCTTGAACTCCGACCCTTGGGTAAAGGCTGATCAGCCAAAAGCTGTTTCAGCTATTGGAAAATCTTCAGCGTCACCCACCATAGTGTTCTCCAGATCATCTTTTTCAGCTAGCTCCAAAACTCATGAAACCAAGGGATCCTTGAGTACACCGAGATCAATTAACAGCAGTGAACAACAAGTAAAGATAAATGTCGAAACTAAGAAAGATCATCCAGTCAATGACGTACTGAGGAAAGGTGGCAGACATGATGCAGAGAGAAAGACGGCAAGCGATTTCCCGAAAGTTTATTCTAGTTCTGGATCAAAAGCATCACAGATCAGCAAGACTACTCATGTACCCTCCTCCAAGCGTATATCTTATTCAAAAGAGCAGGTTCCTGTACCATCTTCTAAGACTTCTACGACCCATAATGTAGCAGTTCCTTCAAGCTCATTTGAGTCTGCTAGTTCATTGCACACTCAGAATACTTCACATGTACAAAACAAGAGTACACCTTTTGGATCCTCTCTTAAAGGTGACAGGTTAAGTCAATCAAGTTGTCATCCATCACAGAAGCTTAACCATTCACCGGCAATGCATCCTCCAGCGCCTGTTAACTCTTCTCCAGCCTTAAGTGATGAAGAGGTGCGAGCAAAATTGTTATTATTTTGTGCACCTTTTATTTGTTTAGTAAAGATTATATTGCTCATGTCAATCAGGATATTTTCCCTTCTATTTTGTAGCTTGCACTGCTGCTGCATCAAGAACTTAATAGCTCTCCTAGGGTTCCTCGAGTGCCTCGTGTACGCCATGGAGGTACTCTACCTCAGTTGGGATCTCCTACGGCTGCAAGTATGCTTGTTAAACGAACATCAAGTACAAGCACAAAGGATCAACTTCTGGTGCGATGCCCCTTTTCTTACTTCTATTAGTGACATTATATTAAGTAAAAATCATTTCGAACTGTATGCTATACCTTTTAAGATAATCGATTGTGGGCGTTAAATTGATTATGACCCCTGCTATGTGGAAAAAATAGTCCAGATAATCAATTGGATGTCCATAATCAATTAAGATAAAGGTTAGCAAATAGGACCGTTCTTCTGTCTAATTTTGCAGCCTTTGGGATATATAAAGGCTCTAACATTGTTCACTTCCGTAACAAGTACAGTTCTTTTACATTTTATAGTTTTCTAGGAGAAAAAGAGAGGATGCTTCAAGAGACAGTTCTCGCAAACCTAATGAGCGGGTTGACGAAACAAAGAAGGAGAAGTTGCCTTCTTGTCTAGACCAAAGAAGACAAGATCCACAGAGTACAACAAATGGTTCTACTAAGGTGGAAGCATGCAATGGCTCGTCTCATGTAGTATCTGCTAAGAAGAATCCACTGCCTCCCCCATCTACCTATACTGCAATTGGTGGTCCATCATCCTCGTCTGAAGTTAATGACCATAGACCTTCCTCCGTGCGTAGCTCATCTAGGGATATGTCTGACGATGATATAGGTGCTGTTGTGGGACCCACACCTCATACTTTACCAGGTATGTCTTTCATGTTGGCTCTAGTCTGATATCTTTAATGCTTACTTGCAATGATCTAATGTTCAGTCTATATCTGTTTTATGTCTCATAAAATGACATTATTTTATAACTTGTTCGGCAGGTTTGCTCGATGAAATTATGAGCAAAGGCAGAAGGATGTCCTATGAAGAACTTTGCAATGCTGTCCTCCCTGTATAGTTTTGTTGATTTTTCTCATTTTACTTGCTTACTTATGCCATTGTTTTTAGTAACTGAACCCTTTCGCATGCAGCACTGGCACAAGTTGAGAAAACACAATGGGGAGCGATACGCGTACACAAGTCACTCGCAGGCTGTTCTGGATTGTCTGAGGAACCGGAATGAATGGGCTCAGCTGGTTGATCGTGGACCAAAGGTTTGCTTTTTAAATCTGTATTCAGCCATCAATTGTCATTTAATAGGTTTTTATTCAGTCTAGCTGCAAATAATTATATAAGCAAAATCATCTATTATTGAATTTTGCTTAGGTAGGGAAGAGCTAGGATCAAATGCCGTGTTGCTTTGGTCGAAATATCATTATGCTGTCATGCACATGTGTTGGGTTCACAGGGAGGTGACTGAGGGTGTGATGGGGCTTTCATCGTCGTGCGTTTTCTGTAGAAGGAAAAAGGTTATTTAGTTTAGCTTTAATGAGAAACTGTACGGCCAATGAGTCACCCTACAGCTAAACGGGGTTTGAAGTTTCAGAATTATGTTATTCAGCGTGAAGAAGATATCCACATGGTGGCATGGCAATGGCGCGGCATTTGATTCTACTTTTGTAGGGTGTAGGAATAATTTTACTATTTGTACTTCCAAAAAATTTGCCTTCGAGCTTGCTCCTCAATATTGGACCCTTTCACTGCTTCGGAAATATGAATTCCAATTATATGTTCTAGACAAACGTTCCCGAACCTTTTTTTATGTATTCCTTATCTCTAAATTACTTGTTTTCAGACCAATGCCAGCAGAAAAAGACGGAAGCTAGATTCAGAGTCACTTCCCGTCATTGAAGGTGTAGACGATGACTTTGACAAGAGCAATTTAAAGGAGGTAGAAGTTAAATATGTTGAATCGCAACGAGAAGATTACCCTAAAGGAAAGAGGAAGGCGCGGAAGAGAAGAAGACTGGCTCTTCAAGGAAGGGGCATTAAGTATATAACAAAGAAGCAGAAGGCAGGTGCTGCTATGGATGGAGGAGAGCTTAGTCTATCTTCCCAATCAAGTGAGGGTACTACTGAAAGCATGTTTAGCGAGGAAGAAAGCCAAGGAACCAAAACTGGTACCACCGAGGCTTTGACCAGTGAAGATGAGACTGAGACTTGATCTATGTTATAGTATATCTTATGAAAGGTAAATTTTTTTGTGGTTTCTTTCAACTTATTGGGAAAGAAAACAGAAGGGGATGACCTTCTTGGGGTCAGCGAGTACATAGTTATCCCTAACCAGCTCCTTTTTTGACTAACATACCTAAGCTCTGTTAAATTTTATCAATGTACTGGTGAAGTTCAACAATTTTATTGTGGGGTTATTCAGTTTTTCTTTTCACTTCGATCCCAGCATTGTAACTCAGTTGGTGCTACTTAGGTTGGTTATCTGTGAATAATTATCGCTGTTTGTAGGACTTGTCAAACTAATCGATGAATGTAAAATATAATCTCTTTTCATGACCATCTTTAAATCGAATTATGTGGTTGCTGGCATGTTTGTTTTTTTTAATCTTTTTTGATTAAATTGCCTTAGATCTATTAGATTATAAATTACGAAGGGGGTGAGGGTCGAACTCGTGACTTCTTTGGACCTTCCAGAGGGAAGGCGATAAGAAGAATCCTCTGTACCATGGTTACTCGGATATTGTCTTGCACAAAACGGTGCGATGGGTGTGTGAAGATGACAAGAAGGGTGTGTAAAGATGACAAGATGCAATTAAAATCATAATTTCTTTTGAAGTCAAATTACTTTTATCTCCCTGAAGTTATTTTGAAATAGGGACAAAAGTGAAGTTACAAGGACAGGTAGCATACGCAAATATGTAATCACGAATACATTTCAAATTATTTATACATCTTTACAATTATTTTTAGTCCCTTTCAGTGAATATATTTTTTCCGTTCTAAATTATCAGTCTGGTTTAAAAAAATTAAAATTTTAAAAAATTATAAATTAATAAAATTATTCATATCAAATGTTAAATAATTACTATAATTAAAGTTGAAACAAAATGAAAAAAAAACAGAAAAGATATTAAACATATTTGTTTTTTATTTATAAAGATATTATTTAATTTTTTTATTTTTGTTAGAAGGAAAATAAAAGAAGATCGGAGGAGTGCAAAAATTTTAGTTGACTCATTTACTAGTACCTATTCAATATATTTGTACGAGTTGGACGAAATTATCCTTAGAAATCGCACAAACTTTTCACACTCGCTAACATCAAATGAAATCTACTCCGGAGTTCGGAGTCCTGCCATCATCTGTCCTAAAAATATTTTAATCAATAGTAATAGGAAAAAATTATCTTTCCTAAATCGTAACCCTAACCCTTATCACCACTATCAAAATTCAGTCCAAACTAAAATACACTGTCAATTAAACTATGCAAAAATGTTAAATCATGGTAGCTGTTGATTGAAGGAGAAATAAAATACACTGTAAATTAAACTATGCAAAAATATTAAATCATGGTAGCTGTTGATTGAAGGAGAGGTAGAGCTAATGAAAATTCATCTATTATTCATCACTATTACCATTAAAAAAAAATAAAAAAATCAAACAATAGTTGATCGAAGAAACAAGGTAGTTTTGTTTAAACAGTAGTTATATCGTTAATTGTACTTGGTCGGACTTGAACAGTGTTTTGAGGCCACTGATGGACTTACCCGCGGATTTAATGTATATCTTTATGTAAACTCTTTATTGGTTCTGATATTGTAAACTCTTTATGTATATCAGTTATCATCTAGAATGAATAGGCAGATCAATAGCTTTTCCCTGGTTGTAGTGTTGATCACTTTGAGCTATGCTTCACTTTAAACTCAAACCCTAACCTATTTCTAGGATTTGATAAGTTTGTCTCCTTAAATTGTAGTTTGGGCAAGAATAAAATCGGTTGCCATTAATGGAAGTTTAAGTTTTGGCAACGGTGGTAAGGATTAGGGTTAGAGAGGGGAACAAGACGAGGTGAACAGGCTTCGTTTTGAAGTTGAGCATGTGCGAAGAAATTGTGTGATTTTTAAGGGTAATTTCGTCTGACTCGGTGAAATTTATTGAATCGGTTTTAGTTTGCGAGTCAACTACGATTTTTGTTCTCCCCGGATCTTTTTTGCTTTCCTTTTAACAAAAATCTTAATTTTTATATTTATTTATATATATATTTTTTATTTTATAATTATAAAAAATTAAGATTATATTTGATAATATAATGAAAAAAATATGACTATAAAACGGAAGCTGACAACTATTTTAAAACGCACGAAAATAGAATAGAGGACTAATAAAAAAAAGACGGTGAAAGTATAACAAAAATGATAAAATATCAAAGATAAAATTTAGCTAATTACCAATATATTTATAATTATTTTTTTATATAAAGGGAGGACAAAATTAGAAAAAAGTTTGCAGCTTCATCTAAGTCCAATACTCTTTAAATTGCCCAAACCCAAATTTTATGCTGTGATGATGGTGGATTTTTTCCTCTAGTGTGGTATGATTTTTTCTTTTTCTAGAGACTTTCTCACGAAAACATATACGCATCAAGAAAATTATTATCTTTCGTTATTTGTGGGTTAAAAGAGTAAAATAATATTGTATCACTTTTGGGGAAAGAAAAAAAAAATGAAGAATATCATTTCGGGATAAAAACTATCGGAGCTTTGATTTGGATAATTTCTATAATTTTCTAACAACCTATATTTTCCTCCATTGGAAATCTATCACTCGTCGTCGATGATTTCTTTTTTGTAATTACTTTTGATTTTTTTATTATATATTTAATCTTTTTTCTTTAAAAATAATATGATGTAAATCAACATTAAAATTTTATTTTATCTTGATGTTATCCCTGTATTTTATTGATTGTCGGATGGAAAAAATTTCTTCACCGATGTAGATAATAAAATATCGCATAGACCCGTAGCTGGTAACCATCGGTGTTAACGACAAGCTAAGAAGAAATCTTTGGTCAAGACCGATTATTACTTGAATCATATGACGACAACTAAAGGCCACGAGATAACAACTCGAATTATATAAACAAGATACAACTATCTGGACTGTAAAAATGGGAGCTGCTAATGAAAACGTCTGAGTTAAAGAGTCGTCTAGATATTAGAAACCTGGATTTCGGAGCTGGAAGCAGAGAAGTTATCTGTAACTGATAAGATGAGCACCTGAAGAAGCTGGAATATGCAAGAGTATAGATCAGACGTCTTCAGGAAGAGGTGGGAAATATTAAGAAATATGTTGGGTCCCAATGGAGACGTTAAACGCAATTGGTCCCCACTAATCACGCAATAAACATGTGGATCATCTCTTGTATATCTAGCCAATAAGGCTCATTTTGTTAACATAAGATATTCTCATCAATAAACTTAATCTGTAACTTCTCTCTCCTAATTGTTTCTTCTGTCTTATATTTTTGATGTAAGATAGTTTTTGATGTGGGCATGTGGTACCAATCACACTGCAATATCTGGTATTTAAGTTAGTTAAATCAAACAATATTCACTACAAACATGTTAGAAGGAAACAAAATTTTAAAATTTAGGTTAGTGTTTATTCAATGGATATATCATTTGATATTTTATTAATGCATACTTGTTAAATACTGATTGGTATCATATGCCCACATCAAAAATTAACCCACATCAAAAATTCATCCCTTCTTATTCATCTCCATTGATAAATTTCATAACCCTAATTCGATATTATAGATTCCTAATCTAGGTACAAAATCAATCAATTATCCAAGCAACTTACATTCAAATTGTAATATAAATTTTGTGAAGGTACGAATCCTGACCAACAAATAATCACACTTTCATTGGCGCTAGAACAACATAAAAATTATTATTTTCACAAGTGTTCATGCTTTAATCATACTTTCTAACATCAATTTAGTATTTAATCGTTTTAATTTATTTCCGATGAAGTATTTTATCGATTTTATAAAATTTAAAGGTTACGACGTCGATTTCTGCATTTCATCTATAATTTACATAATTATGAATGTTTTGAAAGAGTGGATTCAATTCAAAACTAACTTACCACCGATATCTCATAACTAATATAAGGATTTAGGTGAATATGGATTTTCAATTATTTAGAATTCAGATCTGATATCTTATGTTTTCATGTTTTAATATAATGACTCAATGATGATTTACTGGGATGATGATGGAGCAATAATGTAATTGATCAAATTGATCAACAACTTTGGTGATTGATGTAATTTTATATAGTGGTAAAAAGAGGTTCGATTCTCGAACTTGTGAAGGTAATGATTTTAGAAAATAATAATTTAAACTAATTCTAGAAAATTCCAGGAGTAAGAAAAAGACTAAATAACCTAAATATGATTTTTAAATAATTTTAAACGTACCAGGAATCAGGAATCAGATAAATCTAACAACCTATGTGATTAATCAGATAATTCTTTTTAAATTAATTAAAGCACAAATAATTGCCAAAGTTGGTTTTGTTATGCTAACAAACAGAGGTAAATCACAAGCATGGACTATCAAAATTAATTAACTAAGCATAATCCATCAAGCAAAAGCACAACTGTTGAAAGAAAACCGTTTTTACTATTCAAAACTATGCAATTTTAATGATAAAAGAATTATAAATAATTATTAGAAAATAATTAAATCACATAAAATTGAGAAAATTACCTTATCCATCATCCCAGTAAATAGACTTAGCTCATGGTGAAGAAAACTTGCTCAAAAGTTGATTTCATTGCTCAAAATATTGATTACAAGGTTGAATAACGCTGTAACAGCTGATTTGATACGCTTATAAGCGTTACAGGAGAGGGTTCAGCTGTTACAGAAGAGTTTAAGCAACAAATGATTTGAAGTAATAGACAACAAGAAAATTCAAATCAGCAACACTTATAAATGTTACTGAGTCTTCTTCTCCGGCAGTGATGGATGAAGAACAGCCGGCCGGTGCAGCAGCAGCTCGTCGGCGGTGACGGAATAGTGGCCGGAATTCTCTAAAATCTTCTCTAAGCTTTTGTACTCGATTCTCTTGGCTTCTCTTGGTATTTATAGATAGTAGAAACCCTAGAGAGAGTTCTAAACCTAATAGAACTCTCTACAACAGCCCACAAATCCCAATCCTAATCGAATCATGATTCCGGCCAAATACATGATTTACACACTGATTTCACGGGATCTTTTGATGTTTATGACTTGCGTGAGATTGCTATTATCATTTGGAACAATCTAGAAGCAAAATATCCTTCGAATCATTTGATTTTAACAATCCAGAAGATTTCCCGATGAGCTGAATCGGCTGATCCGGCTGAGTCGACTCGGCTGGCTCGCTGGGTTGAATCGCCTGGTTGACCCGCTGGGTTGACTCGGCCGATCCTAGGGTGTCCCTTATCCATTCTTGGGGTGCCAATAACACTTGTCCTTGGGTGCCTTTATCACTTTTTGAGCCAATTTTTCCACAAATCTTTATTCTTCTAATGTACCTACAAAAGCATAAAAACACGTAATAGACACACAATCGAATACTAACTCACTAGAAATTAAGGTGCAATTTAGACACTAAAATGTGTCTATCAGTGATTGTGATGAGGAATCAATCCTTCACCTACTTCGGGGAAGTTTTTCTTAAATTTTCGATATCTCTTGATTTATATGATTTGAGATGTTAATCTGAATGAATTTTAAGTTTATATGCAATTTCGTAAAATCTTGATTTCGCCGTTTCAGATTTGAATTTTGGTGACTATTCTGATAATTAATTTACCTGAGCAACTAGATATATGATTGTTTAGTAGCAATTGATGTTTATTTCAATAATCAGAATGGTTTAATGAATATTTTGTTGGTGATGTTGGTAAACCAACATTTATGCATGTTTTCATTCATGAAAGTCATATTTGTTTCAGCATGCACCAATATTATCTATATAATTACTATAATTATCTTATTAAATTATTTAAATCTTACTATAATCTATATTTAAATGTAAAATTATCGATTAATAATTATAAGATTATTAGATTCTATATTTAATGGGTCTACCTAATATTTAGTTTTTGTTTCATCTAAATTCAATAGAGTCTCTGTAAATCTTTAAGATCTATCTATACTCATAAAAATCTTAAGCCGAACCTTTTGAACAACTATTTCAACTATATGAGAATCATCTGACACCATAAGTCACATTTTAAGAATTATATCTACAGTCGATCCGCTTGTATTGAATATTTTCAGAAATAAAATGAAATTGTTCCATATATTAAATATACTTATTATATTTATTCTATTATGAAGGATACCAAATAAAGTAAATAAGTTTACAATCGATATCAACAAGAAAAATGGAGAAGTAAATGTCAACAATAAGTAAAAAATGAATAAAAATAATAATTAATATGATATGTACAATTTACAAAAATTGGGAAAACTAAAATTGATCTCAGCAAAAAAAAAAGAAAAAAAAAAGATAGGAGATCAACACAGTTGGATTATATCCTAGTGAAGGCTTACTTTTACCACCAACCGAGATAACTTTCATAGCTAAAGATTTAGCTGGAGTTAGTTACCCACATTCGGATGCACTTGTGGTCAAGCTAATTCTAAGTGATTGGACCTGTAAAAATCTTTTGATAGACCGAGGTTCAATATGCGATATTGATACACAAATTTTTGTGTCTAAATTGTTTTCAATTTCATATATTGTTGGTACTCGCTTTTGTACTTATTTTAGTATTTTATGTATTTCTAGATATTTTCAAGAAATAAACATTTGTGAAAAAATTGGCTAAAAAAGTTGATAAAGGCACCCCCGAGGGAAATTTCTAAAGGCACCCCACTTTTGGACCCCCTTCTTATTTCAAAAATCCGAAGTTGTCGGGAAAAGAAACTTACGTGTGAAAGTTTCTGAATTGATTGGGAGCGAGATTTTTGGGGTTTTAAAGAGTGTTTGACTATACCAATTTGAAGAAACAACTTAGACAGGTCGAAACACGTCATTAAAAAGTGTTTTTTGTCGTAAAACAAGCTGAAAAATCCATCATTAGCCGGAAAAGAGTTTCCTTCCTTGACTTGGGTTTATATGAATCTGAGTTTGTTTTGGATTGGTTTTTGGGTCCTTGTCGATTGAGGATGAGTTTTTAGGGCTTGTGGTACCTATAAATAGCAAAGAGGAGTAAGAAAAATCAGGAGGGGAGGCTCGGGAAGAAAACAAGAGAAGAAAAAGAAAAATACTGCTGCTAGTGAAAAACAGGGATACGGCGACGATTCCTTCAACCAATCTGCAACGAATATCTTCGTCTTTGAAACGTTTATCTTTAACTGCAACGGTTTTTTTAACCCATCGGCAACGTTTATCTTCGCTTTGCAACATTTATCTTCAAGCTCCACTGTAACAGTTAATCTGTAACGTTTATATTTCCTATTTTATTATTTTTAGCTTCTTTTCTTCTTCTCAAGCACTTTTGAGCCATGTATCAATCTTTTGAGAGTGTTTTGAGCATGATGAGCTAAACCCAACCACTGGAACAATGGAGGAAGTCATATTTCATTAATGAATGGTAATTATTTTTGATTCTTAATGACTTTCGCATTGATTTTAATTGATTTATGATTTTTCTTAATTAGTTGTGATTTTGTTTGATGGTGTATGCTGGGACTTAAGAGCTTTTGATGCGTCATGCTTGTGATTTATAGTTAATGTTTAAAATCTACTTTTGGTAAAGAAACAGAGTCAATAAAAGAGTTATAAATGTTAAAGAATCATTGTAGAAATCATTCAGAAGTGATTTTGGTGGAATCCTGAGTTCTAGTTCTTCCCAATATTATTAAAATCTTTTACTTATTTTCTAGTTTAAATTAAAATTAGGTCTAAAAAGAATCTTCACAAGTCTCAGCGAACGAACACATTTTTACCACTTTTCTGAAACGATCAAGTTTTTGGCGCCGCTGCCGGGGACTTGTTTTTAGATTTGTTTTTAGTTTTTTTTATAGGTTAGTTAGTTTAATTAGATTTTTATTTTTATTTGTTCTATTTTACGTTGTTGGGTATTCTTCTTTGTATTACAGGGTTTGGATCAAAAAAAAATTGGAGCCAAAGATTATATTGATTGATTAAAGACTTGGAGTCAAAGATAAATCGAAAAGAATGGAAAAAGAAGACAAGAATTTTTTCTTTAGTTAATTTTTTAGGGTTTTATTTATTTTTATTTTTAGAAAATTGTATTAGGAAATTCTTTATTATTATTATTTTATTTTTTTTTTGGACTTTGGACTTTATTTTTTTGGGACTTTTGGACATTATTATTTTTAAGCCCTAAAGAAGGGTATTATTGAATATAAACTGCAACAGGGAAGGACGACAATTACGATATTGCCTCAGCCCCTCGGCTTCGTACATTGAATAGGAGTCGGTGGCCTGAGTCGACTTCAACGGTTCATCGCCCGTCTGGAACGGGATGTAAGACTCTAACCACCCAAGAATCCCCTGTCAGTGGGTTTTTTGGACCCCTTCGTGTGCATATATGCTGAGGACCTAAATACGGATTTATTTTTCTAGTAAAAGGCAAAAACTATCAAACAAGATAAGGACTCGGATTTCATCACCATTTTCTTCTTGCCCGCTTTAGGAACACGTTACCAAACGCGAACCTAAGCCTTAAAATTTGACTAGAAAGAGACTGATAGGGTAACGAGTTTATTAGAAAGTCATTCAAAAGGACTATATTGGTTACTCTGTTAGCCTAACTCAAAGTTCAGGAAGATTATTTTAAGTAGATTCGAGCCGCCTTGTAACCCAAGGAAACGTTGCCAAAGAGGCAGGGTTATCAAAGCTCCTTAAAGCTTATCCTTTTTCTATTCGAATTAATCTAATTTGGATCGTTCTAAGAGATTTGCTAAAACTGTAACTAGTTGCCTTTTGGAAGAATAAAAGCTGGTCTAGAAACAATCTAAGTAGAGCCATCATGATTTTTGTTTGTTGGATTCATTAGGTTTGATTTGGTTGAGTCGGCCTTGTTTGTGTATGTTTAGAATCCCCTTCCCGTTTGGATTTATTTTCTTAGATTTTTTGTAAATATATTAGGATGTTTTTGTCAGAAATGTTGAACTGGTATTATGAGGACCAATACAATGAATATCCGACTGAATTTCAAAATAGACATTATGCGTACTATCAACATGGTGTGGATAGTAGTCGGGACCACCATCAACCTATTAGAGGTTATTTCTCATACCAGGGTGATCCCAATTACTATTCATATACACACCCGTCATATGAACATGAAAATGAGCAACATTCAAGTTCTTTGTCTTGGAGGGATGCCCTAAAACATGTGTGATCTAGTCCTTATAATGAACCTATTATGACTCTAGAGGAATCATTGAAGCAGTTGCGATCTAGTACTCCTTATGATCCATTTGTTTCTCTAGAAGAATCCCTCAAGCAGTTAACCGAGAATAAAAATAGGTTTGTATTACGTTGGGGGGAACAATTAGTAGTCCAACTCTTTCTCTAGAAGAATCCTCAAGTAGTTGACTGGGAATACAAATAGATTTGCATTAAGTGTGAATGAAAGTTTTTCAAAGAATAATATTCCTCAAAATGATCTCAATTGCCAATATAATGCTACCCTTGATAATTATTCACTTAGTCAAGATGACGAAGATAGAAATGGTAACACTACTTATTTAGACGAGGTTCAAACATCTTCATATTATTATTATGATGATGATAGTATTAGTGAAGAACTTGAAATATACAGGCCGAGTGATCAGGAAATTGTCACTCCAATTATGCTTCATGATGATAGTGTTATTTATGGTTCAAATCCAAATAATTTTAATGATTATTCACCTATTCAAAAGGAAGAGTATTTGACTGGAGATATCTCTGTTTTAAACGATATATAATCTTTTTGTTTTGAAGCCGATAATGGTTTAGAGGAATGGGTTTATCCTGAGAATACTGTTTTAGAGTCCAACGATTTAGAAACGATAGTCTTAGATAACAAAGATAGACCCGTAGAGATTTTAAATATAAATGAGGATGCACCACCTGATTATAATCCAGAAGAAGCATTTGACTATTTTCAGAAATCTGACGATCTAGAAATTAGGAAAATTGTGACTAGTCTATCTAAAGACACCTAAAACTCTAAGTTTGGGGGTGATTATCATTTTTCATGTGCTTTACCTTTGACTCTTAGAAATGTCCCTAACTGGGGACTTGACATATGCACCTCTACTATTTTACAAGATCATCTTCAAACTATATTTCCTGAGCATGTGGATGTCCAGAAAGAAGTTCAATTGTTAGAAATCCATCCTCTGGTCGATCTGGTTTACCTAGGAAATAATACCAAGATTGACTTTGTTTTCCCTCCAAAATATTTTCTTCCATATGTGGGAACGTATTAATTTTTAAAATGTGTCACTTATTAAGTTTTGAGACTAAGCCTAATTACTTTGGGGAATTAGAATTGACATATTTTCTTAAGAATGACCATCACTTTCATAGTAGTCAACTGTGTGAGTCCAATATGATTGATTTTGAGGATCAACAATTATTCAGGTTATTATTATGTGCTTCTAAGTTCTTAATTGAGTTACTTCAGACTTACAACTCGATTCTACGGATCCTGCCAATGAGGAAATTCATCCCATGAAAATATTTTATCTAGACCCTTTTATAGAGCCTGAACCTGAACCTCAACTAGATGTAGTTGTCTTAAAAAAGAAAATAGATAGGGATAAGGTTGTACTTTATTTGCTCACTTTCTGGGCCTGCTGCAGTTTCCTTCTATTTTGCATAACATTATTTTATTTAGATTATCCACAGTTGCTATTGTTATATGATTTTATAAGGTGACTAATTATTTCTTAGTCTGGATGAAGACTTTAAACCTAGCACTTCTTGGGAGGTAACCCATGCTCTTGCGACACGGTAATATCTTTTTTTAAATCCTTTCCTTCGATTGGTAACAGTTTATCCTTGTTCATGTATTTAATCATTCATCTTTAGAACATTGAGGACAATGTTAGATTTAAGTTTAAGGGTAAGGGAGAAACATTTAAGTTGAAATATGAAACTCCAAAGTCTATAAACTTGTGAACAATTCAGGATGACACTAACCATTCTAGGTAGATGGAAACTTAGCTCTTTTTATTTAGGAGGTGTGCCCAGCTAAATGGTCTATTCATAAAAGGACATAGTTCAGGTGTTAGAAATAACATGATAGTCGTCACCATATCTCGGAGTCTATCTCGATCATATCACCTTCTGTATTTATTTTTTTGTAATTGTGGGTTTCTCTAAGTGATTTGGTGGGGAACCAATATCTAATTGTTATCGCCGTCGTAATGGAGTAGAGTATTTGAGATTATTTAGACTATTTTTGATTCGAAAAATAAATAAAAAAAATCAAGTATTGACACTTTGATAGCAATATGTGTGTGTTTTCCCTGTCTCGTCGCCTAAGCAAGCATGGAACGCAGGATCCATGAGAACTATCATGTAAGATGTTGATAAAGAGGATGCGCTTTGATCCAATTTGATCCAATCATGTTATCAACATATTAAATAATATAAATAATTTTTTTATTTTGAATAAATCGATGGTTGGGACTCTTGTATATACCAGTTGAGTCGATATCGATATTAGTATAAGGATTAAGACCAGTGGGAGTGTATCTCAATCCATTAGGATTCACCCTGGCACTGACCTTCAGATAGATATGGGAAACACCGTTCACCTTAGTCAACATGCGCAAACTTTATTTTGTCCACATCCATCTTCTAAATCTTTTCATGTGATTGAACTTTGATAGATTCTGAGTATAGTGGTTGAACGAATATCTAAGTAGAGCTTTGTTTTCGTACATATGAATTTCAGTATGCTGAGTGCAAACTCGTGTACAACAATTGGACTCATGTAGGGTAATGATTCTTATAGGCGAAGAATTTAGTATGCCAACTAAATAGCTTGTTTAATGTTTACCCTCAATCGTTCAAGGTAGCTAGGGTTTGGAGTAAAGGTTTTGTGGGTATACCTCTTGTAAACCCTCACGAGATAAAACTCGTCCAATAGGGACACCTATGGGTTCAAAGGCTTGTTGCACACGCTAAGTGCAATCGTGATGCCTGCGAAAGTGAGTTACGATTTTATTTTATTTCTAAATTAGATTTGCTCGAGGACTAGCAAATAATAAGTTTGGAGGTATTTGATAGACACATTTTTGGGTCTAAATTGTTTTCAATTTCATATATTGTTGGTACTCGCTTTTGTACTTCTTTTGGTATTTATGTATTTGTAGGTATTTTTGAGAAATAAATATTTGTGAAAAATTTGGCTAAAAAAGTTGATAAAGGAACCCCCCAAGGAAAATTGCTAAAGGCACCCCACTTTTGGATTAGTGGCACCCCCTTCTTATTTCAAAAATCCAAAGTTGGCGGGAAAAGAAACTTACGTGTGAAAATTTCTGAATTGATTTGGGAGCGAGATTTTTGGGGTTTTAAAGAGTGTTTGACTATACCAATTTGAAGAAACAACTTAGACAGGTCGAAACACGTCATTCAGAAGATTTTGTTGTCGTAAAACAAGCTGAAAAAGCCATATATTAGCCGGAAAAGAGTTTCCTTCCCCGACTCGGGTATATATGAATCTGAGTTTGTTTTGGATTGGTTTTTGGGTCCTTATCGATTAAGGATGAGTTGTTAGGTTTTGTGGTACCTAAAAATAGCAAAGAGGAGGAAGAAAAATCAGGAGGGGAGGCTCGGGAAGAAAACAGGAAAAAAAAAGAAAAGTGTTGCTGCTAGTGAAGAACAGGGATACGACGACGATTCCTTCAACCCATCTGCAACGAATATCTTCGTCTTTGCAACATTTATCTTCAGCTGCAATGGTTTCTTTAACCCATCAGCAACGTTTATCTTCACTTTGCAACATTTATATTCAAGCTCCACTGTAACAGTTAATCTGTAACGTCTATAAACGTTGCAGATTTCCTATTTTTTATTATTTTTAGCTTATTTTCTTCTTCCACAAGCACTTTTGAGCTATGTACCAATCTTTTGAGAGTGTTTTTAGCATGATGAGCTAAAACCAACCACTGGAACAATGGAGGAAGCCATATTTCGTGAATGAATGGTAACTATTTTTGATTCTTAATGTCTTTTGCATTGATTTTAATTGATTTATGATTTTTCTTAATTAGTTGTGATTTTTTTTGATGGTGTATGTTGGGACTTAAGAGCTTTTGATACGCCATGCTTATGATTTACAATTAATGTTTTAAAAATCTACTTTTGGCAAAGAAACATAGTCAATAAAAGAGCTATAAGTGTTAAAGAATCATTGTAGAAATCATTCAGAAGTGATTTTGGTGGAATCCTGAGTTCCAGTTCTTCCAATATTATTAAAATCTTTTACTTATTTTCTAGTTTAAATTAAAATTAGATCTAAAATGAATCTTCACAAGTCTCAACGAACGAACACAGTTTTACCACTCTTCTGAAACGATCAAATATCATTTACTTCTAAGCAACTGAGAAAATGGGATTAATGAGGAAAAAAGCTTTACATACAAGTGAACCAGCTATTGTAGGATTATATGGCTCAAAAACCTACCCAATGGGTGAAAAGATAATGACTGTGAAAGATGGACCGATCTTGGTAGATCAACAACCATTAATGAGTCATGGAGTGAGTGAAAAACCTTTATAAAGTTTTGAATTATGAAATTTTGTGGTTGAGGTGTCCCGTAAGTCCGGATAACATTATTTGAACCATTGTTATTCTTAGGTGACCCATGGCGTGAGTGATGACACTTTTCAAACTTAAAGAGAAACCATCTTTGTAGGTGTAGAAAATGAGGATGAAAGTTATGAAAGAGAAAAACATGAAAAAGGATCTCACACTGATGAGTTTGGTGAAGAGTATGAAACCGACAATGACAAACTTGACAAGGATCCGAATGATGAGCTCGGTGAAGTATTCTCTTTGGAACACCAGTAGCGGTTGTCTCCTCCGATGGTTTGACTCAAACCAAAGTAACTTTCTTTATTCACTTCGGATTCATAATTATGTATAAATGCACTTGGAATGGTTAAATGAATGGAATTATGTATAAGAAAACCAAAATATTTCATTAATCTCGTCGTCAGAAATTTCAGTCACGTACCCTCCGACTTGCATCTTTATGCGAACTCTGATTAAGATGCTTGACCCCAACTTTTTTACCTTAGAGAATAATCTAACTTCTCTAAAAAGATTCATCCAATTTGGAGTTCGTTTGGTCAGTCAAACAGGTGATCATTGAGTGTCTAGGAGAATCCCAGACAAAATTCTTTTCAACTTGCACTTGTTTCAGTATCCCGATCATATCTCCTAGACTGCTTCTCCAAATGAGATTTCCTTTTAGAATGTTATATTAGACGCATAGGAAAACGTTTTGGTATATAACTCACCCCTTAATTCTTCACATGTTATCCTTATTTTTTAAAACCGTACAACGCAGTGTAAAATGTTCCTGACGTGATTGTCGTAAAAACGCCTGATAGTAGCTTCGGACCATATATTACTACCAAGGACACTTTATAATGAATCTTATTTTATTAGTGAACATATATTTTGAGTTTTATGGTCCATGCTTGAATTCTCTATGTTTGAAGTACTCTACCATTGAAATACTGCTTTTAGGGGGAAACGAGGCAGAACAAAGAGATGTGATTGATGATAAGAGAATGGAGATTACCGTATATTGGGAACAATGTTGTTGTACCAGGTATATGCTCTTCCAGTGAGATATTTTGAGAACCCTTTACGACCAAGTACATGACTGTACTCGTGTTCTCCTAACGACTCTAGATGTTCACGAGCATTTCTAGTCCCATCGTAGAGTGAGAATTAAGAGAGGAGAATCCCCTTGGAAGATGAGTTCTTTGAATTTTGAGAGGATAGGAGGGATGGTGTTGATGAACTGCAGTTGGTCCTTCCTTCTTACAATTTTACAGGATACGTTCCACATCTTCGCGAGTGATGAAATTAAGTTGTTGGCCCTCTCTTGTCCACGATCAGCAAGGACGCAAACTTCATCATCATCCTGGATTTGAACCCTTGATACGATGGCATCATTAGTCTTATGGGCATTTCAAGTTTGCTTTACCTGGCGTCGTCGTTGCACTGGTGATAATTGTTCCGTGAGAGTCTTGAAAAGGGCAGAATCTCCTTCTGAGTAGTAGCCATATCCATTTCAGTCCTGGAAAAAGTTACATGTCTCTGCATTAAATCAACTATGCTAGGAGCCTCGACGTTTATGACCTCTTCGGTGACTTGGCCAAGAGGAGGGGGATTGTGTTACGGATAGACACATTTTTGTGTCTGATTTGTCTCAAGTCTTTATATTGAAAGTGCTCGATTGTGTACTAATTATGTTATTTAATGTGTTTGTTGGTATTTTTTGGAAATAAACATTGTTGGAAAAATCGGTCGAAAAAGTGTTAAAGGAACCCGAAAAATTGCTAAAGGCACCCAAGGTTTGGATAAAGGCACCCTCACTTTGGATTAGGGACACCCACTCCTTTCAAATTTGAAAAGTTTTTAGCGTGAATTTATTCTCTCGAACTGAGATAATTGTGATCGATTTTATTTTCACCTTTTGTAAACACTTTTGAGCAATGAATACATATTTTGAGCGTGTTTCCAACATGAGGAGCTAAACCCCATTGCTGAGGCGACAGAGGAAGCTATTTTTCTAATAAAAAAGTGGTATATTCTTATTAATCTAATTTTTACAATTCTTTTATGCTTAATTGCTTTGGTAAAAAATTGATTTACTGATTTTCGTTAAGCAATTGTGATTTCTTTTAATGGGACATGCTTAGCCTATGGTTTTTGATGTTTCATGCTTTCGATTTACAATTGTTATTCTCAAAATTTTCTTATTGTAATATTTTAGAATCAAATTGAATGTATGAATTGCATAATATAATTATTGAATTAAATCACTTTGAAAATTGGAAAATAGTGGAATCTTAGCCTCAATATTCTCTTAATCTTGGTATCAACTTTGTTGAGTTTTTCTATTTTTAGCCTTGGAAATTAGGTTTATCACATCTACAACCACATCAGTTACCCATGGTGGCGTTAGAAGAGTGGTCTCATGAGCATTGCCACTAGTGTTACCAGAATTGAGATTAAGATTAGTAGTTACTGACCCTGACCTAAGATCAACCATTTTTGAAGAAAATTATTTTTTTGTAACCGAGGATTGATCTCCACAGCGGTCGCAAAATGTTTTAGGGTAAAACGGATAAAATTGTGAAAGGGTAAATTATAATGGATACGAAAGATCAAAATCGTACAAGACTAGCCTAAACTAAGAAATGGTTGTTCAAGTCTTGCTTCAGTCACAAAGGAGGAGAAGGGTTGATCTTAGGGAGGAAAACAGAGAAAGAGGAGATCAGAGCAGGGAAGGGCCTAGCAAGGGGCTAACCTAGGCTATAACTCATCCCTGTTTTTAGCTCAATAATATTTTAGTATTGAAATTTTGTGATTTTTTTGTTTTATCCCACTCATACTAAACATTTGAACCCATTTGATGTATTTTTTAGCCTATGTAGATTCTAACTTATTTACTTTTAGTCTATTTATGAGATAATTTTTAGCCCACTTAATGTGGATATTTACTTAAAAACAAAAAAAAATCTTCTTCTCAATGCAATTTTCTTTCTTTCTTTCCTTTAACTATAAATTTCTTTTGGTGATCACTTTTAGTTATTGATTTTTTTGTTTAAATTTTTAGTCGTATATCTATCTAGAATTTTATTTGCGAATCAAAATTAGTCTCCTGCGACGCAATTCGTTTCAAAAAATTTGTCGTGCCTCTGGCCTCCTCCAAATTAGTGACAACCCATCCCTACCCAATGACCAATCCTAGGTTCGTCCCTGGATCAGAGTGTGGTGAATTCTAGTTGAAGAATATAAGTCTTTGTAATTGAGTTCAAGTATGTAAGGTAGAATTGTTTATGATAGTCTGTTGTGATTTCGATCAACTTCCTCTTTGTGAATAGATGAAGTGATCTATTTATAGTGTTGCATTCACTTATGATCTCGTAAGAAGTATAAGAAGTGGAGAAATAGATAGTGGAGAACGTGGTTAAGATCGTGCCCATAATTATAGGAAAGATTCTAGAGACCGTAACGCCCACTATCTCTTCAACCAGTGACGTTCACACGACTTGATTCACTTTTATTATGAGTATATAGTTACACCGCACATGCTGTAAACCACCGTATCAATATCAAGAAATATTTCTCCGTAGCATATTTAATATCCCGTAGGAAATGATAAAATTATTTACTGCTACTATTTTGATGAATTATAGTTTTGATTCGCCGAAGCTAGATATTCAGCTCTATATAGACCAATGTAGTGAACGGCCCTATGCAAGCCCTACGGACCTATGGTTATAACCTGATCACAAGTACAATAATGAACGTGAAGAAGAAAAAAAACAAAAAAACTTCAATTTATCCCTCGTGCGTCGTTTAGTATGTTATTATTATCAATGGACCCACACATCTTGCTTGCTTGTCACAACCAGGATCGCCAATAGAAAGTCATTCTGTTCCAAATAATAACAAATCACATCAATCAAAACATCTAACGGCCCAAATCGCATACATAAACTCCGATTATCTCGCATATTCCTAATTCCATCCACGGTTCCACCCAAAGTTGGGAGGGTCCCACGTTTTCTTTCATTCCTTTGAACGTATCTACAGGGTATCACAACAGAACTTGTTGAGGTAACAAGAAACGAGATAGGTAATTTCCTCTGCCAGTGTGGATTCGACACGTGGCAACACACCCGTACATTCTCCGATACATATCGCTACGAGAAAACGGGGTTCATCCTCTACGGACTTCTCTTTCTCTTATAACAAACTTACTTGTGATCTGTGCTGCTGTGTGTCCCTCTACCGTCAGTCTAGACTCTAGAGACAAAAAAGAGCGTGTATTTTGAGATTATCGAGAGTGACATATCTCTCCATTCTCCATCCATGTGAATTCATCAGCTGCATATATAATCTCTCAAGTCTCAACTGTAAGATTTTCCTCCATTTCAATTATACTTACTGAAGTTGCATTCGCTGCTTGTTTCTTGCTTTGGTAATTTTTAGTAACTTCTTAGTTCTGAATTACTGAGTTTTCTTGGCATAATTTTATAATTCTTATGTTAGAATTTTGGTATTTGATGAAGTTGTTCGCTGGACTAATGCAGCGGTCTAATTGTCCAGAAGTTGAAGTTTCATCAGAGTAATAGGAATTTGGACTAATTTAGTTTAGCTCCAGTGTGATCCAGATCTTGAGCGATAACATGTACTTATACGTTGTTTTTTTTTTATTCGTTATTCCAGGACAAGAATATTACCAATGGCGACCATAACTGCGTCCCAGTTTGTATCACGAACCTCGCATCTCAACTGTGGAGGAACTGCATCAAAAGACAAACTTAAACAAATCAGTATGAAGAACCAAAGCATGACTCATTCAGGGTTAAGATCTCTGAGCAAAGTAGATTTCTTACAAATGAAAAGCAATAAGAAAACAGCTTCTAGGGAATTGGGTAGGAACGCATTCAAGACAGACAAAGGTACTGTGTCAGGAGAAGTTAAATGTTCTAGTGGGATGAACTTGGTCTTTGTTGCTGCAGAAGTAGGCCCCTGGAGTAAAACCGGTGGTCTTGGTGATGTTCTTGGAGGCTTACCACCAGCCATGGCGGTAAGATTAAGTGAAGATAATATAATTTTGCTATTGTTTTCTTTGGATAATAGGTGGCTGTATTTAGTTTAAGTGTAATTCACGAATCTCTTTCACATTTCTTTCTATAGGCGAATGGACATCGTGTGATGACAGTCTCTCCTCGTTATGATCAGTACAAAGATGCTTGGGATACCAATGTGTCAGTTGAGGTAAATTCTTGAGAAAACCTTCCTTTTTCTTTTCAGATGATTATATATCGATGTTTAATATCATCATCTTATAATCTGCAGGTGAAAATTGGGGATAGAATTGAAACTGTTCGTTTCTTCCACTGTTGTAAGCGTGGGGTTGACCGTGTATTTGTGGATCATCCACTGTTTCTTGAGAAGGTAGGCATTTGCTTTCGCTAGTATTTGATGTACTTACATACTTAACTATGTATATCAATGAAGAACTCAAATTATGCTGACAAGTCTGGATATGTTTTCTCTGATCTTCAAGGTATGGGGTAAAACTGGATCTAAAATCTATGGTCCGAATGCTGGATCAGATTACCAAGATAATCAGCTTAGATTCTGTTTGCTTTCTCTGGTGAGCCATCTTCTCTTCTTTGTGCATTAAATCAGTCTTTGACTCAGTCATGTAAATTGCAACACTAATAATCTATGTTGTACTTCATTCCTTAGAGAGAAAAAATTTATTTGCATTTCCTTGTAATTTAGGCAGCTCTAGAAGCACCAAGGATTCTGAATCTCAACAGCAACAAATATTTCTCTGGAACATACGGTGAGACCTATCTTTCATGTTCCTTAAAATGGAATCCCTCTCTATTTTTGTAAAAAATATTCTACCTACTGAAGTAATAATTGTAATTCTCCGTCCAGGAGAGGAGGTCGTGTTCATCGCTAATGATTGGCATACTGCCCTTCTACCATGCTACCTCAAAAGTATGTACCAATCTAAAGGGTTGTATGAAACTGCTAAGGTAAGTTAACCACAAGGGTCTGATAAATATGAGTTCCAAAATCTTGTCATTCTTGACTGGTGCTGAGTTTCGAAATTATTCTAGGTTGCTTATTGCATCCACAACATTGCTTACCAAGGAAGATTTTCTTTTTCCGATTTTGCGCTTCTCAATCTTCCGGATTCATTTAGGAGTTCTTTTGACTTCATTGATGGGTATGAGTCCTTGATTTTTCTTCCTATGAGATTATTTTCAGGAGTTTTCCAGGAAAACCCCCCTAAGTACAAATTTTCACTTTTCCTTTTCTCAAAAAGTTGCTACGTTACAGGTATGAGAAGCCTGTTAAAGGAAGGAAGATTAACTGGATGAAGGCTGGAATACTAGAGGCAGACAAGGTCGTGACTGTGAGTCCATACTATGCTGAAGAACTTGCTTCAGGCCCTGATAAAGGTGTGGAACTGGATAGTATTATACGCAGAGCTGGCTGTTTGGGTATTATAAATGGAATGGATGTTCAAGAGTGGAATCCATTAACTGATAAACATATCGACGTCAAATATGATGCCTCAACTGTAAGAAACCATTTTACATAATGTTTGTACCTCCCACCATCCACCAGTATGCTTGTGTTGGATTCTAACACAGAAATTTCATCAGGTGACCGATGCGAAGGCTCTTCTGAAAGAAGCACTGCAGGCAGAAGTAGGGTTACCTGTTGACCGTAATATTCCTGTCATAGGTTTTATTGGTAGACTTGAAGAGCAAAAGGGTTCAGATATTTTGGCAGCTGCAATCCCTGAATTTATTAACGAAGATGTGCAGATAATTGTCCTCGTGAGTATAGGACTAGCTATCGGAATTCCAATTCATAAATTTGTTTGGTAATTAACGGTTCACTTATGTTATCTCAGGGTACTGGCAAAAAGCCCATGGAAAAACAGTTAGAGCAGTTGGAGACTTTGTATCCTGAAAAAGCTAGAGGAGTGGCAAAGTTCAATGTTCCCTTGGCTCATATGATCATAGCTGGGGCTGATTTTATGATGATCCCGAGCAGATTCGAACCATGTGGACTCATCCAGTTACATGCTATGCGTTATGGAACGGTATAGCCTAATTCAACTCTCACTATATAGACCACCTCATATCTGAGAGAAAAAAACTGAGTTCGCTTGAAACAGAGAGACCCTGGACTCATCCTATGTCTTTGTCAGTTGGTCAGTTCTGTAGGCGCATCATTGGGGATAGAAGTCTCTGGAAATGATACACTAGTTTGTTTTAGCAGGTTTAGAAATTTGTTAGACAGGCCATTAACATATGAGAGAATTTGGTACAGGTGCCTATTGTTGCCTCAACAGGTGGATTAGTTGACACTGTCAAAGAAGGTTTCACGGGATTTCAAATGGGAGCTTTCAATGTCAAAGTAAGTTCGATACATACAACCTTGTCTTAGAAAACCAAATTAATATTACAAACGCATTTAAATATGCATATATGTATTCTTTCTGAGACTAACATATATATATGATTACGTTAGTGCGAGGCAGTTGACCCATTAGACGTGACAGCAATCGCCACAACCACCAAAAAGGCCATTGCAACCTGTGGAACTCCAGCTTTAACAGAAATGATCCAGAACTGCATGGCTCAAGACCTCTCTTGGAAGGTGAGTAATTCCTGTGTAGGTATATGAAGGTAGCCCACGTTCAATATGATTGGTATTTTGAATAGTTTCCAAAATAAAACTACTAATGCTTTGCCCCAGATACCAATGAAACGGTTCACTTGCGCAGGCTATAGGTGGGCGCAAAAATGGCTACTCGTGTCTGCTAATGATGATGTTTCTAGGAGTGTAATTACTAATGACTTATGTACTTTTTGTTCTTGCCTTCGTGGTACACAGGGACCTGCCAAGAATTGGGAGGACATGTTGCTGGGCTTGGAAGTTGCGGGTAGTGAACCAGGAATCGAAGGCGATGAAATCGCTCCACTTGCTAAAGAAAATGTTGCCACTCCTTGAGTGACAGAACCGCTCCAGTGCAACTTAGAGGAGCTATTTAACAATCTGACCCAGGCGATTCCAGTGCTGCAACGATTCCAAAATGGCTAGTCGTTTTTATTACTTCGATCATATCTAAGATTTGATAAAATTTATCCACTGCGAGCTGCATAGTCAGTGGAAGAGTGCAGGACGTGTATACGAAGTGGCTTTACTCTGGAAAAGAGATACTGGACCTGGTATTCATTTTTCCTTTTCTTCTTTTCTTTTGATTTAAGCAATCTACGGCACTATATGTCCAATGCGGATGCCAAAAGCGTAAGCTAGCTAGCTCTAGCTCTTGTATCAAGCCAAGAAGATCCTTAAATAAAAACGATCTTTTCACCTTCTGCTTCAGCTAAATTTCCAAAGCCTGAAGTTGAACTGTAGGTTCGATAACCCATTACACAAAAAACTAGTATAGTTTTGCTGTGAACTTAGGGTTGCATTCTAAAATTGTGTGTTTGGCACGAATTCAATCACACAACGTAGCAATTACATATGATTCCTACTACTTCCAAAAAGCTATTTTAAATATTCACCTTTTAAAGTATGCATTTAGTGTAATCCTAACCTATGCCTTTCAACTACACCGTTGATCAATATTGATTATTTATTTTATTATATAATTAGATATATATTCATTTTATTCTCTTCTTCCTTTTCCTTCCCGATGATGTGTCATCATATGTGGCTAGGTGATTTGGAGAAAAGTCAGTACTCATTCCTTTCTCACGTCTAAAATTTTGCATTTTTTTCTCTCATTTTTATCTTTGATTTTTGTTTTCTCTTTCTAATTCTAATGTTCATATTTTTTCTATCTTCAAACTCATAATCTACCATCCCTCCATGACTATTGTAACTCACGTTTATACCTGCTCCCGGACTTCTCATACTCAAAGACAAAGACCTTCTTCCTTGTTTAAACTCCCGTCACAGACTCGTTTCAACCACAGCACCATCAATCATCAACATTATCACTGCCTCCATCTTCTTCACCAAGAACAACAACTCATCATTAACCAATAAACTTCACTGATTTCTCGATGTTGGCTAAACTGAACAAGTGAATGAAAACTTTCAGAGTATTATCAAAACCCATGATTTGTAACATTATCAAAACCCATGATCTGAAGGGAAAAGTGTATGATCCCACAGTACATATTGATATGTACTAAAGGGAAATATGTATTGAAGAAAAAAGTGTATGATCCCACAGTACATATTTTCCTTCGGTACATATTGATATGTACTGAAGGAAAAAGTGTATGATCCTATAGTACATATTGGTATGTACTAAACGAAAATAGGTATTGTAGGAACAAATGTATGATCCCATAGTAAATATTGATATGTACTGAAGGAAATAGAGTAGATGATCCAAGATTACATATTGATTCAACACTACATATAGATATGTATTGAAGGAAAATATGTACTGAAGGAAAAAGTGTATGACCCAACAGTACATATTGATATGTACTAAGATACAAAAGTAGAAAATCAAAACAGAGGATTCAAACAAATCATCAACAAAAACCCAAATCAAAACTAGTTTCTTCTGAAATCTGAATAAATCAACAAAAATGGTTACAACTAGAAGAATTAAATGAGTAATAATAGAAGAAGTAGATAAAGAAGAAAAAAAATTATGTTGCAAAGAAGAAAAAGACCTTTGTTAGTCACCAAAAACAAGTAGAACCCAACAAACAGTACATATCCATATGTAAAAACCTAATTTATGCTTGAATAAGCATCAATACATATTGAAAGTACTGAGATACCCATATCTAAACAAGAAAAATGATGAAAACAAGAAGAAAAATAAGAAAAGTCGTACAAGAACAATTTCTACATAAAAAAATATCACTCTCAAATCAGTAGAAGAAAACCTAGTTCTCATGATGATCCTACAATACATATCTCACATTACATAACCCACAAATGAAGAAGAAGATTAAAAAGTCTATACCAAAACCCAAAATTGATGAATTTATATCTTTTTCTTCTTCATCTTAGATCTATTCTCAGATCTACTTCTTCTTCTTCACCATCACTTGCTTCTCTTCTTCACCGTCATTTTACTGTAGAACTTACCTGAGACGAATGAAGTTGGAGATGATTATAGAGCACCGAATTCGATCTTCAAAATAAAACCCTAAAAACACCAACAAAGAAGAATAAAAACGAATCTGAAAATTTTGGAAACTGAATAGATTTTAGAGGAGTGGATCCTAATGAAATATAAATAAATAACATCATAATACTCGCACGTGGATGGATTCAGAGAAGAAAAAAAATTGGTCCAAAAACACGATTTTGGACTAGCGAGTATATGGGTCAAGTGGATAGACCACCCTTTAAACGGGTCCTCTAGATTGGATTATCTAGTAATTCCTACTATATTTTTTCATTGAATATTTGATTCAATTTGAGCGGATGTTGAAGGAGAGGAAGAAGGCGAAAGAATCGAAAAAAAAGGGGAAAGAAGAAACAGGGAAAAAAAAAAGAAAAGAAAAGAAAAAAATAAATGAGAAAAAGAATCGCATGTAACTGTACAAATTTTATCATTTACAAACGTTAGAGATGACACATCAGGGAGGAGAAGGGGGAATCATTTGTACACGCCAGAGATGACACATCATCAGGGAGGAGAGTAGAAAGGAGAATAGCATGTTCATTTTAAAACATCATTTTTTACTGTTAAGTATACATTTTATTTTTTACTTTATGGTTTATTTTTTTATTATTATTCTTTTTTATTTTTGTTTTCCTATTATTTGTTTTTATCATTTTAATTTTTAGTATTATTTCAAAAAGAATTATAATTAACTTTTGAAAAACATAAGTTAATATATAATTATTTTTATTGTTATTTTTATTTTCGTGTAATTAGAGTTTAAAGTAAGAATTCTATGTTTGTATTCTATTCATCTTATTTTCATGTTAAATATTATACATTAAACTACGTATAGTTCGTATGCAGATATTATAACTATATATAATTGGTGATGTCTTGTTTGCATTGCTAATGTTGACGTGCCAAACAAATCTTTAGACTTGTGGATGGCCCACTTACCACGTAGTAGAACATGTAGAGAATAATCATTATACCACACTTCTTACATCTTCTACGTGAAGGGCTTATAATATTTTTATTTGTGAAAATATAGTTAGGCCTATTTTTGTAACTTTACCCACAAACCCACCGCTTCATAACTTCATTGGCGTCCCCCACTATTACGAAATTGATACAGGAAAGCTCAATCTTTTAAAGTTGTAGTTTACTGGCTTTTTTATTTTATTTTTTAATTCCCATATATACTACGCTCTCTATATCTAATTTATTTGTTTTGTCGACTCACTTCTAGTTCCTCTTTTTCTCTCCTTTCGATTTCTTTCAGTAGAATAAAGTGGCTATAATTTTAGGATTTTTCCAATCGATCAAGGAATTAGAGTCTCTGTTCATGCTAGATCGAAGAAGAGATCTTACATATACACGGTTTTCTTTATGCCTCTTAATAATGGAGTCTTTGTAAGATTTCACTAAATTTTAATTGAATTTCTACAATTTTATTTTCTTTCTGGTTATTACAAAAAACTAATCTGATTGATGGTCTAACTTAATTGTTGAAGGTGGCTTTAACTACTTGTCAAATAAACTTCGTTATCTACCATGGAGGTGTCGTGCTGACCTTGTTGAACAATCTCATAATCTCGAGTTTGTGTTGCATAAATCCAACTTCAAAAGTCGTTTTATAATGTGATTATGATTAATATGTTCTAACGGGTTCCTTGCACATCTGATTAAGACTCTTTCTATTATGTGCTTGTATAAAGCTTATTACAAGTTCGGTCGGTTTTGTAATTTTTTTAGTTGATCTATAATAAACTTGTTTATCAAGTGGTTGGTTTATCCTTTTGTATTATATTTTTGTTTCTCCATTTTATTTCTGCAACTCTTGATAAAAACTAAGGCACTCGCCCCTTTCTTATAAGTTCTCCAAACAAATTGACGTCCAGTAGTTCTGCAGATGAAACCCCACCTACTACACATATGTGGTTGAGGTCAAGTATATAGTATGCGTTGAGTTTTGAGTGTTCATGTCATGTTGTTGCTTAAAAAAATGGTCATGTTGTAAGTGTGTGATATACACGTGAGTGGGTTAGAGAGTTGAGTGAGTCTGGTGATGACAATCGAGTATATATACTCCTTGTATTTCAGTTGTAACGATTATCTTCTTTTATTGAAGTCGATTCAACAAATCGTCAGCAATGTAGATTCATAAATCTATTATGCATCAAATTTTTTGTAAACATTGAAATCAATCAATAAATGGTTGTATAACCTGTTACAAAACTAAAAAAATATTTGCATAACCTATTATTCAGTTGAGAAATTAACTGCATAACGCATTATGCATCTTTTTTTTGTTAGCACTGAAATAAAAAATTGTTGCACAATCTGTTATGCAGCTACAAAAATCGTCGCATAATTTGTTATGCATCCGAGAAAATGGTTGCATAACGCATTATGCATCAACTTTTTTGTTAGCACTGAAATTAACCAAAAAATGGTTGCATAACCTATTATGCAGCTACAAAACTATTTGCACAATTTGTTATGCAGTCGAGAAAATGACTCCATAACCTGTTGTGCATCCTTTTTTTGTTTGAATGATATATTTTAAGCATATACAATTGTTTTATTCAAAATATTATTGCTTAATGTATATTCATCTTTTGTGGTGGTTGCATAATTCGTTATGCATCTTCTTCTTTTTTGGAATGTTATTTTTTTAGGTATATACAACGCTTTAATGGTTGCATAACCAAAATAGTGGATGCATGAACCAAAATATGGTTGCGTAATGTGTTATGCATCATTTGTGGTGGCTGCATAATGTGGTATGCATCCTTTGTGGTGGTTGCGTAATGGTTATGTATCCAATTTTTGACATTTGTGCCTAAAGAAAAATTATCTCCGACTTTTTCGTAAAAGAATAAATTTGACATTGTTGTTTCTAATCGTTGTGTAGATCTCTTTAAAAGCTTTTCAACGAGATAAAATTTGTACAAATTTCAAGGCACAAATTTTTAGATATGTTATATTCTAGTTTGTTTGCCGATTACCCCTGAAAAAATAGGATGCATAAGGAGTTATGCAGACACTTTATTGATGAGAGAGAAAATCTGAGTTTTCTTTGTTGTACAAGTAGAACATATTAAGGGTACTTGTGTCGAGCCGTCCAATAATTGGTTCGGCTTTTGTACCGGTCCAACTCGGCATGTTTAAATCGTGTATCAGCCGAAAACAAATCTATAACAAAATAAAAATAAAAAATACCTACATATGTCTTTAATTTTCATATACATTCCAATACATTCAAGTTCAGTTACCACAAATCTTAAAATTCAAGAATACATCTGAGAACCAAAAATCAATCAATTACAAATTCAAGTACATCTGAGAATTCGAGTTCAAGTTTCACAAAGATATAAGAAAAATACATCTTCATCTTCTTCTTGTTTGAAATCTGGAACGTAAAAGTGATTAAAAAAGTCAAAAACCATAAATCAAAAATAACCCTAGTTTTATGGCATAAGAGGAATTGACAATAGTTGTTTCACTACCCTCTCATTCTGCTACTAATGAATTTTTGTACCTACATTAACAATTGATACTCAGCCGGAGCACCACCATTATCCCCTCCAAACTCTCCAAGTGCTCCACCTCTTTTACCACCACAGCGCCCATCTTGGTCACCATCAAATCTTGGTCTGTCACTCACCACCTTCATATTGAAACCTAAATACACAACAACATCAAAACCAAAAATCAAATCCAAAAATCAACACAACGTCTAAATACCTAAATCATCACGACATAAATATAGGGTTCTGAAAAGTACCCAATGATCTTAGAATCAAAACATCATAATTTTATTGAGATGATTATTGGTTCTTTGAAGATAAACCCTAATTTAATTTAAAAAATAAAATAAAATCAAAGTAAGATAGAGAGAACACTGACCTTCTTTTTCAAGGTCATTACCAGTATCAATAACCTTAAATTCATCCAGGGTTTATCTCTAAATGATCTAATACTTGTGGTTTGATGGTGAATCGATACGTGTGAAGTTGTGATTCTAAATAATAATAAGAAGATGACTAAGACGAAAAGAATAAGAATAAGGCGGTGGGATTGCTACTTGCTCGTGGTGATGGATCTGGTGGTGTTGTTGTCTGTGAGTGTAAAGATTAGAAAGAAGATGGAGAAGAAAGCATATGGAAAAGAGGCAGAGGCAGGCAAAGCGGATAGAATTAAGGATTAGGTTTTATTTAGGATTATAAATATAACTTAATTGACAGCTAGACTAGATCAATAGTTATAATTGATCAGTTTTTCAGCTCAGCTCCGTTGGTTTTGAGACTCAAACTGTTGGCCGAGCCGAGGATCGACAATTATTAAACACTCAAATCGTAACCTCGGTTGTTGATGTAGTTCTGAAAGTGGTAAATAAGGTGATCGTTCTCGAACTTGTAAAGGTAATGATCTTAGAAAATAATGATTTAAATTAACTCTAGAAAATTCCAGGAGTATGAAAAAGACTAAATAACCTAAAGATGATTTTTGAAAAATTTTAAAAGGACCAGGAATCAGGAATCATGTAATTCTAACAACCTATGTGATTAATCAGATAATTCTTTTTAAATTAATTGAAGTGCAAGTAATGCCAAAATTGGTTTTGTTATGCTAACAAACAGAGGTAAATCACAAGCATGGACTATCAAAATTAATTAACCAAGCATAATCCATCAAGCAAAAGCACAACTGTTGAAAGAAAACCGTTTTCACTATTTAAAACTATGCAATTCTAATAACAAAAGAATTATAAATAATTATTAGAAAATAATTAAATCACATAAAATTGAGAAAAGTACCTTATCCATCATCCCAGTAAATAGACTTAGCTCATGGTGGAGAAAACTTGCTCAAAAGATCTCTCCATTGCTCAAAATATCGATTACAAGGTTAAATAATGATGTAACAGCTGATTTGATACGCGTATAAGCGTTACAGAAGAAGGTTCAGCTGTTACAGAAAAGTTTTAAGCAACAAAGGTATGAAACAATAAGCAACAGAAATATTCGAATCAGCAACAGATGTAGACGTTGCTGAGTCTTCTTCTCCGGTGATGGCTGGATGAAGAACAGTCGGCCGGTGCAGCAGCAGCTAGTCGGCGGCGACGGAACCTTCACCGGAATTCTCTGTTTTCTTCTCTAGGTTTTTTTCTCGATTTTCTTGGCTTCTCTTGGTTTATATAGGTAGTAGAAACCCTAGAGAGAGTTCTAAACCTAATAGAACTCTCTAAAACAGCCCACAAATCTCAATCCTAATCGAATCATGATTCCGGCCAAATACATGATTTCCGAGCTGATTTCACGGGATCTTTTGCTGTTTCTGACTTGTGTGAGATATCTATTAGTATTTGGAACAATCTGGAAGCAACAGAACTTACGAATCACTCGATTTGAACACATCCAGTAGTTTTCCCAATGAGTTGAATCGGCTGATCCGGCTGAATCGACTCGCTGACTCGCTGGGTTGAATCGCCTGGTTGACCCGCTGGGTTGACTCGCCGATCCTAGGGTGTCCCTTATCCATTCTTGGGGTGCCAATAACACTTGTCCTTGGGGTGCATTTATCACTTTTTGAGCCAATTTTTCCACATATCTTTATTCTTCAAATGTACCTACACGTAATATTTGCAAGATCGAATACTAACTTAATAGAAACTAAGGTGCAATTTAGACACTAAAATTTGTCTATCAAATACCCCCAAACTTACTATTTTGCTAGTCCTCGAGCAAACTACTCTAAAAATAAAGTAAAAATCCTAACTCACTTTCGCAGGAATCGCGACTACATTTAGCGTATGCAGTAAGCCGTTAAGGTGTCCCTAGTGGACGAGTTTTGTCTCGTGAGGGTTTACAAGAGGTATACCCACAAAACCTGAATCTAGATCTTAGCAACACGTGAACGATTAAGGATAGACACTAAACAAGCTAGTTAGTTGGCTACTCAATTATTCGGCTATAGGAACCATTACCCTTTATGGGTCCAATCACTGTACACGAGTGTTAACTCAAGCATACTAAAATTCATATATAAGACAACAGAGTTCTACTCAGACAATTGTCTAACCACCCATCACATGAAAAGACTTAGAAGATGAACGAGACTGTAGAAGATCGCAAATGTTGACCGAGGCGAACGATGTGTCCCATATCTGTCTGAAGGTCAGTACCAAGATGAAACCTAGTGTGTCGAGATACTCCCCATTTATTTTCAACGGTTACTACTAACTAAAATATTTACAAGTTCCCATGGATCCTGCGTTCCACGCTTGCTTAGGCGACGGAGACAGGGAGAACTTTAAAATACCAAATACTATTTTTTTTCTCATTTTATTTTTCTAACTTTTTTCGATTTTTTTTTTTTCGTTTTTTTTTTTTTCTGACACCTAATACATGTGTGATCCCATGGATCCTGCATTCCACGCTTGCTTAGGCGACGGAGACAGGGGGACCACACACATAACTCTAAAACACTAACGTATTATTCATGTGGGGCATGATCTCAACACACTAAATGTCATTCCAGTGCTAATTAACATGTCGATGCTAGGACCCACCAATACTCTCAAAGAAACACGAAATTGCAAACAATAAAACAGAACGTGATGTGGTGGTGACAATTATCATGTTATTTCTAACACCTGAACTCTGTCTCCTTTATGAATAGACCATCTAGCTGGGCACACCAATCCTTATAGAAAAATGGATAAGTTTCCATCTACCTAGAGTGGTTAGTGTCACCCTGAATTGTTCACATGCTTCTAAATTCCAAATCTTATTAATCCTAAAAAGTCTACCAATACCCCCAAACTTAAAATAAACAGTGTCCTCAATGTTTCTAAACACTGCATGAAAAGGAATTAGGGAAAGATATTACCGTGTCGCATGAGCATAAGTTACCTCCTTAAATCATATAGCAATAATCGGAACAACTGTGGATCATCTGAATCAAATAGTGTTAACCACAATAGAAGGAAACAGCAGCAAGCTACAAAGATAAACAATCTGAACACACTTTGATCCCTATCTAGGTAAACCACATCGACCAGAGGATGGGTTTTTGGCAACTGAACTTCTTTCTGAACAGGATGATCATTGGATCTAGCTCGAAGATGATCTTGTACAATGGCAGACGTGCATATATCAGGTCCCAATCTAGGGACCTTCCTAAGAGTTAATGGTATAGCACATGGAGAATGATAGTCACCCCCAAACTTAGCGTTTTCAGTGTCTCTAGATAGACTAATAACAATTTCCCTCATTTCCGGATCGTCAGATTCTCGAAAATAGTCAATTGCTTCTTCTAAATTACAATCTGGTGGTGCAGAACCTAACAAAGTGCTCACTTCATTAATAACACTATCATTATCGCCATCAATTCTATAGTTGGCTAGGCATTTCACTAATGGATCTTCTAACGGGTCGAGCCTACGCTGCATCTCCCTAGACGGTTTGGATATCTCCTCTGAATGGATCTGGTGCATACAAACTGTTGGGCTAATTCCCTTAATATCTGCTATGGTCCCTCCTAAGGCTTTCTGATTGTCCTGAAGCACGGTTACTAGCCTATTCTCTTGGTCACTATCCAAATCTGAAGCTACAACCACAGGTAAGGTCTCTGATGGGCCTAACTCATCAAACTCTAATCCAAAGTGGGCTAGACATTTTTCTAACGGGTCTTCTATCAAAGTGTTTGGTAATGACTCCTGAACTGGGGTCTCTATCATGTTGACGGTTTCTAAGGTGGGGTCATCTAGCTCAGGTGGTTGATTACTAATGTTGAAGATATTCAACTCAATAGTCCTGTTACCAAAAGACAAGTTCATAACACCGTTACGACAGTTAATGATCGCGTTAGATGTTGCTAAGAACGGGCGACCTAGTATAACCGGTATATGATTCTCTGGATCAGGCACAAGTCTGGTATCAAGCACAACAAAGTCCACTGGATAAATAAATTTATCCACTTCAATCAAAACATCTTCTATGACACCACGAGGAATTTTCACAGACCTATCAGCTAACTGCAAAGTCATCTGAGTCGGCTTCAAATCGCCTAGTCCTAGCTGGAGGTACACATGGTACGGCAGTAAGTTCACACTGGCTCCTAAATCGAGTGAGGCTCTTTCTACCCGGTAGTTTCCTATTGTGCAAGCTATGGTTGGGGAACCTGGGTCTTTGTACTTAAGGGCCGTACTACTCTGTATAATTGAACTTACATGACTAGCTAGAAAAGCTTTCTTATGTACGCTAAGTTTTCGCTTTCGCGTACACATGTCCTTAAGAAACTTGGAATAAGCAGGAATCTGCCTAATTGCATCTAATAATGGAAGGTTGATCGTGACTTTCTTAAAAACTTCCATTATTTCATTAAAATTGGATTCCTTCCTAATAGGTGCTAACAACCTTGGGTATGGGGCTCTAGGCATGAATTCGGTTCTCTGAGGGGTTGCCTCAGGCTCTTCAGAGGCTTTATCAGTCTCTTCAACTATTGGGTCAGGGTGAACTACAGTTTGTTCACTATCAGGCCTAGTTACCTTGTTATCCACTACCTTACCATTCCTAAGGGTACTAATTGCATTCATATGACTGGATGATTTCTCACCAGTCAACATTCCATTGGATCCTCTAGGATTGGGTTCGCGTTGACTAGGGAACCTACCAAGTTCTCTCTCTCTCAGAGCCGTAGCAATGTCACTGACTTGGGTTTGTAAACTAAACACAGCTTTTTCTAGGCTTTGGAACCTCTGCTCATACTTTTCATCATTGCTGGGCTGAGTTGGACCAGCCGAATTCTTATAACTGAAGCCTGGAGGACCTTTAGCATTACTAAACTGACCTTGAGCCTGGCCTTTCGACCAGGAAAGGTTCAAGTGGTTTCTCCAGCCAGGGTTATAAGATTCCGAATACGGGTCGAACGTTCTCTGGTTATCAAATCTAATGTTATTATAAAGAGCAAAAGCCTGCTCTTCGAATTGGTTGGGCTCTGAACTACTAGCTTGATTCATTTCGACCAGTTCTAGCCTTCTAGATAAGGCTTCTATTTGGGCATTTGAATCGAAAGATCCTTCTATTCTATGAACATTTCCTCTTCCTAGAAGAATTGTTCTTTTTGGCTCTCTACTGCTCTCCCACTGCTGGGTCTTCTCGGCGATGTCCCTCATAAGTTTCATCGCCTCAGCAGGAGTCTTACTGTCGAACCCTCCGGTTGACAAAGACTCGACCAAGGTTATAGATGCATAATCTAAACCGTCATAGAGGATTTGAACTAGCCTTAACTCCTCTATACCGTGGTCTGGGCATTGGGACAATAAGTCATTGAACCTTTCTACATACACATACAGAGACTCTCCCTCTAGCTGGGAAAACGTGCATATTTTCTGCCTAACAGACGAAATTTTGTTCCTAGGAAAGAACTTCTGAATAAAAGCTGAAGTAAGTTGGCCATAGGTTTCAATTGACTGAGGGGCCAAGCTATACATCCACTTGGCTTTATCTCTTAGTGAAAAGGGAAATAATCTAAGTTTAATAGACTCGTCATTCAAGTCTCTAATTCTGATTGTGCTACATATTTCCTCGAATTCCCTAACATGAAAATAGGGATTTTCGTTTTCTTTTCCTAAGAATAATGGAAGCATCTGGATAATTCCGGATTTCAGTTCGTAGCTCGCTTCAGTAGCGGCTAACTTGATGCAAGATGGACGTGAGGTCCGGGTCGGATTCAACAAATCCTTCAGAGATGTCATTGCTGACACGGTCTCGGGAGTGACTAGTTCACTCTCAGTTGGCTTCTCAAGGTTAAGGTGAACTACAAGTCTGCCACTAATTAACCTACCTTGAGGGTCTCTATCCCAAGTTCGCCTTAAAGGCGTCCTTGGCATGCAAAAATTAAATCCTAACAAGCAATTAATCAAACACAATCGTGCCCTGACTCAACCAAATCAAACCTAAATCTAGCAAACAACAAGCATGATGGTTCCACTTAGATTGTCTCTAGACCAGCTTCTGTTCTTTCAAAAAGCAACTGGTTATAATTTTAGCAAACCTCTTAGAACGATCTGAATTAGATTAAGTCGAAGAGAAACAGGAGAAGCTCAATGGAGCTTTGATACCCCTGTCTCTTTGGCACTTTTCCCTGGGTTACAAGGCGGCTCTAATCAACTTAAAATAATCTTCCTGTTCTTTGAGTTAGGCTAATAAAGTAACCCGTACAGTCCTTTTGAACGATTTTCCAGTAAGCTCGATACCCTATAGGTCTCTTTCTAGTCAAGATTTTAGGCTTAGGTTCACGTAGGTTTCGTTTTCCTAAGGCGGGCAAGAAGGAGACAGTGATGAAATCCGAAACCTTATCTTGTATGGCCAGGCCTTGCCCTTTACTATGCAAAAATTAAGTTCTGTATTCAGTCCTCAACATATATGCATACAAAGGCGTCCAGAAAACCCACTGACAGGAGATTCGTGGGTTGGTCGAAGTTTACCTCCCGTACTAGACGGGCGATGAACCGTTGGAGTCGACTCGGGCCACTAATATCCTTTTCAATAGTGTGCGAACCCGAGGGGCCGAGACAATATCGTAATTGTCGTCCTTCCCTGCACACAGTTTGATATTTAAAACTACCCTTCCGTAGGGTTTAAAAATAATAAAAAGTCCAAAGTCCCAAAAATAAAAGAAAAATTACAGAAATAATAAAAACCCTAATACAATCTTCTAAACTAATTAAAACTAATTAAGATAAACTAAAAATCTAATTAAAAAAAAAAAATCTTCGATCTTCTTTTTCGTTCTTTAAGCTTTTCCCTTTAATTCCAAGTCTTTAGCTTTAATTCCAAAACTTTGGCGTACTCTCTTTTCGGTCCAAAATCCAACTTGTAGCAAAAAGAAAAATACCAAAAGAAACGTAAAATAGAACAAAGTAAAATAATAAAAATAAAAATAAAAACCTAAAAATAAATCTAAAACCCAAAACCCAAAAACAAGTCCCCGGCAACGGCGCCAAAAATTGATGTAGTTTTGAAAGTGGTAAATAAGGTGATCGTTCTCGAACTTGTAAAGGTAATGATCTTAGAAAATAATGATTTAAATTAACTCTAGAAAATTCCAGGAGTATGAAAAAGACTAAATAACCTAAAGATGATTTTTGAATAATTTTAAAAGGACCAGGAATCAGGAATCAGGTAATTCTAACAACCTATGTGATTAATCAGATAATTCTTTTTAAATTAATTGAAGCGCAAGTAATTGCCAAAATTGGTTTTGTTATGCTAACAAACAGAGGTAAATCACAAGCATGGACTATCAAAATTAATTAACCAAGCATAATCCATCAAGCAAAAGCACAACTGTTGAAAGAAAACCGTTTTCACTATTTAAAACTATGCAATTCTAATAACAAAAGAATTATAAATAATTATTAGAAAATAATTAAATCACATAAAATTGAGGAAAGTACCTTATCCATCATCCCAGTAAATAGACTTAGCTCATGGTGGAGAAAACTTGCTCAAAAGATCTCTTCATTGCTCAAAATATCGATTACAAGGTTAAATAATGATGTAACAGCTGATTTGATACGCGTATATGCGTTACAGAAGAAGGTTCAGCTGTTACTGAAAAGTTTTAAGCAACAAAGGTATGAAACAATAAGCAACAGAAATATTCGAATCAGCAACAGATGTAGAAGTTGCTGAGTCTTCTTCTCCGGTGATGGCTGGATGAAGAACAGTCGGCCGGTGCAGCAGCAGCTAGTCGGCGGCGACGGAACCTTCTCCGGAATTCTCTGTTTTCTTCTCTAGGTTTTTGTTCTCGATTTTCTTGGCTTCTCTTGGTTTATATAGGTAGTAGAAACCCTAGAGAGAGTTCTAAACCTAATAGAACTCTCTAAAACAGCCCACAAATCTCAATCCTAATCGAATCATGATTCCGGCCAAATGCATGATTTCCGAGCTGATTTCACGGGATCTTTTGCTGTTTATGACTTGTGTGAGATATCTATTAGTATTTGGAACAATCTGGAAGCAACAGAACTTACGACTCACTCGATTTGAACACATCCAGTAGTTTTCCCGATGAGTTGAATCGGCTGATCCGGCTGAATCGACTCGCTGGCTCGCTGGGTTTGAATCGCCTGGTTGACCCGCTGGGTTGACTCGCCGATCCTAGGGTGTCCCTTATCCATTCTTGGGGTGCCAATAACACTTGTCCTTGGGTGCCTTTATCACTTTTTGAGCCAATTTTTCCACAAATCTTTATTCTTCAAATGTACCTACACGTAATATTTGCAAGATCGAATACTAACTTAATAGAAACTAAGGTGCAATTTAGACACTAAAATGTGTCTATCATGATCTCGGCTCGGTTCCGTTTAGTGGGTGGTTTTTTCGGTTCCAACCGGCCTTATCAATCCTGGACGGTTCATGTGCAACCCTAATCAAAACCCTCTCGCTAAGAACACAGTCAACTCAAAACCCTCTCGCTAAGAACACAGTCAAGATTTATTTGAGTGTTACTGGCGAGAGGGTTTTGAGGGTGTTGACCTATTAGACTTGGTGAATGATGACCCAGGAAACTACTTCAAGATGACCAAGCATGTAGATCCATGCCCAAGAGTAAACTAAAACTATCCAGAAGGCATCAACTGGATAACCAAAGACCAACAAGTTAAGTGCACTTTTCCTTGACAACAAACCACATACATATAATATCCACTGAGATTCGTCCTGAAAATATAAATGGCCCTTGTTTAGCCCTTGTTTAGCCCTGTTACAAACCAGGGACTTGCTAATTCCTGCATCTCAATGTTGTCTGCCAGAAATAATTTCAGTAATAACATGGTGCAACCAATGAACAGATGATACAAAAATATGTGCAAGTGAAAACAAAAATTAAACAAAGTAAATCAAAGGACACTCCAGCCTAGAACATTTAACCACCAATAGAAATCCAACACAGCCAATTAATAATCTTCTAACTGCAAATTAGACATTGTAATGGTTGTCACTATTTTTATAAAATATACAAAATAATCAGAGCTACTTCTAAGTTTCTCCATAGCAGAGTCGTACACCTAATATGTAAACTCTAGGAACTTAAATTAACCATTCAACGGCACACTAAGATGCAAAATACGAAAAGAACAAATTATACTGCAGAGGAGCTCCTAATCAAATAAACTGAATCCCATATCATCGTCACTTTCTTCCTTGGCCTCCTCCTGTAAAACATAGAATCAATAAATGCATTATACGTCTGTAAAATACACAATCAAGAAACAAAAGATCTCACATATAATACAAGAGGCAAATAACTCAAACAAGCACAGAACTTTTACCTTCTTCTCCTCAGCTGCTGGTGCAGCAACAGCTGCAGCACCACCACCAGATGGAGCAGAGACAGCAACAGCAGCAGCACCACCACCAGAGCCGATGTTGGTGATCAAGTCTTCAACATTACTCTTCTCAACCAACTTAGCAAAAGAGGCTGGGCCAGTAAGACTCACATTGGACATTGGCCTTCTTTACCAAGGTAGCAATCTTCTCAGCCTATTGCAAACAATTCTAATGTCAACCAAAAATCCAAGGCCAAATAGTGTACAGCAAACAATAATAAATCTACACCACAAACTCATAACAATGATGCTATGGAAACATTCATACAATAGCACTATAGAAAAACCCTTAAACGTAACATCAATCTGTGCCCTCAGATGTTATTACAGTATGCATTGCATATGAATCTGAATGCCTTGTAACAAGGAATTCTATTCAATCCTAGAAAAAGACATCTCAAATACTACAATATTCAACCCAGCAAGAACCCACAAATAATAGAAGACATCTCCAACTAAAGATGAGAAACCATACTTACTGACTCCTTAGAGCATCTCCAACAAGATGTGTTCAGTTCCCTACAGTTTAGGCCACATATGGTTTGTTAAAATTCTACTGAAAATCCTTCACCAATGGAAACTTGTCAGTAAATGTGAAGATGAGGTGGCATGAGAGAAGGATTTATACTAAAGAGTGAATAACTCATGTGGCCTAAATATAGGAAGTAACCGCAATCATTATCGAGATGCTTTTTAAGGTTCTGGCGGAGGATTTGAACAATCCTTATCAGCAAAATTTTATAGTTCGGAACCTTTCTTTTACTGAAAGTAAACTTAAATTACGTTTATACTTTCTTTGTCTTCATCGTATTAGCAAAGAACAATATAAATGTTCTTTAATGGAAGAAATTTGAGTTACTAATTTGGACAAAAAATATTGGATATGGTTTGAATTAAAGAAAAAAAACAGATATTTATGGGTTTATATTACAGTTTTACAAAGAAAATACCATACATTGCAAGTGAAAACATATAGAGATTAGGGAAAAGGCCCAATTCAGTTGTAAGATAACTTTGGTCATAATATTGATGAGAAAAAATTAAGACAAATTTCACAAAAGAATCATCTTATTGAGGTACACTTTGGGATTATTCAAACTGAAATTCAACATCTATCAAAAATACAAAGAACTGAGAATCAAAGTTTTAATATCAAAACAAAATTAATTTCGTACTAATGGAGTGATATCCTAACTTTTCCAAGGGATTTAGGACTCAATATTAAAGTTAAGCGAAACTCTAATTTTTAATAGGGGACACAATTAATCATATGTAATAAAAGTGTGAAGTAAAATACCATTAAATACATTGAAATCACTCAAAATAGAATCACAACATAATGGAAGACTAAATTTAACAAAAGATGCAAAAGAAAGAAGGATTACTCACAGTGACAGGGATTCCATCGTCGTGAAGGATCAAGGTGGCGTAAGTACAAGCGATTTCACCTCCGGAAGACATCTTTGCAGCAGAGATTTGAAATTGTTAACCTAATCCAGAAATGAAACAAAAGAGAGAAACCTTTAATCGAACGAACGATAAACGAAATGATAATCTAAAAACAGATAGCGAAGCACTGAGGGAAGGAGAAGAGGACGAACCTTGCAAAGAAACCGAAGCGGGGGCAGAGATCTCTTTTACTAGGGTTTTGCTTGAGGAACAAAACTGGGAATCCACCCCTCGGGTAAACTACGGTGTTTTCAACTCCGACCAATGGTCCAATACTCCAAGTTTGGGTCCGAAACTATTCCGGCCTGGGCTTTAATCTGAGCCCCTAATATCAAAACGCCTTCTTTTGCTGGCTTAATTATTATTTTTTTTAATACGAAAGGATGGTTTTATTAATAAGCTTCCAATTACATAGTTTGGATATCATCAGCCAAATCTGAATCCAACTGCTATGGTAATGAAAATTGACACGAAAAAAATAAATAAAGCATGTTTTACTAATAAATCAACCACATTGTTTGCATCTCTACGAGCATGAATATATTTCCATGACCCAAAATTATTTAAGAAAAACATACAATTTTGTATGATGTAATTATTCTTCCAGTTTACAGCTCTAATTTTTCCGTTAATAGTATTAATAACTCTTTGGCTATCTCCCTCCAAGTGAATGTTAGATAGACCTTCAGCTAATGCCCACCTTGTATAAATAGTAGGGACGGAAGGAAAAGATAAAATAGGATCATCCAATAGTAATCTCCTCTACCTGTTAGTCATATATTTTCATAAATGGCTAAACTACCCATGTATGATTAGTCCTAATACATGATTAGTTTAGGTAATTAATTAGATTAAATTAATTATATAGATTATGGTTAATATTAAAATTAGATAAATTTTATTTATTTTTTTATGATTGGAGAAGAACAAGGGCTTTCAAAGATTCTTTAAAGGTCGTCACGGTCGAAACATTTAGACCATGACGACCCTCACCTATTACACTACCAGTCTATGAAAAATCGTCTTGGTCATATTTTCTGACCTTGACGACCCCAACCTTGTTTGAGTCGTCATTGTCATTTATTTATATCATGACGACTCTCGGTTCAGAAATTTCCTGTATGAAATAACTGTTAGGGTCGCATCGGTGCATACCAAATACCATAACGACTCAAACTGGGATGGCATGGTCGTTTCCAATATACCATGACGACATAAGCTGTAAAATTTGTTGATTCAGGATTTTGTAATTGTAAATTCATTGAAAAAGGAAAAGAAAAGACATACATAGATCATAAAGAAAAGGCATACATCGATTATGAATAAAACCATACATAGGATAGAAATATAGGATTAAATTGAATCTACATAATTGAAATACGCCAACCCCCCTTTTGTTGGATAATTACCAATGTAATCATAAAAAGCCAATTTTTCGGGTTAATCAGCGAACACTACATAGCATTTATCATGCCAGAATCTTTTGCTGCAGTCCGTCTTATATTGCTCATATGCATGTTGTTTCTGAAAAAGTAAATCAATAATAAGTTAGTATTATAATCAAATAGGATTTGACTAACATCTATTGACATTCACTTACTTGTTGATATAGGTGATGTGAATTTTAATTGTAGACCGTAAGTGCAAGGCTGTCGATGAGACATTATGCAAGCACGGATCGTCCAAAAAGACTAATCAATTGTTATTTATAATTTCTAATTAAATTAAATGTCAATAAGAAATTTTTTATTAGAAAATGATGAAAAGAATAAAATAGAAAGAAAATACTATGACTCAAGATTTCACCACTATGTTGCATACTAGATGATTAAAACTATTTTCTATATAAAAAAAATTAATACTGCTTCAAGGCGATTTATGGTACAAATATTTACGTCTTGGAAGATAAAACTTTACAGCCCACTGTATTGAGGTTCTCAAAATACTAATAATTTGCATTCATTTAAAATATTGTTCTCTGTAAACATAAAATATAACTCAATAAAACAAGCACAAAGATATGCAAAGAAAATTATTATCATTACAAAACAAGAACAAGGAAGTTGAATTATTATAGAAAAATAGTGGAATCCCCGTATATATATCATAAGGCTTCATCTAGCCCTAGTAAAAAGTTTATTCCATTATAAAAAAAAAAGTAAAAAGAAGAAAGTAAAAATTAAAACTAAAAGAACTAAATTGTTGCTCGGACCCGGACCAGAATTAAGATCCCAAAAACCAAATCCTCTTTCCATCTCCTTCCACTATTATTTATATAGTTTAAGGAAACTACTTTCCTTTTCCATTTTCACTACCACAACATCATCAAATGGGAATGTGCCACGTGTCGGGATAATATAAAATCCTCCAATAAAAATGTGTCACATGTCAAATAATATCTCATCATGAAGTCACCATTTTATTTATTTGGAAAATATTTCATAATCTTAATTTCCTTCTTTATTTTGATTATTTTCTTCATTAAACAAAATATTTTCAAATATCATTTTATCATAATTAATATCTTGCAAATGGTCTCCACACTTTCTACACACGCAGTGTCATGTTTACCATACTCCCATATCCAAATAGATGGGCTCAATGAAATAATTCTCCATGTTTTTATGTCTCCCCCTCGTTTTTCCTTTCGGGCTTAGCCTATTCAACCACGAACTGAATTACGTATTTTAGTCCATCGAACTTTATTTTCTATAAATTGTAAAATTAAAGAAGACCTTTATCAAGGCATTCACCTATAGAGAAGACTCCACGAGGAGGAATTCTAACCCCAGAAAAACGGAAAGGGTAAACGAAATCATTAAATATGCATAAAATAAAAAACTAAAAAAAAATAAATTAAGATGTAAAAATAGAACTTTTTCGGGTTTAACTAAACTCGTTAGAGTTAGAAATCACATTTAATCACTTGGACTGCGTTTAACATCGTTGTGTCTGCCTTAATGGCTAAAATGCAACTATTTTTTCACACACGTGTGCACAGGAAGGTGTACGTGTCTTGTTTTAGGAAAAGAAACAAAATTAAAAATAAAATGGAACCGCAGAAAACGAGGGGGAGACAATTTTTTTCTTCTTCCTTTCTTCTCTTCCTCTAGAAATTTTCAAAAGGATAAAAGAAAATTTGAGCGAAAAATATTTAGAATCACAATTGAATGAACTTGTGGAGGTGGATATTTTTTCAACAGTTGGAGTAAGAGAAAACAACAAGAAAACCAGTTAGGAGAAGCTGAATTATGATGTGATCTATTACTGTTGATTTCTGGGTCAGATATGAAGATAAGAACTTTGGGTTTCTAATAAGCATTTGTGGTTGGAAATTTCCCACCTTCTATGGTTAGTCATCACTTTCAATACTATGTTGTGATTGTTCTTGTGAGAAAACTATAATACTTGAGTGGAATAATTTGATCTGTCTACTTTTGGATATGTGCTAACCATGGCGTTTTTCTTAATCCTCCATGAGTTAGCTTATGTATTGGTGTGTGTGTTTAGATGTATGCTCTGTTCTTAGGTGGGATCTTAAGAATTGAATGAGATGTTATAATAAAAAACTAATGAATAGTTCTGAATTTTTATTGGAATTATGACCCATGCATGTTTGATAAAAAATTTAAAGCATACTTGTTGTTTTACTAACAGAACTTTTATACTTGTTTAGAGGCATCGTAGCATCTGAATTAGCCTAATGTTATAGCTAAAGATTGTGGGAAATTGATGGTAAAATTCGCTTGAATAGATAAGCAGTTGACGGGATACACCATATTTAGTGAACTGTACATAAAGTGGTTCTTATATATTAGTTCATTTTCAGAGTTACTAAATCGTGTTATCTTGATTTGGGCCATCAAATTCTTAATATACATTCTTATGTACCTTGTGAACTGCCTATTTTATTGTTGATTACAAACATTGTCATTTGCCAGTGCTAGCCGTTCACTCTTATAATTCTGTAGTAGTCCGATACGGTGTAGCTGTTGACTAGCGATAATGCTAGTCGGAATATGGATGTTAAGAATCAAGATCTATATTTATGTACTGTGTTTGGTGTGAGCATTCTACGATAGTCTAGTACTAGATGGACTGGTAGTACAAGGGTTTTGGGTATGGAAAAGGAGTTGCCTCATTCCTGTACGGACAGGTAAAAATTGGTTCATTCAGCCAAGTTTCGGTGTTCTAAATTTTGATGTTAAATGATATAGCATGCATGTCTAGGTGATTTTGTATGGAATGCTATAACATTCTAAATCCAGGAATTAGTGTGAGGTCTGTAGCACATCGGCTAAGGTTGCGACTGTATGAAATCTTATTTAAGCAGAAAATGCTTATTAATATGATTACGGCAGTACACTGCGTGTGAGTTGATTTCCTAGCCAATTCTTGACATTTCTAAACTTCACTCCTCACAGTTAAAGGCTTTTGATTATTTTTCAAACATCCTTCTCAATAAAGAGATGCTTGTATTTCCTTGCAAGGACACTCTGATCTTAAGTTTACAACTTAAGCATTTATTTGGCTATATATATATATTTTAGTGCCTACTTATTTTATTAGAGAGCTTGTTAAGTTTGGACGTGTATATATATATACTTTGGGTATCAAGCCACAAGATAATTCAGTTGGCATTACGGATCAATTAACTGTATTTTGAATTGTTAAGTGAAATATTTGACATTACCTTTAATGTGATGAATGGATAATTGAGTGGACAACAATGTAGAATTATGGACTTTATTTTCCTCTAATGACACCTTAGGATTTTAATGCTTGTAGGAGAGTTTGGTAGGATGATCACGGGCTACAATTTGTATATGTTTATTTGTAACCTTCAACCTTTGTTTATTTGGAACCTTCAACCTTTGTGTCGTTATTATTTTGCTAGTGTTATTAATATTGTTAAATATTGATTATGCATTCTTTGGAATTAATTGGTGATGTTTTAATATCTGTCACTTTGGATCAAGCGAGATTAGACTAGTTTAGTTATATATGAAAGTCACTTACTACCAAGGACCTGTACACATTTTAAGTACATTGAAGGTTTAAAGAGGTATACAAAATGAGTCTTATTACTAGAATTTAAACGTAGAAATGTTGGGCAACCCACTTGTATTGTACTTAACATCATCGATCAAAACAAATAGAAAACGGAACACGAGGAATTTCCTTTTTGGAGACCATGTTGGGCAACCCACTTGTATTGTACTTAACATCATCGATCAAAACAAATAGAAAACGGAACACGAGGAATTTCCTTTTTGAAGACCATATTACAGAGATTCAATACTACTAAATTGTATAGTGAATGATTGCTTTAGCATGTCCACTAAATTAGCTTAACATAGTTTCGTGATTAATTTTTAGAAAGAATTTTGGAAATACTGTGTTTACAGGGTGCCTGATCGATTTTGCTGGCACAAACAAATTGATAATTCTTATTTGTATATTTTGGCTCATTTATCCGCTCGATGGAATTTTTATGCTTCATTTGTCATTCTCTTTTTTTATTCTCACATGATTTGCTGAGGTAACATTATTATTAATGGGTTTTAAACTATGTATTCAGATTGTTCTAATTGATGGGAACTATTGTTGTACAAGACCGAATTGATGTTTTTGGTTATGTGTTTTGTTTGGAGCAATAGACCGCATGGTTTCTCTCCAATCTGGTAGCATGTTTTGAGACTTGGTTCTTGTAATCATTTTAGAATAATGTTAGTATATCTCATCTTTATGGGCGGTTCGATTGGTGCAATTAAGTTTACCTGATGAGATATTTGCTGCACTCTTATCTTGTTAAGAGATTATAGGGATGGTGATGTGACAAATTAGGGATAGTTATTGCCATGTGATTCGTACTATCCACTTTTAGGGAAGATTGCTACCTAAATGAGGTAGTTCGTATCTTATAATAAGAGATAGTTGTTATCGTTGTGGTAGTTCATACTATCTGAACAAAGATTGATGAATTATTGTCGTGTTTGATCCCTTCGAGCTACGAAGGAGGGTACGTAGGCAGCCGCTCTGCGGTTCAGCACAAGATTTTTATATCATCTGAAAGTGTTGGTGAGCGGCAGTTCACACCATCTATTCAGAGAAGATTGCAACCTTCGTTGTATATGTATTCTTTATAAGAGGTAGTTCTAGTACTGGTTGTTCATACTACCTAGTGAAGAGATGATTATTGTTTTCCAGTTCATATCATCTAATATAAATGTGAGATGTAGATGATTGTTGCCTCTTCCAGGTAATTCATACCATCTGACAATTGTACAACCCATAAGACAAGAGATGATTATTACCATTTGAGGTAATTCATATCATCTGTCTCGGTACGTGAGTTAAGCAATGGTTGTTATCGTACGAGGTAACTCATATCATCTGAGAGAAATGGTTGTTGTTTATGATAAAAATTAATAACATTGATTTAAAAATGATTACTAACTCTCTTGAGCAGTTCGTATCATTTGAGAAAGATGGTCTGTTGAGATTGACCTAGTACTGTGAGTTACGACGCCCACTGGGACTCCCACTTATGGGTGGCTACCTGGAAGATCGTTAGCTGTAACAGTGGCTGGTATCCGACTACCCTTACCACTGGGGCTGATCATCCCTCACCCGTTCAGTACGGTGTGTTGTCAGGCCAGCTGCAGCTCCCACCTATGGGTGACTACCTGGAAGACCGTTAGTTGTAAAAGCGACAAGATAACCCCACAGTAGAAGCCATGGAAATCATTTGTCAGACCCGATGATCCTTGTGAAATTATGGACTCTTTTGGAATCCCTAAGTTTGCGGTATGGAACGCATGATTAGAAGATGCTAATTGACTTCACAGTGGACCTTATAGGATAAGTATTATGGTATGAGACATATGCTCGGAGAATCTTAACCCTCGAATCAGTGAGATTCTTGTTCAGCGGAGTCTTAGTATATGAAGTTTGGTGTTCTATAAGAGATGATTGTTACCAAATGTGGTAATTCATATCATCTGTTGGTATTCGATAAATACCAAAAATATTATCAAAAACTGTAAAGCATTCTGAAGGATTCGATGACCCTCGAAATAAGAGCTATGTCTATATGCTTATCGAAATAAGAACGATTATATTTGCTTCGTAAAATAATATTGTCCAAAAATTGGGAATGTTGGCTCCTCAGCCGTATTGGGAAGTTGGAGTCTTCCAATGGGACGAAACCCGATACGTTGGAAACGAAAAATTTCCGGTCCGCCACTGGGAGTTGAGGATAATATGCAATCATGTTCACCAAAGTCGTTCTAACATAACAACATCGATTGTAAATCAATTCAAACCTTTTTTTAACCTCTGTGATTGATCATGACTTTTGATTGTCGTCTAAAGCAACAAAAACTCGGAAAATACGGTCCCAAAAAGTTTCCAACCTCCTATTTATGTTGATCTTGAGTTCTTCGTCATGTTTCGTGACTACATGATGTGGTCGTCTGCACGTCAAATTATTATTCTACTTATGATTTATTATAAAGCAAGGATAAGAAAGGATCGTTCCCACGAGGAGGTCTTGGTTGTTATTTGGTTCCGAAATCTTATGTAAAAAGGAGGATTTTCATATTTAATGAAAGTAAATAAACTAACTAGGAAAGCTATGAAATTGGAGAAAAGAATCAAATAGTTGAGAATATTGGTCAAGGTTTCTTTTTCATTCACAAAACATGTTCTTGTACTAATAATTAGAATTGATATTTAATCTCGTTTTTATCAAAAGCCTTAGAATACCTTGATCGCAAGAATATCCCGAAAATTTCCTAGAGTCATCATCAAACACATTAAAAGATGTGAATATGAATTCTACCAAAGAGAACAACCTAACGTGTAAAAAACATTACTCAAGTTTAATTCCAGAAGAACATTAAGATTCATGAAATTAGGCTAATCAATGCAATTGAACGTGGAAAACTCAATAATTCAATTTAACAAAGGTCATGAGTCACATATGAGTACTAGGATGTATCACTACAAGCAATAACCACACTATGATACTTGTATTCAAGGAGTATCACTTTTGCGTATAATAAACCCTAAGTTAGCTATAGATATGAATGTGAGTTCAATCAATTTGCAACTTAACTAAACAAACAATCAATCAATGGGACATTTGTAGTGAATCATAATCGATAATATTGAGACAAACTAATTTACTAATTCAAAATTCATGTTTGAGAACTCAAACTATTCCCTAACCAACAATTAAATTAACCACTTATAAATTGGAGTTCACACAATTGAAGAAGAAAATAAATTACAAACCCTGGATGTGAGAAATCTTCTCGCGCAAACCTACAAAAAGAAATAGAAGAGGTGAGAAGAGAACTAAGTTAAAATCTAGGTATCTCTCCCTCTTGTTGAAGTTGCTCTTATGTAGCCTTTCCTTTGTAGAAACCCTATTGAAATAAAACTCTTTCCTAATCAAACCCTAACTCTTCGATACAAAATAAGTAAAGACCTCTTATAAATTCCATGTCCAAATTAATAATATAGTCCAAATACCCTTGGTCATTTGGCGTGTGACTTGGCCCAAAATCAGATTTATTGTAAAGCCCATAGACTTACTAGGCTTGTCAGTCTTGTGGAGCTGACAAGCCAAATCAAGCATTCACCAATTCACCAATTCACGGACACTTCTATGAAGCATTTCGTCAAACACAATGTGCAATTCTGCTAGTGTTCTAGGCTTAAACTGTTGGTGAATTCCCTGCACTAAATATCACACATTCAAACCATTCAATAGCAAACACAAACCCATAAATCATTAGCACACATCTAGATAGGCACAAATTCACCATCTTCTCATCCTTGTATTTCCAACAACGAGACTCAACGTAAACCCATCCGTCCTTCTTAATCTTCTTCATACTCTCATTCAGAAACATCTCAATCACAAATCAGGTTACCAAAGCTCGACCCAAACTGGAATCCGAGATCAAGCCATTCTTGAACCAACTGAACTCTACTCAAATCCTCAATCGAACCCTTGTACACAGCCGAGCTCAGTTCACGGTAGCACTATCCAATTTCTTATCTTCTTTCCAGTACAAGAACTCGACCATACACAAATTCCAGCTCTTCATCTCTGTTTACGTTTCCGGCAAAAACCCAATTCTTATCTCAGCTCTGTCTCGCTTCTCCTCCTTTTTTTTTGTTTGAAATCTTTCGATGGAAACGTCTACCCATTTTTCTAAACCCTCTCGAACACATAAACCCACCTGTTCTCACACCATATCCAACCATTACAGCTCAACTCTTCTTGTTCTGGTTGCCATTCTTCTCCCTGACATCTTCTTCGAACCCATCAGACTCGCCTGCCATTTCGATTCAACAGATCCACAACCTTTCTTTTGTCAGTGAAATCATCACCTTCCTTGAATTCATTTCTCCCTGACGTTCGACCTAGGTTAGCCGGCGTGAGACTCTTGCTACGGCAACTTAGAAATAAAGTTGGAGGGACTCGATTGTAACCAAATAAGTAGGGTTGTACATGGTAACGGGTTTCCGTGGAAACCCGCCAAAACCGAACCGAATTGGTCAAAACCGAACCGAACCGTTTACTAATGGAACGGTTATGGAAAAAAAGTATGGAAACCGGTAGTCACGGTTTCGGTTTTGGTTTAGCCAAAAACCGAACTGTTATACCATGGAAAACCGACTATTTAAGACCCTTGATCTAGTTTTTGATAGATCTAATCTGAACCCTTCATTACCCTTGATATATAATCCCACCCTAACTTTCTAACCCTAGTTCTCTTCTAGTTATGGAAGAATTTTCTTCTAGTTATGGAAGAATCCACTTTCTTTTTTTTTAAATGATTTTTTTTATTTTTTATTTATTTTTTTGATTCTTTTTTTTAATTTTAGTTTTCCAAACGGTTAACCGAAACCCGTTGGAAAAAACCGAAACCGAGAGAAAACCGAGTAAATCCGAACCGGCGGTAAACGGAACGGTTATGGAAAAATAATTGGAAAACCGACCTTGCCGGTTTCGGTTTTGGTTTGGCACAAAACCGAACCGAAACCGGCCATGAACACCCCTACAAATAAGAGAACAACAACTTAGTTTTAGGTTTACTAAGAGGATTTAGGCGCACCAGTATTGGATGCTCCTTATTTAGATGCATACACCCCAGCTGAATGTACTAAGATATGAAGCCCTAATTACATCTCAAGATAGTAGCCCCTTATCGATAACTAGAATCTGCATAGTATTTGTTCTATAAAATGACCGCTCTACCCTTTTGCTCCTAATTCAATGATCTCTTCTTCTTTTCTGCATATAGCTCCAAAAATACCTACAAAACTAAAAAAAAAATATACACAAAATACAAGAGAAATAACTAAGAAACGCATAAAAAATTGATATTCAAATAATGTATTTTATGCACTTGTCACTACAACTCACGCTCTAACTGCCGCAACATATTCCCAGGGAGTGCATTTAGCAACCATGACAAAGAAATTAAAAAAAAAACTAGAAAGGATTTGAAAGATGAGAAAAATAAAAAAAATGAGAGATAACAAGTGTTTGAGAGACATTGTATGTTGAGAAGAAGGTTTCTTCTACAGAAATCAAAGACCCAACGACTTTTTTTTTTTAAAAAAAAAACTAGCCAACTAGCCGTTACATATAAGTTCATAGGTGATAGATTGTCTACAGTCGTCATGGTCGATAATACACTGACGACCCAATCCTCCAAAAGGAGTCGTTATGGTCGTAACCTATAGACCATGATGACCTGTTCTAGCAAAAAAAAAAAAATCCCTGGATATCTTTGAGTACCATGGTCGTATCGGTTCGTAAATCAAACGTTGACGACTCTTAAATTTTATTTTCAGAGTGAACTAGAGTCGTCAATGTATACACCTTAATACCATGACAACTTAATCATAAGTGCTAGTTTTTTTTAAAAAATAAGTAGTCGTTGGGGCTTTTTCTAGATAAGGATGCTAACCCAATGCTATATCAGTTGAAAACTTTAACATAATTCTCATATTAAAACCATCTTGCAATGGCAATTCCATTATCTCTACCAATTTAATTGAAGAGATACTCAGAAGATGCAAACAAACAACTCTTCCATCATCAACTACTCAAATTAGTGTTATGGAAGGAGATAAACGCAAAGGAAGCAAAGAAACCACATCATCATCAACTATAAAATCAATTAGAGCTATGGAAGAAGAGATACACAAGAGAAGCAAACCAATGACTGCCATGGAAAAAGATGAAAGAAAGAAACGAGGTTACGACCAATTCCAACGAAGGGAAGGTTAAATTCCGATGTGGATGAGACGGAATGGATTAGGAACTATTACGTCGTCATGGATCTTCCAGAAGAAGATTGGGATGATGGTATATTTTAGACTCATGTGACAACAATACCTTACATTCCCAAGTTGGACGTGAAGTGGAAAGATCCACACCATGATTACACGACCGACTATATTTGCAGAACGACCATTCATGTTAAGAAGTTGTGCATCAAGTATAATGAGTTTCTCGCTAGGCACAAAGGAGATAAGTTTGCGGCACACATATACCAAATGGAGAGGAGAGTCGTTTATACATTTTGAAGCTGCCAAAATAATTGAGGATCGCACCCAGAAAAAGAATAATATGTAACGTGTTTAGTAAGACCAAGTTGGTCTACAAGTTATTAGCCTAGTTTAATATTTCTTTCACGTTCTAATGTACTACTAGTTACCCCAAGTTTGAATCTAATTATCTTATTAATCTAGATCTAATTGTTGTTCAATTTTGTATCACTAAATATCGTCAGTGTTGATACCCATATACCATGACGACCCCATAGGTTAACCTCCAAATTGTTCTCAAATTAGTTTTTCTATAATCATCATGGTGTAGTAGTTAAGACCATGATGACCTTAAATCTAAATTAAGATAAAAATATGACCGTTGGGATTTTCTCTATATAACACAACCCCCTTCCTCCATCTAAAAATAGTCCGAACCTCCTATTTTTGTTTTTTATATATTTTACATTTGTTTTAGTTTTCATTGAAAGTTATACATCAATGGCAATGGCATAATAGGAAACAAATGAAGATATGGATCTCGTTAAATCTTTTATTAAGGTGTTCCATGAATGTCCGGATGAATCTATTCAATATCTTGGAAGAGAGTGAAAGAGTTTTATTATGAGCGTTGATATACACATTTTTGTGTCTAAATTGTGCTCGATTATCTATTTTGATAATGTTCGATTTTGTACTATTTATGGGTTTTTATATTTTTGTAGGTATTTTCGAGAAATAAATATTTATGGAAAAATCGGCTCAAAAGTGATAAAGGCACCCAGGAAAAATTACTAAAGGCACCCATAAAATTACTAAAGGCACCCAAACAATTGTTAAAGGCACCCTCCCTTTTGAATTCAAATCCGGATTTTTCGGAACACATGTTTCACGCGTGAAAAAAATCTGAGTTGTTTCGGGTCCTATTTTCATGGGATTTAAAGGGTTGTTCGAGTTGGATATGTGAAGAATTAATCAACCTAGGTCTACACATGTCATTTACAAGAGTTTCACGCCGGAAAAATGGGTGAAGAATCATGTTGGCAGCCGGAAAAAGAAACCATCTCTGTTTCGGATTTACAATGAGTTGGAGTTGTTTGTGGATTGATTTTTTAGTCTTTATCGGTTAAGAAAGGTCTCTAGGGTTAGCTAATCCTGTAAATAACAAAGAATATAAAAAAAATCAAGCCAGAAGCCACCGAAAAATTCCAGGAAAAAAACTATTCTGCTGGTGAAGAAGAAGGCTAAGAACATAAGGCTTCAGAGAACAGTCGTTGATTTCGTTGCGTTATCTTTCAAAATTTTGAAGCGGCTACAGTCTGTTCTTTATTGCGTCTGTTTTATTTTCTCTTCAGCCACACACTTTGTAACGCTTATAAGCGTATCAGTTCTCCTGTGTTACTTTTATTTCTTCATTGTAAACACTTTTTGAGCTATGAACAACTATTTTGAGAGTGTCCAACATGATGAGCTAATCACCATCACTGGGCGGCGGAGGAAGCTATTTTTCCAATAATAAAGTGGTAGTTCTTATTTTATTTATTTTTTACAATTCTTTTATAATTATTTGATTTGAATTAAATTTAAGAATTTTTTTTTTTATCAATTAGTTGTGTTTTCTTTTGATGGGTCATGCTGAGTTTCGAGCTTTTGATGTCTCATGCTTTCGATTTACAACTATTATTTTGAAAACTTAACTTTGGCAATATTTTGGATAAACTGAATATACGAGTTGCAAGATTTTTATCACTTGAAAAATTGGCTAATGGTGGAATGCTTAGTCTCAGTCCTTCCCATAATTTGAAATCAATTTTACTTTAATCTGTTTAATTTTTAGTTATTAAAAATTAGGTTTAAAAATCGAATCTTTACAAGTCTGAGTATCGAACCTTTTACCACTATTTTAAAATTACATCAATTTTTGGCGCTGCTGCCGGGGACTTGTGTTTAGGTTTAGAGTTTTAGATTTTTATTTTTATTTTATTATTTTTATTATTTTTACTTTGTTCTATTTTACGTTTCTTTGTATTTCTCTTTTTGCTACAGGTTTTGGATTTGGATTGGAAGGAAATAGAGCTAAAGACTTTGGTGATTAAAGACTTGGAGTTAAAGTTAAAGCTTAAAGAACAGAAAACAAGACAAAGAATTTTATTTTTAATTAGATTTTATTTTTTTAGATTTTATTTTTAGAAAATTGTATTAGGAAATTTTTATTATTTCTGTAATTTATTATTTTTTTTGGACACTTTTTAGACTTTATTTTAGGACTTTGGACATTATTATTTTTAAACCCTACGAAAGGGTAATTTAAATATAAACTGCAACAGGGAAGGACGACAATTACTATATTGTCTCGGCCCCTCGGGTTCGTACACTGACACAGGAGTTGGTGGCCTGAGTCGACTTCAACGGTTCATCACCCGTCTGGTACGAAAGGTGAGACTCTAACCACCCACGAATCCTCTGTCAGTGGGTTTTATGTATTCCTTCGTAATGCATATATGTTGAGGACTTGAATACGGAATTTACTTTTCTAGTAAAGGGAAGAAACTGGACATATAAGATAAAGGTTCGGATTTCATCACCGTATCCTTTCTGCCCGACTTAGGAACACATTACCTACGCGAACCTAATCCTAAAATTTGACTAGAAATAGACCTGTAGGGTATCGAGTTTATTGGAAAATCATTCAAAAGGACTGTATTGGTTACTTTATTAGCCTAACTCAAAGTCATGAAGATTATTTTAAGTTGATTAGAGCCGCCTTGTAACCCAAGGAAAAGTTACAAAAGAGATAGGGTTATCATATCTCCTTAGAGATTATCCTGTTTCTGTTCGACTTAATCTAATTCGGATCGTTCTAAGAGGTTTTCTAAAACTGTAACTAGTTGCCTTTCGATAGAATAGAAGCTGGTCTAGAAACAATCTAAGTGGAGCCATCATGCTTTTTGTTTGCTAGATTCAGTAGGTTTGATTTGGTTGAGTCGGCTTTGTTTGTGTATGTTTAGAACCCCTTCCTGTTAGGATTTATTTTCTTAGATTTTTTGTAAGCTTATTAGGAAATTTTTGTTAGAAAATGTCGAACTGGTATTACGATAGCCAATGTAATGAATATTCGACTGAGTTTCAAAATGGGTATTACCTTTACTATGACCATAGTGTGGATAGTACTTGGGACCACTACCAACCTTCTGAAGGTTATGGTTCATACCATGGAGGCCCCAATTACTATTCGTACGCGCACCAATCATATGAATGGGAAAACGAGCAAAATTCGAGTTATTTGTCTTTGAAGGACGCCCTTGAGAAGTTGCAAGCTAGTACTATGGAGCGGATGGGATATACTATTCCTTATAGTGATCCAAATACCTCTCTATAAGAATCACCCCTAACGATATATGAGAAGTATTATAAACAAAGACCGCTTAGTTTGGAACAAAGATTGAGAATTCTGGAATGCCAGAGGTTATTTGTTGCTGATGATCAGTCTTGTAGTGACTCTCTGTGCCATAAAGAATATGTAGATGACCCTGTGGATGATTGTGTAGATGATTTGCCTAATTCCATAGATGAATCTATCTCACAAGATCATTCACCCAACTTAGAGGTTGTTTCTAGACCCTTGGACTTCCAAAATTTACCTAATTCAGGGTTAATATTATGTGCTTCTCAAGTTTTGTTGGATCATTTTGTATCCAAATGCCCAGAGGACTTGCCTGCTCCTGACATTTTGGAGGAACGAGTTTGTCCTGAGACTAGTGATTTAGAATCTAACTATTTGAAGACAATAGTCTCTAACGAAGATGATAGACTCATAAATAATTTTAATGTGATAGAGGACGATTTGATCCAGGTTGATAAAATACTTTCCCCAGTAGATTTTGTTGTCCTAGACACCCAACCTTTTCAGGTCCCAGAGGCTCAAATTCCAGTGATCTTATGTCGTCCCTTTTCAGTTACATATAATGTCGTCATCAATTATGGAAACGAAATAATTAATTTTTCTTTTGGTAACATGACTATTGAACTGAATCTATTTAGTATGAGTAGACAACCTTCTTGTGAGATCTATGATTAATAAGAAGTGAACGTAACTAGTACTTCAGTTCAGAAATCTTTACCAAACACTTTGTTAGAAGATCCATTAGATAAATGCCTAGCCCACTTTAGATTTGATATTGACGATGATAGTGTTATTAATGAGGTGAATACTTTGTTAGATTCTGTACATTTGATGGACACTTATAATATATGGAAAACTGAGTCAGAACTTCTACCAGTTTTTAAGTCCACCTTATTTCCTTCTATAGAGGAAGCTGAGTGTAGTTCTGACCTTAAGGACTCTACAATCCAACCAATAGTTTTTAGTCCATCTGAGAGTAATTTCCACCCTAAGTTTGGGGGTACCGATGATTCTTGTGATTGTCAAGTATCCCTACTTAAAGTCCCTAACTTGGGACTTGACATATGCACCTCAACCATTTTACAAGATCATCTTCAAATTATATTTCTTGAGCCTGGTGATGTCCAGAAAGAAGTTCAGTTGTTAGAAACCCATCCTATGGTCGATGTGGTTTACCTAGGCAATAATACCAAGATTGACTTTTTTTTTTCACCAAAATATTTTCTTCCATGTGTGGGAACGTATGAATTTCAAATGTGTCAGCTATTAAGTTTTGAGACTAAGCCTAATTACTTTAGGGAATTAGAATTGACACATTTGCTTAAGAATGACCACCTTCATAGTAGTCAATTGTGTGATTCAAATCTGATTGACTTTGAGGATCCACAATTATTCAGGTTATTATTATGTGCTTCTAAGTTCTTAGTTGAGTTATTCCATACTCTACAACATGATCATGTTGATTCTGCCTGTGAGGAAATCTATCCCATGAAAATATTTTATCTAGATCCTTTTATAGAGCCTGAACCTGAACCACAACTAGAAGTAGTTGTCTTAAACAGAAAACTAGATAAGGGTGTGCTCATTTTGTTCATTTTTTTGGCCTGCTGCAGTTTCCTTCTATTTTGGATAACACTATTTGAATCAGATGACCCACAGTTGTTCCGACTATTGCTACATGATTTTATAGGGTGACTAATTCTTTCTTAGTCTGGATGAAGACGTTAAACTTAGCACTTCTTGGGAGGTAACCCATGCTCATGCGACACGATACTATCTTTCCTTAACTCCTTTCCTTCGATAACAATTTCTCTTTGTTCATGCTTTTAATCATTCATCTTTAGAAACATTAAGGACAATGTTAGATTTAAGTTTGTGGGTAAGGGAGAAACTTTTCAGTGCAATAATAAAACTCCAAAGTCTAGAAACTTGTGAACAATTCAGGATGACACTAACCATTCTTGGTAGATGGAAACTTAACTCTTTTTCTATAGGAATTGGTGTGCCTAGTTAAATGGTTTATTCATAAAAGGACAAAGTTCAGGTGTTAGAAATAACATGATAGTTGTCACCATATCTCGGAATCTATCTCGACCATATCACTTTCTGTTTTTATTTTTTGTAATTTTTTTGTTTCTCTAAGTGATTTGGTTGGGCAGCAGTATCGAATTGTTATCACCGCCAGTATGGAGTATAGTGTTTGAGATTATTTAGATTTTATCAAAAAAAATTAAAAAAAAATCGAGTAATGACAATTTGATAGCAATATGTGTGTGTTCTCTCTGTCTCCGTCGCCTAAGCAAGCGTGGAACGCAGGATCCATGAGAACTATCATGTAAGATGTTGATAAGGACCATGCGCTTGGATTCAATTTGATTCAATCATGTTGTCATTATATTTAATAATTGTTTTATTTTCAATAAATCAATCGATGGGACCCTTGTATATACCAGTTGAATCGATATTAGTATTATGATTAAGACCAATAAGAGCATATCTCAATCCATTAGGATTCATCCTGGTAATGACCTTCAAACAAATATGGGAAACATCGTTCACCTTAGTCAACACGCGCAAACTTCATTTTGTCCACATCCATCTTCTAAATCTTTTCATATGATTGAACTTTGATAGATTCTGAGTATCATGGTTGAACAACTATCTAAGTAGAGCTTTGTTTTCTTATATATGAATTTTAGTATGCTGAGAAAAAAAACAACTCGTGTACAACAATTGGACTCATATAGGGTATTGATTCCCATAACCGAAGAATTTAGTATGCCAACTAAATATCTTGTTTAGTGTTTATCCTCAATCATTCACGAGTAGCTAGGATTGGGAGTAAAGGTTTTGTGGGTATACCTCTTGTAAACCCTCACGAGATAAAACTCGTCCACTAGGGACACCTAGGGGTTTAAAGGCTTATTACATATGCTAAATGTAGTCGCGATTCCTGCGAAAGTGAGTTAGGATTTTATTTTATTTCTAGATTAGATTTGCTCGAGGACTAGCAAATAAGCGCACCGCGAATCCCAAGAACCGAAAATGAAGAGAATTAGCTTTTCGATTCGCCTACATCAAAAGTTCAATTATTGAGTTCATTAAAATTAGAAAAGTAGTGAACGACCATCATCCCCAAGCTCCTCTTACCGAAAAGTGAGTAACATACTAAAACTTAATACTTTTGTGTACCTATCTCATGATTTTATGTGTGCAAATTAACATTAATTCATTTTATTTTAGATGAAACGGTTTAATGGTCTATGGCAAATAAGAAATTATGAAAAAAAAGTTCATTCACGCAAAGTGATATGAAGTATTTTACAATAGTGCTCGAGGTTCCTTGACGAAGTTTTAATGTGCAACATACATTGTCATCCATACTAAATATTATTCTATGCGAGCTTGATGTAATGTTATTGTCTTAATGAAATCAATGTCTGTTTTATCTTTCCAAAAATGACCATTGTTGTGTTCCAAATTGCATCAAGGCTCGGCAAGGTCGATACCAAATAACCATGACGACCCTATACACCATGGAGTTGTTTTTCCTGGACGTTTGGTTCTCTAGAGTCGCATCGGTCCAAAACAAAAACATTGACGACACGAGTCTGCCATTTTTTGGGTTTTATTCAGTCATCATGGTCGATACCAAAAGACACTGACAACCCTAGATGCAAAAATTGGGTTTTCCCTGGATGTTTTGGTATACTAGGGTCACATCGGTTTATAGCATAATCCATGACGACCCATCTATGCTATTATATGGGAGTTGGGGAGTCGTTATGGTCGATAACAATGACCATAACGATACTGAATGCAATGGTTAGCTGCTAAAAGTATCACAGTTGGAGTCGTCAACCTGCTAAATTTGACCATGACGGGTCCTTCTCTAGGAAACAATCTTCCAACTTGTGACAGGTGGGGTCGTCAACCTGCTAATTTTTTCCATGACGACTCTGACTCTGGGAATACTAAGGTCATCATGGTCGATACATAAAGACCATGAGGACACCAACAGTGATTTAGGCATAACTACTTGAAACTTTCCAAAATAACATTGTCTTAACAATCAGATAAAACCAATGCTACACACCTACTACAAGATTGTCTCCAAAATAAGATTGTCTCAAAACAAATAAACATTAGAAACGTAAATAAACATTAGTTCAAGTAACATTTAATTAAGTTGCAAGAAGAACTGTAATTAAACATGAGTTCAAGTTAACAATGTCTTAAAAAAAAACATCGTCTCAACCACGACCACGACCCTTACTAGCTGATCTTCGGCCATTCTTTGTTGCTTAGGAAAGCAACACAGGCCCTTGATCACAATCCCCTTAGAAGAAGGGGAATCCGCTGGTTTTATATCTTGGTTTGCATGTTCACGCACACTCGGAGATACCTCTTTCGGATTCATTCCAGGATAAGGACCAACCCCTAAGAATTTATCGTGGCGGGGAAGTTTTAAAGGAGGAGTGGGTAGATATTTGCCTTTCCCTTTGTTGCTCTTTTTAAACAAGATACAATTGAAAATAAAAAAAATAACAGAACCAACAATCATAAACCAAGTTCAGCGATCGTTATGGTCTAAATTTTTGACCCAAACGACCCTTAGTTAAACCATGACGACCATATAGATAAATAGTAACGACCCTTGGTTTCATATAATCAAATGTCGTTAGGGTTTAAAATAAAAACCGATGCGACGCTAGTACACTATGTGTTCAGGGAAAATAAATAATAAGGGGCGCCACGGTTTTGGGTAAAAACCATAGCGACACTAGACAGACCCTTGGTCATCAGTAAAAAACCAGTATGGGCCGTCATGGTTGAAAATCAAATACCATGACGATTTTTCATAATTTCAACATGCATATGAAAAGTCGTCATGGTCTTTGATTTGGGACCATGACGGCCCTCTTTCTGAAACTTTTTCGGTTTTTAACCTAAATTTACACTCAAAACAGACAAATTAACAATCACAACAAGTATAGTAATGGGTTTTTTACTAACTCTCTAATTAGGGCCATTACGTTGAACTCTTTGGTGCTTCTCGAATTCAATTTTTCTTTTAGTCTCTCTACGATTTTAGGGTTATGTTGTTCTCTTTGATAATGTTTCATACACGGAGGCATGTTTGTAGAAGAAGTCAATCGACGATAAAAGTTTTCGAATCGACGATTACAACGATGAATTGATTTTGAAAAAAAAAATATATGAAGGAATTGGGTCGTTAGGTTTAGAGGAGAGGGAGAGGAATGAGTTCAATTTCTGATTTTTAGTTTTGGAATATGAATGAGGGCTTAGCGTATTAGGATTTTAAGAATAGTTATTAGGGAAGGGTAATTTAGTATTTACACCATATTTTGCCTTCCACCTAAAATTTATAGGGTGCGTTAAGATTTCCAATAGCCTCCTATTATTTCTACAAGCCCCCAATGAATACAGGTTCTTTTGGGACTGCCGATATTTTTTGGAACCACTTTCTGGGACTGTTCTGTTTTATCCTTTTAAGAATGCTTTGTGATTAGGCCATCTATTGTAGAGGAATAGGGACTTCCTAGTGATTAACAAATGACTAACTTTACATTTTACTTATATTGAACCAAACTAATTTAGAATAAAACTAATAACTAATTTATCCTTAAACTAATAAATAACCTAATTTTAATTCAAAACAAAACTAATAACTAATTTATTCTTGAACTAACAAATAACCTAATTCTAATTCAAAAATCAAACAACTAACTATACCTAACCTAGCAAGCCGAATGTTTTCATTTTAAATTCTTCTTCTTCCCTCTTCCACATCCTAACCGCTCATCATCGCCGATTAATCTCATTTATAAATGATCGTACAAGACATGTTAATGGAAATAGGGTACCTAATCTGGGTACTGCAGCAGTTGCAAATCAAGAACATGTACGAGCATAAATCGAGTCTCCAAAACAAAAACCAAATTATGATACATGGAATATGTACATTTTAAGATATTCTCATACAAACACATCCCCTTTTAATACGTTTTGATTGATAAATTGAATAAGAATCATGAAAAGTAGGTTTATACTTGTAGTTCCAAAGTGATGTTTGGCTAGGAAATTTTTGAAAATATCATAGTTCAGCTATAACGAAAAAAATTCGTCAACCAACCCTTGGATTTTTTCTTTGTATTAAAGAATAGTACGACTAAGACAAAGAAAGTTCATCTTAGTCGAACCTTAGAGTATGAAGAACAGTTCGTCTAGGATCAAAAATCTTTGGTTATAGCCGAACCTTGGAGTTGTTATTCATGAGTAAAACAACACATGGGGTTCCGATAGATTTTTTTTATCCTAGACGAACATTACTCCACGTCTCTTATTTCTTAGGGGCAAAAATAAAGCTAAAGACAAGGAAATAGTGTCAGATTCTAAAACTCCCACCCCTCGACACGATATACACTTAGGGGAAGATAAAATAGGCCTTAAAGCAGTAGAGCCGTTACCTTGTATTGTAATCTGTGAATAATATTTTCCAAAGATGCAACAAGAAGTCGGCGAGGAGGATGTGAGGCCAAAATAGAATATAAAATATAAGAAAAATAATAAGATGTTGTTCCACCTAAAGAGGGGAAGAAGGCTTTTCATAAATGGCCACACATTCTTTATGATCAGTTGTGTGTATATCCTCTCAAAGGTAGGAAACATCATGGTGAGCCGAATGATTGAGGAAAAGTGTTGTTTGGCTATAAACATTCATGGATTATAAAAATCTTTGCCAAAAAAGTATTAATATTAACCTTAGGTATGTTTCCGACTTATATTTGATAAGTGTTAATATATATGATGTGATTTATTTTACAAGATCAAAAGAATACTATAGACTTCCGAGATACCAAAAGGTTATTGCTTGGGAGATTTGTTCACCGAGTATGATGAAGTGGTGGCCAAAGTACAAGCATTTGGTTTATGGCCTGTGATACTGTATGCACAGAAGGAATATGATATAATGGTTGTATCCGCCTTTGCAAAAAATATTTTATCTAATAACGAATACACTTCATCTCCTATTTGGCGAGATAACAATCATTCCTAATGATGAAGAAGACTCTGGAGATTCAGGTGACAGAGAAATACGTCAAAGAAGGCTTTATTAAGATGATGCCTTGGGAGGATCTTTATAATTTGGATGAAAACACGTTGGGTTGGGATGAAGACAAGGGAAAAATCAAAGTTCAAACGTGCCGCCAAAGAGATGAAACCCGGTGGAGAGCTTGGTACTAAGATTCAAGGTTAGGAAATTAAGAAATTGAGAGCTATTAAGTTGAGAATATTTAATGAATAATTGGAAGATATAAGGAAGAAAGTAGATAGAGGATAATTGGTGATGGACACCGATAAAATTAAACGTACCGCGGCTGCATACTTGTTGTTTACTCTAGGAAATGTTATCTTCCCGGACCTTTATATAAATAGGGTGAACAAAAACAATTGTTAAATGATCTCAATATGGTTAACCAATACTCCTGGGGTACTGTTTTCCTTGCATTCGCCAAACTCGCAAAAAATAAATTCCTTGCTTCTCTTTACACTAACTAGTATTATACAGATAAGCGAGTTCGTTCCTAATGGGAGAGTTGAGATAAAGTTATTAATCTAAATTTATGAATACGAATGATGCAAGACTAAGAACACAAATAAAAAACTATTAATGCAAACAATGAGGATGAGATCTATCAAAGTCCTTCTCGGCCATAGAACATAAATCTTAACGACACAACTATTTCTCTGCAATATACCTTTTACTAACAACCCTAGAATAGTTTATACGCTCAACTATTCCATAATATTTTAAATTCTCCAGACACAAAAATGCTCGACTACCGGATAATACTCATTTGAGCTTCCTAGAAGTACGTTATCTAGGTACAACCCAATCGAATGCTTTAGGTTCTATGAAATAATTATTCCTAATGAAAAATTGAAAGTCTCGATTCATCTACTAATGTAAATCTCTACATGTGAATATTGAATAAAATCCCATCATCAATACCCACATATCGCTACTTGTGTTTAGATTTCTAAATAATTACGGGTTGAAGAATTTCCAAACTAGCATTAAAATTATCAATTAATATTCAATTTCGAACTTAAATAACTAACAAATAATTCGTACATACTATTAACACGGTAGAGAATGAGCAATAACGAGATAAATTACAAGAAAGCAAACTTAGTATTCAATACGAGCTCATGTTCCAGACGTCGAAGTCATCCCCAGTCAATATGCAAATTAGCTAATGGAGTTCGTAACAAAATCCAAACAAAAATAAATTTTGAACTACAAGAAAACCCAATAAAGTACACCCAGGGGGTGTTGGTTGCGTTGTGGAAGTGAAGAAAGTGGATGTGAACTACATGCCCTGGTGGTAGTGGAACAAGTTCATGAAGCTGCTATCATGTGTTGTGGCTTGCTGCAGATTTGGTGGTTGTAAAAAAATAACAAGGAGATATGAATTGTGGTGATTTTATAAGGTGGAGTGGACTATGAAGGCATGTGCAGTAGATTCCTCAAACAACGGGTGATGGAAGAAGTTGTATTGTAGCTCGTGACAAATCCACTTCAATTTTTGTTGTGTCTGTGATGGAAAAACCTAGTTCTATTGGACGTGAATGTGAAGCGGATGAAAGCTGGTGGTGAAAGAGGTTTGGGTGTGAACAACAAGAAGAACCAGATGAGAATTCTTCTCGTCTAATGGTGGTGGCAAACTTGTTGGAGATGAGCTCTTTGTTGTGGAGTTCCGTCGAGCAGTTCAAGAGCGTGTTGTTGTGTGTTCTTGCTGCTTGGGTTCTACTTATATACCTATTGTAGATGGTGGATTTTTAACAAAGGGTAAAACAGTAAAGTCTCATATGCTCAGCTGTAGAAGCACAAACTAATGGAATTTTGTGTATGCTACTGACCCAACATCAAAATTATAAAATTTATATTTTATATTCCTCAATAGAATTAAAATATCAAACTCTCTCCATAGGCATCTCACACTGATCTTGCGCTCTCTCTGAAAGTACACATATAATATTAGAGCCTCACCCGGCTGAGCTTTTAATATTTTACACCCACCATCAGTACCGTACGACTCAATGCTTACTCATTTATAATGATGAGACAACTCCTGGATGGATTAATTACCAGTATAGAGCAACACTGTCCTCAAAATATCACTGGTGTCGATTACAACTTTTTCCCAGATGATCTGTAATTATATAGAATATACGTCCAGAACCCATCTTTGTTTCCGAGTGGATGACAATGCTCCTAGATAGATTGTCTACTAGTATAGAGCAACTTGATTCCTCTTTACATTCCCCGGTTGAATTTATAGATTGATTTTATATCAATATTCAAACCTTAATTAAATAACATTGATATATCAAAAGGCACGGCAAGTCACATGAAAATGCACTTAGTCGAAGCATCACATCTTCGTGTAAGTACTAAGTCATCGTCGCGCCAAATGCAAAGCTAAAGCTCCAATTGACAAATCCCTAATATTGGTCGAGCTTGAATAACACATCTCTAATATTGGTCGCACTAAAATCCCAATGTTAAACGAAATACAACGAAACCCCAACATTGGTCAACACCAAGTTTTCGACGTATCATCATAGTCACCTTGTAAAAACGTAGCAATAGGTGTATGATGGGGCAAAATGTTCTAACAACATATCTTCCACTACATGTCTACTACGACATACTAAAATGGCATCCCATTCCGAGTAACGGTCTAGGAGATATGGTCTAAACCCTAGACGAACTACAAGCGGAAAAACTGTCAGAATTTCATCTAAAAATTTGTGGAAGGTTTTGAGAACCTAAACGAGCTCAAAACATAAATACTTCCACGTAGGGATGTAGCCAGAAATTTTTCGATTCTACATTATGGTAGATCATTAAAAATGGATATTGTATGAAGAATCTACAACGTTTTTACTAAAAAAACGTCATGTCTTAAATTTTCGAGCATAAAAGGCTAACATCCATGGATGTAAATAACAATAATGGTCTTTGAAGCAAGAGCTTCGAAGAGCAATAGCTTTAATTAACAAATAAGAGGAGGGACAAAAAAAAAGTTGTGGGACCAACGCCAGCTGGCCGGCCGACCACCCTTGGACGGTCCCTACTCTTATATTTTTAGGTTTTTGTTATTTTATTTTAGGGTTTCCTCTTTCCAATGAGACTCTTTTGATCCTTCTACCAAATTCAAAAATTCAAAATAGCTTCAAAGACCAAAATAGATGTGCACAACAATATACAATGGTCCCGCAACCATCTAATGTATTAAAATATCATTATTTTAATATTTTAAAATTTTTGGTCTTCACACCAATTGACATTTACGTCAAAATTCTTTCCCTTAAATATTATTAACAAATATATCAAAATTTTGCTAGAGATACGACATGATACACGAAGTATAGTCCCATTGACTACCAGACTCGTGCTTATCCCTAGGTCGGTTATCTACTTGGTAGGTCATCCCTTCTCTGGTACTCCACCATCTCTTCTCTAGTCGGTCTCTCTACTAGTCCCTTATCCACCATTTGGTTCATCTGTCATATTAGGGATTTTTATTTCTTAATCAATTAAGGAGCATTATTAATTGATCATTCTACCAATAATTAAAATAGTCTTATTTTTCCTACTTTGTTAATCGAATAAACAGACAGAAATACGAAACTAAATATTTTGGTGCTCACACGAGTTGGCACTCACGCAACTTGATGGTCATACGACTTGATTCTTATATGGATTTGCTTGACATATCAAATATTGTAAAATATACGTATATACTGGTCTATGATCGATCCAACAATCGTATCAAACATATGCTTACCTAATCCAACAAGATCATTCGAGTATCATTACTTCCTCAGTTGACACAATGATATGCCACAATTATCAATGTCAATATCTATCAGACTCTCTACGTCTATAATCCATTAAGCGTCACTGCTTGTCACATCATACATCTTATGTTTCGTCCATCAATGAGTTAACATGCGAGACTCATCAATATGCTAAAACTAATAGTCTATAAAGTAGACACAACCATGCTCGACATCAATTATATCACATGAGGGGATATTCACTAGGGTTCTGGTCTGGCGGCCTACAAAATGTGCGGTGTGGCAATACACCCACAACGAGAAAGTATAAAAGTCGTGTCGACGGTTGAAGGAGTGAATGGAGTAGTAGTCGTACAACTGTCAAGTCCTACTTATACTATGGAGTCGGTTTTCACCATGATTCCCACTTCTCTACTTTTCCACTTCTCTGCAACTTCCACCACTCACGAGATCAATGTGTTAACTTCCACTGTTATAAATAGGTTCTTCAACCTATCGACAAAAGATGGGGTTTTATCTCATAAGCACTTGAACGATCACAGAGCTATCACCTTAGAGATTCTCAGAAAACTCCGATCACTGATTTATGTCCTCACAGTAGTTCAACACATATTACCATCATTGATATTCAATCTCATTGATCTCAATACCTTCTTTGCTTCCCTCCCTACAGATCAACCATTCTCCTTCCTTTGTGACCGAAACGAAATTGAAACAATTATTTCTTTATTTATGCCAATTTCGTACTGATTGATCTCTGGAATCTTAAAAGTTCTTATATATTACAAATGTTTGGTCTTTAATTGATTTGCTCTTCGAACGACTTGGTTCAATTGGCAACATCCTACTCCACCATTTCCCCCTTTTCACCCTGTAATCGTTTTTACCCAAAAACACCTATCCAACATAATTTCGATTGAATCCGATTCATACCCATCTTTTCTAATCCATACAAATCATAAACAATCATTAATCTACATTATTCATTCACAAACCAACGACAGAAGTTCGCTTTCTTTGGCTACTTTCTCGATTAAGAACATCATGTGAAACTCCACAAATTCAATAACCTTGCTGCCAAAGTTAAACTCCAGCTCAAACCCAAGGTTCCTAATATTTCTAATACTCTTAAGCACTTCAAAATCTTCTTCGTTCATCACCATGAATCAGTGGTAACAACTACGTCTTCCTCTCTGACATTCATGTTTAAATTTTTTCCCAAATTTTTTTACAATTCGTATTAGAAGCTTTTCATTCGTCTCAACTTCAAATCTTGTCCTACACCTTTGGGAATCACCCATAAAAACTATGACATGGATAACGATGGATTTGGTGCATAGGTGGTCTTCGTTCCTTGGTTCAACGACCTTGACATGAGAAAGAATAATTGATCGAGAGATACCTCCTAGGATATTTTAGGGTATATAAAATTGGTGGTGCCTCTGAACGAAAATCATGGTTGAATTAGAGTGGTTGCCCCCAATCCCAATAATATGAATGCCTTCATAAATGATGGTTGCCTTTATTAAATTATTATTTCAATACAAAAAAACTTTATATCCTTTTACGCTTTAAGTAAGTCAACTTCTATAGTCGGTATATAGTCGGTAAACAGTGAATTAATCTAGTATTTTGTTGTTTCACGTCGTATGGCTCCAATATACCTAAAAAATACAAACCAAGTATAATATATATTAATACAAGATAATTAACTAACAAAAGCATAAGAAAACAATATTCAAATGATGTGCTTTAGGCTCTTATCAAATTCCCCCACACTCAATCTTTGCTAGTCCTCGAGCAAACTAAATTAGCTAATTTAAACTAAGTTAACTCACTTTTGTAGGTGTCACGATTACACTTAGCATGTACAAGAATCCTTTGAACCCCTAGATAACACAATGAACGAATTTGTTTTGGGCTAAAAACAATACTTGTAAAAAACTGTTGAAATAAAACCATAAGTTTCTGAATGACCAATAACATTTCGACGACAAAACTCTATAAAATTAGTTGAGATCAAACCTTGTTCAATAAAAAATAACCACATCACCAACAACATAGTTTCATCGGGAAAAAAAACAAGGAAAAAAATCATTTGAAACCAAATTTGGTGAATTTACTATTTCACCAACAAAACATTGGCTTCAATATCGTTTTATTTTGTCAAAATACGTTTCAACATAAACTTTCCATATTACCAACACAACATTGTTTTTGATGTTATTTAATTTTGCCAAAATCTGTTGAAACCAAATCTGGTTTCAACATAAACTTTCCATTTCACCACCACCTCCGCAACCACTACCATCACCATCACTACCACCAATAACACCACTACCTCTGCAACCAACACCACTACCACCAACCAGTACCATCATCGCCCAATTTTAAAAATACAACATTTATCGCTGCCTAATTAACAATTTACGTGCTTTTAAAACTTAACTTACATAGACTACAAAAATGTTTTGTTACTAAAAAATGATATAATTCTCATAGGTATAACAACAAGGATGAATGATATACATTCATAACCTATAGTCTTATCCAATATTAATAGCAGTCCCTCTTTTATTCTCTGTAAGTAAAATAATCCTTAACCTATCTTTATTGCTCACTTAGACATCACCACCTCCACCACCTCTTTCAGCTTCAATTTCTAATTTTTTTATCTTTATATTAATGTGTTACTTTTAATTCCTCTAATCATATATATCTCCTTCATCTGATCTAGTTAACCTCTGTAAAAACCAGAACCCCAACATTATAAGATGCCTCGTAGAATCATTTTGTTTCCATTGTCGCCGTTAAGATCATAAGATCCTTCGATTTCAGTAATTAATAATAACGATAATCTTAACCGTAGTCTTCTTCGTATCCTCAATGAAGATTTGCTTAATCCCTCATCGGTACCAACCAAAAAGAATGAACTTGAATATCTAAGTAAATATCTAATTTTGGCCAAATTCATTTCCCCTTTTGTATATGGGAAGGTTATCTTTGGTATTCTCAAAAAATTGAGAAATCTAATTCAAATATTTTATAAAAATATGGAGTTTTTGAATCGTTTTTAATGAATATGGTCTATAAGTAAGTTATATTATGGTTATGTTTTTGTTGTCATAAGAATGGTCATCTTGGTGTTTTATACCATTTTATATGACTTTAATGGTGTTGATACTTAGGTAGTTGTCCAGACAGTGGTTGTCACGTACCGGAAAATTCCGCCCCCAACGCGCTGCGCTGGGCAGGCCAGAACTCCCCAATGCATGATTTCAAAGAGTGTAACCCGACCTTAAAGCCTAACTTCTCGCTAGAAAGTGCAGGTAAATTTTTGCTTTCCAAGCCTACCTTGTAAGGATTATACTCGAAACGTAGTTCCCACATCATTCAAGCTACGTTTATACCGTTCCA